>OZ038479.1:67551028-67773528 GCA_964036315.1 Acanthosepion esculentum
CTCAAAAGCTTCGACAAAATCCAGAGACGGATATGCAATGTGATTGGTCTTGATCTGGCATTTCGTCTACATTCACGTTCTCACAGACGTGTCGTTGTTTCCCTGTCTTTTCTACAAATACTTTCACCGTAACTGCTCCGATGAGCTACTTTTGCTGGTTTCCAAACTGCTAGTAGGTTGGCATCTCAGTCCCACCCTTTCACTTTCAAAATTGTTAAATGCAGCCGTCTCTTCTACTCCAATATCTTCACGTTTCGCACTTCCTGACTGCGGAAATTCCTTCCTATTAATTGCTTCCCTGATAGCTATAATATTCAAATTATTCAAATGCAATGTCAATCGACATCTCCAGATGCCTTGATCTAATTCCTCATCCTTCTCTTTACCCTTTCCTCTGTCGCATCTCTTTACTCTTGCTCCCACTCTCCGTAACCCCTTGGGTGCTAGTGGCACTCCCGCCTTGCTTGGGGGTGAAATGCTTAAAATATATTATATATGCGCGCACACACTGTAGGCCAACAGTTTCAGTTTACTCTCTGGATTTAATAATTAATAGATTTCAAACCTTCTTTGGTTTATTTACACTATTTATATTGTTGTCGCCATTCTCATTGCCTTTCTCATGATGTTTCGGCTGTTGTCCGTCCTTCTTCCGGTGATATACTTTGGAATTTTGAACCAAACCTTTTATTTAGCTTATGGGGCTAGATTTTTCTAATTTCTTGGGTCATCCCTTATTTGGATACCTCAGTTTCACTGGACCCAGGATGAAGTAATCCAAAAAATGATTTGACCCAAAGAGTTGTGAGTTCAATACCTGGCCACAGCAGAATGAACAAAAACTTGGAGAGTTGAATTAGTAAACGGTATTAACTGAAACCGGGATATCCAAATCGGGCATGGCATGTGGAATTAAAACAATCTACCCCTATGGACTAAATAAAGAGTTTGGGTCAAAATTCCAGTGTATATCACCTGAAGAAGGCCGGAGCTCACAACGGCCGAAACGTTGTGAATATTGCTATTAAGATGAAGACAAAAGTCTGAACGATGTAGATCGTGTAACTATTTACACTACCTCATCTTAAAAATATAAACACATTGTTTGTGTACACACACACGCATGCAACTGACGAAAAGTTTGGGACCACACTGATTTTTGCCTCTAAATTTAAAATATGAATTGAGTTTCATGTCTTTAAATAAATAAATTTATTTTTTCTATATGTGCATGTAGTTAAGCTATAATTTAAATCAAAATGAATATAAAATAATTATAATTTTAATTGAAGTAAATTTGTATTTTCTTTCCAAAGAATCTACGATGAGCATTTATTACTGCAGAGCAAATTCTTGGCATCCTTTCTAGTAGGTTGGTGCAAAAATAATGTCGTTTTCTCACATGTTAGAACGTCAAAAAACGACATTATTTTTGCACCAACCTAATAGTAACTTGTAAGAGTCTGTTGGTGGAAGTGATTCCCAAGCAGTAAACAACTCTTGCTTATATTTTTAGGCACTTCACCTTGAATTTTATGATCCATTTCATTCCAGACGAGTTAAATTGGTGAAAAATCTAGAGACTGAGGGGGCCAAGTCATGATTTGCAACATTTCCTTATCTTCCTTGGATTTTAAATGATTTGTACACATTTTTAGAGCTGTGTATTGGATAATGATCTTGCTGCAAAACAATTTTGTCCAATAATACAACAGCCAGGAATTTTTTTTTTTATTAACTTGGAGAAACAATTCAGGGTGGTCCCAAACTTTTGATCAGTAGTGTGTGTGTGTGTGTGTGTGTATATATATATATATATATACATATTAGTCTGTCTGTGGATGACAATATATGCCAACCCACAAAAACTTAAATTTGTTTGTGAACTTGTGGAAGATAAGGGTGAATTTGTAGACAATGACTATTACGACTAATATTACAAGGCTCTTCCCTCAATTGAGCACCGTCAGACATTGGCGTGTATTTTCACAAAGTACATAAAAATTCACCTTTCTTTCAACTTTGCACCAAAGGGGGAAAATATCCAACTGTTGCGGAATCAGTCAGGTTTTGATCCCGGCTTGAAGCAATCAGATGTCTAGCCACACTGATGAGCTGTGATACAGCAAAACAGTCAGTCTGTGAATGACTATATAGATCTCTCATGTCAATATTTTGATTATCATAATCAAATACACCAGAATTCAAACTGTTACAAGACTCGTTCCAATGCTTCCAATATCAATAACCAGAACAAATGCAACAATCATACATTGTAGAATAATTTTTAAAATCCTTTTTTGAATCTACAACTAAATTTTCTTTAACATGCACAAACTAAATATTAATAAAAAAAAAATTTAAAAAAAGTTTTATAAAATTTTGTTTCCAAAATGTTTTCAAACATTAAACAAAGACATTTTTCCAAAATTTGAAATGAAAATTTATTTAAACAAATACAAATGAGTGAAGGAAAAAAAAAGGAAAGAAAAGAGAACCACGTGTTGTATGGACACTACACATTTAGCCACATACATTTTAGTGTGTACATGGTGCATGTGGCTCATACACACACAGTGTGTAGTGCATACATCAGTGTGTACTGGTCCTGTAAATAGGGAAAAAAATACTGATTATGTGTAATGTACACATATATTGTCTGTAATGTGTAGGAACCATGTATTTGTAAATAGCAACTATGTTAAATATTGCATCTTGTATGTATGCGAGTCTGAATTGGGTTGTTTGTAGCATGAGTAATTATGGATGTGGCACCACCCAGGTAATTCGGATTTCACAAATGAATAAATAACAGATCAGAGGGAGAGAAACTTGTTCAGGGTCTAGTTAGGGGTTATAAGTCCTGAATATACATTATGACTAACTGAAATAATTTGTTTTACTCACCATGTACGTAAACCTATGACTATACCAATTCTACCCTGAGTAAGAGATGAAGGTCCCAGGAAATTAATTTAGAGGATTTTAGCTTAATTTAATCTAACATCAACGCCAACAGTAATGAACCGACTTAATTTCTGCTTCCATTACCAAACAGGAGACTTACTATATTCACGTCAACTATATTTAAGCTCTTTTAAATCAGCCAAATGACTTAAAAGAAACTAAAAGCAATTGTCTGCATCCTTTGAGAAAATATATAGACTTTGTAATCATGGAATAATCACTGCTAGACATTAAAAAAGTATTAAGAAATGTAAAGACTTCACTCACTATATAAATTACCACAAGAGACTAGTATAAAAGATAAATAACATATTAATAGCTTAAGTTTGTTTATGTAAATGGCCAATGGCTGGCTGCACATTTTTGCAATGTGACCATTTGCTACAGTGGCTAGCTAATCTTTGTTGCAGATGCCTGCTCAGGCATATTTTTCTTCAATACCCACAGAGCCCAACTGTGGTTTATACTGAAACTATGCTGAGTGGATCTGTTTCTAGGAGAGAGTGCATATTCTCACATGATCAACAGTTTGAACAAGGGTGGTATGCTCATACCCTCGGTCATGATGACTTGTAACTACATGCTAGCACAACCATCAATAGATTCCAACATTTCAGTCTACCTGTGATATGATTCCCAGAACATTCTCAACAGCGTTGTACACTGCTATAGTCTTCCCAGGCCGGTATCAAAAAATAATCTCCATAACAAATTGGCTGGGGTGAATTTCAAGCTCAGGCCTCATGGTTGGAACATTAATATTTTAACCATATGCTCATGATATTTATAATGCTAGTGTTAATACCAGAGATTCTATTTTGGAAAAGAACAAGAAATAAATTCAAAGATTTTAGAATATATGTATGGAGAGTGATTTACCTATTAGCAGATATGTTTGGGATCATGATTCTTCAGTTTTCTGTTTCTTCAGATCATGGGTTATGATTTTTGCCAGAGATAAAATCCCAGTTTATTATTTTTTGTACGAAATAAATAAATAATGAAATAATTTCCTTGATGTATTCACTTTTTTTTCAGCTATAAGAGATTTTGGGGTTTTTGGCTATCTTTATGAGCATTAACGTGAAATACCTCAAGTTAGAATTAAAATGACGACTAAATGCCACCATATGCTTCCTAAAAGACAATAAAAACTCAAAAAATGTAAAACCGCAAAAAAAAGTAAAATATTTTAAAATCTGACACCAGACAATATAAAAAGATGAACGTCATAATTTTTTTATATTTTGGGGTATAAATACATCTATATTGTAATATGAACTTGATTTTTTTTTAAAGTAGAGTTCACTCAAGAGCCACACAAGGTAGCAGGTTAAATAAGGTATGTGATATAAACAGGAATTAGGAAATGAAGATTACAATATGGGGGATAGATCATATTTGTTTCAAATCAGAAAATATTTCTCAAATAAAGTTTCAGGAAAGTATATTAAAATCTTCCAAAAATAAAATAAGAGAATTACATTGCAATGAAAGATGGCTAAAAATGGCATTGAAAAAAAAAAAAAAAAATCTTTCAGTCAATTTAAATTAGTTTTGAAATGCAGTATTTTGCTTATTGTAAATATTAAATTTAATATATTAGCTTGCTGTTAAAACTAAAATAAAAGCTTCAAGAAAGTTTTTTTTTCTTCATTTTTTAAACCTTAGGTATTGTGAATCTTTGGAGGTATCCACATAAATATTATTAGTCTTATTATCAAGATATTTTTTTTTTAAGCTGTTTAAATTTCTTTCATCTGCCTATTCTATATAAATAAATAAACACAAAAGATATTGCACATTTTGAGTGCTGGTGTTGATAAAACAATGCTCGATGTAATATAACAGAGCTATTAATTATATATATTAATCTATATTTATACATAAGATGAAAGAGTAATAGTAGATATACCAAACTTTAATAAGTCACTAGTTGAAATGGTTAAAGAAAATAATGATAATAAGAATGAGTGATAGCACATAGTTGCACTAAAAAAAAAAAAAAAAAAGTGGCTTCCTAGAAAAATTGCTAGATGCTTTAGTTAAAGGATTAAGATTTCTGGAAAGAAAATCAGCAATAGAATGTTTTTATTTTATGTACAGAATTCTGTGTTAATTGTATAAAACTCAAGGTTTAAAAAAAAAAAAAAAAAAAAATTTAAAGCAGATCTCTAGTGCTAAAAAATATATAAAAAAAAAAACAAACAACAAAAAACAACAACAAACGTTTTTGAACATTTTGAAGTGGGTGGGGATTATTCAACTCTTCAATATAATGAAAGAAACTCAAACATATTAAATTGGAATTAACAGCCGAAATAAAATAAAATAAAAATAGTATCAACTACAATATTTAATTTTAAATGCTGTAACAATACTACAGCATTTAAAATTCTTTTCACTTTACATTACCCAACTGCCTGCTGCTTTGAAATCTGTTAAAAGATAACTACTTTTATTGTACTCAACATAGAAACTAGAAAAACTAATTAAACATAATTATTGTTATTAATCTTAAATCTATTCATGTGACAGTAATTTTCAACAATACTACAAAAGAAAAGACTAAAAGAAAAATTAATGAGTTAATTTTTAAATATTGGCACAAAGAAATTTGAATTTTTAATATCTTTTTACATCCAACATATCACTGTAATGGCAACAGCCATTAAAACTGTCAACTAATGGCTACAGAATGACCAATGTACACTAATGTGTACTGAAAGGTAGCCAGGTGTAACCTAAGTTAACAGAAGAATAATTTATGAATTATTTTTATATTTAAAAAAAAAAAAAAAAAAAAAGGAAAGAAAAATTCATAAATCTCTTTAAATGAAAACTGTACCACTAATCTTTGGGAATGCTAAATGAAAAATGACAACCATTAAAAGGTAATTTACTAAGATAAGCAATTTTAGTTATTCTAAAAGTGTGTCCTGAAGTAAAGAGAAAAAAAAAGTTGAGAAACATTAGTGAAAAATTAACCCGACATGGCTTTATATAAAAAAAAAATAACTATCAAGTTTATATTACTACCACTAATACTTCTATTGCATATAAAATACAGTTACAAGCATAAGACCAATTAAATGAGGAAAGTAACAAAGTAAGATATGTGTTGTATTTAATTTTTTTGCTAGCTCTTGTAGGTTAAGCAGTAGTACAATTATGTAAAAAATGGGTTTCGCAAGGCAAGGATGGATGTGAGGAGTCTCACATTTTATTTTTTTGATCTGTGCTTTTGACTAATAGCTGTAGAATGATTGTCTGAATAGCTGCAAAAATGACTAAAATTAAAGATTTTCAGTGATTACTTGATATTTTATGATGTATTGATAAAATATCTTACAACAGATTTTCAGTGCAATACAAAAACAATCTGAAGCTGCCATCTTTTCCTAACCAATACAAAACCAGTAAAATTCAGTTTATAAAAGTCTAAAATGGTATATAAAGGAATCAATAAATTCCTTTATTCCTAGAAAAGGGAGACAGGTTCAAACCCTGTCAGAGAGCATATTTTCTTAAGTCTCTAAAATGTGCACACTGGTAGACATAATTTACAGAGTTTACAAAAACAGGGTATCTACTCAAATATGGATATCCACAAAATAATGTTTGGAATAGGGAATTAATAGTTTCCTTAGAAATTATTTTGTTTGGGATATATCTATATAAGAAGAAAAAAAAGCAGATATAGGCTTTCAAGATCTGAAGGAGAGGATGTGTATTCTTCAAAAGGGTAACTGAACCTTGCTGGGCTGTGACCGAGTGGTTTAAAGTATAACAGATCATATGGAGGTTTATCTTATAAAGAGGTTGCAACCTTGAACCCTGCTGGAGAGCATATTTCCTTCATTAAGACTCTCGAATATGCAGGCTGGTAGACAAAAAAAAACAAAACAAAACAGAGTGTCTAGTCAAATATGGGTAGCCACAAAATTTGGTTTATAGTAGGATATAAACTATAGTTTTAAGGTATGCTATATTTATAGGGCAAGTGCTTAATAAAATCTAACAAGTGTTGACATCAGTCTTCACACTATATATATATCTCAAATATTTAAATGCAATGTCAATCATTATCTAGTCTTCCTGATTATTATTCTAGTATTCTTGCTCCTTAATAATGTTTGTTTTCTAATTCTTTCACTCATATTAACCCCTTGTCTTAGTGGCTATACTGCCTTTCTTGGATTAAATTCGATATATATCATGACATAGCCACATGACTTATCTCAATTTAACTTTTGAAAATCACAGAACTGTGAAACAGGTAAAATTACTATAAATAATTATTCTTAAAAACTCCAGTTACATTTTCAGCTTCACACACACACGTATATATCTGAATGATAACTTTTCAATAAAATGGTAATTAAAAATATCCTTGAACCTTTTAGATCCTAATGGGATATATTTGAGCCTAAATAATATGTATATTAATAATACCAGTCATACATTTATTGGAATATTTTTGTACAATCATTAAAAATTCATCTTCAAAAATGTTGGATCTAAACAATAGTGCTTGTTGATCATCTCATGAAACAATGATTTTTAAAATATTTTTATATTAATATACTAAATATAATATTTAAAACAAGAATTATGTAAAAAGTGAATTAGGTTTAAAATATCTCGAATCAATATTAGCATAATGGTGATAAAGTAAAGACACGTTCTTAGACGTTCATTCTAAAGTATCTAATGTCATTTCAGTTGGCGGTTTTTGATGAACTAATAGAAATAAAATGTTATCTCCTGGTTTATAATAATAATGAATGAATAAATAAATGAAAAAGCAACCATTATTATTAACCAACAGTTGCAATAAATCTGAACAAATATTTTGAGATTAAAATTAGAAGTAGATTCTATTTTTCATGCAGATGAAAGAGAATGCAAACCTGAATTCATCTATAGAAAATGTACAAAGATAAAGCTTACTTATATGGCTTGTGGACAGGTCAGCTTGTACAAGACCTGAGCACAATTATAAGAATAATTAACCATTTGCACTCTTTTTCACTATGTAAAATGTTACTCCTGCCAATGCAAGTTGAATTTGACTTTCTTGGTTATTTAGTTATAGCCTCCTATGGCAACACCTAAAACAATCTTGACTGAAATTGAGCCAAAGTACTGCAATTTCAAATATATAGAACTAATATATAAAACACTATTTGTTGAGAGGGATTCCATGTACAGTAAAAGGGGAAGTAATATTTATAAATGATACAGAGTGCTAAATGTTAACCGATAAGAGATGTCTTAACTAAGAGGATCATAGATACAAATCCCTCTTGAATGAGGTCTGCAGCTAAATATGTAAATTACAAGAGCAAAATTTACCAATGGTATTGCCAAAGAAATAATACAAGCTTAAATTTCTTACTCAAAAATGAGGTTATAGCCATTAACATGTATTTATTAAGTGTATATGTTAATATCAAATTCAATGTTTATTTCTAAATGTTATCTGCATTAAGAACATGTTTGGTTAACTGGGTGGGGGGGGGTGTACATATTGTGCTTTGTCTGGATAAGCAGTGCACACTACATAGGTAGTGAGCAACAAAAGAAAAAAAAATATGCAGTGTTGCAAACAACAATGTGACTAGTCAAAAAAATGTTTTTCCAATTTCAATTTTGGCTAGTTTATTTTTAAAAGTTTTTTTTTTTTTTTTGCTGGTAGATGTCCTGCTGTTAAAAATAGCTTGGACCTTTGAACAACATGTAAGTCAATGCATGATAGAAGATTGCAATAGCTACAATTGATACTATAAAAAGATATTGGCACCTGATTCAAGTCTAGTTTGTGTAGAAAATAAATCACCGTTAACTGGTGGATAAAATATAAAAATGATGGAAAGACTATAAGTCCTATCAAAGTGGGCATAAAAATTTATCAGTTTCCTGTCACAACAGGTTACATATCAAGTTGTCACATATGAAATGTTGGATTATAAACCAGATGAATTAAAAGAAAAAGTTTACTTAATAAGTGCCAACAGTTTCAATTTAAAGAGAAAAATGTTTATTAAAATCATTAAAATACAATAAGTCCCTAGGTAAGTGGTCTGTTAAATGTAGACATAGCAGGTAGATTTTTTTATGTATAATTTTGAGTTAAGGACAGCACTTTATTATTTCAGCAGATCATTACAAAAAAATAAAATAAATATAGAAACAGCAGATAATCATCATCTGTGAATTTAAGGAACATCTGAAGATGTGACATCCAACATTTCCTATGAAACAACTACATATATAAAATGGAAAGACCATAAAAATAACTATTGGAAACAGCATAATAAATTCGATGTTTCCTTTTAGGATATTGTCAGAAGAAAAAAAAAAAAAAGTGGAGGTATCAAAGAACATTTCAAGGCCCAAGAACAGGCGTCTCTTATTTTTGAACCAGAGACCAGAATTTAGAACCAAAAGTGACAAAGGGCCAAGCATTTTTTTTTTTATTCATAAGGCTAAGAATAATGCATATACAAAGAGTAAAAATTTCTATGTGCAGTTTAAAATAAAACATTTTATAAAGAGAAAGAAGCAACCTGTAAATTATTTCAGAAAAAGGATCCCCCCCCCACTTTTCCTACTGCTTTAATTTTTACTTAAAATCAATAGCAGCAGTTAGAATGGAAGTGATGAGCCAATGTTTTTGTTAGTATTCCTACTCGGTTTGCATCTAGCTTTCTACAAGACCATGCTGAAATTCTTCAAATCCAGGCTCTTGTGATGATTTTTAGAATAACCAATGACTGTTGCCATAAATTAAAATGTAAAAGTGCAGCTGAAACTTGAAAATTGTATCATGATGTCTGTTATGACAACTGACATTTAATAATCACAAGAGTTTTGAATAAATAAACTCATTGAACACAATGTGAGAGTTGAACTCAGTATAACTGACTAGCAAGACCATCTCATCCCTTGTAGAATTATGGTAAGAACTCCATCCTGGATTAGAAACATGTTAAAAGACCTAATAATTTTTTTTTGTTTTTTTTTAAACAGATTGTTTCTTTCTACTATTGAAGCCTTTGATATTATAAACTGCACAAAAATTTTAAAAGATTCTGAATTATACAGTAGCCCTGAAACTTGAGGTCAACAGACATTTTGTCCCACCGGACATAGGCAGGGGCAGTTCCTGCCCTAAAACCTATAAGGCGAATATTTGTGTTCTTTACAAAGTTGGCTCATGAAAAAAAAAAAAAAAAAAAAAAGAAGTTTTTTTTAAAGTACATCCATACATACAGCATAAATAACCTGATATTCTAAAGTCATATTGCTAAAAAATGTAGTTGAAATATATGAAGAAGCATTTAAAACTTGAATAAACCATGTTTATACTAATATGAATAAATAAACACTCAATTAAGACATTCAACAGATTAACACTGTCACTGATGTATTGTTGCCTGGCTGTGCTGGCCTGTTTTAGGAAAAATAGGAAATTGTCATTTATTAGAAATAAATGACAAAGTTACTGACAGTAATTTCTAAAAGGAACTGTCATTTTGGTTTTGATAGGATAGTCTGCAGTACAGACTACCCTAAGTTATTGATTGATTGATTGATTGATTTTTTATAACAATCCTTTGTGGATTTATTTAAAGCCAAAACATTATTTCAGATTGTAAGAGGTGGCTTACAGTACCCAGTGTAATGATTGGGCTCAACACTGTTTAACTTCAGTGATCAAAAGGAGAACTGGCGTTTTCAGTGTGAGTTGACCATAGGTGCTATCCTAAGTTTAATGGCACCCACAACAAAAATAGATCACAAAACAGGTTGTATATGCTATTATAGGTCTACACTGGTTTGGAAATAGCACAGTTGTTAGAAGCCAACATTTCACAGGGTCTTGAAAATACATATATATGAATAAAGACAAAAGGGAAACTTAGCTTTTGTCCTCTGAGGGACTTTATCAAGGCAAGAAAAAGAATTTTATTTTAAAACAAGTATTTATATACAAGAGCAACAGTGTTATTGGTTTTTTCAAAATTTTAGGTATAGGAACACTCATAAATATTCATCAGGTTAAGTGAAAGTTCAGGCAAGTTATGGAGGACATGAAGTGATACAATTCAATATCTAATAAATGAAAGTGATTTTTTTTTTTTTTTTTGAAAAGCCAAAAACATTTTTGCCCTTGTATATAAATACTTGCTACAAATTAAAATCCTTGCATCTGCCTTGATAAAGTCCTTCAGAAGATGAAATGTGTTAACCAAGATTAAATTCCTTTTGTTTTTATACATAGTCCTTTTACAGATATATATATATATATATATATATATATATATATATATATATGAATGACAGTAGGCAATAAGTTTCATAAAGATGCAAGATGTTTTTGAAACTGTATAAGCATGTCTACAGCAGTGGAAGCATTAAACACAGGGAATTTTGGAGCAGCATCCCGTGTGATTAATAATCTGTCATTTGTATTTAAGTACGTGTTGCTTGTCTAAAAACAATTCTGTGACAATTTTTTATATAATTATCTGTATCTAGAGTAGAGCAGATTTTGAACAAAAAGTTTACAGGACACTAATTACAAAGAATGTCCAATACTCTTGATTTTTGAAGGTGATATACTGAAAGTGAAATGCTTCGTGTTAAGTATGTTTAGCGATTCTCATCTGATAGTGGAAATTAGAAGGCAAAAACATTGCTTGTATAGCTTACTGAAAATGTTTATTATTGAATTATTTAATCCATTGCATCTGAGAGGTTATAATGCTGAAAAACAATGATTATCAATCTTAATGTTTTAAGGCACTCTTCATTTACAATGAATTAAAAGGAAAATAAAGTCATACAAAGGAAAGGAAAGAAAAAAAAAAAAAAAAAAAATTAACTAATTTGCAAATAAATACACAAAGACTCAATCAAGATCTCAAATAGAAAACTACAAAATGAACAATTATTAATGAAAATGTCATGCAACAGTAAAAAGGTGCTGTTTATATACAAAATGAGTTGGACTAGACAGATGTTTTCAGCTTAATCACTTTTTTGTTGAATTTGTTTTTTTTTTCTTTTTGTGCAAGTGATTCATTGTAGCAACAATTTATAAAATAATTGTGTTTTCATACTCCATAATGTGACAGAAAAGAATTCTAAAAAAATAAACTATACTTTCTATAAAGTTACAATTCAAGAACATATAAAACAATAAAAATGTAAATGCAATGGATTTAGACATTTTCAAGCTTGACTAAGAAAGTAAGACAATCCTAAGATTTGAATTAGTGTCCCATCTGCTTGTTTTACTTATTGTTTAATTTATCTAATATTTGAATCATTAAAAAATAATCTTATAATTTTGAGAAATGTCATGATCATTCTAAGATTTGTTTGGACAACTAACTTGTTCTTTGTGCAGCTGTTACAAGTTACATGGATGTCTGCAAATAGTACTACAGTCTGTGTGGCTGACATAGCTAAGAATGAAAAATCTGTTAGCATATTAGCTTTTATTTTCTGATCATCATTTAATCATGCTTAAAAAAGTTTCCATAATGTGCTTGAAGGCTGTAGAAGTTATTGCCCAAAATATTGCAGTAACACAAAGAATGATTTTCAACTATTTGCACAAATCTTGGAATGTTTTAGTTTTATTAGAAATAAAGCAATGCTTTCATTAGCTTATTGTTCCCAAAATCAGACTCGATAGCTGAACTGAATAGAATTTCTCACTGATGAAATTTAGATGAATATTTTCTTGCTGGTTTTGTTTTTCTATACATTCTAAGATTGTGTGATAATTTTCTTTATATCTACACGGCATGCATGGACGTACAGGGTTGAAACTGCTAAGTTAAAATTAAATTAATTTTAATGTATTACATTACATGATCAATAAGTTATTGTAAACACATTAAAAAAAAATAATTTTATTGAAATTTTGTAAGGATGATTAAGCAGACAAGGTGTTGATTGAGCCTAAAATCTGTAAGCAAATGTGAACCAACTTAGATTTATATATATATATATATATATATATATATATAAGGAGAGAGAGAGAAAAAAGAAAAAGTTTGGATAGGTTTTAGATGATAATGGGTTACAATTTTTTTTTTTTTTTTTTTTTAAAAACATTTTTTCTTTTATTATAAATAAGTCTTTCAGCTATGTTCTCTTCAACAATATTTTAAGTTGTCCAATTCCATCCTTGTGGCCAACACTTTTCCATCATGGCAATGTTTGATGGGGGAGGGGTGGGTTGGTTGTAGGAATTGTAACATAAATGACATATCAATGACTTTGTATATTAAGCCATTAATAACTTACATAATCCACTATCAACACACACAAATTCAATGGATAACAATTTCTTTTCACCTGTGTGTGTGTGCACGTTTGAACAGATCCGATAAAAGCTTAATCAAAAGTTAAATCCACTCATACATATATACACACACATACATCCATCCTCCCAAAATTGTCACTATCAGGTAATTTACCACAAACGTGCATACCTTATTTCTAAAAAAAAAAAAAAAAAAAAAAAAAAAAAAACGCACACACACACATAAATGGATACTTACACATGCAATTTTTTTTTCAAAATTTTCACAAATTAATTTAAAACAGGAATTTCAAAATGATTTACACATGAAACGGGAAGTGAATAATGAGGATGAAAGATAAAAATGAAACCAAATATTGGAGATTTTATGTGTGAATGTAAGAATTTTGCAAAAAGGTTTTCTAAAACAGTCCATGAAGGATTTTCTTTCTGGAATTTAGAATACAAGTCTTATAAAGTTCCCATCTTAGAAATATGCAGACTGGTAATTTCTATGAATAACATTTTTGTTTAACAATTTACACAAAACAATAAGAAAATCTTTTGCTCTAAAAGATGTGATTGAGTGGAGCCATTTCCATAAGAGGATACATCAAAGACAAAAAAAAAAAAAAAAAAAAAAAAAAAAAAATCAGCTGAAGAAGAGGCATAAAAAAAAGTCTATGAAACAGAATCTGGATATGGATGTGTTAAGTGAATTATTTTATTTTTATTATATATAAATAAAAAGATGACTGACATGGTACTGAAATTAAGCTTTTTATTCAATTTTGTGTTCTGGACATAAAATGTGTAAAAATTGTCCAAATCTCCTGCATATCCAAGCAATCTTAGCTATTCTTTAACCCATTATCAAGGGCAATTTCTTTCTTTTTTTTTTTTGTTTTAACTGACTGTTTTTTATGTATGCGTCTATAGTTATAGGAATGCTTTATTTTTCAAACACAGTCAGCACATTATGGCCAGGTACATAGTTGATGTTATTGATTGTTAGCTTTTTCTTTCAATCAGTAACATCAACTATGAACACAGTCTCAATGTGTTGACCGTGTTTGGAAAATAAAGCATTCCTATAACTTGAGACACATACTTTGTTAAAAATAAAAATCAACTTTGATAATGGCTAAAAGAATACCCCAAAGCGCTTAGATATGCAGAACATTTAAACAATTTTTACACACTATACGAAAACAAAAAAAATAAGTAGCTTAATCACAGTACTTTGTCAGTAGTCAGTAATGAAACTTGTATAAGAGAGGGATTGCTGCCCAAACACACAATTATGTGTGAGTATATGAAAATAATTCTAGCTATTAATATATGTAATATATAAATTTAACTATTTCTGCCAATGAAGTGATTAATATTAGACTAGAATGATAAATACTATTAATATATAATAATGTTCAATACTTATTGAAGGTAAACAGATTTTTGTAATTTTCTATCACGCATTATGGTTCTTGATTTTTACTGAATGTTACATTTAATTTCATGGCAGCAAATGTCCTTTAAGGCAAATATTATTAAAAACAAATATTCTGTGTCGATTAATTTTAATGATCAACTATTCCAAATGTCTAAACTCACCAATTGTCTAGCTACCTTTATGAGGAGTTATGAAAGTCGAAAGGTTGAACAACATTTCTTGTACTTTTCTTTCAAAATGAACTTTGGGCAATTTTTGATGGAATTTCCTCCTCGTCTAAGGATTATTCATAATTTTTAAAAGCTGATCATTAAATTTAAATCGACAAAATATGTGTCTTTAATATAAATAAAATCTGAGATGGGATTAATTATTTACAAATCTTGTTTTAACAATGTATGTCTTTTTACAGTAAAAAGTTTAGTATTCTGTATCCTTATTAGTAGTGATATTGGCATGTGTATTGTGTACCTAGTGAGAATTGTTTTAGCTTAACTTAGTAAATCACTCCTTCTTCAATATCTTGAACCATAAAAATATTTTGCTTATTTTGGTCTATTTAAAGTTGTAGAAACAAATATTAGAAACAGAATTGATCATTTTTCACAAAGAGTAAACAGAACGTTTTTTTTTTAAAAATATATCTGGAAAGCATTGTTACTGAACAAATTCATTCATAATTGCAAGGATATGACCAATGAATATTCATGAATAAATGAAAATAACTAAAAATAACTGTTGGTTGCTCAAGAAAAAAAGGCAAAAAGTGAAATCACTATTTTTATGTGAATGATTGGGAGATCAGAATTTACACACACACACAAAAAAAAAAAAAAAAACCTTTTTGCAAAACAATAACATTAAAAAAAAAAAAAAAGGAAAAACAAAAATGGTAAATTCTGAAAACAGAGGAATAAGATTTAGTAAAAGAGTTTCGAGGACAAAGATTACAATTAAATTTTTTTTTTTTTTTATTTCAAAGAGTCAATTTTAAATTTCCCTTAAGTGGCAGACACACACACACACAAAAAAAAAAAAAAAAAAAAAAAAAGTCATAAAAATGGCTAGTATTCTTTTTTTTCTTCAAATTATGTGACCTAAATTTAGATTGATTAAATTAAAATTTTCATAAATCATTAACTTAATGTAAAAGTCTTGGGGGGGGGGAAAAAAAAAAAAAAAAAAAAAAAAAGGAATTGATGGGCTTTTATCAAGATGTAAAATTAAGCTCAGTTATTGCATCAAATATAAATGAAAAAAAATCATGCACACAGGTTCGTAGTTAAAAAAAAAAAAAAAAAAAAGATATGTAGAGATTTTGTATTAAAAAAATTTGTTCTTAATATTTCAAACATTATACATAATTGCATTATTACTTTGTAATAGGCTTTGTTATTATTGTTTTATTTAATCTGGCCTCCTCTTCAGGATATGTTTCAAAAACTTTCAACAACATGAAAAATTATTTTTAATCCTTGAATATGGAAAAAAAAAACAAAAAAAAAAAACATATAAATAAAATAAATAAGTTCAAAAATAAACACCCACAAATATTTTGACAAAAAAAAATGGTAAAATTCAATGGCAGTCACAGTTTGGCTCTTTTTCTTCATAACCCAAGAGATTTTCCTTATGCACAAGGCAGGGATATCAGGCCAAATGTAAGGGAAGCCTTAGCACATTAAAACAATAAAAAGTAAGACATGGTCTCATTATACTAAAATAGTAAATTGGTCCATTTTCATTTGAGGGGAGCACTTTTTTCTTATGACAAAACTGGTACCTGTTGGCTTTCCTGTTAAACTGTCACATAGCTATAAATTTTCTGAAGAAGGCAAGAGACAGTAATGTTCAACAATTCTTTGGAAATGTTTTTATACTGTTACGATTAATATTTGTAAGCTATCATATTACAACTATGTAAGCAGAATGGCTCCAAAAGTCGTGACTAGATTGTCATGAACTTTACACTGCATAACATGCTGCCAACAGAGAAATTTTATTACTGGTAGCCAAATAACTTTTTCTCAAACTCACAAAAATAACTAACCCCAAGGATATAGGAAGATTTGTCATGGAGGTAAATGGTAACTCCAACAACAGTAGCCAGCCACTATTGTTGAAGAGAAAGTGAAATGAATAATGAAATAATATTGTAAAGAAAGAAAATGTTTAGTATTTGCATAGATGTGATGGAAAAATGTCGTTGGAAGCAATTGCATAATGGTGAAAGTTTTCATTAATGGTGGCAGGATACTGCACTTTACTGACTACATCCGCTCCCCTCAGTTTCATGATTCTATGACAGGAGGAGGAAAAAAAAAAAAAAAAAAAAAAAAAAACTTTGATCATAAAAAACATTTTTAGCATGATTAGTTTTGTAATAAACATCTTAAAAAAAAGAAAAAAAAAAAAAAAAAAAGAGATCATATCCAAAAATTTTTCTTGATTCATATCAGGAAAAACTCGATGAGTCACCACTGACTGTATTTCCATATTCTTTATACAAAGTAGGCTGAAGAGCAACTCAGTTATAAAACAGTAGACTGTAAAAATGTAGATGCCATTCTATATGCTGGATCTGGTTAGAAAATTTCAACCTGACAATTAAGATAGAAAAAATATCAGACGTTTAGTTTTATAGCAACTAGATTTAAGCAGGTAAATTATTACTTCAAAATTACATAAGCAATTTGCATTATGGTATTGCTTCTTTCAACAATGAACATTGAGAAATTTAGCATTTAGATACAAAGGATTAAGAGACAGTCACTTGAGAATGTAAGGATGGCAAGAAGTTACAAGATCAAGCAAGTGAAGATAATTGGTAGGCCATTAAATATTAAATGGCTGAGAGATTGTTAGCTAGAAATAAAATAATTCTAGAATGATAACAGTAAAATTGTAATCAGTAATATTTTCTCAAGGTCACACATTTGAGAAACCACTGTCTTCTGGTATCATCTGTCAATATCTTTGAGCACTTTCTGCAAGTGATTTTTATATTTAAGTATCATGAAAACAATTGCAGAAAAGTTCTTGGTCCCTCCAATTAGCATCTAATATTGCTTCAAAACACTGATTAATGTTCTGGAAGAATGTTAGAATTTAACAACTATCAACACTGAAAAGTTGTTTTTTCTTTTGTTTTTTTTTAAGTGCAAAATATGAGAAAGGTGAAAAAAAAAATCTGTTTTGTTCTTCTTTGCTATTTGATAGATGTTATCACATGGTTTCCAAAAATAGTTATATCCCTAATACCTTATATGGAACAAAGAAATAATTCTGTAAATTGTGGTGTACAAGTTGAGTTTTCAAGCCCCTCAAAATCTTTTGGGGAGGGGTCACAGGTAACCTATTGTATATTTGGGGGGTTGACCTATACAGTAAGTATATGTCCAACTCAGAATTTTGAGCTAAAAATCTTGAGGTCAACTTGTATGTTGCAATTTACAATAAACGAGATCTAAGGTAGATTTAATCTGTTGAACATGAGACAGCTTAATTTGAAAACATGTTTGGGGAAAGTAAATATTGAATCATTTAAGTTTAGTTTATATAGCATAAGACCACACCAAAATGGTGGGAAATGCTTGTAGCCAGACTGTATTATACCAATTTTCAAAATGGCAACAGATTACCTACCTAGAGAATCAGCATTTGAAATTCCAACTTTGGCACTGGTGAAAAATACAAGTTACTATTTCACCGAAAAGACAGGCCACTGTATTAATGGATCATTATCTTTACATCAAATAAACTATAAATGCAAGGTTAGACTCTAGAATAAATCTGCCAGACTCTGATAGAAATTCACACGTCAACCCCCAAGCAAATATCTATTGGTTATCACTAATAGTTATTCTATACATTGTGCAAGTTTTTACAATTTTCTGCAAAATTTATCAATTCTATAGCTTTTGGCAGAGAGACTAATGGCAAATTGTTAGAGGAAAAAAAAAAAAAACATTTCCACTCATTTACAAATGAAAAATTATGGTAGGGAAATTTCTTTTATTATATATGTATTATAAATTAATTGATTTAAAATATGTTTTTTTTCGCTACACAGTGATAACCAGGTTTCAAAAATGGAAGCTAAAGCCTATGAATTTAATTTTGTTATTAAATTAAAGACATTAGTTCCATTTCCTCGTCAAGCGAATTTTGGAATATCTTACTGTTCTTTCTTTTTATTTTTATATATATATATATATATATATATATATATAGTTTAGTTAAATGAACATCTCAGGTTAATCCATTAAGGCTCACTGTCCCACTTTGGGAGGCGCAGTGGAGTAATGGATAGTGGCTCAGGTTGAGGAATTGAAGAGCTGGATTCAGTAAATACGCTTGGGAAAGGTATGAATCCATCTCCCCCCCCCCCCACTATGGATAAATAGCAGTACATGCTGGATCCTATAGCTTTGGACTAGTAGAAGGAAAACTGAATTCAATTCCCCCAACTCACCAACCCGCAATTGGCCAAGCCTGGTGAATATGGCTACACCTACACCCCTGAAGACGTGGCCAATCAGGAGTGAGAAAGCCTTGGGAGTTAATCAGTTAAAAGGTACTAACCTATAATACTGTTATTTTTTTTTTTTTTTTTTTTTAAATGGATTACAATGTTCAAATGCCATCCCTAAAAATGCCTTTCATACCAAAGTAAAACACAAAATTTAAATTTTGGCCCTCTTATTGAGAATTGTATAGAGATACACATAATCCAATGTTTTATAAAGGAAATAGATAACAAACTTGTTACTTTGTTTTTTTTTTTATAATAGTGAGCTAGATGTTTTTTTTGGAAGCTTACAAAAACTGAACTTGTTAGATTTTGAAGTGCTGAAATACCAACTTTATATGAATAATATTATTAAAAAAATTATGTCTGAAAGTATATAAACAGATTGACAATAAGTAATAAAATTTGAAAAACTGTTCTAACATTTTTTTTTTATGATTGAATATCAGTTAACATCATAAAAAGAGAGCCAATTTTATAGAAGAAGGCATATCAAGAAACTATACCCATTGACACTTATCTAAAATAGATTACAAGAAAATCAAAAGGTCAAAGTTTGAAAAGAGTTATTTAAATTTTCACTATTACAAAAATTAGTTCCAATTTTGGAACATTTGAAAGTGCCTCTTCAGCCAACTTTAGAGAAAAATCGCACCAACATTAATTCAGTTAAAAAGTTATACATTTCAGAATTATTTTCAGGTGCTGGCTAAGCTATATTGGTTTTAATTTGATATGACTAACAATATATTAATTGTATTACAAAGAAAAGATAACCAGTGAATGTTAACTAGAAAAAAAAAGAAACTTATGAACTTAATATACAGGGTGTTTGAGAAAAAAAAATTGATAAACATTTTGTAATCAAATAACTTGACCAGTTCTTATTCAAATGATCAATTTTAACGACATATGTAGAAACAACTCAAAATTCTATGTTTAATTTTTTTTTTTGATACAGAACTGCCATTCACTTGAAAAGGTGTTTTGTGTTAGAGTATGCTCAAACACAATTGAACAAGTTTCTGCAGTGTGCATTCGAGAGAATTTGCTAAAAATGCACCAACTGCAATGCAGATTAGGACATGACACAAAAAGTTCAAAGATGAAGGCTGTCTGTGCAGGGCAAAAGGATCTTGACGTGTCATATTATAGGTGGTGCACATATTGAAAAATTGTGAAATCATTCATGAAATTTGTATACCTTTGAATTTCATTCAAATTTTGATGAATAAATCTTATTTTGCTTAACAATAGACATGTTTAGTTTCATTTGCCTAGGCCATGTAGTTATCCAGATATTTACATTTCAAATGATATAAAATATTTTGGAAACACCCTGTATTTACCCATTTCTCTTTTATTGGTCAGAGAAATGACAAAGTAGCTTCAAATCAGTGTTACTGCCATTCTGAATTGTGGTTCTTTTTTACAGGTAAAAAGCATAAACACTCAGAAGAGAATGTCAGTAAAACTACAGTTTACTTTCCAAAGCACTTCCACAGGTAAATAAGTATACTTTATTAACCAAGGATAATGTTTTCATTTGAAAATTTAAAAAAAAGGGGGGGGGGGTCATTTTTCAAGGAAAATTTTGACATTAAATTTTTCTTATACATACAAAATTAGCTAATATTAAATGGAAAATGTGGCACAAAAAATTGACAGTCCTACTCATATTTGGCAGTACTTTTTAACCGAGACACCAAAATCAGTTCAGGCAATATAATAGTCACAATATCTGCTAGTTACTCGATACCACAAATTTATAGCTGATACATAAATTAATCCAATGATATTGAAAGTTACTTTTGATTCAAGAAACTTCTAGTCATCTTATGAGATGACAAACACAAAAACTGACCCATAATGTCATAAGGAGGAAATAACATTTTGTTTTAAACTGAAAATTCTCCAATTTGATTAAACTTTGATCAAATAATGGAGGAAAGGCAAATATTTGAATTTAAACAGGCATTTCGGTCTTTGTTACAGCTGAATATCCCAAATCTGCAATTCTATCCAATCTTAAAAACAACTATAAAGTAAAATACTGTTAACTAAAGAATTGCTGACCACTGAGTTTTTCTTTAAGTATATTATCCAGTGGTTTAGAAATTGGGGATTTAACGTTCATAAATGAAAATGGTAAGAATAGAAAAAGGTAAAAGGAAGCTCTAAACTTTATAATCAAATTATTATGGGGGTATAAAATTTCCACCCTTTATAGCTGTTTTAAGGCACCAAAGACTAAGTTGAAACGGGACACAAAAAAAAAAAAAAAGAAAAAAAAGCTAGATAAAAAAGGAACAGCAAAAAGGGAAGTGGGATTTAATGTTTGATATCTACAAAATTGTTATTGTACTTTTGACAGCATTAATAGCCAGTTTAAAATATATAGTTGTAGTATTTCAAGTGACATGTTATTTTGCAGTGAGCAAATTTAATAGTTAGTAGGATCTTATTTAAAAGTTTCTTTACTGCTACCATTTTAAAAGTATTAGATAGCATTCTGATCTCTGGCTGCTATGACATATTGCTCAAAGTTTGGAAACATGTAAAGATGTTCCAAAATTTCATTACATGAAGTAGCAAATTCTAGTTCAGTTTATCAACTTTGATTCTGTTCTTGCTATAGTCCTACTAGTGTTAATCAAGGATAGTAGAAATGAAGGTCCGGATATACTATTAATACTAACATTTAACCAATATTTAGGATATAATATTGGCTTTTTCTTTGAATGCTGTAAAAAGCGAACACATTTTTGTAAATATGAGACCAATATAAAATTGCAAAGCAGATACATGCAAATAGAAAGGGACAATTGCAGAAATCCTTCAAAGAGGGGAGGTCTATTTGGGGAGGTTTAAAACATTTTATTTAGGTTTTGTAAAGAAAAAGAAAAAAAAAAAAGTTCATTCTCTCTCAAAAGGTGGGAAAAAAAAAAAAAAAAAAAAAAAAAACTTTTCCCTCCATTCATAGAAGCAGGTAAATAAATAAAACAAAATAGAAAAAAAATTACAACAGCAATAATAAAATGCTGTTTCTTAAGAAAACAAACAATACACTACATAATTTTTAACAAAAAAGTATTTGACTGTTAACATCACCACAGTAGCGAGATCAGTAATAGGACTGACATCAGCAATAAGGTGAAATAATGAAAAAACCATGACATTTGCTATATTTTATATAAAGGTAGTGGATTATTTCATGGTCCTAGCTCTTTGCTAATGTTCAACTATTCCTTTTCACTTATTCTGGTCAAAATATCAGAGTTGCTGAATAAGTAAAATAACTACATTTTGTTTAAGAAGTTATTAAGAGCTGCCTGTAATGCCCAGTTTCATTTCCACCAGCATCCTATCTACAATCTATTGGCTCCATAAATTACGTTTTCATGCTGACTTTAAAAACAAAATTTGAAAGTTTGTTTTGTAAATAAACATTACAGCCATTGTAATAAAAACAAGCTAAGTTACAAAGTATTGAACAAGATATAGATGAACTTGTACAAAATACTGTTTTGGAATTAAGTGAAACAGAGGCTGATAAGGATTGGTGGTGCAGACAGACAAAATTTCTTCAAGTTTATAAAAAAAAAAAAAAAACTATGAAAAGGTTGAAGAGAGATTCCTCCTCCTCTGATCAAAACCAGGTTTAAGAAAACAAAATCAAGTAGCATGTATATTTCGCTAAGAAAAAAAAAGGGGGGGGGGGGAGGTACTCACCCACTCTAAAAAAAAGGAGAGAAGCACAGTAGGAACAATACTTACATTTTACATATTTATTTATTTGTAATTTAAATTTTTCTAATTTTTCATTCACAAAGAGGACTCTGGTTATATATGATAGATAAGTATAGCTTTTATTTAATTTTTTTTCTGGTACTACCATGCAAAATCAGAAGTATGAGTAGAATATACAGTAGAAGTAATTGTTAGTCATGTTGCAATCCACAGAGAAAATTTAAATTTAAAATAAAAATAAGGTGTACGTGTAATAAAACGTCAGAATAGCTTGCCTAAAGGCATCTGAAACCACAGTCGAGAAAAAAAATTATATATATATATATATATATATAAAGCTAATGATTCTCAGAAGTAAATTTATTTGTATAACTGAAAAGCTATTACTCAGTCCTAACAATTTGACAAATTAAAAAAAAAATAAGAAAAAAAAAAAAATTTGATTTTAAACTGAGGCTAAGTTTCATTATGATGGGAAAATATCCCCAGCAATGATTCAGCTTCCCATACTTCCTGTCTACCAAGAAGATTAGAAAATAAATAAAATAAATAAACAAAGCAGATGATTTTTTTTAAATAAATAAAAATAAATATAATAAAAATATTTAGAAAAAAAGTGCTGCCAATAAATCCACAAAGGATAAAGCAATGAATCTTTGGCTAATATTTGCTTTTTTATGAAAGTGGAAAGAGAGTAATAACACACCCTGCCATACTATTCAATTTTTGGCCATCTGCAAGATAATATATAGTAATTCTCAATAAGCAATAAGTATATTGCTTTCATTTATAATACTGTTGGCCCCTATTATATAAGTATAAAATAGATCTAATCTCAAAATTGACCACATTTTGCAGTTCACTTTTAGAAAAGTGTACCTGTTAGTGCATACTCCAGTCAACTATATGTGATAGTTTAATACCAATTCTGATAATTCCCTATTTTAATAGTTGAGAGATCAATTGAACTAGTAAATTATGAACTGATATGAGAAAGTAACCCAAATCCCCTAAAGATGAGGACTTGAAAAATGTGGTTGTAGACAAGCAGCTGATTAAGAAACATGAAAAGTGGTTGATATCAAAATATTAAAGATCAATGACACCCTTGTTTGGTAAGCAAGGCCTGATTATCTACAAGGTATAGTTTGGAATTAATTACCTTTATCTCTGATTTTCAATAGTCTAATGAACAAAGTGTATTTGTGCAATTACTCTTCACAAACATCTGCTTATACAGCTACAAATTAGGTATCAGAAATGACTGGGGATTAATTGGTTATACCGATAAAATTTTCTTTTGGTTGAAACCAGAAAAAACAACTTTACACGTGGCATTAAAGTTGGCCAGTTTGTACCATCAGTAATCAATCTATTGCTTAACAGTTTTTTTTTTGTTTTTAAATAAACCTGTTTCTTTCATCACATACACAAGATTTTAATCACATCACTTGGCCATATGGATGACTGTTTCATGCCTTTTCTAAGTTTAATTTGGAGAATGCTGTGCAGGCCATAATTTCAATTCCTTCCCAACAGCATAGGGGATTGTTGCAAAATTTTTTGCTACCGATATATTTGCATGAAAACTAAAAAGCTTTTTTGCTTGTTTCCAAAATATAAACAGGTTGCCATTTTTGTCCAACATTTATGGTTTTTAAGAGTATTACGAGTAAAGCAACAAATTATTTTTTTCATAAATAGTTGTCTGTAGAAAAGAAATTTCTATTTGAAAATAGAATGAGGGAGAGAAAATATTTGCAGTTATTCAATATATTGACAACTTTCTGTGTTGTGCACACAAGATAAAGTTATCCACATTAGACAGTTTCAAGGCAAATTAAATTATGTCCTTTCTCCACTTGATAATTATTATCAAACTAAACCAGATCTTGATACAATGGAGAAATATGTAATAGTTTTCTGGATTAAGGCTTGAACATATAGCTGCTGTTTTACTTTCTGAAAAATTTTTAAGGGTACGATAAAAAAACTTTTTCCCTTTTATAAATATTAGATTTATACAGGTGTTAAGATGTTTATAAACAAAATTAAATGGTAAGTAATTCTTAGTATCTGAAATAGCCTGCTAATTTTTTTTAACATTGTTTGAATCCACCATATGAAATTTTTATTTCTTTTATACCAATATAGCATTAATGAAGTGGAATTATTTTATTAACTACAAAATATGTCAACTTAATGAAAAAAAATTCAAATACCATTTCACAAATAAAAAGTATACTAAATAAAATTCACTATTATTATAAGATACATACTTGTATAAGAGCCAGCAGTAAAACTTCCTCTTGAGGTGGGGGGTGGACATGCTTATATAACAAAGGCTACTTGTATTTTTTAAGGAAAAAAAAATATTAATCAGAATGTATCACTAAGCAAAATAAAATTATAAATCAGGCAGTAAATTATCAAAGTCTCACAATCAGTTAAATACAACTTACTGTGATATAACAGCAAACTTTGCATTAAGGCAAATATGCACATATCATATTTGTCAGATTATAATGTACTTTAACAAATTCTTGATTTTACTAGACTTTATTAAACTTTTCTTGTCCAACCAATGAAAGGCAATTCCAAACTTAATTTCACTTAGGTCTATTCTGCACAAGTTGAAAG
The DNA here is from genome assembly GCA_964036315.1 of Acanthosepion esculentum. Lineage (NCBI taxonomy): Eukaryota > Metazoa > Mollusca > Cephalopoda > Sepiida > Sepiidae > Acanthosepion > Acanthosepion esculentum. The sequence continues at coordinate 67,576,694 of OZ038479.1, forward strand.
TAATAATACTGGCAAAATTCAATGCTTAAATTACAAACTGTAGAAAGGGATGAAATAAATTGAGAAAAGAGTGAGAAATCTAAGACTGTCACATAAGACACACACACACACATATATATATATATATATATATATGTGCGTGTGTGTGTGAAATGGATTAGATCCAACAAATATTTTAATATATTTTCTGTTTATGTGTTTTTTTTATTGATACACTTATTTGAGTAAATAAATGCTCCATTTTTTTTTAAATTAAATAGTATTAATTACATTTACTGGCCTGAATGTTAGAGAAATTTCATAGGAAATATTCAATATTGACAGGAATCAAACCTGTTTCCTATACGAGAATGTCATTTAGCCCGACATTCTTTGATGGGTAAATGTAATTAATAATGCTTAATTAAAAGAGCATTTACTCTAATAAGTTTATCCATAAAAATAAAGAAATGTATAAACAGAATTAATTATATATATATATATATATATATATATATATATATATATATATATATAGTAAGCCTACTTCTAAACAAAATGATGAGAGAGAGAGGGTCAAAACAAACACACACACACACAGGATATACACTTTAAAATGAAAAAGGAAAATTACAAAGAAAAAGGGAAAGAGAAACAAAGAAAAATGCAAATGATTCATAAAAATTGATTGTTTCAAATGATTGCTTTTTTCTTTTTTTTTTCTTTTTTGCAAAGTCTCATCTCCTGAAAGAAAAAAAAATCCATGCCCAACTTCTGTTCATCATAGCCCACCAGAAATTACAAAACGAACCCAACCCCTAAATAGCATTTTTCTTCCCTACTGTTGCTTTTTCTTTCTTTCACTGATACAAAAAAAACACATCAGCAGCAGCTGTTCTGCATAATAACAGGAAAAAACAGTGAGCCGTCAGCACACCTTGGTTAGTTATAAGAAAAACATTTGATTTTTTATGTGAAGGACGGGTTTTGTTTTCTTTCTAAATTGTAAAAAGGGCAGTATAGGGGAGAAGGGGGTTCTGAAAAAAAAAAAAAAAAAAAACACCAAGAAAAATTGGTGAGAAATTACAGTGAAATATAATCCATATTAGGATTATATTGCAAAGCAGTCTGAAAGTCTTCAGCAGAATCAGGATATTCACACTTGATTTGACCGATAGGGTATGGCAAAGTGGTATTATTGGTAGTGGTGTTAACAGCACAGCCAGTGTTCCAGGCAGTGGCCACAGGAAGGTTTCCAGTCCATACATAACTGTTCTCCAACCGGTAAGAGCAAGCTGTTGATGCTACGACAGCCCCAAGAGGAGAAGCAGTGATCATTGTAGATGCTTGCTGTTGTGATGGCTGCTGGGGGTTATTAACCCCACTGGTAGCCATCTGGTACTGCAAGCAGGAAGCATTACCTGTAGTTGTTACTGTGCCAGTAGTCCCAACAGGGACTTGATGCTGGCTGGGGGTAAGACTGGGCAGTGGAGAACCCAGTTGAATTGGTAGGGAGCCAGTAGGGAGGAGGGTTGCTGCTGCTGCGGCCGCTGCTGCTGTTGCATTGTGCACCTGCTGGTTTGTCTCATTGCAATGAGAATTCCGGTGTTTTTCTAAATGGGTCCGCTGAGAAAACTGTTTACCACACACTGAGCATGAAAACTGCTTCTCACCCATGTGTGTACGCTCATGCTTGTTCAAGTGGTCCTTCCGTGAAAATGCTTTCTTGCATACCTGCGTTTATAAAAGAAATAAAAATTTGATAAGATTTGAATAAAGTTTTGATACTGAAAGATATCGCACCTCGATTCATAATACTTTATTATTAAGTTTTGGAAAGCTATTAATAACATGAAAACGAATTAGTAGCTATATGAACCAGTCAATATTTTTACAAGATGAAGACAGACTGTAAAAACATTTCATTCTAGAATGAAATGTTATATTTAAATAAAAATTATTTTTAATATCTACAATTATTGTTATTATTGAAATCTTTCAATTAAAAGTACCAATATAGTAATATTTTTCACACACACACAATAAACAGCCTGTTTCATGTAATCTCCAGATTACACATGTACACATACACAAGATAATGAGATTATACACATGCACACACACAATATAAATAAACAACTTTAAATGTGGTTATTTACCTGCAGAAATCTATAAAGAATTTTATTTATTTATTTAAATACCATGTCCCTTTAGGATGTAGGCAATTATGAGTCTCGAAAAGTTTTTTCTTCTTCTTTCTTTATCTGTGAATTGCCATGATTTCTTGGAAAAGATAGTGGAGTGGTTTCCTGATGCCTTCACGATGGATTGCAATTCAGGATTTTCCTTCTTAGAATGGTTGCCACCCCAAGGCTAGAGAGTCTAATCTACCCTGCTATTTAACCCATAGCTGGAGGTGGAGGGGTGGGGAGATGAATTTATGCCTTTTTCCAAAGGCATTTGTGCAGAAGTGAACATAACAGAAGAGCCTGGAATTTAAACTCAGCTCATTGATTCCACTTTCCATAGAGAGAGCCTGAATAGAAATATATTTGAAATATGGCTTACTACAACTGTATTCATTTTTCTGATTTTAATGAAGTGTAAAGTTTGTGGGAAAATATTTCTTCAGATATTCATTTAATTTTTTTAATCATTTCATCCCAAGCAAGGGAATAAAGCCACTAAGGTGCAATGAGATACAGAGTGTGCAAGAATTTGAGAAAAAGTATAAAAGAACAGGAATTAATAGAGAATAGGTGCATATAGTGCACCACAAGGTCTCCAAAAGACCCTCCACAGGTTTGAATTCAGAGCTGTCCTCCTAGTCTGGTTGCTATTGAGGGGGGGAAAAAAAAAAGCCCAGTCTACCCATAGCTAGGGGAATACAGCCCTGAGATGGTCTCTGTATCACTTAAACTGACTACCAACAGCCTCTTCATAAGAAGTTCTCAGGAATGTGGATGACAGGGTCAACCCAATATAGATGTTGATCAACAAACATAGCTACGATGGTTGTTGGCTATGACCATGTGAATAGGAAAGTCCTCTTCAAATGTAACAAAAGTTAAATTCAGTTGTCATGAACATAATTATTATTATTTAATCATTTCACCCCAAGCAAAGCAATAAATCCAATAGGATGCAAGAGGATACAGGGTGTAAGAAAATATGAGAAAAACTATTAAGGAGAGAGAGAACAATAAAAAAAAAAAACTAAAAAAAAAACTAAGAATTAAGACAAAAGATAATTAATATTGCATTTAAATTTTTGAAGATCAAAGTTGACTGGAAAGCAAGAAGCCAGAAGAGAATTCCACAAGTGATAATTTAGTTACATCCAGCCATTTTAACTGTAAGATGATTAGAAAGCATTTGTGTCGTCGTAATAACACATTCTCCTAAACAGTTAACCCAAATGTCAGGCATAGTTTTGGTAACCCAAGCACCCCCAACTCCATTATGCAGGTTTTTTTCTTTTTATGATTACAATTAAATAAATAAATTATATTTTAGTATGTTGAACAAAAGCACAAGGAAAATAAAGAAACTAAAGGTGGAATTTTAATTAACAGTTGAACATCAGAGATACAAATTTATTAACTTAGAATGTTGCTTAAAAAAAATAAATAAATAAAAAAAAATCAAAGTTTGGATTCCACAGCTTCAATAGCTGCTCGAGAAAAAAATCCCAGCACATTTTGCCATTAATACTAAAATAAACTTTACTTAAAAAAAAATAATACGTTAAAGATTATAACTTGCATACATGACAGTTTAGTTAATCACCAAATTGAAGGACAGGATGCACCAGTAATATAAATCCATAGTCATTTCCTGTGTATTCATTCGATAAGTTCTCAGCACGAATAAATTCCTCAAATCCAACACCAGAATTTTTTTTTTTTTTGTGTTCTGTACGCCCTCATAGATTTTATACACACATTAGTTAGTTTGTTTTGTGGCATATCAACTCCTTATGGGTCATTTAATGCTGAAAATTAATTTTATTGGGAGCATGAGTAATTTCTTTTACAAAAACGTATTGCTGGTAATATTTTTTACTATGAAAATGTATTGCTGGTATTTTTTACTATAAAAAAGTATTTTTATACTTTCATAGTGTATTGACCCCAGTTTGGGGGGTTAACTATTTACTCATAGCTAGGACCTTAAAAAGGTGCTACCACCTTGGGCCAGGGTGGACCTGAGAACAACAATTAAAAGGTGATTTGATGCTCATCAAAACCTCCTGATCAGAGGCCTTGCTGCCAGATGTAGTTTATTGTCATACCCAGAACAAACATTAGCTTTTAATTTAGCTCTTGCTTGCTTCTAAAAATTCAGCCAGAAACTTACATGTTGCAAATCTATTGACAATTATTTTAACAGATGATTGAAAGCCTAAAGAATTTTATTAATTAAAAAATAAATTTATTTAAAATCAGCTTTTACAGACAGATATTTAAAAACAAATTTAACCGATAGAGTACACTCTAGTAAATAAGAACAAAAGGCAAATGAAACTTTTTCTTATCTAAATATTTTTTAAAGATCTTTGGTCGTTTATATAGAGTATGAATGGCAGCACTTTTGTTTCCATGATGCAGCCTGCTCAAAAGGAAAAAACGAATTACAGATTCTTCTCACTTAATGACCGGGTTCAATTCTAATGACCTGGGCACCGAGTTCTACTATGCATGTCACAGGATTGTATCAACCAATGCCAGAATTGACAGATTTAATGCAACTTTTGCATCATTTATAGCATTTCTAATTCATCTCTAAATGTTTATACAGTAGTGTACTTCTGTGTATTTGCTATAAACATTTTCATGGTGACTGTCCTGATGAGCTTTCCTGTTTAGTACCTTCTCGATATGAACTTAAGTGCAGTATTAGATTAGTGGCAATGTCTCATCAGTTTACAGTTGAAATAGCTAGATGCAGCCCTAAGTTACACAAGTTTCTTATCTCACACTTCATTTGTGGAACTTTTCTGGCTTCTTGCTTCCCAGTCAACTTCGACCTTCAAAATTTTAAATGCAATGTCAAGTGTTATCTTGTCTTAACTTCTCAATTCCCATTCTCTTATTGTTCTCTCTTAATAACATTCCCTTTTCTCATTCCTTAAAATTTAGTACCCCTCCTTGTGTCTCAGTGGCTTTATTGCTTTGAGTAGGTGAAATGATTAAAAAAATAAAAAGAGTAAAAAAGAGAAACAGTAACATAAATTTGAAAATCATTCTTATATTCTGTAAATCACTTTTGCTTACATTCTGTAAATACAAGTAAAAGTTACTTGATCAAGTTTTTTGTACAAAGTACTGATATTCTGTTTGAATTTCTGGAATAAGGAGTTATCCTTATTTACACTATTTATATTTGAACTATTTATATACACCTGGTGACGGCCGGAGGACACAATGGCTGAAATGTTGTGATAACAACAAAGATGAAGACAATAGTCCAAATATAAATAGTATAAATGTTGAATTTTTTTTTTTTTTTTAAAGTTTAGTTTTTAGATTTTATAGTGGATTGTAAGTCTGAAGAGTCATTAAATAGCCAAGTCAGTAAGTGAGGGGTGTTATATTGCTTCAGGCCTCAAATAAGGAATCTCATTAAATAAAGTGCATCACTGAGAATCAGATGGCTTGTTGGGAAAAGAATAAACTCTGAAATCCCTACAAGAGGGAGAGAAAGAGGCCAGATTATCAAGTTCTCTTTTTATATATTTTCAGTCATGTAGGAAAAAAAAATCAGAAATCAGGTAGGTCTACAAAAAACAAACACTAGAGGTTTAACAGGATTACAGCCAAATTATGTTGAAACACTGGTTCTTGTATAATCACCAAAGTTAAGTGTTGTCAGTGCCTAGGTAGGTGAATGTTTGGAAATACCAGGTGCTGTAAGCTTGGATGTGTAGGTGGTGTAATGGACAACAGCTCAGAGTTGTTAAGTCAGAGAGCCAAGTTCCAATGCCAAGCAGGTTCATTATATTCACTTACATGCAAATACCCTTGGGGAACGGTATGAATCCACTCCCCCAAATATAGGTTAATTAGTAGAACTTGTATCAGTAAATCATTATCTCTAAAAAATTCCTACAATCTAAAAAATAATTCTGGCTCTAAATAACCTGCAAAAGGTTGATAAACAAATCAATTGGAAGTTTAACATATCACTTTAACATCCTTCCACATACTGTGGTCATTTAAACATCGCCTACATAAGTTTGGCAAGTAAACATCCTCCCTCTGTAAAGCATTCTAAGGGAGAGAAATGATTCATTTAATTGACAAAGCAAAAGAAAAATGTTCACTCATTAATACAAACATTTAAATAAATTATTTCTAAATTTGTTTTGAGATTTCCAAGCATACTTATTAAGACTTTTTTGCCTAAGAGGTTCAATTCAGTATTTTCAGAAAACTTAACATATTTAGCTTCATACTTTAAAGGGCTGTTGTCACCAGTAAATAGCTCGCAACATGTCCTCCACAAGCTGACAGAATGATTGCTTGGAACCTATCGACCATCCTAAACCAGCTTGACTGGTGGGTAAAGTGATCCAGTTTGAGCGTTTGATATGGAGGTTAAAAATTCCAATGCTAACTATTTGTTTATAGCCAATAAAGTTTCATTATTTTTAAGTGAAGTAGGTAGGCACATAGTACATACCTAAATACATATCTTCACTTGACAGTATAAAAAAAAAGTTATAATCAAATGCCACAAAAAGTAACTTAATATACAGGCTATTTAATGATTCCTGTTTGTATTAAAAAAGAAAAAAAAATAGACTCATTAGTAAGACGGAAATCATCAATTGCACATTGATATCATTTCTGAAATAGATAAAGGGGTTTTGGACTGAATTGGTTAATATCAAAAACCTACGAAAGCCTTTGTTCAGCCATCCTCAACTCCTTATAATTTTTATTTTTAATTAAAAAATTTTTTTTTAAAGAAATAAAAGGCAGAAAATTGAATCAGCAAAGAAATCCCTGAAGGTCAAAATTTATGTTGGAAAATTTAAATTAAGATTATTCATTAAGATTATTCACAAAAGACTCGTACAATGAGACAATATAAAAATGATTACATAAAATCTATCAATAATAAAATGTCTGATGAAATCAAGCAAAGCCTCAAATGAAGACATGTAAAGACAAGTTAAACAATAGAAAATATTTAAGTGAATGAATTTTTACATACAAACTACAAGGAAAAATGTAATATATGCAAAAAGCATATCTAAGGCTACAAAAATAATTTTCTTTTATACAAGTATTTTTGAGAATAAAGTATAGTTTAATGTTACGGAATATTAAAGTACAGTTCAACTGAATAAAGCACATCTTTGAAACGCAAAGACAGAAGAATAATCTATAGGTGTGTATTTAAGTGTAAGTAAGTGAATAAAAAGTTTACCATTACTTTTTTGGACAACCAATGGGATTTCTTAAAGATTTTACATTTGTAATAACTCAACAGTTATGAAAACTACCATATTGTTTTTTAACACTCAAAGGGTGTATCTTAGGAAATATTCTTCTGCAAAAATTTCACAATCTAATTCCTTATAATTTCCGAGATCTATATGAATTGTTATGGCAAGATTATTGACTCTTGTGGTGAAAGAGATTAAAAGCACTACACTCCTTTCAAATACATACAAATGAGTTTAGCACTGATGGAAATAAACAAGAGTAAAAAATATACTGAAAAGACAAATGAGTATTCAGTAGAAGTATTCACGATTGAAAAAGAAATTGAAGTTTTATTCCATCTGGCACCCAATTCTAATACGACACGGATCCCTCTACTTACAAGTTCCTAAGATTTATTAAGAAGTACATAATAATAGGAATTTATCAGGTTCAGGACTTGCGTCCTGATATTTACAGAAAATTTAAATAAAATAAAATATATTTATTCACACAAAAGAAATTATTTCTGAGATGAGGTATTGTAACTATTTACATTGTTCAGAGTTGCTCTCATTTTTATTGTCATATTCATGACTTTGGTGATCGAACGAGAACCAGTACTTAGATGGGGAACCACTTGGGAACATCTGGTACTGTAAGCAAATTGTCTCGCTAGATCAGTTACAACTGAAAAGCGAGTTTGATCCTCACTAGTGCCCCATATTTTCGGCCTTGTACCACATCTAAGTTACGCTTGGAAAATCACTTTGGGAACCTTGAGGCAGTGTAATGATTAGCAAACTTGTCTTGCTAGAACAATTACAACTGAATAGTGAGTTCGATCCTCACTGGGTGCCCCAATACTTTCGTCCACAATATACATCTAAACTACGCTTGGAAAAAAAAAAAAAACCCCATATTCATTATATTTTGGCATTTGTACACTGGCAGAAAAGGCATGGGATGTGGAACTTGAACAATCTATGCCAGTGAACTAAATAAGGAATTCGATTCGAAATTCCAAGGTATATCACCTGAAAAAGGCTGGAGCATACAATGGCTGAAACATTATGAATATGACAATAAAAAGGTGAGGACAACAGTCCAAACAATGTAAATAGTGCAAGAAGTTATTTGTACAAACAAATGGAATTATAACGTTTACTGAGTGTAACTTAGATGTGGCACAATGTCAAAAGTATGGAGTACTCAGTGAAGAACTAACTTATAACTCAATCATAATTGACCTAGTGAGACAAGCTTACTAAGCATTACACAACACTGAAGGAATTATATATTGGTTGATATAAGAAAGTTTCTGTTACAAATACTTGTACATTTCTTCACTAATGTCTCCCTTGTTAATAAAGCTTGTTCATTTATTAGTTTCTTACACGTGCCTATATCTTAGCTATCCTTTACAAATTTTATCATTTACATTGCTACTGCTTGCCAAATTTATATGGAAGATTAAAACCTTAAGCACAATGCATTATTCATAAGTATTTCAACCAGTGGGTAGCATCATCTTTGCTTTCAGTTAGTTATTTACCCGTTGCCATAGTAGGATATGACAACATGAACACAAAATTCAACCATGATATTTTGTCTGATGATCACAGTTGCATGAAATGCCTGTACAAATGAATCAAAGGTTAAAGACTAGTTTCTAACAAGTTTGTATCTTTAAAAGTTTATAAGCTGAAGTTTTATAAACAGGAAAACAACTATATTTCTCAGAGAAGAGAGGAGATAAGATTAAATTTTTATAAACGGCATACAGAAATGATGAAACAGATATAACAGAGGTACTGGTGTGGATTTTACAAGTGAACAAATCTATGTCCATTGGAATGGGAATTAAATTAAGTTGATGTGAAAAGCCAAAATAAGCCAGGTAATCTTGATTTTACTAGACGTACCCCAAGGTCTGGTTTTTCTAGTGAGCTTTTGAGAAACCAAAAGCATTTAATCACAATTAATACCTGGAATTCTGGGTTTGAACTTATGACTTAAAGTTTCGACTAATACAAGAAAGAAAAGTAAAGAGCAGCCACTCCTCATCCCTATTTGCTGTTAGGGACAACAATAACTGAAGTAAACTAGATGGACCATGTTAGGTCAGATGTTGATCAAAATTCAGTAATGGAATTTTTTTAAGGCTATCCACAATTCTGTTTTGACAAGTCTATTGGAATCAAGAATTTGGCTGACTCTGGCTGAATATGACAATAGGGTGACATTACTAAACCACCCCCTGATATATTGTTATTATGCACATATGCAAATTGACTTGTAAACCATCACTTGAAACATTTCCCATAAATGCAAGACAAGATAGAGTAGACACCCAGAGGCAGTCAAGAGAAACCATAGCAGAGGAGTTGACATTGCCACCTTTCTTCACCCCCTACTCTACTACCTCTGGCTGAAAAGAATTTGGTAAACTGAAGAAATTTTTGCTAGCCTGGAAAAGTTGGAGATCATTTTTGTCTGTTGGCCCAACACCAAAGCTGCTTGTTTAAATTGCTGAACTGATTACCAAACAGTTCAGAGCATTTTGGTTGTTTCCAAAATATATTGTGAATACTAACTCGCAAACCAGTGCAGAATTGGGAAGGGTTAAACTGATCACAATAACCCTCAACAAAATTTATTTTTTCAACAAGCAAGAGTTTTTTTAATATTAAAAAAAACATTAAACAAAACACTCCTTCACGCATTTCAACTAGCCCTAAGACCTATTCAGATCAAAAGTTTAAAAACAATGTGGGTGGTCAAGATCAACTAGCAGAGTGAGACACCCAGGCAGTGGCCCCAGGACAGGAAGTTGAGAGGTAGGTCATATTATACAGTGAATGCAACAGTCCCCACCCATAAGTTTCAGAATCTACTTTCAACACTTAGTTAAAATTTATGTTGATTATTTTCATTATTTACATAGAGTTAGCCTTGAACAGATGCTGAAATTTTCTAACAGGTCAAAGTTGTAAAAAGAAGATTTCATAGTTTAATATTACTATAAATATTCATTCTCCATACCCTCAAGGAAAAAGTACTGTGCAAAACAGTTGAGCTCTAAGGAGCATTAATATAACAGCTTAAAAATAATAAGTAATCATACCTGTTTTTATTAGGTCAGGACAATAAAATAATATCCCATGGCTAAATATTACTTATAAGTATCTGTATTATCATCATCCACGAAAGTGTTCACAACTTATTGTTTTATACATTTACTATTATTAAATTAGCCGTTTGTAAATTTAATCTTTAAGTCTAGCAAACCAAATGACTTTGAAGATATAAACTGACTTAGAAAATCTGCTTTGTTAATCACACAATGCTGCTAATAGAGATTTTGCTTCAATAAGTAGATTTTTTATTACTTTGTTTTTGCACAATGTCATTGTTTTCCCCAATTTGTTTTATAGTTTTCTTTTTACTTATGTGAAGAAAAAAAAGAAGCAATATTTAGTAAATGTTTTTATGCATTATTTGTAGTTATTCTTTATATGATCAAGAGTATATAAATTTATTTCTAACTTATTTGTAATAGGAGCAAAGAGACAAAACATTCCAGTTTTACTGTTCTGAAGACAACATGAATAAACATAAAATTCTAAACAGACAAATCAAAACTTATTTTTAGTATCCATAAACACTTTTCAAAATGTCTTTCTTGTATATAATTTTGTATCTCAGAAACTAAGACCAGAAATGAATATAAGTTAACACACAATGGGCACAGTAAAAAAAAAAAATTCAATTTTCTTGGTTATTTTGTGTTTGCAACTAAGGACAGGTAATTCATCCCAAGTAAACCGAAAATGAAAATTTCAAAACATGCACATTAAACATTTCTTAAAATAAAATTAATCATAGCAGATTAATTTTAATTAAACCATATTTTACAGATGGTTTGATAAGAAACAGAAAATAGGTAATAGTTTTGAATTTGACTAATTATTTATTTGAAAAACATGACCTAAAGAACACTGTAAAAACATTTTTAGAATTTTGCAGTGCAGATATATATATATATATATATATATATATATATATATATATATATATATATATAGCATTATTTTATTCCTAGTTTCTTTTGGTCAATAAAAAACAAATTTAAATTCATTTAAGACCTTAAAGTATCCAAATTAAGAGACATTTTTGTAAGAAAAACTATCAATTTAAAATTGTTGGCTATTTTCTTTTAGTATTAAGGGATGCACAAAAAATTAAAAAAATGGTATTACTAGAATACTTTAATCTTCATCCAATGCAAAGAGACCAATTGTAATTTTGTGTTCTACAATGAATGAACATTGTCTAACCAAATCAAAATTCAAATTTCATACCTTCTCTCTAGGTTCAGTAGTTAAAACTAACATTTGATGAAGGAGTATTTTGTTTTAAAACTTTTACATAACACACTTGCACAACAAGTAACAAAGAATGCTTGAAATGAAGTTCAATAAATTTAATAAAAACAATTAAATTTACAAATTGTCAAAATCATTATATAAAATGAAATTAATTTTTTTTTAATTTTAGAAGTTAGTATTTGCAAACAATTTTTCTTTAATAATGATTGATTTGTTTGTTTAACGGTATATCAACTTCACATGGGTCATTTAATGCAAAAATTGAAATATTTTGAACACAACTTTATGGCTTCAACTACAGATAAAACATTAATTTTTATATAAATATATATTGCTGGTACTTTTACTATAAAAATATATTTTTATACTTTCATGGCATTTTGTTCTTGTTTGGAGGTTCACTATTTGTCCATAACTGGGATTCTAATAGGTGCTACTACCCTGGGACAGGGGGTACCTGGGAACAACAGCAAGTAAGCTCCTGGAAACCAATCTCCCAATCAGCAGCCTTGCTGCTGGATGTAGTTTACTGTCATGCCCAGGACTCTTTTTATTTTTCTTTATTTTTCATTTGATTGCATCAGTTCTATACAGATTTTGAGAAAGAAAAAAATGGATAGATGTATAACACTGCATTCTTCTTACTTTTTATCAGAAAGTAATAACATTTTCAATATTATTATTTCTGTGGCTTCTCTACCTGGCAAATATACAATGTTTTGTAAACAACAGAAAAAGTAAACTATTTTTTTTTTGCATGTAGATATTATAAACCTTTGCCAATTACAAGCTATGTAACCCAAGCATAATAAAGTCAGGTATGATAAAACAGATGTGATAAAAATGAAGAGCTATAAGAAGCACATCAGACATACAGTCCTTTTTCTGAATATCCCTCATGGCAGACAGTAGTTTAGAGAGAGAGAAAGAGAGAGAAAAAAAAAAGGAGAAAGTGCTTACCTGACACTGGAATGGTCTTTCTCCAGTGTGAGTACGCCCATGATTCCGGAGTCGGTCCCTCTGTGAAAAGGCACGATTACATACTGTACACCTAAATGGCTTTTCTCCAGTGTGACAACGCTGGTGATTCTTTAAATGGTCCTTACGTGAAAAGTTTTTCTTGCAGTATTCACAAGTGAAAGGTCGCACTCCAAGGTGGGTTCGCTCGTGGTTCTTGAGACGGTCCCTCTGAGGGAAGACTTTTTGGCAATATGAGCAGCTGAAGTGTTTCTCCTGGTCAGGTATTTGCTGGTGTCGCTTCAGGTAGGCACGAACAGAGAAACCCTTGCGGCACACTTCGCATTTGTAGGGTTTGTCTTTTCGAATGTTCATAAATGCTGAGGCTGAAGACAAAGGTTGTGATAACATGTGTGTCGTTGGAGCTGTTTGTGTCAGAGCAACTTGTTGCTGAGTGGGTGTTAAGTTGTCTGGTGGGTGGGTTGGTGTAATTGTGGTTGTTGGTGCCAACACTGCTGCATTCGGAACATTCAAAGAGTTGACAAGGGCTTGAGCTGCAGCACTTTGGTTAAGATGTTCCAGGAGTTCAAATGGCTTGTACTCTATCTTTTCCTCTTCCTCCTCGGCAGTGGCATTAGGATTGTTGGGAAGAACTGCCGAATCAGGCAGAGGCTGAACTGTATACAAGGTATCAGACATTGTGCTAAAGTTGTTGGTTGCTTTATTATTTCTCCAAGTTTTAAACAGCTACATTCAACTTATACAAAAATAAAAAAAATAAAAAAAAAAAAATAAAAAAAATTTATAAAAACATTGAACCTTGTTTTTCCTTAATGGAGACTGTTTTCAGTTTTGGTTGCATTGCAATATGCAAAATATTAAGTTGCAGGTGCATTCCAAAAATTGCAGAACCAGAAATAAATATGCCTATCGCTGGTTGTTCCTGCACATCACTTCTTTGGCCGAGACTGAAAAACAAAAGTATAAGAAATTATAACAATATAACCAGCCGTTTATATAATCCATGTCACAAGTAGGACTTATATATGTAGGGATACATCAAATTCTGATTGTGGTGGTCAGAGGAATGCAACAAAAATAGTTCTACTTTAACAAAAATTGCATTAAAATTCAGTAACTGTTAGTAACAATCAGGTTTTTTTTTTTCCAATTGCCTTCCATAGGCTTTCACAATTCCAAGTCCTGTAACCCATTAGGGTCATCATATATATTGCAGCCATAGCAGTGGTGTTTTTGGGGCAAGATATCCGAACCCTCTTCAGGCTGGTTTGATTTCAGAATTTTCCTCCTAAAGTGGTTGCCAACCATGGCTATAGGGCCCAGTCTGTCCAGTTATTTATCCATAGCTGGAAGAAGAGACAAATTCATACCTTTCCCCAAGGGTATTTTTTGCAAAGGTGAATAACTGAAACTGGCTCTCAGACTTCCAAATCTGTACCACTATATTATACAACCGTGCATCTGTCCCATAGACTTTATCACTATTCTACTACTACCCAGATTAATTTTATTTATTCTCTATACTAACAAACTAAATATTTTTTATCAGGAGGGAAAGTATGATCCCCCCCCCCCAAAAAAAGATTTTTGACCTAAAATTTGTTTTAGCATCTTATCTGTATGTTGTGAATTGAAAATAAAGGTGCTGTTAGTGGCCAGAAAAATCAAAACAAATGTTACTGGCACAATTTTCAGGACGGATAAGATTAAAAACATTTTTCCTATATAAATTAAACAATTAACATTGAGAGTTGATGGAGGAGAAAAAAAAAGATATAGAGTTTAAGTCACCATAAATAGTTTCTTATTTGTTATATTTAGCAAACATGTGAGGGTAGACATCCCTATATTCTAAACATCTCAATCTATGTCTACCAGCTTGTGCAGTCAAGAGTCTTAATAATAATAGAACAATCAAAGCTAATCTGCCTGACATCGTGATTAGAGACTGCAAAGTCAAAATGTGCCTCCTTATTGACATGATAGTCCCTTCAGACTGCAATATATCTTTGAAGATTTTCCAAACACTATCAAAATAGAATGACCTTGAAATTGAAATCTCAAAAATGTACTACATGAGGATATTAACAATTCCAGTTGTAGTTAGAGCCTCAGATTGATTGGAAAAGATTCCAATAGGTTCATTGAAGGAATCCCTGGTAGCCCATGCCTTAAAGAAATACAAAAAAAATTGTAAAGTAAAGTACAGCCCACACCTTATGAAGGGCTTTATCTATATGTGCAATTTTTCCCCCCGAAAACTTCTCAGTGGAAAATGTCATGACGCCATTTCTGAGCTTAGGTCCCTCTTTGGGGCCCAGAAAGAAATCACTATACACCAGAAACCAAAGGAAATAATAATAATAATTATAATTATAATAATAATAAAAAAAATTTAAAAAAAGAAGAAAAGTGGTGTAATGAATAACAGGTTGGAATGATAAATTAGAGTGCCAGGTTCATTACATTCACTTGCCCTTGGGAAAGGTAAGCGTCCATCTCTTCTTGCTCCATCTCTGGGTTGAATAGCAGGACAGACTGGGTCCAATAGCCTTGGTTTGGCAAACACTACCACAGAAAGAAACAATAACGTAATGCAGGAAAATCTTCTGCCTAGTCAGAATCTGAAGACCATGTATCACACGTGGCCCTTAAGTGACTGAATAAAGAAAAAGATCTCTGCTCAAACATCTATACATGTTGAACGTAATAAAAAAAAAAAAAAATGTCAGAAGTGGTGCAATGGATGCCTTTCTAAATAAAATCCATTAATTCCTTTGTGATGCATGTACAACATTTATACTGAAGTATGACATTTCGTACTTAACATTCTCCATAATTTTTGCTTACATTAAAGTAGAAAAATGCTTAAGAGATTTAAAGCTCAAAGGGAACACCTGTAAAATCATAAGCAAAATTAGACTGGTAAAAACAATACATTTTAAAAAGGTGCAAGATTTAATTTTTAGTTACTTTATTTCAGTTGTTGAGAAAATTCACATTAGGCTCACAAGCTTTTCGGAACATTTCCCAAGAGATCTGTGCTATATAGAGTCCAAAAGTAGACATCCTCAGGATTCCAGAACTGGTCTGGCTTGATTTCAAGTATTTATGGTTACTAGCTTAGAAGCTGCACTCTGTGTGGACTTTTAAGCTAGCTCCTGTGGAGGACTAATTGGGCCTCTGGCCCAAAACTAAAGTGACCTCTGGTTCAGCTTAGAAAACAGCAATGATAATTTTGAAGAAATTACTTTGAATTCCTCAATTCACCCCATCGGACTTCAAAACCCGACTAACTCTTATTCTGGCCCAAATTCCAGTTATTCAAATTACAAATGCTGCAGAACTTCAAAACATTTTTTTTAAATCACTAGTTTTATTTCAGTGATTTTAAAATTTGAATTTTTGAGTGTTCCCTTCGTATCCAAACACAAAACCTAATGCTGGATATTCAAGCACCAAATGAAGGACAGATTTTCAATCCAGGGATCATTCAGATTCAAAAATGTTGTGTCTATGTAGAGCAAGTGTGGCCCGAATTAGAGGGACTTTAGAAATACAAACAGAATTTACCATATATATATATATATATATATATATATATATATATAAGAAAATCATGATCTAGACCTATATTCTTGGGTTTATGGGGTGGGAAGGAGGGGAAATCTATTCTACCACAATAAAACCAAGTAAGGACAACAGTTGCATTATATTATGACTAGAAGATGGGTAGAGATTATATTCAAAGTTATCTTTAAATTGGGAACTGGCTAGAAGATGCCAACTGCACAGTAAGATGGGACTGGGAGCCAAATCAAAGAATTCAAATGTTAAAAATTCAAGAACTTTGTTTTTTCTTTTTTTTTATCTCACTCTTCTAATGAAATATGTAAGAAGAAACTTTTTGCTAAGTTGCAAAATACAAGATGAACTTTCTCTTCATCTTTGTTGCTGTATTTCAGTTGGTCAATTTTCCCCAGACTTTTAGACAACTGCTAACATCCTAACCTATTTCTTAAAAGTTTGTTACCCTGCAAAGTTACCCCATCTAAAAGAAAAAGCTTCCAACCACAGAAATCTATAACGAAGAAAAGGTGTTTCCATTGTATCACAAAGAAGCATATTTTTTTTCACATTTTTTATCATGAAATAAAGAAATTCATATTGTTTTTGTCAATTACTCCTACAGAAAAATGAATCGGAATATAAAGGAGACTTTTTTTTTATTTATTAATAAAAAATAAAATAAAATTAAGCATTCTACAGGATGTACAAAAAAATGACATCCTTTTGTAGTCTTATAACAGCAAATTTTCACTCAGACGATCTCAAATTTTAACAAAATATGTAAAAACTAAGTTGACCATGCTGGCTTATCTCAATGAGAATCTACCAGGAAGATGGATCGGGTGTGCCAGAGATAATGACAATGTGCTGTTGAAATGGCCACCACGTTCATCTGACTTGACACCTTGTAATTTTTTTCTATGGGGCTATATGAAAGGACAGACCTATATCCTCCCTCTTCCTACAAGCCCAAAGCCTAGAGGAACTTAAACAGAGCATCAATGAGATGCTGGAGGATGTTACACAAGATAGGCTACAGCGTGTTTGGCTTGAGCTGGACTACTGACTTGACACATGTCGGGACAAAGGTAGTGCGCATATTAAACATCTGTGAAGCTTTGTAAAACCAGTTATAAAATCTACACCCCTTTGAATAACATGTTTGAATTTTGATAAATAAATAAATCTTTTATTTTTCAACATGAAGCCTATTTAATTCTGTCTTCCTGGAACATGAAGTTACTCAGATATTCACATTTTAACTTATGTCAATTTTTGGGGGACACTCTGCATAATGTACTGATCTCAAATTGTCATAAATGTGCATTAAATCCAATTTTTTCAGCTTTGTGATGCCTCTGAGAACAGATTTTCTCTTCCCTCTGAATTATATATACTAACAAACAGTTATAGCTCTATTTTTGTCAGTTACATACTTATCTTCCACAAGGTAATCGGACCAAATTTCATAATATAAATCATTATTGCTTAAGACATTACAGTTTAATTTAGAAGTTTTGAAAAGCTTATTTATTAAAACATGTATCTTCTTAAAAAAAAAAAAAAAAAAAAAAAAAAGTAAAAATTTAAATTAAAAAATAATAGATTATGTTTTGATCACATTTATTTAGAATATTTAATTCTAAATAATTAAACCATAAATAAATATTAACATTATATTATAATATTTTTTTAATGCTTAAGTTACAATTTAATTTGTAAAAAAGTCAAACTCTACTAAATTTGAAACCCAAACTTAAATTTACTTTCAAGCAAGTGCAAATTACTTTAAGTTAACCTCATCATAAACTTCAACAATTATACACATAAATAAAATAAAAATATATTTCTTAGTTTGTTTGTTCCAAAGTTATAAGACTAAGTTTTAGTTATTCCAGAAAAGGGGCAATATGTATTAGAACATATCATGGAAAACTTAATACACAAAACAGTTCTCGAAATGGATGTACAAATTGTGTAATGGTTATAGGCACAGAAAGTAAAGTTGTCAAGCCAAGTTGACATTCCAACCTATTCTGTTTTGCTTACTTTATGCAAAATGGCCTTGGAAAAGATGAATCCACTCCCTCTATAGCAGGGCAAACCGACCGCTCTTGCCTTGAGTGGCAACCAGTCTAGAAAAATAACTGAATTAAAAACAAGCCTGAAGAGAGATATGCTATGTGAAGTAATCTTGCCCTAGTCATAACCACTTCTGCTATAGCTGCAGTATATATGGTGTAACCCCATCCCTAAATGGATTATGAGACCAGTGATGGATCCATTTACTGCCAGTGATGGATACATTTATTCTTCTCAGCAAAGTCAACTGCAACAACCTTAAGGGTGATCAGCTATAATTTCTTACACAAGTTTTTTTTTTGTTTAGTTCACCCTTTACAAGGCTTGAAGAACACTTGAGGTAGAGGGTTTAATATATTTACTGCTATACAATACAGAAAATACATAATTTTCCCCTCCCCACCAAATCCAGTCCATTTTTTAAAGAATTACCTGTAAACTTACCTACTTTATTTACTATTCTTTTCTATTTTCATTATTTTAATATCCTAACATTTTCAATAAAGTTAAGCCTAACTTCATATAAACTGTCTTTTTTTTTTCATATAAAACACTCATTTGTTCCATATTAACAAAATATTACTTTTTACTTGCTATTCCTTTCAGCAAGAACCCATTCAAAAGGTAAAAAAAAAAAAAAAAAAAAAAAAACCATATGTATTAAAAAATTATGTTCCTTCTAAAACAAAGAACATTATTTGAAGAATTTATTGATGGAAAGAAAAAAGTTATATTATTCAGGCTTAGAAATTGGGGGGGGGCAGTGAAATTTCGACCTTATTTATAGATCTTCCTCTGTCATAGCATTATGCATGTTTTTTTAAGACTTTCAAACTCTTCAACATGTAATATTATTTGAATTTATTTTACTACAGAATTTCCAGTCAAATTTTGCCATGAGCAAACAAAATTTTGTTGAGGCTTATATTACAAAAATGACAACAAAAAAAAAAAATTAAAAAAAATATTCAAGATGAAATAAACTTTATTCATCGTCTGTTAAAACAAAATGTGACACTTTGTTGTCATAGTGGACACAATGTTCATGGCCTGAAAATTGTGTTCAAGTATAAAAGACTTGCCACTCAGTGTTTATTTACATATTTTACACATGCTTTGTCCCTTATATTGAGCACTTTCACGCTTAAAACCACACACACATTTATTAGGTGTGTGTGTGTGTGCGCGCGCGCACACACAATTACTAACCAGGTAATCTGACAATGAATAAAAAAAAATTTTTTCGTATTTAACTTTTCTTATCAAATCTCTGGTTTTAAAGCACAAAAATTATAACATCATGGACTTGACATAAATAAAAATGCAAAAACATTTTTCTAAGTTTTTTAATTGCCAATTATACAGAAAATCCATCTTTTTGTTCTCTGGTAAGGACAGAATTTTCAATGCTTGTAAATGTGCTTTCTGATTGAAGTTTATTGCTGTCAGTCGATGACAACCAAACTTCAAAGAAAAATTTGTCACCTTGAATAATCAAATTTTTTTTTTTTGACAAATCGTTTGAAAAGGCCAGCCACCTGCTAATAAAAAAAAACACCTGTCTTCTTTATCACATTTCAGCGATAGAGGTAAATAAAGAAAAGTTCTTGAAAGTTTTATGCAAGAATTGATGGTATTATAAAAAAAAAAAATAAACTCATTCCTTGATTTTCTAAAAAAGTTGAGTTTAATTTAAATTATTGCAAATCGATCTTTAAAAGAAAGAATTTCAAATTTACTTATTGATAATTGCGTTTTGTAACTTTGTCTAACAAACTCTTTTACGGTTTTTACATGTATTTTGTACATTATTTTAAACTTTTTCCTCAAAAGTCGATTTGAGTCCGATTTTTTTTCTTTCGTTTATTAACAGTAATTTTTTCTTACTTTGTAACTTTATATTTCAATCTTTAGAATTTTTCTTAAAATCCACAAAAAGTTCATCTCTTATTGCAGAATATTCCTAACCTACATTCGTTATTTCGTTCTCTTTTTAAATTGGCCAACACTCTTTATAAATGAATAAATAATTATAACAAAACTTGTAGAATTTTCCCCTCCATTTCTGAACATCCCATTATTTGAAAACTAAAAATCGAGATTTCAAAATCCATGAAGGTCTGCGGCTTTCCTTTTCAATAATCAAGGTTTCAGAATTCTGATTCATTCTTTTCTTTCACTTAGAAAAACTACCAAAAATAAAAGCCCATTTAAAAAAAAGAAAAAAGAAAGATCTAAATACCCAGAAAGTGAGTAGAAAACGAAAGAAAAAAAATATCGCTCACAAAATAACTAAAACGCAAATGATCTGATTATTAATATAAAAATAAATAAAAATCAAATATTTGTAGCCACGTGTATCAAATTTATTTCGTTTCAAAACATTTTCCTACATTTATCTAAAAAAAGAAAAAAAAAGAAAGAATGTAACAGAAATTGCAATAATTCTCTTTTAGTTCAAGAGATCTTTAAAAACAAAAACAAAAAAAAAGAAATCATATACAATCATCTTCGACAAAAATCAGCTCAGAAGTGTCAAATCGAAAACGACCAAACTTGTAACAATGGCTAAACATTGTTTTTCCTTTTTTTTATGTTGACTAAATAAAAAAATAAAAATGTAACAAAACCATTTTTAAAAAATAAAAAATACTGGCATATACATGATGTTTCTTTGTAAGATTTAAAAAATAAAATATAGTTTTTAAAAGTTAAAACTAAGAATATATAATTAATTATATATTTTTACTTTTTTTTTGTAATAAAAAAAAGTATTTTCCCTCTATTTCAATTGAGAGACAAATCCCCCAAAACATCGATTCAAATAGATAAATTCTAAATTTTAATTAATGATAATAAAAAAAAATGGACTGAATATATAAATATTAAAAATTTAAAAGAAAAAGATAGAAAATATTTAAAAAAAAAAAAAATAAGCGGTAAAAAAAAGCAAAAAAAAACAAACCTTTTTTAAAAAAATATAAACGATTTTAGGTTTTCTGAACAATGAACCAAGCATGCTAATTTTTTTTTTAAAAGTCATTAACCACACTTCAGATTTGATGTCTATCAAAATCGATATTTAATGCTAGTAAATCTAGATTAAATATACATAAAAATAGTATAAAAAAAATAAGTTTTTAATAAAAGAAAAAAAAAAATTACACCAAAATTCTCCCAAACTTCTTGTAGATGAAACTAAAGAAAAGTTCGAACTAGCTAGCGTGATGCTTAGGCATAGAGCCGGAGGAACTCATGGCGTACTTATTAAAGACAAGAAAAATAAAAACTACAATGATTCTCTCTCATTTTCCGTTATCCGAGGCCGATCAATAGCAACTTAAAGACATAAAAAGCATCTATGAATGACCCAATGCTTGGATTTTATTATAAAAACGTATTCGCTAAGTATTTTAGTGTTCAAAGATTAAGTTGATCTTCGCGGTTATTACAATGAAAAAAAAAAAAAAAAAGGAAAAAAAAACACCCGAAAATAAAAAAAAAGGGATATTGAACAGAGTAAAATAAATTCATTTTCGATAGATCTACGAAATTGGATGCAGTAATCAAATGAAAAAGAAAATAAAAGTAAAATTGGTAAACCTTAAATCTCAAATAAATGAGAATTAACTTTATTTAGTTTCAGCACCTCTTTTTTTTTTCCTTTTTTCGATTATAAAAAAAAGACCCCATCAAGAGGGGGGCCCTGATTGTGTTAGAGAACTATCCTGACCGCACATAGTAGTTTTAATTTTTTTTAAAAAGAGCATAATAATAATTTCTAAAATTTAAAATTTGTTCATCTAAAAACCATACCAATTTCTCAAATTATTTCCAACTTCAAGCTTTCGAGAAGAGTTTTAAACAAAAAAAAAAAAAAAAAAGAAAAGAGTGCTTTTTTTTTTTTTTTTTTATACAGTTCTTACTACTGGAAACGGGACATGGGTAGTACTGTTTGTCAAAAAAAAAATGTAAAGCTTTCCATTAAAGTGAACTATTCTTCTTTGAAAGGAGAAGAAAGTTAAGAAAAGATGGATGCTAATAATCAAAAGATTTACTTACACTAAGAGTTCAACGTGAGATGCCGGGTGATCAAACACTTCTATATCGTCTATGCTCTATGACAAAGGATTTATCTTGGCCACATGTCACTCTTTATGAGCTCTAGTCTTACTTTGGGACACTCACACACAGACACAACGTAAACAACGCGAGGGGAAGCAACTCCGTATCTTGAAACGATGCACAAGGGGAAGTAATACAATTTCTTCTCAAATTAGATCCAAATAATTTAACCCCTCAACAGAACCCTTAAAAATCATCCAAATTCTTCCAAAATCACCCATTATAAACCGAAAATCGCATAAATATGACTAAACAATATAAATAATTCCAACATGAGCTGGGTTCAATTTTCCTCGGTACAAGCACCGGCCGCACCGTCTTCATCTATTGTCTAAGAAATTCCCTGGTTCGAATCTAACTGACAACTTGGGATAAAAACAATTTAAAAAAATATATATTTTTAAGTCCTTTAATATACAATTCATGGTTTCTGTTTAAATGTATGGTCGACTCGGATGAAAAAAAATC
The DNA here is from genome assembly GCA_964036315.1 of Acanthosepion esculentum. Taxonomy (NCBI): domain Eukaryota; kingdom Metazoa; phylum Mollusca; class Cephalopoda; order Sepiida; family Sepiidae; genus Acanthosepion; species Acanthosepion esculentum. The sequence goes on from OZ038479.1 coordinate 67,599,720, forward strand.
GAGTTTTACTCGCATACTAAAAACTTCATACTAATTTAAGTTAGCCTTTTTAATAGAGAGGGAGACCCCAATAGTCGCCATTATCGAAAAAGGGGAAGTGATAACGACAGAAAAATATTGCGGTGAACGATAGAATTAAAAAAGAAAAAAAAAATGCAATCGCATTTATTTATCTTATTACGATGAATTTTAAAGATTCTACAAATAGTGTAATAGTCACTTACGATTTAAAAAAAAAAGAGGATGAGTTTTTTTTGTTTTTTTTTAGAATAAAAATAAGTTTTGAATACATTTTTTTTATTGTGCGGCAAAATTAAAAACTCGATAACGAATTTAGAATCGGTTTTCGCAACAACATAAAAAATAGATAAATACACGCTAGGAAACAAAGAGAATTTACTATTTTACGCATCTTTAAGTGTTATAGTCGTTCATTTTCGGTTTTAAATAACTTTTATTTGCGTATATAGTCCTTTAAATAAGTTTTATAAGAAACAACAGCACAATGACAAAATCAAAGAAGACAATAGAATACCTGATCTTTTTAGACAAAAAACAAAAATAGATTTAAAAATATAGTCATGATTATTTTCAAAGTTATTAAATATTATTATTTATAAGTAAAATTAATAATGGTTAAACTTGGGTTTGGAGTTAGAAATTAATGTACCATTTTGTTTTTGTTTTTCGTTTTTAGACTTTTTAAACGTAACATTTGAAATCGAATCATCTTTGTTTTTATTTTCATTTTTTCAGAAGAAAAGCGATAGCCCACTTTCTTCTAACTTAAAATAAAGTTCTCTCCTTCCCTAAATTAAAATTCTGGTTTAAAACATTTTGTTTAGATTATATAAAAGAAATCTTTCCTGGGCAAAAAAGATTTGAAAATTAAACTTTTAAATAATGTTTCAAATTATAGTTACAAGATAATTCATTTCACCCCCCCCCCCTTTTTTTTAAACAAAGCTTTCAGTTGTAGTAGCAGTAATAGTAGGAAAAAAATTGAATGATTCATTTTAAAGGGGAATTTGACTTTTTCTCTATTGGACGACATAATTTATTATAGCTACCCTTTCAGTTCGCGGAGTTTCTCTTCAGATTCACAAAAGAGTGGAAAATTAAATATAATGCAGTAGTAGTAAATAGTTATTCATTTGTATTTATTTTCAAGATAAAAGAAACGTAAATAATCGACCGAAACTACTTTAACGCAAAGGAAACATTTTTTTTAAGTGTGTGCGAAAACATGTAATGAATTTGCATAAATGCATTTCATTATGAGTATGTATACGTGAGTGATCACACATATATAAATAAATAAATACATACATCGGTGTGTGTATGTATGTATGTGTGTATTCTCAGCGAATGAAACGGAAATTTGTCATTGATAACATCAGATTTTAATACTCAATTTTAAAATAAACGCTGAACTGGAAACCATGGAAGAAGAAGAATAAAATAACAAATTTAGAAGTCATATTTTTCAAGGCTAAATGTCAGTTTTTTGAAAAATAAAGTCATCATTAAACTTTTTATTAATAAAATTCGATTTAATACAAATATTTTTAAAATATGCAACATTTATAGCTCATTAATTTTTAAACTGTTTTTTTTTTTGTTCAAATATGTCTCACCAATCCCAATTGGGTAATAAACAAAAAATCACTTTTTTTGCTTTTTACACTAATTTCTATTTGAATAAAATAAAAACAAGCTAAAATATTTTAATGACTAAAAAAGCAAGAACTAAAAGTGTCTCGTTCTGTTATTTCAGAACAGGTTCTTTCAATTGATACAGAACGCCATAAAAATCTCTTACTTGAGTGCTGAAAAGTTCTTAGCCCACACAAGAAACTCTTACCCTCACCCATCTAATTCTGATGTTTGGTCATTTGGTCAGATTTTGGGAAATGGATCAGGCTGAGAGAATTTCAATACTCCCACGTCTGTCTGTCTCTGCCTCTTTCTCTCCCTCTCTTTCTACATATAGTTCATATATATATATATATATATATATATACAGTTCATATATGTGTATATATATATATATATATATATACACACACACACATATATATATATATATACACACACACATATGTATATATATATATATAGAAAGAGAGAGAGAGTTCATGAAACAATCTACTAACGATTGGATAAAAAAAAGTTCATTAAATTCTGACTACAAATATACATAAGTAAATTATTTTATTTTATTATTAATAATTATATATACATAAGTGTGTGTGTGAGTGGGTGGGTGCATGCAATTAAAGTTTGTTTCCATATTCCCAATGGAGAAAACCTAAAAACATCAAAAAAGTAATGTTTTTAAACTTAAGAGCTTCCCTCTTGTAAAAGTTAACTATTTTTAACTACTTTTAAAATTAATGATTACATAAATATTCATATCTACATGAACTAATAATTTATTAGTTTCCTATGGTTTATGAAACCTTTGAGGGTTATTTAAAGCTAACACACAGAGTGTTAGAGGTTGCTTATAGAACCTGAAAATTCCCTAGCAGTCCCCCATCTAAGAATTGACCAGGCTCGACACTGCTTAACTTCAGTAATTAAAAGAGATGGGCAATTTGATAAACTGTAGTTGCTTTTAATTTTGCTAAAAGATATGGTATATGCACATTTGTGTTCTAATCTCTCTTAAGTGGATAAAATAGAAATGTACTAGTCAATTGTATCTGCTTTACCCTCAGAAAATCATGTCAACAGTCTCCATGTAAAGAGAAAAGAAGACTATGAATGATCAGCATAGGTAATATTGAAGCTTTTACAATAAAACAGAGAGAAGAGATAATAATGATGGCAACTAGGGAATACAAATGCTTAGAAATATTAGAAAATGCCTATAAAGCAAAAGGAAATGAAAAAAACAATTAAAAATTTCTTAGGCGAATGAAAATTTTTAGATTTTAGAAACATAATGAAACAGATGGGTCTTATGGCCATATCATGTTTAGACATTGGTTCCTGTACAAACACTGATGTTAAGCAACATTGAGTCTGGTCAGTACCTAGGTGACCACTTGAGAATTACCAGATGTTGCAGGCTTGGATGTGTGGGTGGTGTAATGAATAATAGCTCGGAATTTTTAATTGGAGAGCAGAGTTCCAATTCCTGTTAGGTTCACTTATACATAAATACCCTTAGGAAAGATACAAATCCATCTCTTCTTCCCTCATCTATGGGTTAATTATTAAGACTTGTATTACTAAACCATTATCTCAAAAAAAAGCAGTTCTTACAATCTAAAAGTATTCTCTGGCTTTAAATAACCTGTAAAGTGTTGATAGACTGTAGAAAATGAATGAATCAATCAATCAATCATAGGAAATCCATCATTATTTAAAATACAAAAGATTATGTTGAATACTGTTCACATACACTATTTACATTATTCGGACTATTGTCCTCATCTTTGTCGCCATGTTTATCTCAATGTTTCGTCCAATGTATGCTCTGGCCTTCTTCAGGTGATTGGAATGTCAAGCTGAATCCTTTATTTCGCTCACTGGGGTAGACTATTCTAGTTCCACGTGCCATGTCTAATGGATGTCAGTTATCTACTGTTAATTCCCCTCTCCACCGCCTTAACTCACACTCTTTGGGTCCTGTCACTGGATCTAACCAACGCCTTTATCCACTGTGCCATGTGTCCTTGAGGACATCTCTGTATGAATATCTGGGTATTATAAACCTAATGTCTTCAGCATCATTTTTTACCAGTGCTCATATTGCAAATTTTGCTGTTATCATTACATGTTTTTTTACCAGAGCTCATATTGAAATTTTTGTTGTTATTATCGCTTTTCTCTGGCACTCCTTATTACTGGTTCCCATATTGTATTCATTTCTATGCTTGGTCGGCTTAGGAGATTTTTATGGCCTAGCATATGTGTTGATCCCTTAAGTTTATGAATTTTCCAACAGTGAGTGAAATAAAGGGTTCAGTTTGACATTCCAACCACCTGAAGAAGGCCGGAGCGTACAATGGCCGAAACGTTGTGATAAACATGGTGACAAAGATGAGAACAATAGTCCGAGTAATGTAAAAAGTGTACATAATACCTCATCTCAGAAATATAGACAGATACTGTTCACATAGTTAAAAAAAAACTTCGAGAACTTCCTTAGAAAACCTTTGTTTACATTTACATCCCATATACAAAAGCCAGATCTGAAAATAGGAGTACTGTCGCCATATATAGGTAGGAGTAGCCTAGTCTTCACTTTCCAGTCTCAGTAGGGGCCAACAGCGTTTATGCATCACTGTCGGTGATGTATTATTTTCCACCTTGCAACCAGTTTTCCAGAGATGAAATGCTGCAATCTTCTTGCTGCTCTGTCGCTATTTCCATGGAAAGTGTTCAGATGAACTAGTCTCCTTAGATCCGCTATTTCTAACATTCACGGCTAAAACCCACCATGCCGTGCACATTGTAGCGAACCATCCTTATTTGCTTCAGATTCCATTGGTGCAATGAAAGTTCTACTCAAGTGGCTTCTTCCTACGAACCACTTGAGGATACTTTCCTGATCACTACAATCGTAACCTGTACAAGTCTAGGGTTAACAATTATCTTCCCCTCGTATCTTCTACCTTGAGTGACTCTTGGGTCTTGTACAGGGTCAACATCCTTGTAAAAACAAAAGCTCTGAGATGAAAGGCTTGGTAAATGAAACCACAATGAAGAAGAAATCATAATAATAATAATTGTACTCCAAATAAAGCTTACACATTACAAAGAGCTTTATTTATATAAAGTGTGTGTTCAATTGTGTTTTCTTTAAATGATCAGTGGAAGATGTCATGAAACCATTTCTGACCTTAGGTCTCTGGTTGGGACCTGGAAGAAAATGTGTATACAATGGACATTAAAGGAAATAATAATAATAATAATAATAATAATAATAACTTTCTTATTAACATAGTAGTTCCTGCAGACTGTAATGATCTTCAAAAAAACTATCAAAATAGGATCTTGAAGTGGAAATCTAAAAAATGTGGCACATGAGGACATCAATAATTCCAGTTGTGGTTGGAGTCCTCGGTTTGATCGGAAAAGGTTCCAATAGACACATTGAAAGGATCCCTGGTAGCCCATGTCTTAAAAAAATACAAAATATTTTTCTCATAAGTACCGCACACACCTTATGAAGGGCTTTATCTATATAAAAAAATATGTGATCTTAGGTTGTTTTATTTTTGTTACAAAAATGTTTAGTGGAAAATGTCATGATGCCATTACTGACCTTAGGTCTCTGGTTGGGACCCCAAAGCAAATGACTATACAACAGAAATCAAAAATAATAATAATAATAATAACAACAACATCAAAGACCAGAATGTGTTTTCTTCTTGACATGGCAGCCGCTGCAAACTGTAATGTATCTTTGAAGATCTTCAAAAAACTATTAAAGTACAAGGATCTTTAAATGGAAATCTGAAAGATATAGCACATGAGGACATCAATGATCCCAGTTGTAGTTAGAGCACTTGGATTAATTGGAAAAGGATCCGATAGAGTCATTGAAGGGATTCCCAGTAGCCCATGCCTTAAAGAAATACAAAACATTGTATTCACAAGTAAAGCAATATTTATTCTGAAATATCCAGAAATGTGGCACAAGGCCTAATGGGGGTTGGGGAAAGGATGGTCTTCTTCTGTCTTAACTATAACTTAGCTAGCCGGAATCACAGACCCAATCGTACGAATAATATTCCATACACCAAAACAACACATTCATACGTACCTTTCTTACTCCAAACACCATAATGCCTCACTGTCTCTATGTAAATACTAACTAGTTCCCATATTTACAATTCATTGTCTGTGGGGGCAGGGGAAAAACATAACAATACTAAAAACTACCCCAATGATTATTTACAATGTGTATATAAATCTATCTACAAGAAACTAGAGAAAATATTGTTAGTAATAAAAAAAACCCCACAATCACTAAATGTGGCAGAAATATCAGTTCACCGGCCGAAATCAACGTTGGACTATAAGAGTGTAAATCATTCATTCCTTCCTATTCACAAGTAAAGCTCACACATTATGAAGAGCTTTATGTAATCCAGTGACTTGACCCAAAGAGTTGTGAGTTCAATACCTGGCCACAGCAGAGGTGAACAAAAACTTGGAGAGTTGAGTTGCTAAAAGGAAATAAGGGAAACTAAAATATCCAGGAAAGGCATGGCATGTGGAACTAGAACAATCTACTTTGGTGGATGAAATAAAGGGTTTTGTTTGAAATTCCAACAGCCGAAATGTTGTGAATATGACAATAAAGATGAGGACAAAAGCCCGAACAATGTAAATAGTTTCAATACCTCGTCTCATGACAGAAATCTGAATACGAGTTGCTCATTTTCCAATGAACCCTTGTCACTATTCAGATATGTCTGCATTTCATTTCAATAAGAACTTCTCAAATAGTAAATAGTTGATTAAAAAATGGGCCAAACATGCCTAGAATAAGATGGCAAGGCCTTTTTTTTTCCATGACACCACTTTCTGAACTACTTTCACTATTCATCAATATTATTGTTTTATAAAGCAATGATTGCTTCCCAGTCAACTTTGACCTTCAAAAATTTAAATGCAATGTCAATCATTATCTTCTGTCCTCATAATTCCTGTTCTTTTATTGTATTTGCACCTTAATAATGTTTTTGTTTTTGCTTGTATTCTTTCACACTCATAACCCCCTCGTGTCTTAGTGGCTTCGTTGTCTTGCTTGGGATGAAATGATTAAAAAAAAATTATTGTTGGTTATTCAAAATCTAAAAAAAGCCACAAATCAGCAACTAAAATTCTAAATGAATTGAGAATACTGGATCATGGTGTTGTACTGTCTTTGTATTAAAAGAGAATGAAAGTGCCTGTGTCTTTTCCAAGTTCAAATAAAAATCCATGAGAAAATGTGTTTCAAACATGGTTCAAAAGGCATGCATTGTTTAAAGACAGTGTGTGGGGTCTGCAACACACACACAAATAAAAAGGTTCAGTTTTGTAAGAAAACAAACATTTTTTTTTTTTTTTGACAGGAATAAAGTAACTTCAGAAATGTTCTGTAGATAATAAGAATTAGTTTTGAAATATTAACAAAACCAAATGTAGTTTATCATTTATTTATCAAATATTGATTTACCTATTAGCCTAATCGGAGGTAGTGCCATCTTCTAGGTTACAAAAATGTCTCTTTAAAAATTACATTTTTAATATTTTTCAATGCTGATTTGTTTTAATATTTATTAGTTTTTCACAAAAATAATCAGAATTAAACATTTCTTATATCAGTCAGTCAGTTATGTGCCATGCATGATACACACTTAGGCAATCATGTATCTTTTGATACATCACTGACGAGGCAGATTTTTTCCCGCGGTAGATTGCCATTTCTTTCTGTGGTAGACCAGTTGCCATCCATAGGCTATAGAAACTGGTCCGTCCTGCTACTTACCCATAGCTGAGGGTGGAGAAGAAGAGGATTCCTCAAGCTGCTGTCCATTACTCCACCATGACTCCTTCGTATATATAGAAATCTTAATGCAAAGATGAAGAGACAAAGTGGAAGATTTATTAATGATGTGTTTCACCGAGAGCATCTGCCATCTTTGACTTCCTCAGGATAGAATGAAAGAAAGACAAAACTGTAAGTGAGGAAAAATGCCTTGGGTTCTCTGACCATAAATTAAATTAGATAACCTTATCACCTCTAATGTCCAGACTCAAGAGAGTGTCTGTCTGCCTGTTTTTGTTTGTTTGGTTTTATCTATATTAGAGGTGTTTGTTGTTGTTAGATTTTAAATCAGTCTGCCAAAACTACAGAGTGTGTTTTATTATATATATATATATATATATATATATATATATATATATATATATATATATATGTAAAGAACAGTCAGATTTATAATCCAGAGTTCTTTTACATTTATTTTTAAAAACAGTGCTCAATACACAGTAGAGCATAATATTATAATTCTTTTTTTAAAAATATGTATTCATCACAACACAGAAATTACCATGTTTTGAAACCAAAGCCTAACTCTTAAATTAAACTTCAAATTTAAATGGTTTCAGACATCGATGTTGATTTGGTGTACTTGGTGTTCCTGCTGATGGCCTGGTTAAGCCTGGGGTCTGTTGCTAATGCCAGACTGGTCAGATTTACCTTTGTGTGTGAAATAAGCATTGGCTTTATAGTGACTCAGAAACAGCTTCTGTGAAAACCAGATTGATCAGAAAAGATATTTTCTGGTTGGTATTCCAGAAATGGGGATAACAGAGCCAGATGAAATTAAGGCTGGGTTTTTGTCATATGATCTGTGCATGTAACAAAGTGAGCACTTCCGTTTGAGTTAAGAACTGGAATTCCAACACTCTCATTTTGCAGTTCATGTCTAGAGATATCTCATCTTGTTCTAGTTATTGCTTATCCTGTTTCTACTAAGCTTAAATCTATACTAGCCAGTTCAGAGATTGAACTCACATCATGCAACTTTATACTGATGACAAAACTATTTACTGCTGTCTTAATGGCAAATCTGATTGGTTTGATAAGGTCAAATTGGCAGCGGATCTAAAAAATGACCCACAATCTGTTGTTAACTGTGGCAAGGAATGGCTTGTTAATTGTAACACCTCTAAAATGAAACTGCTCCCTTTTTAATCGTCTTAGAGAGCCTTTTTTTCCTTCCAACAGCATGGATGATACTAATCTCCAGGAGAGTGACTCATTGCACCTTCTCAAGCTAATGTTTTCCACTTACATGAAGTAGAAAGATTATATTGAATCAATTGCTAGGTCTGCTGCTAGGAAAGTTGGCTCACTGTGTTGTTCTTGAGACTTTTTCTCACCAGAATCTATCTTACACATTTATGCATTTACCATTTGTCTATACATTGAATATTGCTGTCACATCTGGTCCGGCACTTCTGCTATATATTTAGGGATTTTTCATAAAATTCAAAAAAGAATATACAATGTTATCCGTCCTGGTATGGCATCTTGGTCTCAGTCATTTTCTCAATACGGAAATGTAGCTTTTTCTATAAATATTTTCATGGTAATTGTTCTCATGAGTTTTTCTCTATGGCACTTATGAATTTAAGTGCAGTACTAGATTGGCAAGTAGGTCTCATCATTTTACAGATGAAATAGCTAGATGTAACCATAAGTTCTATGTTAATAGTTTCTCTTCTCGCACTTCTCACTTGTGGAACTCTTTTCCAGCTTTTTGCTTTCCAGCCAAATTTAATCTTGAAACATTTAAATGTAAAGTCAATTTGTTTTCTTAATTCCGCTTCATTTATTGTTTATCTCTCCTTAATAATGTTTTTCCTTTTTCTCATATCCTTTCACACTCACTAATCCTATAGCTGAGAGGATTAAAACATTGGTTCATGGATTTGGTGACCTAGTAATTGTGAATTCAAATCCTGGATTGGGTAGTGCAGTGTTGGACAAGAATAATTTTTATTCACATATATACATGCGTGTGCAGCTGCCTGTCAGTTAGGATTAAGAATATGCCTAACTGCATCCCCATGCAGAAGGGCAAACACCTGCAAAGCAGTGCTACATTTTTGCCATGCCTATGTCTTCCTTTTAAACTCTCACGCAAACTGAACCTATATCGGAATACATTGCTAGGTTAGCTGCTAAGAAGGTCGGTCCACTGTGCCATGTGAGACAATTTCTCTCTATTTTAAATATCTATAATTCTATCATTCGTCTATGCTTAGAATATTGCTGCCACATATGGTTCAGTGCCCCTGCTATTTACCTAAAGATCCAAAGAAGAATCTGCAATATTATTGGTCCTGGTCTGGCGGCTCAGCTTCAGTCACTTTTCCATCACCTTAAGATTGCCTCTCTGTACCTTTCCTATAAATACTTTCATGGTAATTGTTCAGATGCGCTATTCACTATGGTACCTAGACTTTTTGAATTTAAGCACAGCACTAGACTTTCATCAAGATCTCATCAATTTACAGTTGAGCTGGCTAGATGTAGCCATAAATTCTATGCTAACAGTTTCTTTTCTTGACCTTCTCACTTGTGGAACTCCTTTCTGGCTCCATGCTTTCCAGCTAACTTTAATCTGCAAAAATTTAAATGAAATGTCAATCGTTATCTACTGTCCCCCTGATTATTCTTTTCTCTCTTTACTCATTAATGTTTCTAATTCTTCCATATTCTGTAACCCCTTGCAGTTGAGTGGCTTTAGTACCTCACTTGGGATGATACTGATTAAAAATAAATATATCTATTTTATTTTCTAACTTTAGTGCTAACTGGGTCTATGCCTACTTTTTTTTTACTCTACACTGTAAAACAGGTTTATGTCTATTATTGAGACCATTGTTCAAACCCACATTTCGGGCAACTGCAAAGGTCAACCCAGTCAGAGTGCAATGGAAGGGTTTTGTTCCTGGAGAACGATTTAGCTAATCACTGTTAACTCTAAACAAAGCTCATATGTACCTTTTTACCTTTCATGACAACTGGACCTTTTTGAGTCGTGTAAACCAGACCCATCTCTTGTTTATGAAAATGAGAGAATTTGGCATTGAATAACCTTGAAAAGGTTCATATGGTATAAAAACAAAGCCAAACCAAACATATGTGCTTGCATACACACACACAATCCAAATTTTAGAGATTACTAATGAGAAAAAGAAGCAAACAGTGAGCATCAGAAGAGGGACTTATTCAAACTTCCACACGAAGCACAGATCTATTTAACTTGCCTGTCTTGTTTTAACAGTTTTCAATGTCAGAATTCAGCAAATGTTTATTCAGCAATTTTATTTGAATCTTCCTCTCAATACTATTGTTTGACTTATCAGAGAGAGAGAGAGAGAGTACAAGGCTATAATTTTATGTAGAAAACACCACAAAATATTTATTATAATATGATTATTCATAAAAACATAAGTTTAGCTGCACACATGCAAAAAAACGGTGTGTCAAGAGGTCCGTTTTTTTCCTTGACACTGCCATAATTTTAACTACCTTCACTCCTCGGCCATGTTTATTGTTTTAAAAAGCAATGACTAGAATTGTAATAAAACATAAACATATAATGATAGTGAATTTTAACATTGTTTTTGAGAATTTACCAGAAAAATATTAAATACTATTTAACAGATTATTTACAAGAATAATTTTATATTTGCAACATTCTGAAAATTAATACAATTGTATTAAAACTAATACAATGCAATATTTGTCATTTGCCAATTTATAAAGAAAAAATACAAAAACAATCTATTATTCATAAATTTATAAACATTTACTAAATTATTAAAATATGTGAACTATAAGGAAATCCTTATTTACCATTTTATAAAGTTTGAATCAGTTGGCAGTTAGGCAATGTTTTCCCAACTATTCCAATAAACAATGTAATAAATAGTGTAAATAAACAATCTAATAAATAAATAGTGTTCTTTTAATTTTGTTGTCAATTCTCAAGAACAAATATAATATATAAATTCACTTTCATATGTTTAGATTTTATTACAATTCTAATCATCGCTTTTTAAAACAATAAACATTGTTGAAGAGTTAAGGTAGTTAAAATAATAGTGTCAATGGAACAATCATTCTTTTGACACATAGTTAAAGATTGCCTATAAATTATTAGAAATAATTTATAATTCTGGTTTATTTCTATAAATTTTTAATAAATTCACTGTTGTCTTTTTAGTCATTTTGATAGGAACTCATTTTATTACATAATCTCATTGACATTTGAAGTCCAGTCAAACAGTTCCAACTAAATTTTTCATGTCTAATATGTTTAATGTTTTCTTGATCTTCAATGTCTTCAGAATTGATACTGAGTCATTTATAAACTTAAAATCTTTGCTCAGGTGAATCATCAAATTGTCAAGGTCGTTTTTGGTTGACATTTTCAAAACCCTTTTAAATGTTATATTAGATTTATTCAGATTGACTATTAAAAGGTTATTAGAGTGGTGTGAGGAAAAAGTCATTATACACTCTATAAGCAGGCCTCCATTGAAAATAGAATTAACTGTGTATATGTGTGTGTGTGCCTATATATATATATATATATAAATTGGAATTAAATATAGATCAAATATAGAATCTGACAGAATGATAGGAAAAGAAACAAATAGGAAACATTTATAAATCTAACATGTATAACGTAAATTCATTGACCCTCTCTCAAAATGTCCCCAAACCAATATGAGGACAACAATCAAACATAAATAAAAATGCCTATGAGACACTCCGACACATTCTTACAAATGAATATACATTATTATCCAAAACCTGCATAGACAAACTAGAATTATGATACACTTACATATATGAATTAGACACATAGATGCTGCTTGATAAGACAGGTCTGCAGAATATCTGCTTAACCAATAAAAAACAAACAATACAAAAATAAAAAAATAACAGAATTTTCTCTTTCTTTTTTTTCTTCTCCATATTTCAAACTTTGATGAAGCTTTAATAAAAGCAAAACATGTTAGATTTATAAAAGTTTCCTATTTGTTCCTTATTCTATCCTATTATATATATATATATATATATATATATATATATATATATATATATATATATATATATATATCAAGTATGTGGTGGGTGCAGTTCAATTTATATTACAATTTCTGTATGAATGATTCATTGTAATATATATATATATATATATATATATATATATTTTGAACGATAAAAATTATTAAAAAAATTAATTAAAAAAATTAAAATCTTCAGACACACTGGGTTGTAGATTAATATTCATTTGTTTTATTAGTAGCATTTCATTTAGATTCCTCAACTAGTTTCGGCCAACATGGCCATCATCAGGAGAAAAAAATGTTTCTGCTTTCTGGTAGCAGTAAACTACAGAAATGAATGTCTTGATGGAGAAAATGAACTTTTGTCTGTAGTTTTCATTTGTTTTTTCTCAGTGGCAACTCTGGCAGTTGAGCTTGTTGGGATTAGCCTAAGTGAGTCAACATTCAAGTATATTTATTTCAAAGCAACAAAAATCTTTCATAGTGCGTCATTTTCATTCTTGACTTCAGATGGATCCAAAATTGTTTTAACTCTGTGCCTCAAAATATTGACTGAAATACATTTTGTTGATATTGTTCATAATAAAGAAGAAAGAAAGAAGAAATAAAGAAAGAAAGAAAAAAACAAAGAAAGAAAGTAAGTAAAAAAAGAATTAAATAAAATTTAACATGGCTAGTCGTGTTATGTAGATCTGACCTGGAGACATTTAATAGGCAATGCATTTGTTGCTTTAATTCTATAAATAATCTTTTAAAAATTTCTAATGACTTGCATGTCCTGTTTTTCAAAGAACACATTTTTATTTCAACTTATTTATTTCAAATGTCCATTTTAAATAATTTATTCTGTACAGTATAAGTTTTTTTTAGCACAGTGTATCAATTGAAAAAGGGCAAATTAAATTTAGCCCAACCTGATATCTGCAAAAACCAAAGAAAGCCATAACTCGTTGACTGGCGGGTTAGGGTGAGGAGTCTGACTGGGGTAGTGTTGAGGAAATATGATATCAGTCAGCAGTACTGATCATAAACATAAAATTCACAGATAGAGAGATACATAAACACACTAATGCACACATATGTATAAAAATACACTCTTGAGATAGACATGTTATTTTAAAAAAACATATCTGACAGGATATATTTTAGTTAGAGTAAAGGAATCATTTTAGCATCTAAATTATACCAATAGTATATATTGTTAAAGATTGTAATGAGCCTGACAAACATTGATGACCTAGAGTCGCCACTAATATATATATATATATATAGACATTTCATTGAATACGAAGGAGAAGGACTATAAATTTCTATAAATTTCTTATTCAGTTTTTCCAGTATTCTTGGAAGTTTTCTTTTATGAGGGCTTACAGACACATCACTTCGAAGCACTGGTTTCCCTATGATCACCGAAGTTAAGCAATGTTGAGCCTTGTCAGTACCTAGATGGGTTCCTGTTTGGGAACACCAGGTGCTGTAAGCTTGGATTTGTGGGTGTGTAATGGATAATGGCTCAGAATTGTTAATCAGAGCTAACTTTCAATTCCAATTGGGTTCGTTATATTCACTTCCATGCAAATACTATTGGGAATCCACCTCCTCTCCCAGTTATGGGTTAATTAGTAAGACTTGTGTCACTAACGATTATTATATCCAAGAAAAAAAGGAAATTCATAAAATGTAAAAATATTTTCTGGCTTTAAATAACCTATAAAAGGTTGAAGCTGTAGAAAATGAATCAATCAATTAATCATTTCTTTTATGAGTTTTGTGTGTAGAAACTGTTGATAGTGATTATAGATGTGAACACTTTCGGTTAATACTTTAGCCATTTTAAGGGCGGTGGGAGGAATTTTCATTGTTAATAAATATTTTGATTTTGTTTCCTATACTGTAGTAGTAATTTCATTCATACTGGAGTTTTTTTCTGTCTATATTTCTGAGATGAGGTATTGTAATTATTTACATTATTTATATTGTTCGGACTGTTGTCCTCATCTTTATTCCCCTATTCCCAATGTTTCGTCTGTTATACACTCCGACCATCTTCAGGCGATTTGGATTTCGAACTGAACCCTTTATTTCGTCCACAGAACACATTGCTCAGTGGGTAAAAGCATTGGTTGGACCCAGTGACTTGACCAAAAGAGTTGTGAGTTCGCTATCTGGTTAGTGCAGTTGTGAACAAAAACTTGGAGAGTTGAATTAAAGGAAGATAACTGAGACATTTGGAAGAGGCATGGCACTTGAAACTAGAGAAATCTACCCGTATGGATGAAATACAGGGTTCAGTTCAAAATTCCAATATATTTTTTTTTTTAATGCTTCAGTTATTTACTTGAAATACTTGGAAAGAGAAATCATCCAGCAAATTCCAGATAAATCCATTATAATTGATTGGTTTGATTTCTATAACTTATCAACCCTTTGCAGGTTATTTTAAAACCAGAAAATGTTTTTAAATAGTAAAAATTTTTTTCTTTTTTTTTTTGAAGATAATAATGATTTACTGATACAAGTCTTACTAATTAACCCATAGCTGCAAGGAGAAGAGGTGGATTCATACCTTTCCCAAGGGTATCCGAGCATAAAGGAATATAATGAACCCAATTGGAATTGGAACTCACCTCTTAGATTAACAATTCCAAGATATTATCCATTACACCACCCACACCTCCAACCTTACAGCACTTGGTATATCTAGGTACTTGCTTATCTTTGGTGATTAAGTCCATTAGGATCACTTTTACACAAATACCATTGGGAAAGGTATGAATTTATCTCTTTCCCCCAAGCCATGGGTTAAATGGCAAAGTTGACTAAGTTCTGTTGTAGTGGAAACTAAAGTAGGAGAAAGCTCTGAATTCAAAACCAGACTTAAAAGGGTTGGGCTCCACCAGGCTATTTTGCCCAAGATGCACCACTGCTGTAATGGCTTCAGTATATGTGGTGCTCATATAAATCTAATGTAATGTGATATGAAACTTTTGATCACTTACACTTCTATAAATTTCAATTGTATTTTACTATGTCTTTCATTTTCTGTCAGTGTTTGTTGATACGTTGGACTCTCTTGTTGCAGATGACAAATGAGGGCTCAGTAAAATAAAGAGGGGCTCAAATTCTATGGACACACATCTATTTCCCAAGGCTTACAGTTGTTTTGTAAACTTTTAGACAGATGGAACATGTAGTTTAAACAGTTTGCTTGGGTAATCAAGGATCAATTGCCACATGTTTCCATGAGTGGACAGCAAGGCCTACTTTACTGCGTGTGACAAAGCCATAGTTGCAAGTAAGGCTACCATTGGGAGGAGCAGCATACAGCCAACTTGCTTTAAAGTTTGCGCACAATTGATTCCGATGTTTAAGTTGGCCTTGCTCAAACCTTTGTATAGATGAGAAGCAGAACAGGCGCCAACTCCTTCACTCTGATGCTTTGTTATTCCCAGGAAGAAAATGGGGTACTGCATCACTTCAGATAGTCTTTGAGTTTGTCGTGGAAAAACAAGAGTGGCTTTTTAGCTTGTGAGAAGCTGGCTAAAGAGGAGTTGTTTTGGAAGTCTGCTATTGCTCATATGAGAAAGACGTCCTGCCCACATGAGTTGGATTTTTATTAGAATGGTTTCAATACCTGTCATGTCGCATTTAGTCAGAACTCATTGTTTCTAATGCGATTACCCAATTTTCTGCTGCAGATGGTACATAGGCAACGTTTGTAGGAGGCATCAAATTGATTGTTGTGTCTTCGGTACTGAGTCCAAAACTCTGCACCATAAAGTAGGGCTGTCAGTACTACTGACTTCTACACATCAATCTTCACCTTTAATGAAATATCAGAAGAATTTCAAAGCCTGTGATAAAGATTACCAAAGACAGAACTAGCCTTTACAATCCTTCGCTCAATTTCTTTGTCCATTTTAGTATTGTTGGATACAATGGAGCCAAGATAGGTGAAAGAGGAAACGGTTTCAAGACTTTTCCCTCAATATAAACAGTGGGATCAACAACTTGGGGAATAAGTTCAATTTTTTTATGCTGATGGTTAGACTGAAAGTTTTTGATGCATGAGAGAATTTGTTAACAATCCATTGCATATCATTAAGGGTCTGGGCTACAAGTGTGCAATTGTCTGCAAAGAGCAGGTCACAAACATTTTGTACCATCATCTTAGTTCTTGCTTTGAAGTGTTATTGGTTGTACAACCCACCACTTGTCCTAAACTCAAATCTCACACTTTCTGTAACATTCTCAAATGCCGTTTCCAACATAACAGAAAAATTAAAAGCAAATAATATATTAATCAATTCAGTTGACATGTCATGTGTAAAATGTTAAAAATTGTCTGCCTTGTCACTTTTTACATTGTCAATGTATCAGAATATCTTGTCTTGTTCCCATTTAGTACTGATCAATTGTGATTCACTCTATTTCCACAGAGTCTGGATTGCCCAGCCCAAAGATTGATTATGTCACTAAGTTTATGAATCAAATGCTTTAATTCACTAGGCTATTGTCTTTTGGGACAATCCTGAGTATAGAACTTGGAGTGTTAAATCTACTCTGCATGCTGCTTACAATAAAGCTGCTGCTTGTCATGTATGACTGCAATCACCAAAGATTTTCTTCAGACAGAAATTATAAATCTTGTCACATAATATGAACATAAAAATATATACAGGGTACAACGCTTTAATTCACTAGACTATTGTCTTTTGGGACAATCCTGAGTATAGAACTTGGAGTGTTAAATTTACTCTGCATGCTGCTTACAATAATGCTGCTGCTTGTCGTGTATGACTGCAATCACCAAAGATTTTCTTCATACAGAAATTATAAATCTTGTCACATAATATGAACATAAAAATATATACAGGGTATGATGGATAAATAGTCTAAATTATGCAAATGGTTAAATTGTAGTCTAAATTATGCAAAAATGAAAATAATACAGACATCTCATTTTAACAGATATAGTTACCAAAATTACACAAAAATATCTTGAAATACTAAAGAGTAAATTTATTCAATAAAATCATGATTGGCTTCAACCAGGGCCTCCAGACAACTTCAGAATCTCCTGCAACTCTTCTGAACGATCTCTTTGTTTAAGTTGGTGAATACTGCCATAATCCTTGTTTTTAGTTCATCTTTGATGTCACAAGGAGTTTTGTTGGTCTCTTGCTCAATTGTGCCTCACCCATAATAATCAAGGAGTTTTAGACAACAATTTATCCATTGCATTCTGTATATATATATACACATATGTTATATTCTGTGCTAATAGGAATATATTTGAAAAACAAGGTGGATAAGTAAAGGTTTATTGTAAACAACCAGTACAATAAGAATAACGGTAACAGTTATGCACACGATCGTAGCAAGTCAATCCAAAGGTGAGTGCTACTTTTGGAAGGTTGGTAGTTCTCACGTAAGTCTGAGTCATGCTCAACAGATCCCAGCTAGACTCTGTAGTCTGTTGACTTACCGATACTTATAGGTAGTCACTCATGGGGGTGACAGGTTATTCCATTACATCAAAATAATAACTGCGAACTTCAAAGTAATCAGGAAAATAACAAATATCTGCATGACTAATTCATGTCCTATCAAAGTTGAATACATTTTCTTTAACAATGATGTTCACCTTGTACAAGGTCCAAGAGCCACTCAAGATAGAGGGTTACAGAGTAAGAGGCAAAATTTATGGGGATATGTAGTTAAGTTAACAGTTGACCTTAGACTTGAACAGGTTAAGATTGTAGTGACCAGAGAAGCATCCTCTTGTGAGTTGGTTTCACAAAGCTGTGGTTCAGTGGAAGAAGTTGCTTGAGTGGAACTTACATCTCACCGATGGAATAAAAAAGGAATAAGGGTTGTTTGTTATAATGTGTGTGGTATAGTGAGTCTTAGCTGTGAAGCTTAAATATTTATTTGTGAAATAACTTACCAATATTATAAAAAGATCAACTAATATTAATGAAATACTATTTTTATGCATTTTACAATATTGCTATGAATTTTTATCAACAATTGGGACAAAGCTATCAAGTTGTTGCTATGACTAAGTAAAACAATTTTATTTTCATAAGCTGTGCCACACTGATGAGTTTGGATGTGTGGGTTTGAATCCTACTTGTGGCTATGTTATTGCTGACTGTTTATATTTGTATATAGGAATAATGCTAAAATAATTCAAGCAATGCCAATTTAAATTTGATTGACAAGTAACAAGTTTGGATGAAAAGTTAAATTAAAAGTTGCTTTCAGAAGAAAAATGAAACTTGCAACATGGAAAATTGCTTTTAACAGAAAAGGATTCTCTATTATTTTTGTGTGTGTGTGTGATTGTTATAAAGGTCGTTTGGTTGCAAAGAAAAAACAAACAAGGATTAAAATTCCAACAACGTGTATTGGTCAAAATTCAGAATGTATACATGGTTGTTTAAAAGGTAGCAAAAATTGTTCATATGTAGTCCCTTAGTTGCCATTGGTAAGGAAATCGATTAGGCATAAGGGTAGGATTTGACAGAATTCTTGGGTTGGTTGGCCAAGGTCGCAGTTGGTGTTAGGAGAGAATTCTAGAGCAGATTAGTGTAACCAAGTGAAATCAATAGTTTGATTATATGGCCGTCATGTGATGAGGCCAAAGTGTTGAAACCAAACTGCCTGTCGTCGGCTAGGAGTACTGCTTTTATATCTTTGGTTTAACAGGTGCAAGTTCCCAGGCACATTTTGGCAGGAATGTTCATTATTGTCTATTGCATTTTTGGATTATTGCAG
This sequence comes from Acanthosepion esculentum, assembly GCA_964036315.1. Taxonomy (NCBI): domain Eukaryota; kingdom Metazoa; phylum Mollusca; class Cephalopoda; order Sepiida; family Sepiidae; genus Acanthosepion; species Acanthosepion esculentum. The sequence continues at coordinate 67,619,112 of OZ038479.1, forward strand.
GAATTTGATTTGTGGACCAGATGTGATGCTAGAAGCCCCTGTGCAGAAGGTGACTTTTTTATTTAATGTTTTGCTTTCTTAGCGCTTCCATCCGGTCAACATGTCTGGTGAAATGCATTTGTGAATCAGAAAGAGATCTTGATTAAGTATTATACCATAACCATTTCACTCTAAGTAAGGATATAAAAACACTAAGATGCAAGGGATTACTGAAATTGAAAGATACCGAGAAAATGTTAATGAGGAGAAAGGACAATAAAAGAACAGGATTCAAAAAGACAGAAGATGATGATTGATATTGCATTTAAATTTTGAAAGATTGTAGTTTACAGGTAGGCAAGAAGTTAGAAGAGCTTTCCACAGGCAAGAAGTGCAAGAGAAAAGAAATTATTAGAATAGAATTTATGGTTACATCAAGCTATTTCAACAATAAAAAAGATGAGAGCTAACTGTCACACTAGTACTGCACTTAAATTCTGTTGTGATAGGATCCACCTAATTTGCATAGTGGAGTACCGACTATATAAATATGGTTGGTACCGGGAAGACAGAGGAGGCGAATCAAGAGATTCAACTAGAGACTCTGCCCGACTGCAACTTAGTCAACACATTCTCCAGGAATGGTCTTCCCAGGAATATACAAAAGACTATATGTAAATATTGTGTACACTTTCTTGTTTAAATACATTTTGTTCTAAGTACATTTTGTGTTTGCATTATTATTCCATGCATTAGTCAAGTTTCAACAAATTCATAAAGTCGAGGTACCAAAGAGAAAAGCTCATCAGAACAATTGACATGAGAATCTTTATAGAAGAATCATAGAGATGCTATATTATGGCAGTGGGAAAGTCCCTGGTACAACTTATAATTTTATGTATTCCTATACAACATTGTTTTTAAATATTATTGGCAGATCATTTGAATAAATTATTTATCACTGTACAGGGTGATCCAAAAGTCATGCAACAACTGGCAGAAAATGTACACTTGTGAAATAACATCCAAGGAAAATTTGCATGACTTCATCTTCCATAATCTAACCAATAAAATTTCCCAATACTATATTATCATATACGGAAACATAATTCCATTTGGTAAATAAATATAAAATTTACAAGATTAGCGATGGTAATGTGACTTTTGGAACACCCTGCACTTTATTATTATGGAAAGATCAGTTGAATAAATTATTCAACTGATTCATTTGTTTTAATTCATCTCTAAATATAATCAACTTATATTACTGACCTATCAATATATGATACCCATTGGTCCATCTATTCATTTCTATCAATTTTAAATGATTTATTAATCTCTTCAATTAAATGCCCAGCTATCTTATTTATGATCTATCGAAATACAACTGTCTTATTCATTTGTCAATCAATGAATTTATCTAATCAATCTATGTTTTTCTTACATTTAAATAAAAAAACTTATCGATTCATCTATTTTTGTTGTTCATATCCATTTATCTATATCTGTTCATATGTATTTGTCTATGTTCTTATGTATGTCCATATCTGTCTATCGATCTATCAATCCATGTTCATATCTATTCATCTATGTTCATATCTATCTACCTATGTTTCTATCTCTCTATCTTCATATATATGTGTATATCTATGTCTGTTCATATCTATGTTCACATCTATCTATCTTCATCTGTTTCTATCCATCTCATTATCACCAATATCTATCTATCTATTTTCATCTGTTTCTATCCATCTCATTATCACCAATATCTATCTATCTTCATCTGTTTCTATCCATCTCATTATCACCAATATCTATCTATCTATCTTCATCTGTTTCTATCCATCTCATTATCACCAATATCTATCTATCTATCTATCTATCTATTTTCATCTGTTTCTATCCATCTCATTATCACCAATATCTATCTATCTATCTATCTATCTATCTATCTATCTTCATCTGTTTCTATCCATCTCATTATCACCAATATCTATCTATCTATCTATCTTCATCTGTTTCTATCCATCTCATTATCACCAATATCTATCTATCTATCTATCTATCTATCTTCATCTGTTTCTATCCATCTCATTATCACCAATATCTATCTATCTATCTATCTATCTATCTATCTATCTATCTATCTATCTATCTATCTATCTATCTTCATCTGTTTCTATCCATCTCATTATCACCAATATCTATCTATCTATCTATCTATCTATCTATCTTCATCTGTTTCTATCCATCTCATTATCACCAATATCTATCTATCTATCTATCTATCTATCTATCTTCATCTGTTTCTATCCATCTCATTATCACCAATATCTATCTATCTATCTATCTATCTATCTATCTATCTATCTATCTATCTATCTATCTATCTTCATCTGTTTCTATCCATCTCATTATCACCAATATCTATCTATCTATCTTCATCTGTTTCTATCCATCTCATTATCACCAATATCTATCTATCTATCTATCTATCTATCTTCATCTGTTTCTATCCATCTCATTATCACCAATATCTATCTATCTATCTTCATCTGTTTCTATCCATCTCATTATCACCAATATCTATCTATCTATCTTCATCTGTTTCTATCCATCTCATTATCACCAATATCTATCTATCTATCTATCTAATGACCTATTTCCAGTGATACATACCTTATCTCAAATTTTGTTTCAAGATATACACTATAGACCAAACATTAGAGGCTCCCCAGTGGTTTTAATAATTAGTAAGTTTCCATGTGTGGTTTATAGCGCAGAAAATACAGTAATTATTTTATTTCTACAATTAGCAATAACAGTTTTTGGTATTTACACTATTTACATTGTTTGGACTGTTGTCCTCATCTTTATTGCCATATTCAGATTTCAGATTCTTCTGATGACATTGGAATTTTGAATCAAACTCTTTATTTCATCCACTGGGGTAGATTGTTCTAGTTCCACATGCCATGCCTTTTCTGGATATCTCAGTTTCAGTTATTTCCCTTTAGTAACCCAACTCTCCAAGTTTTTTGTTCACCTCTGCTGTGGCCAGGTATTGAACTCATAATTCTTTGGGTCAAGTCACTGGATTACTTCAACCAACCATTTGGCCATGGATAAAAGCACACAACAGTCAAAACATTGTGAATATGATTATAAAGATGAGAACAACAGTTCAAACAATGTAAATAGTGTAAATAGTTGCAATACTTCATTGCAGAAATATAGACAGAATAATTTGGGAGTAATGTCTAACCTTTGTATGCCCTAACCCCCTAATTTCTAAAGAGTTAATGGATTTAGTTTTAATTGTACATTTTTATTACTCCAAATGTTATTATTGTGGATACTCATATTTGAAATAGAAACCATATTTTTATTTTTACTTTAAACTGCATATATTGCACACAGATCATATTTTCTTTATCAAAATTTCTTGGAATATGCAAGCAGTATGTAATACACACTGCTTAAAGTAAAAATAAAAATGGGAAGTTCATTTAAAATACAAGTATCCACCACTATAACATTTGAAGTAATATATATATATATATATATATATATATATATATATATATGAAGATGGCCACAATCTGCTGACAGTGTTTGGAAAATAAAACATTCCTATAACTCTAGATACATATGTAAAATAATCCATAGATTCAGTTAAAAGTAAAAATAAAATTCATCTTTGATAATGGGTAAAAATATAGACAAAAGCGCTCGGACATACAAAAATGAAAACATTATATAAATACATACATACAAAAAACTATTTCTTGTTAATAGTTAATATATTTCAACCTTGAAATTGGTTAAATGTATAGCCGAAAAGCTCTCGGATAAAAAGAACACTTTCGCAGTTTTTATATAATTTATCATATGAAAAGAAAAAATTATTAGATCACATGAGAAATTGTCTAAAAAACTAAATCCAAACACCTTGTCTGTCATATTCAATGAAATGTGCATGAAAGAAGGATTGCTGCCTAAATACACAAATTTTATTTATATATATATATATATATATATATATATATATAGAGAGAGAGAGAGAGAGAGAGAGAGACTATATATAAATATACAAACATTATATATTTTTCTTGTGCTTTTATATTGGTTAGTCTATTTCACTGCACTTGTCTGTCCATCTGTCTGCCCGATACGCACTTTTTCTGTTTGCTCATTGATCTTTCAAATACCATCAGCAACCATCCCCTTCCCATACCAAAATGTTTGGCTTGCTCATTAACTACCCTTGCCCCTCTTATTGTGACTCTGGTTAGCATTGATCCAGAACTGATCTCACTCAAGACAGAAGCCACTCAATGTTGCTTCTGCTGCAGGTCACTCGCTGTTCCTCTAGGTTTGGATTCTTGACCCGCTCCTTAGGGTCAGCGTGTATATCTCCCACTACACAGTCTCATCTAATCACTCATGGTTGTATAATCATCTGCTTATGCACTGGGCTTATCTATTTGTCCTGGTTTCATCATTTCACAGGTTTTATATAGCAGCCCCTTTTAGTTACTTTTTCTGGCTCTTTCTTGAAGACTTCCAACAATAACAATAACAATGGGTGGAACATATAACTAAAAGGAAACATAATGATGTAATCAAAATATTGACTTTCCACACAATATTAAACAAAAGGTTTGCAATAAAACTCATAATAATGCTAGAAAGATTAATAACAGTGGACAAGGAAAGATTAATTTCCTGAAAAACTGTTTTTAAAAAAAGATTTTATTTATAAAAGTGAAAGTAATGCTAAATGCTTGTTCAGTGAATGCCAAATGTTTTCACCATTTTCCTCAGAAGAAAGATTTGACTGATCTATTTGTTAGTGTTCTGGGTCATTTTTTTATTTGAATCAGTCTATCTATCTATCTATCTATCTAAATACCTTCAGTACTTCTATTTCATTCTCTTCGATCTATCTATCTATCTATCTATCTATCTACCTTCAGTACTTCTATTTCATTCTCTTCGATCTATCTATCTATCTATCTATCTATCTTCAGTACTTCTATTTCATTCTCTTCAATCTATCTATCTTCAGTACTTCTATTTCATTCTCTTCAATCTATCTATCTATCTATCTTCAGTACTTCTATTTCATTCTCTTCGATCTATCTATCTATCTTCAGTACTTCTATTTCATTCTCTTCGATCTATCTATCTATCTATCTATCTTCAGTACTTCTATTTCATTCTCTTCGATCTATCTATCTATCTATCTATCTTCAGTACTTCTATTTCATTCTCTTCGATCTATCTATCTATCTTCAGTACTTCTATTTCATTCTCTTCGATCTATCTATCTATCTTCAGTACTTCTATTTCATTCTCTTCGATCTATCTATCTATCTATCTATCTTCAGTACTTCTATTTCATTCTCTTCAATCTATCTATCTATCTACCTTCAGTACTTCTATTTCATTCTCTTCGATCTATCTATCTATCTATCCTTCTATCTATCTCAATCCCTTTAATACTTCTATTTCATTCTCTTCTATCTATCTAAAAGCTTGACTGGTGGCTGAAATTCTAACAAGTATTCATATAGTGTCAGTAGTCATTATTTGTGTTTAGGCTGTTAACCAGTATTTTGTATAGTGATTTTCAAGGTAGTTCCCCAGCCCATCATGGGAAAGTTGCCTAACACAGCCAAATACTTCCTACTACAATTCTGTATATTTATCTACTTATATAATCTACTTTTTTCATAAATGCCATAAATATATCTGTAGATATTTAAGGATAAGCATCTCTCTTTATGTACCTATGTATCTCACAGATCTATCAATAAAATTATTGGGCATATTACCCCCATACCAAATCTATTTTTGATTCAGCAAAGAAATTATTAAATTATTCATAAAAACTTTGTAGCTTACAACATCATTGATTATTTTATCAGCCTTTAAAAGAGATTAAAAAAAACCAACAAACTGAGTTTTGACTATTTCATATATTAGCACAAATGTATATTTTTTGTTTTTATTTACATTTTACTTTTAGAAAGGTCTTTTAAAAAAATTCTGTTTGGTACTTGAGGGAATAAAATTCATTGTTTCGAACAATGAATTTGATAAGACCGATGTGTAAGCATTGTTAAGTGAACAGTATTTCTCTAACTGAATCCCTTTTAGGTATGTGGTAAAAATATTGAATATGAGTAAAAATAAATGTTTGCAAAAATCTATTTCTTAGTCAATTTTTTTTATTATACAAATGCATTGATATAAAAATTGACTGTAAATGATTTATTTAAAAACCTTATGCAAATGTATTACAAGATACATAAAGGATTTACTATAGAAATATTCTCCAAATCACAAACAAAAGAAGTATTTAAAGTGATTTTTAAAATATATAACAAAGGATTTTTTAAAAGAGTAAACTATTTATTTTAAAAATTATAAGAATATGTTCTGCAGGGCTTAATTACAAAATCCATGTAGTAAAAGTGAATACTAAAAAATCTTATTTATTATATAAATGATTTTTTGTGATTTTTATCAGAAAATGTAAACAAAAAAAATACTTTGTCCATAAATTTTAGAATAAGTGTAGCTCCAGAAATTTGTGTAATTATGTGATTAATTATTTATATCTAAATATTAAAATTAAAATAAAATTTATCACACGTTTTTATTATTCCTCAAATATATTTTCCAAGTTTAGTTTTATTATCTTTCAGATGACTTATTCTAGAAATATCTTACAAAAGAAGGGTGACCAAAAAATTCGTTTGGTTTTTTTTTTAAGTAAATTTTCTAAGCGAACGAACTTTTTGGCCAACACAATGCACTGATACATTAAGTCTTTACAATAATAATAAAAATATCAGCTTCAGCAGCAGTGATAAATAAATTAAATATTTATTGATTATGGAAACTAAAGGAAAACAATGTTTAGTTTCTGTTTTTTAGCCATTAAAACAGCGTGCTGCAGTATTAAGGTCACGCACAGAATTTAAAACATTTTAATTCTGAATCAAAGAAAAACATCGTCTTTTACTCCTTTTCAAACCTAAATCTAAATATTTTTCAAATTCCTTTTCTTTCTATCTGTTTTTAAAAGAAGAGAATCTTGTTTTTCTAACTTTTTTTTCCCTCCAAGAATATTTATTTTAATGTCGACTGGGAAAAAGAAAGGGATCTTTTTGTAGAAGGTACTGCGTGATTATGAAAGATTTTTATGGGTTCGAATTTGGTTATGGTAATCCACATTGTTTACTGAATACAAGAGTAGATTTAATCTTTTGTCAATGTGTCTCAAAAATGTGACAAGGGATAGGCCTTTAAGGGTTTTTAATAGGTTTACTAGCACAGATCTGAATTACGTTTGTTTATGTGTATAAAAACTTAAAATAATTAGGCCCAACCTCCTTTTTAGTCCTTTAGAACTGATTTTTAAAGTTCTCTAAGAACGATGAAAAATAATTATTAATTGATTCTTAATAACTTTTTCTGTTCATTTACAAAATAAATAAGTAAATATGAAACACAAAAAAGAACCTTAATTTCGTTAATAATAATGAAGCACGTGGTGTTTGTTAGTAACAGAACAGGCATAAAATATTGGTCCCAGGTAAAGAGGTTTTTTTTAGACTTTTAGTTAGTAGAAAGTTTTAAACTTATTGCCGTCTACTAATTTTTATAAATGATTTGCAAATAACTTATTTAAAAAAAAAATCAGTTTTAAAACGTAATTTTTAAAAATCTGACCAATAAAACGTTTATATCCCTTTTTATTTTCGTTTTTATGAATGAAGTAAAAACCTGATTGCCGTGAGACGTAGATAGACCTAAAAGGCGAAGGGACAAAGGATTTAGGGCTGAGGAGGGTCTGCCGTTTGAAGGGAAGGGACAGATGGTTGGCCTATTTTTTTAAAAACAAAAACAACACACTGGCACATGAGGACAAAATCAAGATGAATAATTAAAACAGTCAAAGGTGAAAATAAAAATAGTTTGACAGATTTTCTTTCGGAATAGCTTTCTTTCTGGCTTTTCTGATTTCCAATCGCAATAAAAAAAATAAATAAATTAAGAATAAGATGGTCGTGTTACTTGACTTAAAAACTATTTTTTTTTTTACTGAATTTATTGCAATTTTCTTTCTACGGATTTTTTTTTAGTTTCGTTTTTTTTAAAAAATTCTCTGATAATCTCACAAGGAAAAATAAAGAAAATGTTAAGTAAGTAGGTAGAGAAACGAAATAATTTTCGATACATTTTAAAAATGTTTAACTTATTTTTCAACAAAAAAATAACTTTAAAAATAATATTTATTAATTTTTTCACTATGTAAATGCCATAGTGAGAATCGAACTTGAATCAATTTCTTTTTTTTGCCCAAACCTAGTTATTTTGTTATCACAAACAGTGAGCTCTATGGCAGGGGTCTACACACAATGAGTAATTAATTATTTGGTCAGTAGCGAAAAAAAAGGATTTTGTTTTGTTTTAAACTATAGAAGAACAGATTCCTTGTACCAAAATTCAAAGCTTTGTTTACTTTAAAGATTTTTTTTTTTTTAATTAATAAAAAACGTCTGCATAACACAGTTGAGAAATAAATATACCACCAGGTCCCTCAGGTCAAGTAAATAAACTTTTTTATCCATGTGCAAACCTGCAGGTATATAAACTTTGATTTTGGTAGATTCAAAGTTGGCTACCCAACTAAAAATTTAGCCTGCAATTCTCACCACAATAAACAAATAAAAATAAATAAATAACCTCTCAACAATATTAATAATTAAGAAATTGTGCATACTTTTTCAAAAATATTCTTCAGTTTACAATAAAGTTTACATGAAGTATATATGTGCATGTGCATGCATGTGTGTGTGTGTATGTATATATATATATATATGTATATATATATATATATATATATGTATATGTATATATATTATATGTATAGATATATGTATATGTATATATATATATATATGTATATATATATATATGTATATGTATATATATATATATATGTATATGTATATGTATATATATATGTATATATATATGTATATGTATATATATGTATATGTATATATATATATATGTATATGTATATATATATATATGTATATGTATATATATATATATGTATATGTATATATATATATGTATATGTATATATATATATATGTATATGTATATATATATATATGTATATGTATATATATATATATGTATATGTATATATATATGTATATGTATATATATATATATGTATATGTATATATATATATATATATGTATATATATATATATGTATATATATATATATATATATATATATATGATAAAAATATAGTTTTATGGTATTTATCATATTATGTGTGTGTTTGCATATATATATATATATATGCATGCGCCTGTGTATATGAGCATATATATGTGTGTTTGTGTGCCCACATACATGTGTGTGTGTGCATATATATTTATATATATGTGTGTGTGTACATATTTATATATATGTGTTCACACACACACACACACACACACACACACACACATATATATGCACACACACACATGCATATCATGCAACATTTGTAAATTTAATTTTGAAACTAATTTTAAGGGGGTCGCATCATACACAAGATATAAAATTAGAGTATGTACTGGTGGCACATACACTAATTTTATATCTTGTGTATGACATGACCCTCTTAAAATTAGTTTCAAAATTAGGTCTTCAAAAATCGCATGATATTCAAATATATATAGTATATATATATGTGTGTGTGCATATATATATATATATATATATATATATACATATATATATATATATACATATACATATCTGTGTTGTATGTGTGCATATTTTATATATATATATATATATATATATATATATATATATATATATATATATATATATATTTATATATATGTGCATGTTATTATAGTGTATACTTCTTTCAACGCAACAATGAACATTTGAAGTAATAAAAAATGCTAATTAAAAATAAATCCATTTATTGTTTAGAAACATATATATATATAATGACTGATATGAAATGTTGAACAAAGTATGTAAGATGGAATATAGGAAAACCAATTGGATGCTTAAATTTTGAATTTTATTCATTAAGAAATATATATATATATATATATATATATATATATATATATATAAGCTTTTCTTTATCAATGTGTTTTGTTACTTGAGGAACCTACAAAACACGTTGTTAAAGAAAAGTTTTCCTTTTGTCTTTTATTTATATCGTTTTTATAGCTATATTTTATATACAGTGTAACCCGGATATAAGAGAGTTGTCGGGACCAAAGAAGAAGTATCTTATATCCGAGTTTCTCTTATATCCGGGTCTCTTATATCCGGGTTACACTGTATATCTGAATTTTGTCGTGTAGACACACACATGCACACACATACACATATATAAGACAAATATTATTAAAAACAACAAACATTTTGTGTTGACCATTTAAACTAATTGATTCAAAATGTCTTTTGTCTTTAATAATATTTGCCTTAAAGAACATTTGCTGCTTAAATACATAGAATATCATTTTTTATACATACAATGTTTGGCATTTATGAATTTGTCATGTATTAACAAGCTTATCACTGATTATGACAAACTGTGTCTGAACAAGCCAAAGCAGTTGCCAAAGAAATTAAAAGATGCAGGATAATCTTCACTTTTCTGCAATAAATATAAATAATTGAATACATTTTTATCTTGTTCAATTTTTATAACACGATGGGTTGAGTAAATTGGGTCAAACACCAATGCTTACATAGCTATGTTTCTGATGTCTCACAAACATAAAAATTCTAAGCTGGAACCCTTGCAGCAGTTATGTTACTGTCCCTTGAAGCTATAAAAAGACTTGGCTATCTTTTGGGTAGGAGCATGTGTGTGTGTGTGTGTGTATGTGTGTGTGTAAATATGTTCAGGCAGTAATATGAATATGCTAACAAAAACATACAAATAAAGAATTATATATATATATATATATATATATATATATAATGATAACATCTTAAAGATGAATCAAAGGGGTCTCTTTGTAATTCATCTTTTGCAATTTTGATTAAAATGCTGATTTATTTAACTTTAGCTGTGGGTTATGTTTGAAAAATAGAATTTATATATTTTTCTTTTAAAACACTATAAACAGAAATTTTCATTTTATTCTTAAACGGTGAAAGAAAGACAGGAAAAGAAGATTTCTCTTTGCATTTTCTGTATTTCTCATGCAAAGTTATTGGGTCCCTCATCCTCAACAGATGTTAGTATGCGAGAAATCTTATTTTAATTTTGTTATTCCTAAAGAATTACCATTTTAGTGAGTATGGGGTTACTTGGAACAGCAATAGATTGGTTTGGTTTGTTTTGTTTTACGGCATATCAAGCTTAATGGGTTATTTAATGCCAAGATTTTTATTGCTGGTAATATTTTTCCTTCAAAAATGTATAGCTGGTAATATCTTTTTTTTCAAAAATTTATTGCTGGTAATAATTTTTTTTTTTACAAAGTATTTCTGTATTAAAACCTATTTTTACACTTTCATAGTGTTTTGACCCCAGTTTGGGAGTTAACTGTTTACCCATAGCTGGGACCCTAACAGGTGCTACCACACTAAGTCAGGGTGAACCTGGAAACATCAGCAATTAAGAAGTAGTTCCATGCCCCTCAGAACCTCCTGATCAGAGGACAGGCTGCTGGACGTAGTTTATCGTCTTACCCAGGATGGACAGCAATAGATCTGACCATACATAGGACAAGTTGCCCTATGCTGTTTTGCAAATATATTCCTTCAATCAAGTGAATTAAAAGTAAATACATAATAGTATGCATTATACTGTTTTATAAGGTATATATATATATATATATATAAATATAAAAGTGGACATGGAAGTCAGCACTTAGAGGCGACAGTCTGTTTCATGCTAGTGCAATCGACGATTGCACTAGCATGAAACAGACTGTCGCCTCTAAGTGCTGACTTCCATGTCCACTTTTATATTTACACACGCTCTATCTCTGATATTGAGCACTTTACCCCATAAATATAGCACACTTTAAGACTATATTTCTGTATATATATATATATATATATATATATATATATATATATATATATATCACAGCAATAAACGTATGAAGCTTGATATTACTAGACATATTAAAAACGGGCCCCGCAAGCCTTCCTTGTGTAAACAACGTGAGTGTTTGTTGGGGCTCGCTGTCATTTGCCTCTAGCTCCTTTTGCTCCTTTTTTTTTTTCCCTCCTCCTCCACATTTTCTTTTATTGTACATTTTCTGTGTTTTTAATTTAAATTAAATCTCCCGTTGTAAGCCTGATGAGCGGGAGCGAAACCGGTTGCTTCGCCCGTTTTTAATATGTCTAGTAATATCAAGCTTCATACGTTTATTGCTGTGATAAAATTTTGTACCTTCAAAAATATCTTTAATATATATATATATATATATATATATATATATATATATATATATTATAGTTATTTTTTTAAAATATGATTCCATCGCTACATAAGAGTCCTCATGTTTCAAAAACAGAAGCTAAAAATTTCAATTTAATTATAGAAATTAAATTGAATTAAAGTATCAACTGACAACTATTTGTAACTAATATGTTGATACAATAGTTGTCAGTGAAAATGTAAACCCTGACGCCACTTATTAAAATAATTGGTTCTGCCGTTTTCATAGTAATTATTATTACGAATGTATATGCTTATAAAGCTCCATAAATTTCAAGATTAATTATTCCAAAATTTGGTTGAGGATGAAACAGAGCTGGGTACTTTAATTCAATTTAATTTCTATAATTAAATTGAAATTTTTAGCTTCAGTTTTTGAAACATGAGAACTCGAGATCGAATCATATTTTTAAAAAAAAATAATTATAATTTAGGCTCTTCTTTTCTATTGAGCACTGTTGTTTTTTTTAAAATAAAAACAAAAATACTAAAGAACTTTGGATTATTAACCTAACGGTTCTTTTCTATTTTACTATACATTTGCGCACACACACACACACACACACACACACACACACACACACACACACACACACACACACACAAATACACACGCACACACATACACACCACACATACACACACATACACACCACACATACACACACAAATACACATGCGCACACACACATACACACACCACACATACACACACACATACACACACACATACACACACACACATACATACCACACACACCACACACATACACACACATACACACACACATACACACACACACACACATACACACCACACACACACACACGCAAACACACAAATACACACACACACACACGCACACACACACAAATACACACGCACACACACACACACCACACATACACACCACACACACAAATACACATGCGCACACACACACCACACATACACACACACATACACACACACCACACATACACACACATACATGTACACACACACACACACACACACACACACACACGCACGCACACACACACATATATTAGGCAATATATAATTCAACCATGTTTCATTGAATAATATAGACATAGTATGTCTATTTATTATTGTACTGATCTTTTCTATTTTTTTTTTAATCAGTTTCGTGATGATAAAATAAAATTCATCAAGGAGGTGCTGTAGTTTTTTCCTAGGCAAGTACTTTCAATCGCCTCCAAGATCATCCTCAGGGGGTGATCTACAAAGACAAACTTATTGCAACTGTGATAAAATCTGCATTTTGTTGAGATAGTGATTTTTAAAAAAAAACGTGTGAATGCGCTCTGTAATATTTTAAAATTTAAAATTTATCCAATGTAATTATGGAATTTTTTGCAAAACAAGTGTCCCAATATAAGGGAGCTGACTGGAAGTTGGTAGTATGCAAAATAGAATTAAATGTTTGTTATATGTACGTCAACACATTGCTTGTAATAAATTTTATTCAATGTTGATTGGTTGCTTTTGATATTTTGCATTAAAAAAGGCTAAAAATGTTGGAAGCATTATTAATAAAAAAAGAAAAAGCCAACACTCAATAGTATCACCTGTGAACATGGCCACAATGTGCTGACTGTGTTTAGAACATAAAATATTCCTATAACTCTAGATACATACATAAAACAATCCATACATTCAGTTAAAAATAAAAATAAAATCTTTGATAATGGCTAAAAGTTCTGCATGTCCAAGCATATTTGAACATGCAGAACTTTCGGACAATTTTTATATAATTTATGTCCAGAAAAGAAGAAAATTATAACGACACAAGAAAAATTGGATAAAAATCTTAGCTTGTCAGTCCTTTTCAATGAAACTTACATAAAAGAGAGATTGCTGTCCAAATACACAATATATATATATATATATATATACACACACACACACATACAAACGCACACTATAAGCCACAAGTTTGCGGCCACTTTCTGTATTTAATTAGTAAGTTCCATACATTCTTTGGTTTAATTAGCCCCTACGAAACTAGAATGTTGAAACTATTTAACATATGCTATCCAATTTTTAAGAGAAGGGTGACCTAAAATTTAAAATTCACCAGCCCTATAATTACCATTAGCCAGCAAGGTAGATTATGCAAAAAAGGAGCAAAGATTTTAATGAAACTTTATGCAGTAATTGGTTAATTTTATTGTTATTATTATTATCATCAAATATATAATAAAACCATTCAATAAGTGGAAGTCACTCTGCCTGAAGTGAGCTAGTAAATTAGTTTTGAAAAGTCATGCAAACCTTCACGTTTCAAGTGATTCTTCGAAATTCAGAGGGGTGGCTACAAACTTTTGACTGATAGTGTATTAGTGTATATAATCACACACAAACACAGACACACACACACACACACACACACACACAGACACACACACACACACACACACACACACACACACACACACACACATATATGTGTGTCCAAGGAGTTGCAGTGTGTTAGGCAACCTAATTCTATGAGAATAGTTGTAGCTGACAAATGGCACACAAATCGATATCTGATGGGTATTGATTGGGTCACCATAGAGAAGGGGTATGAACAGAGTTGGTGCAAGGGTCTTCTCTCCTCCCAGGATCTATGATAGGAGACCCCCCTCCTCATTTGACTACATCTCAATTTTCATAAAGTAGTATTGATATAAAATACAAATTTTATTGTCACCTCTGTACAATAATGGATCTTATGAAATATAGGTGAACACTTCAACTCAAAAAATTGAAAACAAATACAATGTATCTAAATACAAAATAGGGACAAGTCATAATATACCATTCCATCTTAAATAAATCAACAATGTCTTGCAGCAATTTTTTAACATCAACTTGAGATGTTTCATGCTAAAAAGTTGAATAATTTTAACACATTCAACATTATGTATGAAAAAAATAGTGAATTTTATGCAACGTTTTTTTCAAACTTATCATGAGCAAAACAAATTCACAGATTTCGATGAAAAAAATGGCCCCAGAATGACGTCAAAATCTGTGAAAAATTTTCATCCTTTAATAGTCATTTGTGCTTAGTTTAATTTGTAATGTATATAAATGTAGTTAGAAAAAAGAAACTGTTAAGATAATGAGGGCCGCAAAGCATTGCCAGGAGCCCCAAATCAGGTTTATCCCTGTTCCTGGGGTGAGGGGGGTAGTATTTACCAGCACTGTGTATGATGCTATAAGACCCGGAACCCCTAATGAACCTTGGCTAAAAACATCACTTATACTGTGTGCCAAGGCATCAGATATATTTCTTGAAACATGTTTGTTGGGTTCATTACAATCATTAACAAAATATACTATTGGCATAATTTAGATGCTAAATTGATTCCTTTACTCTAACTAAAATATATAATTTTTTAAAAATTTCTGTGCATGAAATAAAAATAACATATTTTGTTATTTTAATATTAATTGTAATAATTCTATAAAAATAAACATTTATTTAAAAATAAATTTCCAGACATGTAAGAAAAAAGAGTGAAGACAAAGTCAGTTATGTTTATTTTTTGAAAAATAACGTGTGTATCTATCTCGAGTGTGTGTTCGTATATATGTCTATGCATTAGTGTGTTTGTGTATCTCCCTGTCTGAAATACTTTCATAAAAAAAAACATTATATTTTTTTAAATATATATATATATATAATATATACAATACATATATATATAAATATATATATATAATATATATAATACATATATATATATATATATATATCGTGTTTGAAATTGTTGATTTTCAGTGGTTTGCTTATAGAAAGGCACTTAAGGTAAGCAGGCTTTGTGGTAGAGTGCTGAAAGTTAGAGATAAAAATAGCATGTTAATAGAATTAATATGAAAAAGTTTTTTCATTTAAATGACCAATATTTCTGTCATGCTAACTTTGGAGTTTCATGGTCACATAGATATGTGACTTCTCTTTGGTGTGGGGCTGAACTATTCTGTTGAGAACAGTCCAACTACACTCTGAAGAGTAGTCACTTATCAATGTGGACACGAAACTCCAAAGTCAGCATGACAGAAATATTGCTCAGTTAAATGAAAAAGCTTTTTGATATTATTTTATATATATATATATATATATATATATATATATATATATATATATATATATATATATATATATATATATATATATTAGTTAAAGTGAATCTCAGTAGAGTTCCACCAAGGAATTTGTGAGTGAGCGGCGCTATATTGTGTCTGATTTGCTACTTCTTCGTCACCGTTGGAACAGTTGGTATGGTGTTTGCTTCACAACCTAACTGTCAGGGTTTCAATTCTCGGTAGTGGATGCGCACTGCTGATGAGTCCCAAATATAGGACGAAACGGCCGTCCAGTGCTTTCTGCATTCTGTTGAGGTTTCAGACTCGATGTATCATTAAATATAAATATATATATATATTTTTTTGTCATCTACAGACAGACTGTTTTGCTGTTTCACAGCTCATCAGTGTGGCTAGACGTCCGGTTGCCTCTAGCTAGGATCGAAACCCGACTGAATTTGCAGCAGTCTGAACTTCTCCCACTAAGCCATCAGCGTACGGTACGGGATGAAGGTGAATTTTAGCGTGTTTATTTTTAGATTCGGATAAACACACAGTGACTGACAGTGACTCAATTATTTGTCACTTTGCTGATTGATGTTATATTCAGCACCTTGGCTCCAGAGTTTTATAGACAAACTTTTCCATAATTGTTCAGTCATACCACACACTATTCTCAGATAATAATATATAAACACATTATCCATCTGCCTGGGTGAAATTTTATTTTCATTTAGTACAAGAAATGTGTCGTCACAAATATTTACATATAAGATATTTAGGTGAAAACTATTTTGGACATTGTAATAAAGCTAATGTTGGGATCCATCTACCCAGATTTTTGTTTCTATCTGAGTGCCGGGATTCCAAACATTTAATAAAAACTACACATCTTTTAAATGAAACATAAAAATGGTCATTTTCTGAAGAAAAAGTAGAAGCAGAACATCAGTTGAAATAATATCTATTAGTATATTCTTTTCAGAAATATACAATCACAATAAAAATGTTCAATGCAGTGAAGTTTGTTTTAGAATGTAATTAAGTGTATGTAGTGTCCTGTGAAATGTGCAGACAAACAATCCATGCAGTGGAAACACTCTTCCTCATTTGCTCCAAAAGAAAGCTATGGTCGTTTCATCTACAGGGAAGGTGATCGTCTCAGTTTTTTTGGATGTAAAAGGAATTTTGTTTATTGACTATTTTAAAAGGGCCACACCATGAATGAAGAGTACTATGCCAACTTGCTGAGGTAGTTACGAAAAGCTATCAAGATCAAACACCCAGGAAAACTGACAAAAGGGGTTTTGTTTCATCAGGACAATGCTTCAGCACAAAAGTCTTTGGCTTCAATGGCTGCTATGTATGACTGCGACTTTGAACTGGTGATCACCCTCCCTATTCTCCTGATTTGACTATCATCTGTTTTCCAACATGAAAAAACAACCAATATTGCAGTGATGATGTCATATCTGCTGTTGATGACTTTTTTGACCAACAGGATAAACAGTCTGATGTCACTTTATCTGAAAAGAAATACTGCAGTTATTAATAAGAAGAGTTTAAATTAATACATGCAAGATTTCACAGTCTAGCATCATTTCTTCAATGGTCAGCCTATGAACGTTTCAGTCCACCCTTGTACTTCAATTAGTTTACAATGTTTCAAAGATGGTTTTAGGTTTTGGGAATGCCGGATGTCACAGAGTGCTAAATCTGGACTGTAAAGGAGCTGACAATTTTGGATGTTGCAAAGTTTGTGTGCATGGAACATAAAGAATCCAATTGTTCTATTACGGTGAATGCATCAAGATCATTCAAGTCTCTAACTTTTTAAATGCAAAAAAAAAAAATGCGGAAAGTGTAGAAAACTACAATTTCCAACTCTATTTGCTTTTTATGATTTATCAAACCTTTGCGTGTTATTTAAAGCCAGCACATATTTTTGGATTTAAAGAATAATTCCTTTTTTTTGTAAGTGAATATTAAATTAAATATTTTTAAAAAAGAACAATACTTTTTCTAGATACAAATTCTACTATTTAACCCATAGCTGGGAGGAGATGGATTTATACCTTTCCCGGGGGTATTTGCATGTAAGTGAATGTAAGAATTGAAACTTGGCTCTTCAATTTCTCATTACATCACTCACACATCCACCTATTTGCAAGTATGTGTATATATATATATATATATATATATATATATATATATATATATATAATATAAAAGGCTCAAACACTAATATTCCATGGTTGGAATCGTAATCGCGATCCAATTCATCAGACCTACAAATTTTTGAATTTGTAGGTCTGATGAATTGGGTTGTGATTACAACTCCAATGTAATAAATTATAACCATGGAATACTAGTATTTGAGCCTTTTATATTATATTCTTAATCTGTCCTGGACATTGAGCTCTACCTGGATTCTATCCTCTTGGAAATTTATATATATATATATATATATATATATATATATATATATATATATATATATATATAAATGAGACAAATGTTAGAAAGATACCATTTTTAGTGCAAAGGTCTCTTCCAGTTTTGAAAATAGCTTGAAAAATTCTCATTTGGAAGTACCATCGGCTGCCTTTTTATGGTCTACTTAAACTGATCTTCGTTGTTTCAATGGTGATTCTAGTTTTGGGAAAGCCAGAAGTCATAGAGCGCTAAATCTGGACTGTAAAAGTGCTGACAGATTTTGGTGATACGATGTTTTGTTAAAATCTGTGCACAGGATAGAAAGAATAAGCTTTGCTCTGTCACTGCGAACACAACACAATTACACCACAGTGTCTCAATGCCGAATGAGTGACCCTATCAGGAAGGATCTGTTCATGCATTCTCTTCTCATAGATTAGCAAGTTATATGCAGAATTCACAACAGGTTCTGGGGATATTCAGAATGGTTCCAGGCAGACCATATACATTTATGCACACTACCTGACCAAGGGGTGGAACTCATTATTTCCAGGGGAGCCAATGATCTTTATTATCTTGTCGATTTGTTATTTCTAGTGCCTTCATCAGCATCTGGATTATCATCTGCAAAAATAAGTATGGTATTTGGAGCATGTACCTTAATAAGAATGTAGGCTCCATGCCCATTGAAGTCACTACCATTTAATAAACGACAGGGTGATTAAAAAGAATGAGATAGATAGATAGATAGATAGATAGTTAGATATTGAAGGGAATGAGATAGATAGATAGATAGATAGATAGATAGATATTGAAAGGAATGAGATAGATAGATAGATAGATATTGAAGGGAATGAGATAGATAGATAGATAGATAGATAGATAGATATTGAAGGGAATGAGATAGATAGATAGATAGATAGATAGATAGATATTGAAGGGAATGAGATAGATAGATAGATAGATAGATAGATATTGAAGGGAATGAGATAGATAGATAGATAGATAGATAGATAGATAGATAGATAGATATTGAAGGTAATGAGATAGATAGATAGATAGATAGATAGATAGATAGATAGATAGATAGATAGATAGATATTGAAGGGAATGAGATAGATAGATAGATAGATAGATAGATAGATAGATAGATAGATAGATATTGAAAGGAATGAGATAGATAGATAGATAGATAGATAGATAGATATTGAAAGGAATGAGATAGATAGATAGATAGATAGATAGATAGATATTGAAGGGAATGAGATAGATAGATAGATAGATAGATAGATAGATAGATAGATAGATATTGAAAGGAATGAGATAGATAGATAGATAGATAGATAGATAGATATTGAAGGGAATGAGATAGATAGATAGATAGATAGATATTGAAGGGAATGAGATAGATAGATAGATAGATAGATAGATATTGAAGGTAATGAGATAGATAGATAGATAGATAGATAGATAGATAGATAGATAGATATTGAAGGGAATGAGATAGATAGATAGATAGATATTGAAGGGAATGAGATAGATAGATAGATAGATAGATAGAAAGGAAGGAACAGACTGAGATAGAGAGTTAATGAAGAGATCAGATATATACAGGGTGATTGAAAAGTAACTCCCCATTTTAAAATACTTATAATTTATTTATTAACTATAATTTTTCCAAGAAATGGATATGAAAGGTTTAGCATGTGGTTTTATTTAAAATTCGATATGGTCTACCTGCTTCTTGAATCACCCAGGAATTGCATCAACTGATTTCATTGGGAACTCTTGTGGAATGGAAAACATAACTTCTTATATTCGCCCTTCAAATTCTTCCAAAGTCTTGGTTTGGTATAGCAGACTCTTTGGTATAGCAGACTTGCTCTTTTAACCAATCCTCAGGAAAAAAAAGTCACAGAGTGTTAAGTCAGGACTCCTGGCTGGCCACTCATACATAAAATAGGGAGTTACTTTTCAATCACCCTGTATATATCCTGAGTGAATGTTGATAATGTATATTCATAATTTAAAAATAAATTACAAATTTAAAAACAAGCTGTGCAAATACATAAAAAATATAGTCATATAATTATTTTATGCTCATCATCATTAAATTATAGTGCTAGAAAAATAATAATATAATAACAAAAGTGACTAAAATTTGACCAACCAATCAGAAAGCTTTCACAATCAGGATATAAGAAAAAAATAATAACAACAAAACTAAAATTAAAAAAAATAGATGTATATTCAGAATTGCCAGGCCACAAAGCCATATTTCGACCAACTAGTCATAAAGCTTTCACAACCAGAATATAAGACTGTGAGCACTTCAAAGTAGATCTGTATATAACAAGATGGAAAATCAATCAAAACCAGAATCATAAATAATATTGCCTATTCTCTGCTGCTGTATTCATTGTAACATAACCAGAACCAAATTGCAACCAGCTGGCAACTTGAGATGGCCATGCTGTCCTGCTACATTTGAAAACATACATTCCTTCACTCACATTGTTAAGAAGGCGGCTATTAAATTTGGTTAGATATATGCATACATATACACATTTTCTCTCATATTTTCTTCCATATGTGTCCATAAAATCAACCAGTCAGAGATCCATGACTAGTCTTCTCCATGTTGGTTTTCCATTTCAGATTGCAAATGCTTCTTTAATAAGTTGGTATCTTCAGTCATTTTGAAGGTTCATGCAGGTCTGTCGCACACTTGTTTCTCTTCCATAAGTTCAAAGAATAAAGCATTGTGAATGATTTTTAACATCAAGAAGGTGTAGAAGTTATCTGGGAGGCATTTTAACAAAGGATTGGACTAGCAAAAAGATGCATGCCAAAAACTAACCAAGGTGCTGAGAAACAGAAAAGGTTTGTTAGAAAAAAAGAAATGAGTGTCGGATTGCTATGTGATATCCATCTTTTTATATGGCAGTGCATGTTAGACAATTTCCCCACAGATGAGGAAAGACAAGAGGCAGCAGAAATATGGCTCTACAGAAGGATACTTAGAATCCCATAGACAGAGTCTTAAAGAAAATGACAACAGAAAGGAGACATACTCAGAATCAGAAAAAGGCAGCTGAAATCCCTTGGACACATAATGAGGAAGGAAGGCTTAGAAAAATTAACCCTCACAGGTTATATTGAAGATCAAAAAAATAGGGGAAGGCAGCAAACCACTTACCTGACAAGCTTGTGTGAATGGATGACTGAACAGGGGCGGGGATCTTAGCAAAGAGATAAAAACTGCTAAGAGCCACAAGGAATGGGAAGTTGTGGAGAACTATGATCGCCTGTCTTGAAGGGATGCAGCATATAGAAGAAGAATGATTTCATTCTTGCTTCTTCAGGAACGATCAATCAGCTATGTGCCATGTGTGATACATACTTACACGATCATGTATCTTTTGATACATGACTGACTAGGCGGATTTTTTTCCCGCTGTAGGTTGCCATTTCTTTCTACAGTAGACCAGTTGCCATCCAAGGCTATAGAACCCAGTCTGTCCTGCTATTTACCCATAGCTGGATAGAGAAGAAGAGGATTCATACCTTTTCCAAGGGTATTAGCACGTAAGTGAATGTAATGGAATCGACTGGAATTCGAACTTGGCTCTCTGATTCCTCAGTCCGAACCACTATCCATTATTCCATCTGAGGCTTACTCTCCTCTTAGTAATTATAGTCATCAACTTTTGACAAATGACTATAGAACAGTTACTCACAAAGTGGGCGGTACTGATGCTCCTGGAGGTGGTGAGAAAAAAGTAGGCTGCCAGAGGGTAATCATAACATACCCCACTACATACATACATTGTACCTGGAGAGTATCTTGCCCTTACTTTACAGTATATCCCATTTATATAACAATTATGGGAAATACTAAGATACTCATTTGGCATGCAATACTAGCACCAAAAAAATCCAATCAAAGGTTGACTATACATGGGGGGGGGCTTTAAGGTTGTGTCTATACATTTAGTGAGTGTTAGGGTTGTGTTTTGGCATGCAAGGGGGTGGCAACCAAAACAATTTGGGGACCACTGCTATAGTGAATTTGGTTAGTAATATCTTGCTGCCAACTAATAATTTTCACCATTCTTAGCATCTTGGTATAATCCCCATCCAATTTCATTAGAGTCTCTATCCTGGGTATGACGATAAACTACATTTGGCAGCAAGGCCACTGATTAGGGGTTTTGAGGAATGTGGAACCATCTCTTAATTTCTGTTGTTTTCAGGTCCATGCTGACTCAGGGTGGTAGCACCTGCCAGGGTCCCAGCTATGGACAAATAGTGAACCTCTAAACTGTGGTCAAAACACTATGAAAGTATAAAAATATATTTTTATAGTAAAAATACCAGCAATAGATTCTAATATTGAAAAAAATTACCAAAGATTCCAAGTAAATTAAGTTTTGGCATTAAATGACCCATAAGTAGTTGATATGCTGTTAAACAAACAAACAAAGATAGAGTCCATGCACGAGATCTGTATCAAAGGATTCTCTCCACTTTTGCTCTGAGGAATTCAACTTTTATTTTATCTATGGTGATGCCATTTTCTGGTCAACCTCAGAGACTGATGGTCAGCCAATAGAGCAAATTTTTGATACCCTATCTACAGAAACCAGTGATTTCACTTAGGATGAACTGCAAGGATCAATGAAACACTTTTGAAACAACGAGACCACTAGATTGGATGGAATACGAAGAGAAATCTGGGAAATTGATAGCATGACCAATGAACTTCTCACCATCTTTTATGCTAACAAATGAAAAAAAAAACAGTCTCTGCTTAAGACAGTGTTGGGAACTATCTATCCAGGGATTTGTTTTTATTTGGGTGTCAGGATTCCAAAATTTAACAACAACACATTTTTGAAATGAAACATAAAAAAGGTTATTCTCTGGAGGTAAAGTAAAAGCAGAACGTCACTTAAATGACATTTATATATTCTTTTCAGAAATATACAAAATGTTCAATTTTCTTTGCAGAGAATTTTGTTTTATCAAGTAATTAAGTGTTCTTAGAGCAGCGTAAGATGTGTGGACAGACTTACTTTATGATGGTCAGCCTAATGCATTTGTGAATTCATAGACAAGGCATTAGTTGGTGGCTGCTGGCTCATCTCTTCTACTGTGTGCATTTGTGTGTGTGTGTGTGTATGCATATGTAGATCAAACTGGCCTCTGAAATTGTTTTGAACACTGAGAAGCAGTATGCTTCTATTTTTATATCTGTAAAAAGGATCCAAAATCAAATTTCACATAGATGCATGAACATTTTGAATACAAGGTTTTCATCAATTAGAAAATAATTTCATACTGGCTCGCGAAAATCTTTTTTCTTGAATTTGAAGGAGTGGTGAAAGGAGTTATTGTTATTTTTTAAATAGTCCAAAATGAACACATGGTTGATCTATAACTATGCTCAAAAAGTATTTTGGAAGTATTTGCCTGAGTAATTATTATTTATCTTAGAAACCTTCGGATGGGATTTTATTGGTTGAGAAATATATATAGGATTTAATTCCTATAACAGCATAAAAAATAAATAATTTACTGATACTAGAGTCAGCCTATAGAGACAGAAAAGATAGAAAAAAGTGAATAAAGAACGTAGTTTCACAATTCTGATCTCTATTACTTATTTTTAAACATTATTTGTTTGCAGAAATTAATATAGTGGACATAATTTTCTTTCTTTAATGCCAGCAGAGCCAACCTGTGGTTTATACGTCAACTAGGATGAGTGGACTTTAGTTGCAATTTCTGGAAGAGAACACAAAATCTTGTATGATCAGTAGTTGAACAAAGCCAGTATGCTGAAACCCTCAGTCATGATGACTTGTGACTTTGTGCTAGTATAACTATTGATGGCTTCTGAAGAGTTTTATCTACGTACTTTTACTGGCAGGATTTAGATCAATCCATGTATGGTTTTCAGACAGTTCCCAACAGTATCATATATGAGGATGTTTCCCACCTCAGGCTGATATAATCAAGAAATCAACGCCTTGATAAATCAATCATGGTGTGATTTGAACCCAGGTCTCATGGTCAAAATGTTAATGTTCTAACCACTTGGCCATGTGCTTATACTGATAAACCATTGATTATGTGCATTATCTAAAGTTGGTATTGATTGAATTGTTTTTTATGGTTTATTACTCTTTTGGGTCATTTAAAGCCAGAACATATTTTGGATTGTAGGAAGTTGCTTGCAGTATCTTTTGTTCTGAAGCGTTTCACTCTCTAAGTACTCATTGGGCTTAACCTCAATTGTTGAACAAAAACTGTTTTTTTTATGATGTTGTTCACCCTGTACAAGGTTTGAGAGTCACTCAAGATAGAGGGTTACAGAGTAAAAGGACCCCCCCAAGCAAAGTGATAATGCCACCAAAACACAAGGGGCCACCAGAAAAAGACTTATGAAGGAACCGTAAACCCAATCCTAAACAGGAAACAAGGGAAATACCTCTACTCCTGTTCAAAAGACTGTTAAAAAAAATGATTATATAAATTAGTTTGTTCCATTAAGTAATATTTTATCTTAAATTATGAAATTATATACTAGTTTATGTCAGAATATACAAGTAAGAAATTCTTTGAATTTAAATTTGAACTCATTCAAGTATCAAACAACACTGAGGAATATATGAGGGCACAGCTGTCAACAACATTAGGTGTTGCTGTTGCAATTTCCATAGCATGTAAGTTTTTATAAGATGGTGTAGCTAGTCCCATGCCTAATTTTATAACAGACATTTTGGTTGCAAAGGAAAGAAGCAAACAAAGATTAAGATTTCAACAATATGTATCAGTCAAAATTCAGAATATGTATATAGTTGTGTGAAAGGTGGCAAAAATTGCTCATATGTTGTTGCTTTTGGTAAGGAAAGTGATTGGGTGTTGTTGGTAGGGCTGGGAGTTGACTGGTTTCTTGGGTTGGTTGGTCAAAATCAGAATTAGTGTCAGGAGAAAGGCCTGTAGTGATGTATTTGATGATCTGGTGATTGTGTGACAAGACTGAAGTGTTGAAGCCAGAACTGCCCGTCATTGGCAATGAGTGCCAGTTTTATATCTTTGTTTTAATAGGAATAGACTCTCAGGGAAATCCCTTTTTTTTTTCAGCAATGTTCATGATTGGCTAATGCATTTTTTGATTTTTGCATGGATTTTATTTTGTGAACTGGACGTGATGCTCGGAGTCCCTGCACGGAAGATGACATTTTTATTTTGTGTCTTTTGCTTACTTAGCACTCACACCTGACCAATATGTCTGGTGAAATGTATTTGTGAATCAGAAAGAGATTTTGATTAGAGTAGTTTTACATTCAGAGTTGTCTTTTATTCCAGACTGGTTGCCAATCAAGGCTGATGAACTTAGTTTGCTTTATTATTTAACCTACAGCCAATGGAGAGGACGGAAGGATCCATACTTTTCCCAAAGCTATTTACATGAAAATAAATATAACAAACTCAAATGGAATTTGAAATCGCTGATTTTTTTTTATCCGAACCAGTAACCATTTGCACATCTTTTTAATTTGAACAAAGACTCTCTTGTTTTTATTTAGCAAATCTGATTTTATCCTAAGTGAGTATTCCTAAACTTTGGTCTTGTTTCTATATTTTGTTTATTATAACAATGCATTTAATGAAACAACACTCTTTCCAAGACAACAAGAAATATAAAATGATGAAGACAGCAGAAAGAGATTTAAAATTGCATTCTAAATATTATCAACTAATAGCATGTAATGATTTCATTAAGAAAATTTAATTTTGGATTAATTTCCAAATGTTATTTCATCATGCGTGTATGCATCTTACTTGCTTTTAATTAAAATGTGCTATAATTGTTGCCTGGAATCATATTGTAAATACACTTTATTTGAAACAATTGACAAGCTATTAAAAAAGAAACACATTGAAGAAATTTATTAAAATTCCAGTTTTGGTTTATGACAAAAATAAATTTTAATTAATCAATTAAATAGGAAATAATGCTAAGTAACAATCATGTTTATAATATTAAACAAAGCAAGCCTGCATTTACATATCGTCTGAGGAGGTAGGGGGGTGTCTAGTCATGTGACCTTATTATTGCAAAATATTCTAGGTGTTTGCATGAAAGTTTTTAAAGGAGATATTTCTAATAAATAAAGCATGATCCTTTTTTTTTTTTAAAGTAAATGGTAAAAATATTTTACTATTTTCAGTCCTTGTTTTATAAGAGTTTAGCAAAATTATATCTTAATATCTGTTTCTGGAATTTTTGACAAGCTTGTTAATGCTGTCAAATATTTAAACAATTTTTCTAAGGTTACAAGATGCGTAATACTTTAATATTGATTTATCACTAATACTGAAATGATGATTCATGAGTAAGGGGAGATAACTGTTATGCAGCTGACATTGGTCGATGTTAATGAAAAATTAAATCTAATTTTGAAAAAGAAAAAAGAAAAGTTTGTCAAGTTAAACAATATTAAAATAAAAAAAGACTAATAGCATTAAAAATTATCATTATTAGAACATTTAAAAAAAAATATTTAGATTTAGAAACTATTCTAGTCAGAACTAATGAACTAATGTCGCTAGGAGAATTAAGGTTAGCTGGACTTTTAAAAACAGCGTAGGGGGCACGTTCTAATTTTTGCTTTTCTTTTCTTTCTTTCTTTTAGCTTATTTTGTTTTATTTTAAATAAATATGATATTGGTTAGTATATTGCTCACCAAAAATGATTGTAGTCGAGTTACTGATGTTTATTTGAAGAAAATCAAATTTGAATATTTGTTGATATTATTATCCATCAAGAAGAGGAAGAAGGGTTGCTTTTTAGTTTTTTTTTAAGGGATTATTTTCTAAGTTTGACGCAAGTTTAAGTTCCATTTCAGTTAAAAAAAAGTAAAACATTTTCTTTAATTTTGTTGAGCAGAAATAATTTAATTTAATGAAAACTGTTGACCAGCAACAGCAATAAGTATTTTAACACATACAGAAATAAAAAATAATACATAAATAAACTGAGAATCACAGAAAAAAAAATCCATTTTTATTGGAAAAGCAAAAAAGACTACTGCTCACTCACATATTCGGAAAAAAAACTATACTCAGTGACATCTTAAGAAAAAAAGCTTTCGTTTATTTTAGGTTTCAGACTTTATAAATGATTTTACCACACAATAAATAAAAAATAATAAAATAAATAAATAAAAATAATAACTGGCTGATATTTCATGCATTGACATATGGGGTAGTTATCACTAGAGATCATGTGACAGCAAGTCTCCACATATCTGTAGTAACTTTTATTAATGCATTTTTATTATTATTTAGATTTCATGATGATGATGATGATTTCTATTCAGTATTCCTTACTCAAGTTAAGGTATGCATCTTGTTTGATTCTGATGTTAAGTGATACATGACATTTACAGAGTTTATATTTCTTTCACAATATAATACTTCCCTATTGAATCATTTTATGTTTTCATGTTTTCTCAGGATTTCATACATTTATTTATTTTCAGTAAGTGATTTTTTAGAAATCATTTATGCTAAAATGAATAAAGAAAGAAAGCTTGGTTACCCCAAGTTAGTTTCTTCATTCTTTTTCATAATAATGTTCAGCTTGTACAAGGCTCAAGAGCACCTCGAGGTAGTGTGTTACAGAATACAAAGCACAGTTTATGGGGATATGTGGGGGAAAATAACAGTTAACCCTAGACTTGAATATAAGGTATTAATGTCACAATCATTTACAAACATTATTTTCTGCGTTTTGTGAAAGTGAAATGATATTTAAATGCTTATAGAATTTAGAAGAGAACAAGTCAGTAGCTTCTATTGCAAAAAAAAAAAAAAAAGGTTGTTTATTTTAGAGTTTTCATCTTGCTATATGAAACTTTATTCAATAATAAAAATATTTTCAGGATAAAATTCTATATTTAAATTAGATGTATTTGTGCATTCATTTGAAAGTAACAAGCAAAAAGTAAAAATTTTAAAATGTATGTTATAATTTTGATTTTGTAATTTTGATTTTTATTTTTAACACAGTTTTGAACATTTTCCCGTTACAATGTTAAATATTGACCATCAGTTTATAGAAAATCAATAAGTATGCTAATAGTCATGAACATTTTAAAATGGTAAATGCTAGAAACTTAATATTAGAGAAAACCCTAAAACTAATTGGGATACATCCATGGTGATATTGAAGCGAGTGGAGCCCCCTTCCTTTTTTGAGACTGAGAACTAAACAAAAGAGTTAATTTGGCTTCCTGACATATATATATATATATATATATATATATATATATATATATATATATATATATATATATATATATTTTTGTGTGTATTTAGGCAGCAATCCTTCATTTATACATGTTTCATTAAAAACAACAGACACAGTACTACGGTTACGCTTTTTATTTACTTTTTCTTGTGTTCGTATAAGAGCTTTCTTTTTTGGACACAGAGTGTGTAGAAACTGCCCAAATGTTCTATAGTTCCGAGTGCTTTCGGCTACACTTTTAGCCATTATCAACGATGGTTTTATTTTTCAGTTTAATTGAGTGTGGGCATTATGTGTATGCTTTTAGTGTGTTATAGAGGTGTTCTATTTTCCGAACATGGTTAGCATATTGTGGCCTTGTTCATAGTTAATATTGTTAAAACTTGGCTTTTTTTTTTTATTATTAGGGCTTCCATTATTTTTAATATATTTTTACAAGTGGATGAGGTTATTATGCTTGTATTTTCATTAGTATGTTTTGAATGGAGTCTGGTAGGTTTGTGTGTGTGTTTAAATGGGTTCTAATGGAGCTCTGGTCAGATAGATGTAACGTAAGGCATCTGGATAGGCATGTAGTCGTGTGACCGATGTAATTATTTATGAGTTTGGTTTGATCAGGATCACAGTTCCTTAAGGGGCATTTGAACTCATAGATAATGTTTGTTTGTTGTAATTTTGACTTAGCTGGTGTGTTGTTTTTTAGAATGAGATTAGCTGTCTTAAATTTTTTATAGTAGATAATTTGATTTTTTTATTCAGGTCAATTGGGATAGTGTATTTCTTTATAATATTTCTAGGTGAAGATTCATCTTGTTTGTAGTTAATGTGCATTTGGTTTTTGTAGAAAATATTTCCATAATTTTTTATTGTAGTATCTTGTCTGTTGTTTTTAATGAAACATTCATATATATATATATATATATATATATATATATATATAATATCAAATCCGTAAGTGGAAAGGACAATCCAAGTGGTTCTTTTTAATATAAAATATTAAAAAGATAGATCCGTAGAGAGCTCGATGTATAGACTACAGAGCAATATGATATACATCAAGGAAAAGCTTAAGACATCATGAAAATACATGATTATATATATATATATATATATATATATATATATATATATGTGTGTGTGTGTGTGTGTGTGTGTGTGTGTGTGTGTGTATCAATCTATGAAAATGAAAAAAGCTACTGCCATTCATTTTCAAAATAAATCAGAAAACTTTATTTTCCTTTTCTTTTTTCCAGAATATTAACTTCTAAAACTTATTCGAGAAAGTAAGTACAAATGAAAAATAAAAAATGTCTCTTTAAAAACAAGACAAAAAATATTTACTCTAAGATAACAGATATAAAAATAATAAAAAATATTTATTTTATGATAGAATCAGATAAAAAATATATAAAATCAGGAATCTTTAAAACACAACAAAATAACTGCAGTAGGATAATAATAATAATAATAATAATAATAATAATAATAATAATAATACATAAAGGCGGTCATAGGCCAACTGCAGTTGACATCAGATTTATTGTGTACTCCATAATGGCTACATAGTATATACTATATACTATGCCAGGGCTATATACAGTTTTGAATTCAGAGTTGTCTTTCTCCTAGACTGGTTGCCAACCATTGCTAGAAAACCCAGTCTTCTCTGTTATTTTATCTATTACATATTCCTCCTAAGGTTATTTGTGCAAAATTTGGATGGGAGTACAATGACTTAAGACACAGAAGTGGCCAGAAAATGGCTTGGCGGATAAATCTGTCATGTCAAACATGCTGGACAATGTTGGTCTGAATACAATAAATGTAGATATTTGTCCATGATGATATACTGGATTTCAGGAAACATCTCCCTGCACTGTTTGATATGTTTCTCAAAAGTTTATTGATCTCATTCCAGAAAATAGAAACAAGTAAAAAGCAAAAACAAATTTAAAATTAAGAGAAAACACAAAATATTTAAAATAGGATACTACTACTACTACTACTACTACTAATAATGATGATGATGATGATGATGATGATGATGATGATGATGATGATGATGATGACGACGACCAACCAGACAGTTACCCAAAATAATGATGTAACTATCCTCTGGGACATGCCAATTCAAACTGACAGGGAAATAAAAGCTAACAGACCTGATATTATCATAAAAAACAAGAAATTCAGGAAGTGTATGTGTATCGGCATAAGCAGTACCCATCTGAGATAAACACCTCCATAAAAATTATCGAGAAATTGTCCAAGTTCTTGTACTTGGAGATCAAGATTAACAGGATGTGGGGAATGAAAACCGAGACTGTACCAATAGTAATCGGAGCTCTGCGCCTTGTGAGAAAAAGCAAGGGCAATTTTACTAATTGTGTTCCAGGTAACATCAACATACAAGTTGCCCAGAAGATCGCCCTACAAGGAACATCCAATGTACTAAGAAAAGTGCTATCAGTTAAATGACAATTCTCCTATAGGGCATAAGGATCATAGTTTGGACCCAGCTCTACAGGGTACAAAGAAGAAGTAAAAAAAACAAAAAATACTTCAACATATTATTGTTATTTTTTTCTTCTTCTTCTTCTTCTAGGCAGTTGTAGGCCAACCACAATTGAGTCATTGTGAACTCCATGATCTTGTTAATGGCTACGTAATATATAGTATGTACTACACCAGAGCTACATACAATTTTGAATTCAGAGTTTTCCTTCTCCTAGACTGGTTCCCAAACGTTGCTAGAGAGTTCAGTCTGCCCTACTGTTTAACCCATAGAAGAAATTAATTCATACCTTTCCTAAGAGTATTTGCATGAAAGTGACTGTAATGCACACAACCAGAATTTGAACTTGACTCACCTATATCTCATTCCAAGCCACTAACCATTACACCACCTGCACAGACATACAGTAAAATAGTTGATCTAAAAAATATTCCTTTTATGAGGGGATCAGATAAAAATCTATAGAATCAGGAATTTTAAATCTTATATGATTTAGATGCTCTTCCTGTTTTTATTCCGTAGGGCCCTGCTTGGAATATATTTTTACATTTTTCAACATACCAGATCAGAAATTTTGAGTTTTTAAATTGCTTTTTTGTTACAAGAATAAGTTTTATATTCCACTTCTATTTTCATCAGCTACAAGAGAAACGTGTCCATGTAAATATTTATTTCTTTTTGATTGAAAAACAAAATCAGATCCAATTAGATTTAGTTTTCCCTCTATCTGATTTTTTTTATCATATGTTTTATTTAACAAATCTAACTGTAAAACTAAACTGTGGTTGATTAGAATCCAGAATTAATTTTGGACAAGACTGAAGTTCAAATTTCATAATTTGGGATGATGGAAAAAAATTATATAAAAATGGCAGTTAGTAATTTTGAAAATATATAATCACAAAAATAGTTTAAAAGAACAGATACTTCACAGTGATCTCAATCCTTACTGGATAAAAAAAATGATACCAGTGGATTTTTTAAACAAATCTCAACATTAGTATATTAATAGTTGCTAAAATAGTAACTACTAGAAATAAAAGACTTTCAAAGATAGTAGCTTTTAGTAATTAAAATGGCAGATTTTGTGTTTAATAATTTGAAATCTCGTGTTATAAAGGGGTTAGTTTGACTTGCAAATAGACTTTCCTCTTTCGGACATATCCTCATCTAATTTTTGTTTTTATAGAAAAGCTGGATAGAATTTACGTTCATGGAGAGTTAGAATAGAAAGTTGGATATTGTATTCCAAGCATTTATCACATTAGAATTCTGGTAGTGAAAACCAGGCAGAGATTGTCTTTAATACATGCAGATCTTTCTCTTCCATTCTAAATGGTGGTTTGAATCGATGAAGAAAAAAAAATCAATTGATTTCTCTCTTCCATTTTGGCTTCGACTTTTTTTACACAGCAGAAGTCAATCAATAGAGAAATATAAAGATGTTCGAGCTTGAATATTTCTTTAAGAAAAAAAAAATTAAAAAATAACCAGTTTTGAAAACTCTCATATCTTAAAGACAACCACAGCTAAACTTTTGCATAAAAAAATGAACATCTATTTTACACAGTATTCCAATTAATTTTAAGGCTAGTATTCATGATTTACAGTGGCATGGAAATTGATTTTACACTTTCTCTCAAATGGTGGGGAGGGCTTAATACTATTCCGAATATGTGGATGCAATAAACATATGCTACTGAATTGTTAAAATAAAACGGTTGGCTTGGTAAACAAATATACTTTTATTCCCAAAATATTCTCAAGGCTAGAAATGTAGATTTTAGAATTGTAAGAATTGATTCCAGAATGTACATTGATTTTTAACATGATTTCAAACATTATTTTGGGCTCATAAAATGAAATCATCTTTCATACACTGCCATGATAGTTGGGGTTTACAATTAGGAATTTTGAGGAATCAATATTTTCTCAGTAACTCCTCTGTAATTTCAAGGCAAAAATGAAAAGATTTTCAGGGGTTGAATTTTGCTTTTTTTTTCCATTTTTTTTTTTAGATATGTATTTTCTCTTCCAAATTTCATGAAAAGAATGACAAATATTTGACCACAAAAAGGAAAAGACCCTAATATATTAAGATTAAAACAAAAAAAAACAATATTTGTCACTACATTGATATTAACATGGTGGACTTAAACACCTTCAGTTTTTAAAATATTTTCTGGCTTTAAATAACCCAAAAAAGGTTGATAAACTATAAATAAAATCAATCAAATCAATCAATATTAAAAATTTGATTGATATAAACAAATTTTGAAAGTTAAAATATGCAAAATGCTGTTGATATAAACTAAATATAAAGTTTAACATTTTAACCCTAGCTCATATTATTTTAAAACTAAATCAAAGTATTTTGCCTTAAAAAAAAAAAACTAAGCCAGCCTTGTAATTTCCAGCTAAGTCATGGGTTTGAGTCTTAAAAACCTTAACCATCCTCATATTTTCAAACTAAATCAAGGGGTTTAAAATTTCTAACTTGCTCCTCCAACAATTTCATATTAAATTATGAGTTTTAATCTTAAAAATAAAAACTTACTCACCTAACATTTTCAGACTAAAATAAGGGATTTGGTGTTTAAAAATTTACCTGGTCTCAAATTTTCAAACTAAATCAAGAGTTTTAGTGATAAAAATTTACCCAGCCTCACAATTTAAAAAAAAAAAAATAGTATAATTCAGGGTGAAATATTAACACTAAAACTATTTATTTAACTTAAAATTGAAGAATTTAGAATATTTTACTCTTCAGAATTTGTTTGGAGTGATTGATTTCTAATATATATTGTGTCATGAATCAACGGAAAAGAGCATTACCCCCCACCCCTCGAAAAATCTAATGCTAATATTGTGGCAAATACTTTTCTTTTTTGTTGGTGGGTAAGTCACCTTCTAATATTTGACTTTCAAGGATCAGAATGGCATATCTGCTTTTTAACTAAAAATGGATAAGTAGGAATTGTAATGAAATCATTGTTCTGTCAGAGAAATGTGAACACTACACTTACATCAGTCATATTTAACATGAAATTTTATTTAACTCTAGACTTTTGTCAATCCCCATCAGCCAGTGTGTGTGAGGCAGGAACGGTGGAGTAATGGATAGCGGCTTGGATTGAGGATTCAGAGGTCAACCTTATATCGAGCTTCTTTGACATCACAGAGTGCAGAGTTTATTCTGCCATGATCTGGGGTAAGACCCATGTTACAGAATAATTATTTCGCTCAAGATTTAAGAATTTAATCACTACGTTTCAGTGTGGAGCCATCTCTTAATTGCTGTTATTCCCAGGTTAGGGTTCCAGTTATGGGCAAATAGTGAACCCCCACAAGCAAAAGCAAAACAATATGAAAGTATAAAAATACATTTTTGTAATAGACATATCAGTAATATATTTTTATATTAAAAATTACCAACACTACCAATTTAAAGTCAAATTACCAACAATATATAGTTGTAGCAGAATGATCAACAATACATTTTATCTGTGGTTGAAGGCATCAAAATATTTAGATTTGAGCATTAATTAATGCATAGAACTTGATATGCTGCTAAACAAAATTCAGCCAATCAAACAAACACTATCTAAGAACTCTTTCATGGTATTAATCCATATAACATCCTGAAATTCCTTAAATTAAACTGTATTCCAAAATATAAATCCAACAAAACTATAACAAACACACACACACATCACTGCATCTAGTAATTATCTCCACACAAACATGAGTATGGACAAAAGCTGAGTATCCTTTACCATGTATTGAATTGTGAAAGTAGAATAACATATATCGTATTTATATTACTTCAACGCTTCCAAGAAATTTAAATTTCGGCATTAGATGACCCATAAGGTATTGATATGCCATTAAACAAACAAATCAATCACTCACTCTGCTAAAGAAGTTCATTCTAATTTTCTGTGACAAGAGGTTCCTGCCCAGAAACTTTCTGATTCAACCATTCCACAGTGGCTTGATTTGACAGAGGTACAAATAGAAATTGTTGTACCAATTTCTCAAGTGGGGAGGGCCTGTTTTTCTTGAAAATCGTCTCACAAAATCCTGGCCTTCACTTGATATGGCTCTAGTGAGAAATATGGAACCCCTTACCAAACCTATATTTAGCAGATTTCTATATACAAGGTGCGATGGATAAATTGTCGTCTAAATTATACAAAAATCAAAATAACACTGACATCTCATTTTAACAGATATATTTACCAAAATTACACAAAAATATCTTGCAATACTAAAAAGGAAATTTATTCAATAAAATCGCCATTGGCTTCAACCATGGCCTTCAGAATCTCCTGCAATTCTTCTGGATAGTCTCCTTGTTTAAGTTGGTGAATGCTGCCATAATCCTTGCCTTCAGGAGATTTGTTGGTCACTTGCCCAATTGTACCCCGTCCTTAATAATCAAGGAGGATTAAGTCTGGGGAGTTAGGTGACCAGATGTAAGGGGTGATGTGGTCGCAGAAATTGTCTGATAGCCATAACTAGGCTCTCCTGCTTGTGTGGCATGGTACAGAGTCCTGTTGCCAGACATAGGGTCTTCCAGCAGCATCCCTCTTGACCCAAAGCAGCACTATCTCTTCGATGCCTTGGGATGTAGGTCTCTGTGTTGAGTCTGAGGCCCTCACCCACAAATTTGGGAGTTTTTTTCTTATCAGAACGATTACAGTGAGTTTTCCAGGCAGCCGTACTTTCGTAATCACCCTTAACCTCATCCAACTTTATCCGTATCCTCTTCGCTGTCCTTAGATTGACACCCAAACACTCTGAAATGTTCGTATTGGAGTTTCTGGCATGAATGCCAAGCAGTACAGCATGTCCTTTCCAAATTTCTGGTGAAGTAAATTGCATCATGGTGCTCTTTTTCTTGCAGACAGTACTCAACTGACCCTACTATACTGTGCAGGTGACAAAATCAAAAACAAAAAATATGCATGCTCAAAATTAAAAATATAAAATGGCAACAATTCACCCATCACACCTTGTATAAGGGAGTATTGAAAAGCTATCAGCTTGACCGAGAACATCTTCTTCCACAAAAAAAAAAAAAAAAATCCGATTTTGGTCAGAATTCTTGGAAGTGAGTTGGGCTAAGAACTTTTCAGCACCCCCTTGTTGAAATAATGAGCTGCCATGTGAAATCCTCTGAGAATATATTCATATTACAGTAAGACTTTATTATCCACAATATCACCAACCAGTTTTGCTCATTCCGTCTCTGCTCAGTTAGTAAAACATAAAAGACATCTATCAAAAGAGGATACAAGTATTTCTGAGACATCTATGGGATGTTTGAAATCATGGCTCTTCACAATTTCCTGTCCTTTGCAGCTCTTACTAAATTTTGTCTTTTCCCTATTTTCTCCCAACCATTTACACAAGCCCATAGAGTATGTTGTGCACTGTTTTTCTCTGTTCCTCTTGCCTTCAGTTAGTCCTTTGAGAGTCAAATTTCTTTCCTCATAATGTACCCGAGAAATTTCAACTGTCTCTTTCCGATGTTAAGTACAAGTATCCTTTTTGTTTCCAGTTTCTCTAAAACTTCCTCATTGATCACATGGCCAGCCCATGTTATTCTCAGCATTCTTCTGTAGAACCACATTTCTGTTGCTTCAAGTTTTCTTTATCTGTGAGAAGCATTCACTGCCATCTTGGAGAACTGATATGACATGACAGTTTAATAATATTTTCTTTGTTTCTAACAAATTTTTTTTATTTCTTAATACCTTGCTTATATTTTGGAAGACATTTTTCACTATCCCAATGCAGCTGCAGATTTCAGTGTTGCACATTCCGTCCTCTGTTAAAACACTTCCCAGATATTTAAATTGTTGCACTTGTTTGATTTTGGCATCTTCGATTTGTAATGTGCATGTTGGGCTGTGCCCCTTTTGCTAACAACCATGCATTCTGTCTTCTTGTAATTGAGTCCGTTTCTTTGTTTTCGATCACTATTTTTTGTAGGAGTTTTTATAGTTTCCTTTCTGTGTTTGGTTCGGAGTGGATGGCAGGGGAAAGAGGATTATAGAAATGATATAAATGGTCAAAATATAAAGCAGAACAATAAAACAGTTCAATAAAAATGAAATAAATACGAAAAACACGCTTGAACTCTCAAACTGCTTTATATACACATATATCTGTACACAAGCATACACTGGATGTTCCATGCATTTTGTATGTTACTGTTATTGTGAATTTTTTTTTTCCTGATTTATCTTGACATATATCTTACCCTTTATAGCTTTGCCCATCCAGTGTTTGTGGACAGTTTCCATCAGTGTTGATTCAGACAGGCTCCAATTAATTTTGATATTATGACTACTAGGAAAAATCTTTTTCTAAAAAGAAAGTCAAATTTCATCAACTACTGTAAGTGTTTATGTCTACATTTTATCAAGCATATTCAGATTATCCCGCTGTATGGCATATATCAAATACTAGACAGTTTACTGAATAAAACGTTTTGGGAGGTTTAAATGAACTATTTCATGACATTTTTCCAAGGGGGTTTATTGAGGTTAAAATGTTTACCTTGATAAAGAAAAAGATAAAACTATTTTTTTAGTAATTTTAAGAAATTACACGGAAAGCTATAATAGAATTGTAGCAGAATATTGATAAATAAATCCATTTTCCACTTTAGAAAGTGTTAAATAAGTTAGGATATTTTCAAAATGTAGCAATGCTGCACATGAATATGTATATCTAAAGTTAATATTTATAAATACATCAATAATTCTACTGATTTAGTCTTAATAAAGAAGTATATAAATCATTGTTTACAAAGTTTAATAAATTACACTCCATACAAAATTTAGAAATAAGCATTCCTTGAATACAGTCGCAATATGATTCCTGCTCTGGGGCTACAAACAGGTTTAATGCTTGCTGTGGGGTGGGATTTTCAATTTCTTTTTTAAATCATTTCACCCCAAGCAAAGCAATAAAGCCACTAAGATACAAGGGGTTAAAAAGTATGAAAGAATATGAGAAAAAGAAAACATTATTAAGGAAAGCGAGAACAATAAAAGAACAGGAATTAAGAAGATAACGATTGGTAATGCATTTAAATTTTTGAAGATTAAGCTTGACTGGAAAGCAAGAAGCCGGAAGAAACTGTTAGCATAGAACTTACGGCTGCATCTAGCCATTTCAACTGTAAAATGATGAAACCTTGTTGCCAAGTACGCTTAAATTCATATAGTCTAGGTACCAAAGAGGAAAGCTTAGAACAATTACCATGAAAAAGTTTTATAGAAAAGGCACAGGGAAGCTACATTATGATGATGGGAAAGTAATTGAAGCCGAGATGCCAGGTCAGGACTAATAACATTGCAGATTCTTCTTTGTATTTTTATCAAGAATCTTTAAATATATAGAAGCACCAAACTAAGTATTATAGGCATAATCATAGATATCCAATGAAGGGAGGGATCAGGAAGACAAGGCAATTAAAAAAAAAAAAATTAGTAAAAGAAATTCAAACAAATCTGCTATGGAAAAATAACTATTTTATAAATGGTATGTTTGACACATGACAATCTGTTGAATCATGTTCTTTTAAAGAGAATTGGTTTCCGTTTCCAAGAGATAGATTGAAATGACAATAATAGAATCAAGGTACCATAAACAAAGAATACAAATGGCTAACAGTTCTTCATGACAGAACGTGTTGAAAGTATCACAAAAGTTCAGAACCGCTAACAATAAGTTCATTTTTAGAACAACCAACACAAGCTCAACTGGTTTCACCTGAAAAAGATAGGAAACCTCTGTTGCATAATGGGATCGTTAAATATAGAAAATACCTTTTCACTTATTACAAACACGCACACAAAAGAGAATGGGTTTATATTTTCCAAGAGATAGATTCAAATAACAATAATATAATTGAGATACTGTAAGCAAAGATGACAAATAGCTAACAGTTCTTTTCACTTATTACGAATGCTGTGATTCAGAACTGTAACAATTCATTTCTAGAACAACCAGCACAAGGTGACTGGCAGAAACTGGTTTCACCTGAAAAAGGTGATGGGAAAACTGTTGCATAATGTGATCATTAAATACAGAAAATACCGTTTCACTTATTACAAATGCTGTAATTCAGATAGGTTTGAATGGATTCTGCGGAGATGATCCTGGATTTGAGCTTTTCAGATATGTTCTTGAATGTTGCCTTCATAGATCTGGTGAACCATTTTGAATGCATGTCAAGAACTTTACAGTATGGAGATGGTAGGTTTGCACCATCCAGACTGCATTTCTAGCAGCTGGTGTTGTTTAATATTTACATGGCATTTAATCTGTAAATGTTAACAAGTATCAGAAAATTTGACAGAAAGTATTGTATTCCAACATCCAGAAGTTATTTCTGAAAGCTCATGTAAGAATCTTATTTTTGTCAACAAGATAATATATTTGCCCATATTGTTAAAACAACCTTGAGTATAATATAAACCTACAGCACAGCCATCCCTATGTCAACTGGGATATCTGGAAAAGACATGGCATATTGAATTAGAACAATCTATCCCTGTGAACAAAATAAAAGTTTTGGTTCAAAATTCCAGTATATATCACCTGAAGAAGGTCAGTGTGTACAACGGCTAAAACATTATGAATATGGCAATAAAGATGAGGACAACAGTCCGAATTATGTAAATAGTGTAATATAACCAAAGAGAGGTTAGAGGACAAGATTAGGTATTGGCCAGATCAAAGTTCAGGTTTAAACCCTATAGAGAATCAATGGGTCTGTAGTTGGTATAAAATGAATGGAAGTTTACAAATTCAAATGAACTCTAGGAAACTTGACAGCAAGAGTAATACAACAATGCCATTTCCAGATGCAAGAAGCTTTTCGCAAATTCAGTCAATATATTTTAAAGAAGACTAAAGAATTCTAAAGGACAGGCAATCTTATATATAGAGATTTTATCTGTTTGATTTTGGTCTGATACAGTTTTTTACTAGAAAAATAATTTTAAAAACTGCTGTGTCTAATTTATTTTTTTTGACTCTAGAGCAATGCTGCAGCACACTAGGGTGCCATGTGATCGTGTTAAGTGTGCTGCAAAATATTCTCACAGCATACATATATACATGTGTGTTGAAGTAGTAATGGTACAGCTTTAGTATTTGAATAAATGAATAAGTATTGAAGTTTTTTCAAATAATTCTTTTCACTATTCTTTGATTATGTTATTTTAAATAATTTGTTTTAGTATTTAGTTTTTAAAAAGAATTTTTATTTTTTTTATTTTTTTTTATTTGAATAAATGAATATTAACCTTTTTTTTTTTTTTCCCATATAATTGTATTCAACATTCTTTGTTTAATTCAAAATTTATGGTTTTATTTCATATTTTAAATGTATAGCCCTTTTTGGAAGTGTGCCATGACATTTTCATTTGCTCCTAGGGGTGCGGTTGCTTAAAAATGCTGTGAAACATTGCTCTAGAGTGTACAGAGTTAAAAGTTGATAATTTAACAGAATTAACCACAAAAAAAAAAAAAAAAAAACCCTGAAGAACAGTGTAGAAAATAATATGAACTGATAAAAAATTTAATCTTGTGAACACATAAATAATGAAAAAAAGTCTACTTATGCAGCTATGCATATATTGTTAAAGCAAATAAAGATAACGAATACCATATTGTTTTGTGTATAATATGACTTGAGTACTATATAAAACTGTATTACTGAAGCTAAAAATTAAATGACATCCTTGAGTATAATACAAAGCTGTAGCACAGCCATTCCTGTGTCAATTTTGTTTTAAAAGTTCTTCCATAGTATGCATTAAAATCTCAATGTCATACATATATTTCACTAAAATATTTGATTTTTCACAATATTAAAGAATAAAAATGAGCCAGGTGTTTAGCCATTGCATGTTTTTTTCTCAAACATTTCCATTTCAAAACTTTTTTTGAATTTCCAGGGAAAGGTACTGTGTTGTAACATTAATGTTATCGAAAAATAGCAGATCTTGTGGATCCCATTTATTAATTTTTTTTTTTTAAATCAATTTTGGTGGATCTCCTGTCACCGAGAAAAAAGACGTTCAAAGAATAGAAATGAGCCAGATGTTTAGCCATTGAATGTTTTTTCTCCTAATTTCTGCTTCAAAACTTATTTTTGAATTTTCAGAGAAAGGTACTGTGTTCTAACATTAATGTTATCAAAACATGGCTAATCTTGTGTATTCATTTTTTTTTTTTTTAAATCAATTTTGGTGGATTTCCTGCCTTTGAGACAAAAGACATTCAATTATGCAAATTCCCAAAGAACAAATATAGCTGGTATATCAAATCGCTTTTGTAAGCAATTGTTATCAACACCTGTCTAATTTGTGTTTTATTATCTACTAGCAAGCTTCACCTGCTTGCTATCACTTTGCAAAGTAAGATATATTCAGTACTTGAAACAAAAATTTTAAATGAACATTTCATTCATAAATTGGCTTGTTATAGTTAAGGAAAGTTTTACAAATAGATGCCAACTTGTTGAAGGCCAAGTAAAATGCAAATTTCAAACACTTTTCTGCACTATATAAGCCGATGTTCCTAAACAGAACTATTTTTGATATGAAAATCGAAACAATCCTCGAATAAAAGAACAGTAATGAAGGACAGTTAATTAATGAAATAAACTTTTTTTAAATCAATATGCAAATTAGTTAAATCTGAAGAGTGATATTGCCTAGTAGAAGATTGAGATTTGAGTAAATACAAATTACTGATTTTGAGTAATTTCACATCTACATATCATCTCTCAGCTGTGTCTGTCTTCGGGCGGAGTGCACTCAGCGATGACTCTGTCAAAGGACAGAGTTGCAACTGAGGAAAATTATACTGAGAGGTGTCAGCCCTGGGGAACAGCTGCCCAAGGCTGCACCTTCTTATTGTAGTAGAGAGAAGGATCGGTGCACACACTGAGGCCAGCGCAACCGACGGTTGTGAGGGCTGAGGTGAATTTTTGTTCCTGTTCCAGGCATACGTTGCATCTTTGTCTTTGGGCAGAGTGCGCTCAGGTGCTTCTCTGTCAAAGGAAAATAATACTGAAGAGGTGCCCAGCCCTGGGGAACAGCTGCCCGAGGCCGTGCCCTCTCATTGCAACGAGGCCAGTGCAACCAACAATTGCGGGAGCTGAGGGAAATTTTTATCTCTGACCCGGGCGTATGCGCTCGGGTCCCCACCTAAAAATAGACCTTGTGTCACATCTCGTCCTAGGGAGGGGACAGAGTAAATACCATGTGTAAATTACTATAAAGTAGAGCAGGGGCTTTTTAATCTCAGAATTCGTGGGAGAATTGAGCTCCAATTTTGCATTTATGCACATAGATTCCATAGTATAGGTTTTACTTAATTAGCTATTATGTTTCTCTAACTCTTCAAATGGTGAATGTTTTCCCATCTTTACACTATATTAATTTTATCTTATAAATTGTCCCGTTCTGTCACCCATGAAAGAAAAATAATTGTTTGTATGAAAAATAAGGATCTGTGTACATCAAATCATCTTCAAATTAAGTGGCAGCAGAAGAATTATCGTTGAACTTTTAAAAGGTAAGCTTAAACATTAAATTCAATACTTAAATGCAGCAATCAATTTTGAGTTCTTCTGTAGTTTATTGATACCTATTGCATCTACTCCTCCCTATCTATTATGATGATGGCCAAACCAAGAGTCCTCCACAGGAGCTAGCTTAAATGCTAGCTTATAATAAACTGTGCACTGTAATTTTGGATACAAAAGGAAAATGAGAGTTACTCCCCTTGAACCATGAAAGCAATGATAATGGCTAGTATAATATATTAATATATATTTTTATCCTTGCATAATCTGGCAACCCTGCAATGGAGATCAATGAAAATTGTTCCCTGCACCTAACTTTTCTAGGGTTTTTGAATGAGCTATGAATCATCGAAATCAAACCAGTGGGAGCAGAGAAGTTGCTTGGACACATACATGTACAAACATACATACACTGTACTTTATATATAAGATTTTAACTGAAATCTTGCTGTTTCAAATCAGAGATTTTTTTAAGCTGAATAAAAATTTCTGAAAACATGTACTTGTGTATAATACAACTTCCCTTTCTTGCCTTTAATTTTCATTCAAATTTTCTCATATTATACCCAAGAAAATATGGTAAATACTGCTGTTTTAGTTTTCCTATATAATAATGTACATTAATCTCCTAGAGTGACTGTCTGTTGGTCCCTTGGTCATTGGATTTTTATTTATAAATTCAGCCAAAGTATACTAATTAG
Source organism: Acanthosepion esculentum (assembly GCA_964036315.1). Taxonomy (NCBI): domain Eukaryota; kingdom Metazoa; phylum Mollusca; class Cephalopoda; order Sepiida; family Sepiidae; genus Acanthosepion; species Acanthosepion esculentum. Next base: position 67,663,314 of record OZ038479.1, read on the forward strand.
AATACAGAGAAGAAATGATGGAACAAATAAGATTATCTACTGTGAAGAAGCAAATGAAAATTGGATTGTGTGCCTGGATAATCAAGCAGATAATCCTTAAAATCTTGGTGGGGAGAGGAAAGTAAAAGAAATTTGTTCTGAAGGTAATGTGAATAAATCTTCAATGTTAATAAAATGAACCACACCTTCTTGGATATTAATTATTGATTAGTACTTCTGTAGTTACTTTCATGTTTGTTTAAAATTTATTTGATGATTTGAAGCATTTACAGCTATCTGCTCATCAGATCAACACTAGTGCAAAACTGCAGTAGAAGAAGAGGAATTTAGAAAAAGTTTTATATTTATTTTCTTGAGTCTAAGAAGAAAAAAATGAAAGTGCAACATTACTGTACTTCTGAATCTTTAAATAGCATGTACTTGCTGCTGATGACAACACAAAACACCACAGAAATTACCATTTTAAATTAAATTCTGGAAACTTAAACTTAATTTTGTAAGCTTCAACAAATAGCATATCTAGCACTTCCAATTAGTCAAGGTTTTTTTTTAAAAGTAATCTTTTAAAAATTAATACTTTAAGTAATAATAAAAAAAGCATCACATCTGCAGTTTGAAAAAACGTCTTCAAAAGAATGTTGCCAAACCATATATTTTCAAAACAGTTTTAAAGTTATCCACTTGTATTTATTTATAGTCTTAAATAAGTATTAATAAAGTATGAACCTAAAAAGTAGGTCATTTTTTTCAATGGTTTAAAATTACTGAATTCTCTGGCTAAAATAATTTAAACTGATTTTTCAAAGTTTTCTAAATTAATCTTTTCACATGGATGTTTTCTATATTTTAAAATTTTTGCTGAAATTATTTTTATATTTGAGTAAAATTTTTGCTGACTCAAATAGACATATCTCTTCACTTTGTTTCACTGTTTCTGAATGTTAACCAATTACAGGTAAAAAGCCAAGAATATTTTGTATGACACTTAATATACCCAAAAAGTTGTAGTATATATATCTTTCCATTTGAACAAGTATCCTCATCTTGATTTTTATACTCAAATCTCCATAGCTGTACTTGCCGGCTTTCTTCAGATATCTGTTAAATTCGGTAACTTTCTTGGAATTTTGAAGCAAACTTTTTATTTAATCCATGAGAGGAGATTGTTCTTATTCCATACTTAGGGGAAATTTCGTATCAATTAATTCTTTTTAGATTATTTGTGTTTGTATTGATTGTCTCTGTTTGTTCCACTGAACAAGTGTATACAAGTTTTTTTCACATTACCCACCCAAAAATAGACGACTGCCAGAAAACCAGACATGTTATAACAAATGTGTTATTCACTAGGTTATTTGTCATGGAGAGAATTAACTGGAGAATATTAACTGATAAAAAGCATCACCTAAGCATAAAAATCAGAATCAGAATAATTTTTCAATTAACCCCAATGGATTAAACAAAGGGATCAGTTCAAAATTCCAAGATGGCTATGGAGTATGACAGGTAACCAAAGAAGACGAAATAAAACAGCCAAAACACTGTGAGTATAACAATCAAAATGACTATATGAGGTCTGATCAAAAAGTATCGGGACTGGTGCTATGGCAAAGAAGCTGAAGTACACAGAGTGAAGCCACAGTACACAGATTGACCTTGAACTTTGTCGTGCATACACACTAAGTTATAATGCTCTTGCTCACTTCCCTTGTTTATAGCAGAGCTTGGAAGAAAAGCGTGTAGTGTGTGGTCATCTCACAACACCACAGAGGGTTCATCAGTGACCATGGCTTGTGCAGCAGTCTTGGGCTAAGCACAACATTCCCCAGGTCTGACTACAACCATATTCCCTAGATCTTGCCTCTTTTACATTTTTCCAAAAATAAATGCCACTCAAAGGGAACAAGATTTCAAGACGCCGAGAAAATCCAAGAGAATGCAATGAGGCAGCTGCTTGCTATCCAAATAAAGTTCTAGGAATGCTTCCATAAAGTGTGTGGACTCAGAGGGCGACTTCTTTGAAGGAGATTAAATGCTGATGTGTTGTGCCTTTCTTTTTATTGCATCAGTCCCAATACTTTTTGATAAAAACCTTGTATATAGTTTGAATGGAAAGGCATATTAATAATGATAATTTTCCATCTGAAAAATAATTGGGATAAATATTGAAGCAGGTTCCTCATTTACATTATATTTCATATTAATCCTTGATAAGTGCTTTAAAACAAAGGAAAAGAATTGGTAAAATTTTAGAACACTGTTTAATGATAACAGACCCGATTCATTTTTCTAGAATCTTCTTGTACAAATGTAGTTGGCTTAACCTCAAGTGATTTCTGTCTGAATTTCTGGGATGAAGAATTATTATTTACACCCTAGTTATTGTCTTTATCTTTGTTGTTGTTACAACGTTTTGGCTGTTGTGCTCTCTGACCTTCACCAAGTGTATATCAATTCAGCTAACTTACAGGGAATTTTAAACTGAACCATTTAATTAATCTAGATTAAAACAGACTGAACAGCTGAAACATTGTATTAACGACAAGAGATGATTTGGTTTGGTTCATGGCATATCGACCTCAATTTAAACATTTCTTTTGATTTCTTCATAAAAAATATCTTCCTGGGATGTTTTACATTGCAGAAAAAGAAGGTACAATATGCCAACAAAATTTTCATTGTTGGTAATATTTTTTTCTCCCAAAATCTATTTCTGGTAATATTTTTTCCTTCAAAAATCTATTTCTGGTAATTTTCCTTTGCTGGTAATTTTTTTTTTTTTCAAAAAGTATTGCTGGTAATAATTTTTTTACAAAGTATTTCTGATATTAAAACCTATTTTTACACTTTCATAGTGTTTTAACTCCAGTTTGGGGGTTAACTATTTGCCCATAGCTGGGACCCTAACAGGTGCTACCACCCCGGGGCAGGGTGGACCTAGGAACACCAGCAATTAAGAAGTGGTTGCATGTTCCTCAAAACCTCCTGATCAGAGGCCTTGCTGTTGGATGTAGTTTATCATCTTACCCAGGACACAACAAGATATGAGGACAATAGTCTGAACACAAATAGTATAAATAATCAAGTGATTTGTTTCTAAATTAAAAAAAATTAAAGGTTTAATTAATGCATTTACTTTCTTTTATGAGGATAATGGGAACTATTTAAATAAATCCATACTGTATTGATATTGTGGCACACTAGAGCAATGGATTGTGACCCGGATAGAGGAATTGGAGAGCTGATTTCGAAATCCACTAAAGCTCATTATATACATTTATGTGCTAATACCCTTGGGAAAGATTATGAATTTAACTCTTCTCCTCCCAGCTATGGGTAAATAGTAGGACAGACTGGGATCTATAGCCTTGGGTGACAACTGGTCTAGAAGGAAAATTCTGAATTCAAAACTGTATGTGGCCCTGGTGAAGCACATACTGTGCAGGTAAGGAAAGTATCATTCACACTGACTTGATCATCCCGACTGCAGGCGACTCATTTTTGATATTATAAATAGGATGACCCTTCTAAAAATCAATATTTCTCGATTCTGACAAGTGTTGCACCCTATGGAAAGTCTAAAGAATGCTTATCTACCAACATTATCCCCCCAATGCAAAAAAAATTTTCCCTGATTTTCATGAGTGGACAAGTCTATTTAAGTAGTGCAAGATAATACTGTTATATTAACTAAGACTTTGAAATTTACATTTCACCCATAATTATTTATAGGTAAAGTCATCAATATGATGGGGTGGCCAAAAGAAATACCCTGACTTCACAATTTAAAAATAAAATCTCTCTTCTATTTTACTACTTAACATTTATCATTTAAACATTTCTTTTTAATTTCTTCATAAAACATATCTTCCTGGGATGTTTTACATTTGCAGAAAAACAAGGTACAATATTCATCCATTTTTGCCTTTTGACTTGTTTTTTTTTTTCCTTACAATTATGAATTGTACACTTCAATTCTTGGGATCCTTGAAGGAAAATGATTGCCAGATGCCTTGAAGTGATTTATTTTTAATATTATAAAATACATTAATGAAATTATGATAAAAAAAAAAAAATCAATGGAATAAGAAAATTTTGTATCTGCTATTTGTTTTTCAGAGTAACATTATAATGTAATTTTTATAATAGAAGTTAAAATAGCTATACATCAATTTCCATTTCTGAAGAACTAAAAAACTTGGGAGAAACGTGGAATAGGTAATGGGCTAGTACAAGCTGCAACCCTGAGACTAGAGGGGCCTTCATGAGTCCTCTAGTCTCAGGGCCCCTGAAAAACTAAAAATAAAATAAAGATATAAGAACAGAGAAGATTTATTTATTTTCAGATTTAATGGGGCTTCTTTGAACTACCATATATACTCGTGTATTATGCAACTTTTGAAGACCTAATTTTAAATGGGTTGAATCATACACAAGACATAAAATTAGCATATATACTGCTGGCTATGGCATTGGCCAAACTATATATCCATTTACTGTAATCAAATTAGCTTCAAAATTACGTCTTCAAAAGTCGCATGATATACAAGTATATACAGTAATTTGAATCAATTTAGAGTATTTGGGCTCCTCTAGTTGGAGTGGATCTTTGAAATTTGTCTTATATTCAGATTCAGATGCATCTTTTTTATATACATATAGATTTTTGATGTAGCAATTTACAATTTTCTTTCTCCATCATCTTTATATTTTAGAATACTTTGCTATTGAATTTAAATAGTAGAATTCCAGTCTAATACAGGCCGCCCTTCATTCTAGATACATTTCTGAAGGATGTAAGGTTTGGATAAAAAGTTGCTAATGAAATAAATTGGATGAATTCTAAAATCATTAAAAAGTTTAGTTGAAGTGTTTCATGTTTTACACCAAAACAACATCATCTAAAAATATTTTTTTTATGGAATATATGTAAAGAAAGGACCCCCAAATTCTATTAACCCAGGGGCCTCTTATGGCCTAAATCTGGCCTTGGGCAAAAATTTGTAGCTAAAAAGTTCATGTATTTTTGAAAGGAAGCTTTTTTTCTACATAATACATAATACATGCATGCAAAATAAAATATTCTTTGAATTTAACAATAATGAATTTTTATAAACAAATTGTTATAATTAAGCATTTGGCTACTTCCCTTCTACTGATATTACTATCAAATGGCAATTTGAGAATAATCCAAGTGTCAGTCAGTTTCTGTCTATATTTCTGAGATGAGGCATTATGTACACTATTTACATTATTTGGACTATTGTCCTTATCTTTGCCGCCATATTTATTACAATGTTTCAGCTGTTGTATGCTCCGGCCTTCTTCAGGTGGTTGGAATGTTGAACTGAACCCTTTATTTTGCTCAAAGAGTGTGAGTTCAGTACCCGGTTAAGGCAGTGGAGAACTTGGAGAGGGGAATTAACAGGAGATAACTGACATCCATTAAACATGGCACGTGAAACTAGAACATACTTAGTGAGTGAAATAAAGGGTTCAGTTCGACATTCCAACTACCTGAAGAAGGCCGGAGCGTACAACAGCCAAAACGTTGTAATAAATATGGCGACAAAGATGAGGACAATAGTCCGAATAATGTAAATAGTGTCAGTCAGTTATATGCCATGCATGATACATGCTTAGGTGATGATGTATCTTTCAATACATGACTGATGAGGAAGATTTTTTCCCGTAGTAGGTAGCCATTTCTTACTGCAGTAGACCAGTTGCCAACCAAGGCTACAGAATCTGGTCTGTCCTGCTATTTATCCATAGCTGGGTTGGGGGGAGAAGAAAAGGATTCATCCCAAGGATATTAGCACATATGAGAATGTAATGGATTCGAGTGGAATTCAAACGTGGATCTCCGATTCCTCAATCCGAGCCGCTATCCATTGTAGAGGGCTGGTAAATAGGATTGTATCTATTTGCATATGTTAAGTAGAAGAGATATAATGGCTGATTTTGTTTAGCAGCATATCAACCTCTAGGGGTTATCTAATGCCAAAATTTAAATATTTTCAACGCAGTTGCATGTCTTCAACTACAGAGAAAATTTATTGTAGGACATTTTGCTATAAACCATATTATTTGTCATTTTACTATATAAAAAAAAAGTATTTTTATACTTTCATAGTGTTTTATTTTGTTTTGGGGGTTCACTATTTACCCATACCTGGAACCCTAACAGGGTGAACCTAGGAACAACAGTAATTAAGAGATGATTCTACGCTGAAGCATAGTGGGTAAATTCTTAAATCTTGAGCCAAATAATCATTCTGTAACATGGGTTTTACCCCAGATCATACCAGAATAGACTCTGCACTCTATGATGTCAGAGGTCAAATACAGTGTTGACCAGAGGTGACCTCCCTGTTGCCAAATGCAGATTTACGTGATGGACCAGCTGCACCTAGGTTTGCAAGCATGGAACAAAACTGCATGACAGCAGTAGATATATAAGCCCCCACCCTAGCAATAAGGAGCAGAGTCACTCATAATGGTTTGACTCCCCCTGCTATACTGTATTTTTACCAATTCAGATCAAAAATGGAGTTTTGCTGTCCAGTCCTCACTTGCTTGTCTTGATAGAATTCTAAAACTTCCAATCAGGGGGGTCTTACTGTCGGGTGTAGTTCATCTTCATACCCAGGACTAAGGAGAGATATAAAGCACATAGTAAACTAACAGACAGTGGAAGTTGACTATTGATCATGTATTGTAGAATAACACAATACCTATCATATTTGTTACACAATTAAATCAAGTAGATACTCTATCAAGAAATAAATAAGCTGTAAAAATGACAAAAGAAAATTAAGGAAACAATAGTAATAAAACAAACTTTAATAACAAGGTGACTTACAGTTAAATAATGTTTTCATAGTTTCAAATGGACAAGGTGGTTGGAATAAAAGGGGTGTCTGGAATTTTCTTTATAATTATTAGTAATGAAATACTTTGTCATCAAAAGCTTGTAACCTAGATTAAGGGGTAGGTAAAATTCTTCAATATTTAATAAAAGGGATAATTGGAATAACTATGTCCCAGGGGAATTTTTCTTCTAGCAGATCGCAACAACTATTAATGAGATGTGATTAAATATAATTAATGTTTAAAAAAAAAAATTATTCAGTATTATTATTGTTTAGGTAAAAACATCATAACATCACAAATAGCTATATTCTGGAAAAAGGAATTTTTGAGAATATACACATTTTTTACGTATTTATGGTTATTTTTTTAAAACTTTTATCAAAAATAATATTCTTGTACATGTAGTTATGGATAATATTATACATTAATCGCTAATTTTTAAAAATTAATAACTGTTTGTGCTCAGTTGTTGACATTAATAGCTATCTGTTGACGTGTTAAAATTTTGGAATAATGCAATGATAAAAATTTAAATTTCATCTCTCTGATAGATTTGTAAAAAGAATAATCAACTCGGCTATTTGAAACTAAGTCAGTTAAGAGTAGTTCATTAATATTAGTCGATTAGCAGAAGAGAAATTTAACACATTAATAATCATGTGTAAGTGACTAGTCCTCCATATTGGAAACTGAAGTGCAAAACTGAGACAGATGATAAGAATGTCTGTCAGATCCAAAGAGAGGCTCATTGAGAACATTTCAGAGAGCAAGGCAACTGATCCCAAGGAAATGGACTACTGAAATCAGAAGTTCAACAGATTCTAAACCAAAGCAATATGTCCACACTCAATGAAATGAATCTATAACAAAAACCAAGTCTTATACAAGATTAATTAATAAGATTAGTTGTAAAGGCCATTTGCCTGTTATCATATTATATTAAAATAACATATTGTCAGTACAAGTTGAGTATCCTTTATCCTTAATTCCCAAATCCAAAGGTTTTTCATGATTTGCCACAAATGGAAAATTTCAGAAAGCCTATGTTGGCGCTATTATTTTGTTAGCGATCATCACAGTAACACTCTGTCCTGGGTATGACAATAAACTACATCCATGTCCTAGGTAAGATGATAAATTACGTCCAACAGCAAAGCCTCTGATCAGGTTTTGACGAGTGTGGAACCACCTCTTAATTGCTGGTGCTCACAGGTCCACCCTGACCTGGGGGTTGTATCACCTGTTAGGGTCCCATCTATGGGTAAATAGTTAACCCCCAAACTGGGGTCAAAACACTATTAAAGTATAAAAATAGGTCTTAATACCAGAAATACTTTGTAAAAAAGAATTATTACCAGCAATACATTATTGCCAGCAATACATTTTTGAAAAAAAAAATATTAGCAACAATAAAAATTTTGTCAGCATTAAATAACCCATTGAGGTTGATATGCCGTAAAACAAGCCAGACCAAATCAAACAGCAACACCTTCAGTTGTGGATTACTTACCAGGTGTTTCATGTTCAGTAAAGATATTCAAAATGTCAAAAAGTCCTGCATTTATATATTCTTTGTAAGTAGTGATCACTTTCTTTTTTTGTACACATACAGAAAGTGCAAAACATTATTTTTATGTGAAATCTTTATTTCATCACTTAAAAATCCATGTGAGCATTACATGACTAGCATCATCTGTATGTACACAAAATTTATTAAATTTTATATAAAACTACCATTGGAGTATATGTATAAGCTATGTTATGAAATGTAAAGTGATATCGTGTTTATGCTTGGGTTTCATTCCCAAGATGCCCCATTTTATAGATGCTATATACAAATGAAATAGCCTGTATTCCAAAGAAATTTGAAAACTGAAGCATTTTTGGTCCCAATAATTTCGGATAAAGGATTAAACCTGTATTACTTTTCATTTAACCTGAAACTCATCACGAGCAACAAGAGAGGCCAGAAACTCTACTATGAAGGATATAGCTTAGATGTGGTACAAGGCTGAAAGTATGGGGCACCCAGTGAGGATTGAACTCATTACTCAGTCATAATTGCTCTTGCGAGACAAGCTTGCTAACCATTACACCACCTCGAGGTGCCCCCACCATGAAGGATATATGTATATATATGAAGCATGAAATTAGTGTATATATTGGATATTGTATTTATAGTCTCAGTTTGACATTGGAGTGTACATACGTAAATATTGGGGGGTTAGAGTCTGCGATTTTGTCCTGTTACCATGGAGTATCTTTCTGTCTGATAAAATAAGAAAATGCAAATTGATGCTAAGTCATATCATTAAATAGTTCAGTTGGTTCAAAAACCAAAAAAAAGTACAAATTGAGGGAAATTCAGCTTGTGTTCTTGACTTGGGGCATACATCCCATACACCAGTACAAAATTTGGTATTTCTAGATGAAACTGGATTCTCTATGCAACAACTTTGCATTGTCACCAGTAAATGTGATCTATCACATTGAAGTCCAGATAGGGAAACAAAGAAACTCATTGTTTGTGATGGCAATCTAAAAAAAAAAAAAAAAAAAAAAAAAAAAAAGAAAGAAAAGAAAAAGAAAAGAGTATTGGCATCTGTGAAATCATGGATGATTCTTGGGATTCAGGTTTCTGGACTTTTTTGCATTTAAATCTTTGCTAAAGTTCCATCCAACCTCAATAGTTGCCATGAATAATAAGGCAGGTTTATTTTTCACTTTCTTTTTTAGAAAATCAACATTGCACTCACTATGAAAGCTGAGGTTTGAGGTGATATGTACTGATACCAAAAATTAGATTCATAGCTTTCACCAATTATTGAGCATTTAGTTTTAAAGATCATCTGAAAAAAAAAAAAAAAAAAAAAAAGTACAAAAATAGCTAATTTCCACAGGTTTTTGCTTAAAAACTGACTTCAAATTTTACCATTGCAAGAATAAATCCAGATAAAGTTAATATCTTTTGCATTAGATACATTGAATGGAAAATATATTCAAACCAGAATTCTGATTATGAATCACAAGCAAAATATGCAATTTTTTTTTATTGTATTCGATAAGTAAAACCTAAAAAATTGTAAGATTACAAAAAAAAGGTGGCCAAATGAATAAGATTTGTTAGATTATAATAAAAAAAAAAAGGTTTATATACACCATAATACTTCTGGGTACAAATAATAAGCCAAAATGTTTTAAATTTGCATTGTTTATTGAAAATCAGACTAAAACTACAGCACTCTATAACATATTAGATCATAATATAGCTGAATTGTTCAGTATAACTTCCCTTTGAAATAAATGATGGTCTTATTTGATGGCACAATGTGCTTGTGTTATGCATCTTGTCCATATACAATTTGTAAAGCTTCAGTAAATTATAAATTTTATAAGGCCGTACTATAAGGCTTTTGCTGATCACTGGAAGGAAATTCCAACACTACGATTTTGAACCTAAACATAATCTTTAAATTTGTTTCCTCAAAAAACTCTAATGATTTGGAAAAATATATATTCTGTTGTTATTTATCATGTGAAACCCCAACTCTCAAATTGAGTGCAATACCATGGTTCCAAATTCAACCTGCTCTAATGGATAATGCCAGGATCAATCATACCGTTCTAATCAGGTGAATAAAATATCTGCACAATGTTCTTGGCACAATTCAACCCAATTAAAGAAATTTTCTTGGTACAAAAGCAAAAGTTTAATTTGATTAAACTAAAATTCAAGTGAACTCGAGAGGAGGTTTGTCATTTCAGTAACTTTTATAAACATATCAGAAATGAATTTGCCTTTCATTTAAGGTTCTACAATTTTTCATTAATAATTTGTTTTTCTCATCCCATCTTTGTAGTTTCATTTCAAGAAATAATTAAGATATCTAAATGTGAAAAGAGATGTTCTCAAGGTGAACCTAGGAAGCTCAGGACCCTATGGAGAAAACGTATTTTCATGTTTTATTATGCAGGGTGTGGCAGAAATATCTCTCACATTTTAAAACTGTCACCTGTGAACTTAGGCAAGCTAATTATCTAGCTAATACCTTACCATTTTTTTTTTTTTTTTCAGATAACATCAGTTACCAGCATGGCTTCATGCTGGTGCACATGTTTCTTGTTGGGGCGCACCCACCTTCACAACCACAATAGACTGATCCTATTATTATAAATAGAACAGTAGTTCTAGAGACTGTGAGTAGTGTAGCAGTGTACGAGACGCAGTCTCTGACTGTGCGCTGCTCCTGTCGAACTCTCTGCTTTGGCAGAGAGGAACCCGGACGAGGCTTTGCCGCAGGGCAAAGTGTCGTCCGGGGAGGTAGACAGTCCCTGAACCCGTTTATACGGGTTCTAAATGGGCATATTTTTGGCCGAGCCTACGGGCTCGGTAAGCCCACTTTAAACCGGCCTTGTGCCACATTCGACCCACGTGGGAGGGTTGTTAAATACCGTAGTGTAGCAGTGTAGTGCAGTGCAGACTGAGACTTCTGTAGTGATCAGTTACACTTCCGTTTCTCGACCGGAAGATACCGTTGGACTTTATTACTATTACTTATTGTTACTACTAACCTACGTTCGTTCTACTACTAATCTCTCTGATGTAAATACCTCTCTGAATATACCAGTATTTTTCCCTACAACTGTGTTTGTTCGTTATTACCATATACTCACGTGCAAACACTCAACATCTCAACATTTCTGTTGAACATTTTTTTTTTTTAAGACTGTTGAATTTGTAATTGCAGCACAAATCTTTCTGTGCTCATTTCATGTCACGTCAAAATGATTCTGTTCTGGATAGAAAATCAATACTATTATGAGTTGGAAATTTCAGGGCCACAGGTTCACCACTTAAAATAAAGCCACCTGGAAGACCTCAAAGTGCCCAAACGTCTAAGTGATGGAAAACTCTAGAAATCATCTACAACAGGGCATGGTAAATGGAGACTAGCATAGAGGCTGTCATTTTAAAAACTAAATGGATAAAAACTGTAGCCGTTTGTTTAAACAGTGAAATAAATTTGTGAATAGTAGTCCTTTTGCCAACTTTTAAAATGTGGGAGATATTTCTACCGCACTCTGTATTTATTATTTCTAATTACGTAGACAAAACAAAAATCCTTCATTTGACCCATAACTTTAAATATTGCGGACATGGCTGTACATATATATATATATATATATATATATATATATATATATATATATATATGCATATATATGTATGAATATTCATTTTATAATATTAAATAAAGATTTACATGTTTAATAGTCAGCTGCAGTCAAAGAATATATTTTTTGACTTTGAGGCAAATAAAGTTAATAAATATCACTCTTCAGAGGTTAAAATTCTTAAAATAAAAATTATAAATATATAAAAAAATAAAACAATGCTATTACTTTTCATTTATTTATTTTCATTTGCCTCATTTAGATTACTGCTGAATACATGTTAGATCAATTTTTAAAATATTCTAGAATTTACAGAAATATTTAAAAGAAAATATTATTAATATACAGTGGATCAAATAAACATGTTCTGTATTAAAAAAAAAGAAAATTATTTCATAAAAGGCTCTGTCTATATTTCTGAGATGAGGTATTATGTACAGTATTTACATTAGTCGGACTATTGTCCTCATCTTTGTCGCAATATTTGTCACAACGTTTCGGCCGTTTTACGCTCCTGCCTTCTTCAGGTGGTTGGAATTTCGAACTGAACCCTTTATTTCGATCACTGGGGTAGACTGTTCTAGTTGCACGTGCCATGTTTGATGGATGTCAGTTATCAGTTATCTCCTGCTAATTTTCCCTTTGAAAGTTCTCCACTGCCTTAACCGGGTATTGAACTCACACTCTTTGGGTCTGTCACTGGATCTATCCAACGCCTTTATCCATGTTCCATGTGTCCTTGATGACATCTGGGTTTTAATTTCAGGGTCATTATAAACCTAATGTTTTCAGCAACCAATTTTTTTACCAGTGCTCATATTGCAATTTTGCTGTTATCATTCCATGTTTTTACCAGAGCTCATATTGCAACTTTTGTTATCATTGCTTTTCTCTGGCACTCCTTATTACTGGTTCCCATATTGTATTTATTTCTGTGCTTGGTCGGTTAAGGCAATGGAGAACTTTCAGAGGTAAAATTAGCAGGAGATAACTGACATCCATCAAACATGGCACGTGCAACTAGAACAGTCTACCCCAGTGATCGAAATAAAGGGTTCAGTTTGAAATTCCAACCACCTGAAGAAGGCCGGAGCGTACAACGGCCGAAACGTTGTGACAAATATGGCGACAAAGATGAGGACAATAGTCTGACTAATGTAAATACTGTTCATAAAATGCATATAAATTTATGGCAACAGGATGCGATTTGACATATACCAAGTTTCAAATTGTTCTGCAGATCAATTGTATATATGACAAATTATTTGAAAAATAGGAATAATGATGGGGAAATGTATCTGTAATTTTAATAATTATTATAATATTAATTATTGAATTTACATATTTCCTGGTGTAAGGTTTTGAGATTTTTCTGTTACATTATGCAAAGTGATTCCATGTTTATGTTCTTGATGGTTTATTATCTGATGTCTAAATGTTGTACTGCTAACATCTCTGTCATGTCAAAGACAAAAGAATATACTTTGGAAGTCAGGAATAATATTGTGGAAGAACATATGAGAAAATCTACAGCAGTGTTTCCCATCCTTTTTCAACCCCCGTGGGCACAAACATTTTGCCAATGATACCCCCACCCTGTCAAATTAAATTTCGAATATTATACTGAATTCATATTTCATAACAAGATAACACTTAGGTATTAGTGCAAAAATAATTTTAATATTGTTTTCACTTCTATTACAAATGCCTATGACTAAAATGCTAAAAACAACATTTATTTGATGTTTTCAATGCAATAGCCGACTTTGGTGTCGACCGGCTAAAGCTCTGACTCTAGGTTCCATACTGCTTAGAAGTAATTGTAGATCTCATTTTGTAATTTTCAGGTGGTTTCTTTGTCTAGTAAGAAGCTGTGTAATATGTTAAAACCACATTCGACTGTATAGAAAGTTGGAAAAGTAATGGAGAAAAGTTTGATAGCTTCCCACAACTTTAGATTCCTTTCAGATATTTTCTTTTGTAGCCAATATTGAATAAATTTTGAAAAGTTGAAAAAAAAAAGTTAAAGAAAAAAAAAAAAAATGGATAACTGCCCATGGCCGCCCATATGAAATAAAAACTCATGGTGCCACCTTTCAACATAAAGGCCACAAGGAGGCACTAACGCCCACATTGGGAAACACTGGTTTACAGAAATCTCTTAAAACAGTTCAACAATCAGATAAGCTTAGTCCAGCATATAAATCAGGAATGGGACAAAAGAAATTACTGTATATTAACCAAGAATTGGTATTCCAAAAAAGATTTTGAGAAACTTATTTGAATAGCCAAACAGAAATCAAGAATTAATTGCAAAGAATTGTTAGATGCCCTGAGCTTCACCAAAAGACAATTGTTATAAACATTTTGATGGGACAGGATATGAAAACACTACCTCAGTATAATCAATGAAGAAAAATCAAAAAAAAAAATCACATTAAGCTTTCTAATGAACATATGAATAAAAAAAGATGCCTATTTCAACAACATTTTGTGGTCAGACAAAACCAAAATCAACCAATTTAGTAATAAATATACCCAAGTACTGTGGGTGTGGAGGAACTTAAAGACACTTATGGGCCATGTATACCATACCCTCCATGAAACATAGTGGTGGTGTATCAGAATGTGGGAGAGCTTTTTCATCTACATGTACAAGAGATATTTATATAATTGAAGAAAGTATGAACTGTCAAGTATCATGCAATTCTGGATTAACATTTCACTTTTGCCGAAAAAAATCAACATGAGGAGGTGAGGTTGGGTAATTCAACAAGACAATAGTTGTAAACACACTGTAAAGAGAAAAATAGAAAGAAAGAGATGAAAAAGAAGAAAGGAGATGAAAAAGAAAGAAGAAAAGAAGAAAAAGAAGAGAAGAATCACCAGATTTGAAGTTAATGAAAAAAAAGAAAAAAAAAAAGAGAAATAGATGAAAAATAAAATTTAAAAAGAGAAGAAAAAGAAAGAAAGAAAAAGGAGAAAAGAAAAAGATGAGATTGAAAGAAGAGATGAAAATCACCAGATTTGAAGCTGATGAAAAAAAAGATGGAAGAAAGAAAAAGAAAAAATGAAAAAGAAAATTAAAGAGAAAGAGAAGAAAGGAGAAAGAGAAGAAAGGAGAAAGAGAAGAAAGGAGAAAGAGAAGAAAGGAGAAAGAGAAGAAAGGAGAAAGAGAAGAAAGGAGAAAGAGAAGAAAGGAGAAAGAGAAGAAAGGAGAAAGAGAAGAAAGGAGAAAAAAAAGAAAAGAAAAAAAAAAAAGAAAAAAAAAGAAAAGAGAAAAAAAAAGAAAAGAGAAAAAAAAAGAAAAGAGAAAAAAAAGAAAGAGAAATTCAAAGAGAAAATGAAAGAGAAAGAAATCCCCAGAGTTGATGCTGATAAAAAAAAAAAAATTAGGGACAGAACTGAAGAATCAAGTTGGGAAGCATTGTCTGATATTGTTGATTTGAAGTAAGTATGCCATTAAGAATAGTTAAAAATTTGCTACCTGAAACTTGTATCATCCCACAAGAAACATTTGCAAGCAGTCTTGATTAACAAAAAGTAAAGTATTAATTGGTAATTTATTTTGATTTTAGATATTTTGTGGCACCTTTTGTTATTCTCGTTTTTATACAATAAACTTGTGTTTCGATCATTTTTTAATTCCTAACATTTGAAATTTACTATATATACCAACTTTCATTCTGCTGCAATAAACGGAACATGCATCTATTTGATGAAATAAATATATTTGTTATAAAAGCTTATTTGGTATTCTGTATCTAAATTTTTTTTTAACAATGATGTTCATCCTGTACAAGGCCCAAGAGCCACTCAATGTAAAGGGTTATAGAATAAGAGGCACAGTTTATGAGGATACGTGGTGAAGTTAACTGTCGACCTTAGACATGAACAGGTTAAGATTGTAGTGACCAGAGAAGCATCCTCTTGGGAGTTGGTTTCACAAAGCTGTGGTTCAGTGGAAGAAGTTGCTTGAGTGGAACTTACATCTCACCGATGGAATAAAAAAGGAATAAGGGTTGTTTGCTAGAATGTACATGGCATAGTGAAGGTTAACTGTGAAGCTTAAATATTTATTTGTGAAATAACTTACCAATATTATAAAAAGATCAACTAATATTAATGAAATACTATTTTTATGCATTTTACAATATTGCTATAAATTTTTATCAACAATTGGGACAAAGCTATCAAGTTGTTGCTATGACTAAGTAAAACAATTTTATTTTCATAAGCTGTGCCACACTGATGAGTTTGGATGTGTGGGTTTGAATCCTACTTGTGGCTATTTTATTGCTGTTTATATTTGTATATAGAAATAATGTTTGTTAAAAGAATTCACGCAATGCCAACTTAAATTTGATTGCCGAGTAACAAGTTTGGATGAAAAGTTAAATTAAAAGTTGCTTTCAGAAGAAAAATGAAACTTGCAACATGGAAAATTGTTTCTAACAGAAAAGATAAAATATATTAAGTGACTCTAGGATTACATCTTACGAATGGAATAAAAAAGGAATGACGGTTGTTTGCTACAATGTGTATGACATAGCGAGTCTTAGTCGTGAAGCTTAAATATTTATTTGTGGAATAACTTGCTAATATTATAAAAAGATCAACCAATATTAATGAAATACTATGTATTTACCTATTTCTATGCATTTTACAATATTGTTATATTATGAAAAACTTTACAATATTGTTATATTATGAAAAACTTTACAATATTGTTATATTATGAAAAACTTTACAATATTGTTATATTATGAAAAACTTTACAATATTGTTATATTATGAATTTTTATCAACAATTGGGACAAAGCAATAAGCTATCAACTTGTTGTTGTTATGACTAAGTGAAGCAATATTTTTTTTCATAAGCTGTGTCACACTGGTTGGATGTGTGGGTTTGAATCTTACTTGTGGCTATTTTATTGGTGACTGTTTATATTTGTATATAGAAATAACGATAAACGAATTCAAGCAATGCCAATTTAAATTTGATTGCTGAGTAACAAGTTTGGATTAAAAGTTAAATTAAAAGTTGCTTTCTGAAGAAAAATGACATTTGCAACATGGAAATACAGTACCATTTTTCATTATAGTCCTCATCTTAAATAACTCATCCTAAAAATTCAGACAGAAACCATTTTTCATGTAAATTTATATAAAAACTTTTAAAATTTCACTTTTGTAATTGAAATATTACATAAAATTTTTTCTATTTTGTAAACAAAATCAAATTATTTGATGTGATTGAAAAGAAGAAAAGAGAGAAAAAGAGGAGACTTTTTTTTAAAAATTTTTTTTACTTACCTGGAGAAAGAAAATAGGATTCAGTCTCCCTTTTTATATAAATGAACATATGAATGTTCCCTATTTGAGTAAAAAAGGGTTCTATACATTGATTGAAAGAGTTGACTGATACAAGACCAGAAATAAAATTTTTGTGTTACATTGTTTAGTGAAAAAAGCTGATATTATTTTTTATAAATAAATTTTCTTTCATGATGTTAAAAAAAAAATAAAATTAGCTAATAAAAAGGTTAATGATGACCTTGAGAAATATTTTAGTCAGTATTAAACTAAATAATCATATAAGGATTAGATAAACCATAAATGGGATCTGTGGTGTTTATTTAAAATATTTCTAGCTAAAAAGGTACATTTTACCAATGGGAGAAATTCAGTAATTTGATATTTGTTTCAAGCTATCAAGTGGAACAAAATATTCAACTGCAGTAGAACTTCTTTTGTCAAAAAAGCTAACATCATATGTAAAAACCGTCCAAGATAATCCTGCCAGAAATGCAGCAATTTGAACATTAATAATAAAGATGTGGACACTAGTTCAAAGAAATCAATGAGCAGCATTGCTATTTCATCAAAATATTGACAGAGTACACAATGTATAATTTAATTTATGCACACATGTAAAATAACAATTTTTGATAGAGTAACAGAAAGAAAGAAAGAAAGAAAGAAAAGGCATTGGAAAATGAAATAACATACTAAAAATAGCTTTGAGAGCGTTCATAAAATAAAAAATAAAAAAACCCCCAAAAACGTACGATTGTGGAAGGGAGATAATAAAAAGTTGACAGTAAATAGAAACAATGTTTTTGAAGCACGGAAAACAAAAGTTAACAGGCACCTATATTTTGGCAAAGAATATTTAGGTAAAAATAAAACTGAGATTCAAATTTTTTTTAATTTTTTTAATCATAATTTGATCATTGATAATTATATATCTCCAAGTATAAAATTGGTGTATATGGAATAAATTCCAATAACCAAAAAATACTATTTTTGAAAGAGTGCTCAATACAGAGTAGAGCAAATATAATTTATTCGAAAATTATAACATAAATATGTTATAAAATCACTACAAAAATAGCCATTTTCTTTCAACACTTCTAGTGTCTTATCAAGTGATGGTGTCGTTTGCAAAAAAAAAAAAAAAAAAAAAAAGAAAAGTTTTTTTCACAATCAACACCATCACTTGATAAGACACTAGAAATGTTGAAACAAAATGGCTATTTTTGTAGTGATTTTATAACATATTTATGTTATAATTTTCGAATAAATTATATATATATATCTTTAATTCTTGGTTCAAACAGGGGTGTTTAGGCATTAGTCTATTTCTAGTAACCTCTACTCCAAAACCTATCCACACCCAACCATCAGGGTATACAATGCAGAGCAATTTTTAGAGGAGTCTTTTTTTTTTTTTTTTTACTTAAAGAAAAAAACTAAAACCAAAGTGTATCTTATATGGTGGGAAATACAGTAGTAATCATTTAATGAAATTTAAGGTTATTTCTATTCATTTTTGACTAGTCTTTTTTTTTAAAATCTTATTGTTGCTTTAGGATTTAACATTGGCAGATGTCCCTAATATACTGGATATGTCACGTAATGGAGAATTTTGTTCCCATGTCCTGTACTCACCTTTCAGGGACACCCCAAATGTCCCATATTTAGTACATTTTCAAATTTCGTAATAAAAATATATTTTTAATACCTTCTTATGGTTCTTGGTTGTAACTTTATAAGTAATTATAGTTTCTTTTCTCAGATTCTCTTGATGAAAATAACCGAAATGTAATGAGAAAACTAGTGTTGCTAGAGGTCTATACAAAACTGACGTGTGTGCAACTTGTTCAGTTGCTATGGTTGGCTGAGGACAGCAACACTGTCACAATTTTGCTTGCCAACCACCATGCAGTTCTGCATCAAAATTGAATCAGACTTTCTTAGCTTGCTTTAAATAATTTTATCTTCCTCATAACCCATTAAAATCATCGCTTCATGTTTTTAACTTATGTCTCTCCTTTTATATAATATATTGGTCTGGGTGTGTAGGCGGGTGTGTGTATATATATATATATATATATATATTAAAAAAATTAAAAAATATTATATATATATATATATATATATAAAATAATCAAAATATATATATATATATATATAAAATAATCAAAATATATATATATATATATATATATATATATATATATATATATATATAGAGAGAGAGAGAGAGAGAGAGAGATTGAGATTTTAAGAGTGCCTGTATTTTTAATTTTCTAATGTGGCAATCCTATTTTTATCACAAGATTCAAAATCAAATATTCTCTCACCATTAGGGTAAATAGTATGAAGTAAAAATAAAGCAGATGCTTTGTAAATGTGTGTCTTCTTTAATGATAACCTTCCATGACCGAATTGGTTAAAAGCAACGTCCATGAAAGATGCACTCTTGTGACATGGGATGCAAATTCAAGTCTTCTGGGAAGTTACTTCATTCTTAAATTATGTAATTTAATGGCTGGAGGGCACGTGGCCTACAAAGTTTGGATCAAGAGAAAAAGATGAAGGCTAGTCAAAAATGGATAGTGAAATTATGAAGAAGTGTACATTTTGAAAATACACTTTGCATTAAAATAAGGAAAAAGATTAAAAAAAATATTGAACAGTTGGAAATCTAATGCTGCAAAGAATATTAAGATAATGCTATAAAGAGATTGATTTGTACCATCACAAAATTAAAGATATGATACGAAAGAAAAAAAGGGGTGCTCAGTGATTAGCAAATTGGAAGTGCAGAGTCAAATAGCATTTTAACGAGAAAGACAAGCAGAAGGAAATTTTTAAGAGAAAAAATTTTTAAGAGACAAAATGTCTGCTTAATGTTTTCATGATAGCATAAAACTCTTTGGTTATTTGACATTAACAGATTGGACTTCTTTTTTTCTTTCTGGGTACAAGTTAACAGCACTTCTTTTGTACTTGCATAATTTTATACTCTATAAACATAACAATTCAAGTATATCAACATTGAGGCAGGCAAAGCAATTGATAATTAGTATTTTGGGGACGGGGGTGTTCCATTACTGAATAGCACTATGGTAAAAAAAAAAAAAAAAAAATAGCTTTTTAAAATCCTTGACACCCAGCAAAATTCTTTTCATATTAAATTAAAAGCTTTTTAGGTACAAGGACATAATTTTTGCTTTTCAAATAGTTTAAGAGATTCTTTTCAGGAAACGAGTTGAAGCCATTTTTTTAAGGGCAAGTTTACTGTCTATGCAACAGTAGGTCTATGCTTTCTTTTTTTCTCTGTGAGATGTAGCATGAACTAACTCAAGCAAAAAATTTCAGAGATTGAAAACATTCCATAAGCATGTTGGCATCATTACCAAAAGGCTATGTGTAGGTTTGACAGTCATTAATCCAGTAAATGTAAAAAATAAACATGTCATCTTAGACACTTTGTTGTCATGCTTGTAAATGATCAGAGATTATCCCACAGAAGCCAACAGAGCTTGAACTTGCATAGTTGTCATCAAAATTAAATAGCATGTTGGTATTAAAGAGGAAAAAAAAAATCAACTTATGTAGAGAACTTCTGTTTGATTTTCAGACAAAAGAAGTTGTCCTTTTGGAAATGTTTCAGATCAAAAATTCAAAAGAAAAGCCAAAGTGGGTTTCATTTTCATCTGGTATGTTGCACTGATTCATTTAGAATTGGATGTTGAAACAAAACATCATAAATAAGTGGACTGATCCAAGAATATCAATTCATAGCATCGGAAAACTTATTACGATACTCAATGATTGGCTATTCAAATTGTTCTACTGGGGAAAAAAAAACAAAAACAATTGAATACAGCATTGCTCCGAAGAACTGAATTTGCAGGACTATCACAAAATTTACACACACGATGCTTTAAAGACTGACTAGCAATAAATTTTAAGATGAAAATGAAGGTCAGGGAGTAAGAAGAACAAATATTTACGTTGTGGGGATATCTATATGTAGTGGCACACTGGCGAGATTGTGGATACCAGTCAAGTGATGAATGCTGATGTGTTGAGGAACAGTGACCAGCTGATGAGGGACATTAGGCATTTGTTGGAGGCTTGCAATGGGCTGAACCGTAGCCAGTTGGCTAGGTACGGTAGCCATGATTTGATAAGGGACACTTCCAAGTTGAACAATATTAGTTGCAGTAGCAACAACGGGAGTTTGGTCATTTTTGTTAGTTTCAGGTTCTCCTTGGGGATTTACTTCTTTTGGGTCAGCAGTTTTGGCAACACTGTCACCAACTCCAGCTTGAACTTCAGCAATTCCAATCAGCTGGGGTTGAACCTGGACCTGGACTTCTCCCTGAGGCTGTGTTACAGGGACGAGGGCAACCTGCTGGGGTTGTGTGACACCCAGATCCTGTTCCTGCTGCTCTAGAAGAGAAGGAGCAATGCAACTGTATTTCCGTTTGCCCCCCTTGTTGGCCCTTTTATGTCGTACCAGATTCCCGTTGCGAGAGAAGGCATAACCGCATCGGTCACACTTGTAAGGACGCTCGCCAGTGTGCACTCTGGTATGAACCTGTAGGTGAGACTTCTGAGAAAACTTGCGTCCACACACATTACATTTGTGCTTGCGTTCGCCGCCATGTGACAGCCTGTGGCGCACCAGGTTACCACGGCGGGAGAACGCTGCCCCACACTGGTTGCACTCAAATGGACGTTCACCCGAGTGGATGCGTGAGTGGGTCTCTAAGTGGGACCGCTGAGAGAAACCGCGCTGGCAGACATTGCAGGTGTAAGGACTGGTTGGAGTAACAACTTCAGAGTTCACGACGTTATTGACAATGACAATAGGAGCCACAACATTTGGGTCAACACAAGAGGTCACAATATTCTGGTCAGATGTGTTTGAAGCAACAATCGCATTTACAAGAGAAGGGTTTACGATACCAGCAGGAAGGGCGAGTTTGATGCTTTCTTGACTAACATTAGTTGTGTTGACATTAGGTGTGTTTGAGTAATTATTCATTGCCTCCTCAGCTTCATGTTCCCGAGCATGGGCTTCTAATTCAGCAGATTCTGAGAAACCGCGTAGACAAATATTGCAAAAGTAAGGGTTAGCAGCAGTAATGCCTTGGCTGATGCTATCTTCCATTGTTGCAGATAAAAGTTTTTTTTTCTACAATAATTTCTTTATGTATTTGAAAAAATATACTAATATTAAACAAACATGTCCTTATAAAATATATCAAGATAGATACAAAATATCTATAAAGTATTGAACTTATAGCTTTCTTCTATATCATAATTATTGAAACTTCTCATTTTCACTGAGAAATTTTTTTTTTGATTGGTAAAGAATTCTTTGATATATTTAAAAAAATTAGTAGCAGCTTAGCTCTGTAGTATATGACAAAATCGAAAAAGACAGATGATATCTGGTAGATAAAAACACTAACCCTAACTAATGAAGAATAGACCAAATTTTTACTTAAAAATACTTTTCTTTTAAACAATCAGTTTTGCATTTCTAAAAACTGAAATCTCCAAGTGTTGTTCTTTTCAAATCGAGGTTTATGAAGTGTTGCTGAACTGTATTTTTTCGGATGACTTGAATCATACGAATGAACAAGGGGGAGATAAATCAGGATGCAGAGAGTGAATCAAGGTGCTGAAGACTGGAGATACACCTTTGATACCTAAAATTATTTTTTGATCATGCAAGGAAGAAATTAACCGTTAATCACAGCTAACACAAATTAAATTAATGCTTCATTTACTGGCTGTATTTTTAAAAATGTGTAAATAAGCGTCATTGAAAATGAGACGTTTGTATTAAGATCAAGTTGAAACAACTTCTAAAACCTCATATGGAATGCCAAGGATGTTGTTTTAAGAGCCTATACTTTGCATTAAAAAGGAGATTTGTGAAATGTATAAAAGTTATTTAGATTCCTTCAAGATAAGTCTTACTTAAAAATAGAACTCACAGCTGTTGGCAAGAATTTACTCTTTAGACTATTCATATTGTCAACAATTTGAAAACAGGATAGGTGTGAAGTCTGGAAATGGATGCCAAAGTATATGATTATGAGTAGTAAGGTGAAGCAAGTTGAGTGTTCAGGTCACCAGTTCTCTGGTGCAAAAATGTTTTTTTTTTAGTTCTTTGTTTAATTTCAATGCAGACAAATTCAACCCATCTAAATGGGAATCCACGGATTAAGTTAAGAACAACAAAAGACTAAAAACAAGGAAATTATTATGGTCCCTTTTCTTTTGTCCAAGGGTAGCATTTCAGCCCACAAAGAATACATCTGTTCTTTCTCCTTCATGTAGACGGAAGGAAAATAGACAGGCAACAATAATTTTCTGTACTAAGTTCTGTTCCGAAACTGAGGATAACATTTAGATTCCTGTAAGGACAATCTGAAATGAAAAAAGGAAGAAGAAGAAAACATTAGAAAAGAGTTAATAAATATTATGGTATACATGGTAGACTATAGGCATTTAAACAGTTTAGTCAGAATTTAGATCAGTTTAAACAAATTATAAAATTTAAGACATTATATTTTGCAGTCCAAACTGCTTTAATGAACCTTAAAAAGTAGTTGAGTTCTATCAATTTTATCATTAAATATTAATTATTAACAATAAGTGCATGTTGAAATAATAAAAATGTATTTAAAAATGCCTAACTTACTGTAAAATAAATCTACACAATAAACCAACATAGTTGTAGTTCAGTATTTTTCTTTGACAGTATATCAGTCCAAATGGGTTATTTAATGCCAAAATCTATTTTGTATGCAGTTTTATGCCTTCAACTTGATATTTTGCACATATTTTTATATTTTCAGGGTAAATGTATGTTTTATAGACATATAGTTTATTGATGATTTATTGAAGGTGTTATATGTTTTGGTATAAACCTATTTCTTTAAGGTAGGGCATTATGGTGAGCCTTCTTGTTCCTCACTTCTAAATATTGACTTGTAAGAATAACCTTATGGAATTTATGCAGTAAAAATACAAACACTACTTAATTGACAGAGTTGCTTTGTCCTGGAACTCTATTAACTTAAATAAGGAAATAAAATTTGTGACTTTAATGGGAAGTTTTCATAGGGCTGTGGATAAACGTATAAAATATAAATTGTAATCAATGTCCTTTTTTTATATAGGGAAGCTTTTAGTAGCTTGATTTCTAAAGTAAAGCTTGAAATTTAAAATTTTAGTGGTGATTTTAGAGGTTGCCTCATACACACAATTAGCTTGTTATTAAGCAACATATGGTAAAGGGTATCTTATGAGCCTTTTCATTTATAGTTGGATGTTTTATCTCAAAAGGTGAGTACATAATATCATTATTGGAATTGGATGGTATTGACAATTGTGGACACGGATTTCTTTGTTTTTACCAAAATTTTTGATTTAACCTGTGTACACCTTATAAATATTTGACTTTTTTGTGTAGTTTGATGGTGCATTTATTGGAAAACAAAGAGATTTTGCATATATTGTTTTCAGAGCAACACACAAGCTGTTGCGGGTGGGGGGGAGTTTCTGTAAATTCACTTCAGTGAAACTGAAAATCTTAACACCATCATGAAAGATCTTTTTTGAAAATGTTTTCTTGGACTTGCTTAAAGAACAACATTATTCTTAGCAACATCTGAAGTGGGTGACTAATGAAATTTTTAGAAACCAGTCTGGGGATTTTGTAAAGGTTTCCGGTAAAGAAAAAACAAATCAACTAAAAATATTGAGAGTACATTAATTTGGTGCTTCCTGAAAAAAAAAAAAAAAAAAAAAAAAATATTGTTGGTTTATTTTTGAGACACCCTTTCGATAAAATTGTATATTTAGATCCTTCTGAAGTATAATCTGTATAAACTAGTATTTCTGAATAAGACATTGTATTATAAAATGGATTCTTTTCTTCTACATCAAGTATAACTCGCAAATAATGACATTGCATTTTGTCATAAAGGAAGAAATTATGAATAATTACAGAAAAAGAGGAATAAGGAAATTTCTAGCATAAAACCTTCATTTCATGTTGAGTTTTTTATGCCCTGAAAAAATTTTAACTGATAAATCCTGCAATCTTATAATTCACTAAATTATTTTGTTTCGATCAAGCACAACTTGAGCTTTGGGCACCAAATTTTCTATTGTTATTAATGGGACTAAGAGCATATTATAAAAAAATTTGTAAACTTAAAATTTTTAGGAAGGAGTTCAATTTATAAAGTAATTATGATGCTAAATTGGAACCTTACTTAGTGTCCATTGGGTTAGCTAAACCAAATATTTATCTTTTTACTTAACTTTTGAATTCTTGAAATTTATTTTTAATTCTCCAGATATTTAAATTACATGTTATTCAAGAGTTCATGATTTTCAAATAAGGTATGATTCAATGCACAATTCAAACTCATGATTTCTTATTGGGATCAAAGGCCTCATTTAGTCCACCCACAGGAAATGGTGCAAAATCCTGCTTGATGGGAAAGTTTTCAATGAGTCTTTTATTAAAAGAAAAACAATAAAAAAAAACAGTGTCAAAAGGACACTTTCCCTTTTGACATTGCTATTATTTTAACTACCTTCACATCTCAGCAATATTTTGTTTTAAAATTATTTTAGAATAATTAGATTATTAGAATTGTAAATAAACCTAAACATATAAAAGTGAATTTAAACATTTTTTTTTTGTTCTTGGGAATTGACGAAAATAATAAGCACTATTTATTGGATTGTTTATTGGAGTGGTTAGCAAACATTGGCTAATTGCTAATTGATTCGAACTTTATAAAATGATAAATAAGGATTTCCTTAGTTGATTCACATATTTTAATAATTTAGTAAATATTTATAACATTATGAATAAAGTTTTTTCATATTTCTTTATAAAATGTAAAATAATAAATATTGCATTGCAATTTTATTAATTTTAGAATGTTGTAAATATAAAATTATTCTTGTAAATAAACAATCTCATAAATAAATAATGTTTATTATTTTTGTGAAGAACAAAAAATGTATAAATTCACTTTCATCATGTTTAGGTTTTATTACAATTCTAATCATTGCTTTTTAAAACAACAAGCATTGCCAATGTGTGAAGGTAGTTAAAATAATAGTGGTGTTAAGGGAAAAACTGTTCTTTTGATTCTCTCGTTTTTTTTGTGGGCACGAAGGTCCAAGTTTGTTAAAACATCTGTGTATTTAGTACTTTTCTAGGACAAAATGTTAGATCTTTGAAAAACTGTGTTGTTGTTGTTGTTGGTGGTGGTGTTAATAATAATAATAATAATATATAGATACATTTTGTATGTGTTACATCCACATTTTTTGCTCCTCATTTAAAAAATAAAATGAAAAGGATGAAAAAAAAATTGTCTTGTGGTTTTTTTATGTAAAGGGAAGTAACAAATGAGTAAAGACAATTTGCTCAAATTATGACTTTTCTGTCCTACAAATCTTTTCTGGAGATGATAAAGTCCCTCCCCTTGATTAAGCAAATAAATGGATAAAATATTATCTTTAATTGAAAATATTATTCAGGCAGATAAAAAACCAATAAAACAAAAGCAAAGCCACAAACAATTTCTTTACAATATAAAGAAAGAAATAAAAGATAATAGTTTCATTGGATCCTTTGCAAAACTTTACATTACTCAGTTCCAAGTTATCTATTGATTCCTTATCATATTAACAATATACATAATTACATAAGTGCTAATAAAATTAATGCATAACAGTTGCAAATTTAAAAAAAAAAATTTATTTAGTGAAGAGAACTACACTCATTTTAATTTAAAAAAAATTACTTTACTCGGTAAGTTAAATATAAACTAAAATGGATAACATGACTATTCGAGAGGGAAAATTCAAAGTTTGAGAACAAGGAGGTACTGAAAGTTTTTGGTCTCATCAAGAATTTCCCACCAGAATAAAAAATCATTTGGTCAGATTTTGGGGAGTGGTTTAGGCTGATAACGTTTCAACAACACCCTTATATTTATATGATGAAGAGAAAACAATTATTTTTTTTTGAGAGAGAGAGAGATTCTTGATAAGACCAAAAAACATGAAAACCTTTTTAAAATTAAAAACATGTTATATACTGAATAAAAATGTAGTTAAAAAATAGTTTTGCAATTCAATATAATTATTAAATATTCATCAGTTATTTTTGATTGAAGCTTACAGGAAATATTGAGTACATTTGAAATTCTCGTGAAAGGAGGAAAATAAATCAGAATTATGAAATTTTGACAAATAGACCAAACAACTAGAAAATATACATTACTCTTAAATCAGTTGGAGAGTTGCCTTTTGGGCAATATTTCTTCTAGTTATAACATTAAGATTAAAAAAAAAATGTTGCTTCTTACTTATTGGAGGTATAACAGATATTTGAAAACAAACAATTTGGGGGGGGGGGATTTTTTTTTAAAATTAATTTTTCTGTTCTTATTTAGTAATCTTTAATTATTAAGATTTGTATCACTAAACCATTATTATCTCAAAGAAAAAAAAATTCTTAAAATCTAAAAATATTTTCTGGCTTTAAATAACTTGCAAAGGGTTGGTAAACTGTAGAAAATGAATGAATCAATCGTTCTTTAGAATTTTAACTCTGATCTCATCTTTAAAAAACAAGCGAGCCTAAAGAAAACTAATAGAATTCAGTCAGCTTCCTTTTCAACTTCTAATCATGTTTATGCCTTCAAGAGAACAAAGACATTTTGTTTTTCTCATTTTCCCCTTCAAAGCACTCATATTCCGCTATTCCTTACTATAAATTAATTTTCTTTTCTTAGAGATGTATTATATTAGAGTTAACTGTTAAGAGAGAATATCAAAAGGTAAAACAAATGTCTACATACCAGATCATATTTGGAAGGAGGAGGGCTTCTGTTACCCTCTCTGGGACAAAGTTGAAATAAGGCGTTATTGGAGAGTAAAAAAATTAAAGCCTAACAGAGATATAAATAAGTCAAGACACATGAAAATTACATTTCTTAGCAAAGTGAGAATTAGGGAGAATCGTTAGCTGCTACTAATTAGACAAAAGATATATATCAGTTTGATTTGAAACAGCATAAGTCAAACATGCTCATTTTTCAGTGACACAATAACTGAAGGTAGATCACTTCATGTTTACTAATGCAGTTTTTCTTCTATCTTCTACCTGAACAGTTAGGGCCTGTGGTCAATTAATGTCGAGAAAAGTGGATCCTATTTGATCACCAAAATTAAGCAGCCTCGAGCCATGGTGAACCACTTGCGGACACCAGGTACTGTAAGCAACCTCCTAGAATCTGAAATATGTTTTGGCTTTAAATAACCCACAAAGGGTTGATAAGCCATAAAAAACAAATTAATCTGTCTAATCAGTTAAGTTTATTTCTCCTCCTCAGCAATAGCGATGCCTGCATGTACAATGAGGGATTTGAAACCGTCTTTTCCGAAGTGTTCATTCAACTATCCAGGCAACAGAACCGACAAGAAATATATAGATCCCAGGTTGACCAAGCATCCGGATACACCTTTTGACCAACTGCTTTAAGGGCTCCATTCTGGATATATGTATGGCTTCGTCATTAGCCTTCTCTTCTCCAGAAGATACCCACAAGGCAATGGATGCCTTACCTGCCTTAACAGATGTTGAATATTTACTCTAAGCTACCTGGTCCATCATTGGGATGCTTAATTCTCATATTGACCCATATAAATTAGCTTTGTGGGTGCCAAAGCACATCAAAATGACTGTCAGAAGGCCAGACTGCCTCTCTATTCATCCAGCTATACTCTGAGGTACCCGTTAATGCCAAGATTTAATACCCCCTGTGAGAACAGGGTTTATATTGTTATGACAAGGTGCTGTTACGGACACAATGATTGATGTAAAGGATAACCTGCTGGTCAAATGTTCAGCAGCAATCACTTATCTGGAAAGGCAATGGACCCAGTAGATACATCAATTTTTCTTTTGAGTGAGTGGGTCTTCATGACCCAAGACCTTACCACTACCACTCCCCTTCATAGAAAAATATGGAATTGTCTGTTTTACAAAGGTTATTGAGAATGGGTTTGGCCAATCAGTACTTTTGCCACCAATCCTGGAAAATGAGATTTTACATTTTTTACATTCTATGTTCATGGGGATCCATCACCCAGGCAGCAATTCCCCATTGCGCCAAGTAGGTACACCCTGACTCTTGTAGCAGCATGCCAATGAAAACTGGCAGTCTTTGCAACTCATCCACATGTAAACGTGTATGGCTTCACACATTTACAAAAAAATTTTAAAAAATGGCCTCGTGCTGCATTTCATCTATGTGAAAAAAGAAAAAGAAATTATCATTTATTTTCTGTTAGCACCTATCCCCTTCCCCCCCAAAAAAGAGACCTTATTTGCCCTTACAAATTGTCCCCTTTAAGAAGGCTATTGAATAAGTTAATAAAAATATTGAGGTAAAAACAAAAGCAACAATGAATTCAAGTCTGAACAACATTTAAAAAGATACAAATAGAAAAAAAAAAAAAACACTAAAAATCTGCATAAAACAACTATGGGATAAATGCATCTTAAAATGATATGCTGTTAAGAGTACAAAAAAGTATAATGAAAAATGTTTGATCTTTCAGATTTGGCATTAATTTGCAAGAGTCACCAGAAAAGCTAAGTCATCTTAAATTGTTGATAATAATCTACATAATGATACTTGTATCTGGTTGGTTGATTGATTGATTGATTTTGTTTTTGTGGTATATCAACATATCTATGGGTCATTTAATACTGAAATCTAAATATTTTGAATGTAATTGTATGCCTTTAACTGTTGGTCATTTTAGTATAAAATTGTATAGTTGGTAATTTTACTATAAATATTGTTGGTAATTTTTTTTAATATAAAAATATATTGCTTGTATTTTTATACTTTCATGTTTTGATTGATTTTTTTTGTTTGTTTAACGGCATATCAACTCCTTATGGGTCTTTTAATGCCCAAATTTAATTTTCTTGTGAGCATTGAAGTAATAAAAATATGTTATGTTATTCTGCTTTCACAACTGAATACATGGTAGATGATACTCAGATTTTGTGCATATACATATGCATGGACATAATTACTAGGTGGTGGTGATGTGTGTGTTTACGTTGTAGTTTTGTTGAAGTTATATTTTGGAATACAGTTTCATTTCTTTAAGAAATAGTAGGGTATTATTGTATAATATTATATGGATTAATGTCATAAAAGAGTTTGTTCATGTTGGTTGTTTGATTTTGTTTTGTTTAGTAGCATATCAGCCTCTATAAGTTTATTTAATGCTGAAATCTAAATAATTTGAACACAATTCTATGGCTTCAACTAAATATATTTTGAATGCAATTATATTGTTGTCAATTTATTATAAATATATATATATATATATATATACTATATATATTTTTTTTTATATATATATAAAATGTACTACTTATATTTTTACTATTAAAATGCATTTCTATATTTTCTTAAGGTTTTATCTTTGTTTGGGGGTTCACTATTTTTCTATAGCTGGGAACCTAACAGGTGTTACCACCCTAGATTAGGGTGGACCTGGGAATAACAGCAATTAAGGAGGTGGTTCTCACAACCACCAGTCTCCTGATCAGAGGATTGCTGCTGGATGTAGTTTATCGTCATACCCAAGACTCACTTGTATCTGAAAATACCTACATACCAATGGTATGGTAAAACGATATATAAATTTTTATATATCAAGAACAATTTTAGAGTGAACCAAAAATTATTAAGTGTAAAATGTTTTTGGTGTGACGCATTTCATCCTTTAGGACTTCCTTGAACTAAAGTGATGTTTACGTTGATGTGACTACACCTGTGCATAAAGGAAAGAGGATGCTGAGAATTTTAAATATAAATTATTGGGGGGGGGGCATTTAGTTTCTTTTATTGATGAAAACAAAATGAAAAAGAAACTAAATGAAATTAGTGAGACTTTATACCCAAAATCTATGTCAAAAAAGCTTAAATTGATAGCTGGTTTTATTGGAATGCAATAATTAATCCTCTAAAACAGTGCTCTATACACAAGTAGAGCCTATATTATAATTATTTAAAAAAAAAAATATGATTCCATTGCTACATAGAAATTGCCACATTTCAAAAACAGAAGCTAAAAACTTCCAATTCAATTATAAAAATTAAATTAAAGTACCTAGTTCTGTTTCATCCTCAAGCGAATTTTGGAAATTTTGATAAGTAGATAATTACATTTTTTTTTTTCAAAAATCAACTCAACCCAGTTAAGGTGATAAAGACGCATGGGGTTACTGGGAGTGAAAGAGAATGAAAAGACTTGAGATGGAACTAGAAATCCAATCTTAAACAAGAAACAAGTGATAAATCGTTACCCCTATTCAAAAAACTGGGGAGGAGTGTGAATTTATTCCCACCGAGATAATTGAACTGGTTATATGTTCTTTATACAATCACAAACCAACTGGACCTGTATTAACAAATGCAGGCAATATATAATTCTGCCTTTCTTTCTTTTTACTGGTTCGATTCTAAGACTTCTAGCCACAATGTTGAAACATGGGAACCGTACGATCACTGAAGTTAAGCAACATCGAGTCATCAGTATCTAGACAAGTGACCACTTGGGAATACCAAGTACTGTAAGCTTGGATGTGTGGGTGGTGTAATGGATAATGGGTTAGAATTGCTAATCAGAGAGCGGAGTCCCAATTCCTACTAAGTTTCTTTATATTCCCTTATGCACAAATACCCTTAGGAAAGGTATGAATCCAACTCTGGGTTACTTAGTAACACTAAACCGTTATTATCTGCACCCCATCCCAATAAAAACTTTTTTTACAATCTAAAAATATTTTCTGACTTTAAATAACCTGCAGAGGGTTGATAAGCCATAGAAAACAAATCAATTGTGGGGGGGGTTGCAAATTAATTTTTGTTCTTTTTTGTAAAAAATTATCCAATTGGAAATTTTTGAAATAAAATGTTTACATTTTTTTAAATAAGCAATTGGTAAAATATTGTAAATCTTAAGAGCAAGCCCAACACAAAAATTTTTTCAATTATTATTATTATTATGAAGTTTGTTGAAAATTAAAGCTAAGTTTTTTTTATGCATTAAAATTACAAAATTTGTTTAGCTATCATTCAAAATTGTGAATGGATACCATTTGGGACTTTTAAAAAAAATTTATTCCTTAATTGTAATAAACCTGCTACCTAAGGAATTTCTGTAAGTTTATTTGGAAAAAAAAACAAAACAAAACAAAACTGTTTAACCATTATCTAGTTTTACTTAAGAGTTGATAAAAAAGAAAAAGAAAACACTATTTTATTGGTTTAATTTAATAGGTGACAAACTGTGAAGTGTAAAGCTAAAAAGAGTCTTTTCAACCAAGCCTGTTCAATAAGTTTAGCGTCTGGCACAAGGTGAGAAGAGACGAGTATTTCATTAGAATCAAATTCACAGTACAAATGTCACAAGCAAATGTTTAAATTTACATTCACCACATTTGACATTTTCGTCACATAATTTAAAAAAAAATTAAAATTAGTGAGTGTGCATTTTATTTTTATATCGAAGAAAATAAAATATACTAAGTTTCATTAAATAATTGGAAAAAAATATTTTTGTCATTGATCAATTCAAAAGCCTACTCCAACACAAATAAAACAAATTACTTTAACAAAAAAAACAAAAATTAGTTTTTAATTTTTTTTTTTACAGAGTTTAGCTTGGTATTACAAAAGGAAAGTATAAATGTAATGAAAGGGCAGGAGAGGAAAATAGTGTTAAGGCGATGCTTCAAGTAAGGAGGGTTGTCTAATTTGGGGTCCAGATAACAACCCCCCACCATTACAGTATGAAGTAGGAAAAAATCCCTTTTACCATTTTTATTCTCATTTAAAGTGTTTACCTAGCTTTAGATTCTAATCAAACCTTTTTAAAATTTGTCAGGCATCAAAGAACTTTTATTTTTGTGATAAAGAATATATATATATATATATATATATAAACTAAGGCTATTCAAACAATTTTTCCTAACATTTTCATTTTGAAATAAAACTTACTTGCCAATTATTTTCTACACAATTGCAAAGTGAATTAAACTAATATTTTTTTCTAAATAACACGTGGTCAAGACAAAAAAAAGTCAAATTTTTTATGAAAATTAAAGCAACATTGAAATACAAGTTGAAATATTATGTGAGCTATTCGTTTTTTGCTGATAAAAATAAAACTCACAAACTTTTAATGGCACACTTATTTTCTAATAATGTGTATAAACATCTGATTTTACAAAAATAGACGTGCTTACACAAAAATTAAAAAATCTTGAGGTTGTTAAATTATAGTAAGTTTTACCAGTTATAATTAGTAAATTGTTTTAATAACTATCACTTGACTGTTACAAATTAAGATAGAATTTTAAAAGATTTAAAATTTTATATTCTATTTAAAATTTTAAAAAAATGAAAAAAAATACTTGTAAAATTTTATTATTCATTGAATAAAGTTTAAGAAATTATTGTCTATAATATATTTTATTCATCAAAGCAATTAAAAACTTTTCTAATTAAATAATTAAAAGCTTTTCTAATTAAATAATGTTTTAGTTTTATTGCAATTTTTATTTTACAATTCAAGGTGTGAAGGGAAGTAATTGATAATAGCTCAGCTTGAGGAATCAGAGAGCCAAGTTCGAATTCCAGTCAAATCCATTACATTCACTTATGTGCTAATACCCTTGGGAAAGGTATGAACCCTCCTCCTCTCTTTCCAGCTATGGATAAATAGCAGGACAGACCGGGTTCTATAGCCTTAGATGGCAACTGGTCTACCGCAGAAAGAAATAGTGGGAAAAATCCGCCTTGTCAGTCATGTATCGAAAGATATATGATCGCTTAAGCAAGTATCACGCATGGCACATAACTGATTGAGGGGGAGGTAACAGAGGTGAAAAAATATGTACAAAGATTTTCTAAAAAGGAAACATTAAAAAAATTTCATTAATTTCTGATGAAGTCCTGAAAGTTTCATTAATATTAGGTACTTTCAAAGAGATGTGGTACCTAAGGTTTAAAATTAATTTTAAAAAATGAAAAAATTTTCTTGAAGCTTTTATTTTAGTTTTAATTTCATACTAACAGATTAAATTTTACATTTCTGATAAGCAAAATACTTTGCTGTATTTCAAAACTAATTCAAATTGGCTGAAAGTAGTTTTTCTTTTTTTTGTTAAAATCACTAAGATCAATGATTTTATTGCCATTTTTAGCCAACTTTCATCACAATGTAATTCTCTTTATTAAAAAATCTCTCCAAAATAAAATATACTTTACTGAAACTTTATTTGAGGAATATTAGCTGATTTAATGTTTAATTAATATAATTTGAAACAAATATTACTTACTTTCAGTTTAAAATATTGCAAAAATGAATTTTTAACACGGAGATGTTCATTTAAGGTGTTGACAGCTTGATTGACAGTCGGAAGTTTATATAATTTTTTTTCTATGGGGGACATATTTGTAAAATGATTTGAGGAATAGAATGTGAGTGTCATTTTATATAATTTCTAACTACCCAGTAATCTTAAATATTTAGCAAAATATTTTTTTTTTTACTGAATTTAGGGCTTTTTTGGCTTTAAATTTATTATAGTTATCACTGTTATTTTCTGATAATATTGTGTATGGACATCCATATTCACAAAAACAGCATGTTTATACACAGACACAAAAAATTTTTTTAATTCTTTTTAAAGTATTGAGGAGGGGGCTGAATTGTAGTAAGCTTTTCCATTTATGATTAGTAAATATAGTTTTTACTTGATAACAATATCACCCAATCGGTACAAATTAATACAGAAATTTAAAGGATTTAAAACTTTATAAATTATTCTAATTAAAAAACAAAAAAGTAAACAAAATGAAAACAATTCTTGTAAAAATTCATTGAATAAAAAAGACAATAATGTCCATAATATATCTTATTCATAAAAGCAATTAAAAGCTTTTCTAATTAAATAATGTCTTAGTTTTAATGCATTTTTTTATTTTATGATTCAGTGCAGATTTTGGGTAACAGGAGGTCTGGTTTTACAAAAATAAATTGATTTAAATTCTGTGTACAACTAATATAAACATTAATTTCTCAAAATTTAATAACATTAAATAAGTGGAGGGTGTGGGCAACAGATGTGTGTGTATATATATATATATATATATATATATATATATATAAATAAATAAATAAATAAAGGTTTTTTGTTATCAAGATTTTCTGAATAAGAAAGATTTCTAAAATAACTTAATTCATTTGTGCAAATTTTCTTTAAAATTAGGTACCTCCAAAGAAACAATGATACGTAGTTTTTTTAAAAAAAATGAAAACTTTTTCTTGAAGCTTTTATTTTAGTTTTAACTTCATGTTAATAGATTAAATTTAATACTTCCAATAAGCAAAATACTTTGCTGTTTTCAAAACTAAATTGACTGGCAGATTTTTTTGGCTAAAAAATTTGATTTTAGCAGCATTTTTAGCCTTCGTTTATTGCAATGTAATTCCGATTATTAAAAAAAATCTTCTAAAAAATGAAATATACTTTTCTGAAACTTTATTTGAAGCAGATTTAAAACAATAAGTTTAAAATATCACAGAAATGCATTTTTTTAACCCATCAGTAGCTGTTTATTTAAGGTGTTGACATACTGACAGATCTATTAGGTTGGTGCAAAATAATGTCGTTTTCTCACATGAAGTTGAACGTCAAAAAACGACATTATTTTTGCACCAACCTAATAAATGTAGTTCTATGGGGACTTTACCCGTAAAACATAATTAAAGAATAATATTTACGCGAGGGCCTTCTTTATATAATTTTTAAGCACTCAGTAATCTTGAAAATTTATGAAAATATTCTCCGTAAATGTTTGATTGAATTGTAGTTATTTTGGCTTTAAATTTACTGTAGTTATCACTCTCCTTATTTTCTGATAATGTTGTGTATAGACGTCTTTACAAAAAAAAATCAACCCATTTATTATACACATACGAAAAAACAAAAGCAAAACTACTTCAACAAAAAATTCTTTTAAAAATACTGAGCTTTTCCATTTACGGTTAGCAAATATAGTTTTTGCTTATCATCTAAAAGGCTGAAATTAATTAAAAATTTCAAACTTTATAAAATATTATTGTAATTAAAATGAAAACAACCCTTGTAAAACTTCATTATTCATCAGAATAAAGAAAAGAAAAATTTCTTTAGACAACAAGTGTCCTTATTTATAAAAGCAGTTAAAAACTTTTTTAATTAAATAAGTGAAGTCTCGTTAAAATTCGATAATTATTTGATTTTTTTCCTTTTTAATAATAAAGATTTTAACGATAAAACTTTGATTTTATTAAGTTTGGGGCATTTTTTTCATCATGTATTGTAGCGAATGTGTTACATTGTTATCTGATGTTTTGCAAATCAATGTTTTTCACTGCAAAATAGCGATCAAATTTCCCGTATAAAATTATGGTCTTCTGTTGACGCTCCCCACCCCCCAAAATTTCGACGATTTTAAAATGGATAAAACAAAAAAGAAAGAAAAAAAATGACATAAAAAAGCCTTTGATCTTTCCTCTTAATAATTAACACAAAGATTTTGGCGATAAAATTTTGTTTTTATTATGTGTTGGGATTTTTTTCATCATGTATTGTATCCTCCTTTTTAGCGATTTTTTTGGATGTACCTACATAAAAAAAAATAAGAAAATTGGCATTCAGGGATATAGAACTAAAAAAGGATTTAAGCAAGCCACTCAACTCAATAAACAAATTTTTAGTTCAACGAAGTCAAGTAAAAATTGTAGTAGTGGAGAAACCTGGTAACCAATCAAATTTAGAAACTAAGTATAAATAAAACAAAAACGATTTTAAAAAACTAAAAAAAGTAATTTAAAACCAAAGAAAAATGCACCATTTCTGGAACATGTAGAGGGATAAATAAATAAATCATTGGGTCAATCAGTCTGAGTACATTGTTATTTTAAACTTTTTTTCCCTCAAAATTGCACTTATTTCCAGACTAACTTTTACTTTTTAATTTGATGTTTCTTGAAAAATATGTGGAAATTTGAATTGATATTTTAATAATTCTAACCGGTTTTACTTTTTGAGTTTTAAAACTTACTTTTTTTTTTGTAAGAGAAAATAAAATCATTATTAACAATTTTTAACAAATGAAATAGAAAACCACATGTAAAAAAATTATATTTATTTTTTTTTCCCATGATTAATTTCAATTTGTTAGGTTAAAAATAAAATGTAAATAAGGGAAAAAAATTAATAATCCCATTTTTTTTTATTGAGAAATTAAAAATCACAAAAAGGAGAGGAGATAAAAAATTAACTTTCTTTAATTATTAAAATTAAAACTGTAATATTTTTAGTAAAAAATTTAAAACAATGTCACAATGGAGATAAATGGGCGGTTGATAAAATTAATTAATAAAATTCTAAATAACAAAGTGAAGAAAATAAAAACATCTTATTATTGTAACAATGAAACGAACCTTTCCGTTTTTAATGGGATGCGTCGAAAGAAAATATCTAGTTCTGTAAAGTTAATATGTTAATTTCTGTAAATAATCATGTTTTTTTTTCTTTATAAGACATTTTTGATCCATCCTAAGAAAGTAAATAAATAAAAAAAAGCCTACAAAAAAACCCACATTGGATCTTATTCTTCAGCGTGGAGCTTATTAAAGATTTCAATTTCATGAATTGATTAGTTCAGTAAAAAACTGTTATATAAAAAAAGACTGATGAAAAGGGATGGATTTGTATTTTAAATTTTAGAAAATGAATAAAAATAATGATTTTAAAAAATTCCGTTTTTTAGGGGAGGGTTTTCCAAAGGGTGTTTTGTTTCGGGGTGATGGGATTTTACACCCGGCTTTCTACCTTAAAAGGTTAATAACAAAAAAAAAAAAAAATGTTGGCTTTTGCCTGATAGTGACCCTGAAGTTCTTCACTCATGAATCAGTTTCTTTTTTTTTCCCCAATATTTCAAACAAAAATCTAATTCTTCTACTTCAAGATTGCCTGTGATTCAAATGAACAATTGCAGAAATGTTTATGGAAATATCAAAATTTCAACAGTTTGAAATCAGACAGAAAAAAGAGTCTTTCTTTCTTTATCAATTCCACCTTTAAAATTTAAAGGTGGAACAAAAAAACAAAAAACTAAAAACAGTCTAAAAGAAAAGAAACTAAAATTTAGTTACTAAATAGTGAATTCTAGGATATAAAGTTTAAAAATCGTAGAATTCACGATTTAGTTTAGCTTTTTTTGTTCTTTTTTCTTAAATTAACTGCCTTGCAGAAATTTTAGTGGTATGAATGAATTGAATGCCAATAAAATGTAAGTAAGTGAATAAAAGTAAAGGGTGTAGAAAATTAAATAGTTTCTTTTTAAAAATAAATCTCTAATTGAAATACGAAGTGAATTAAAAATTTAGACGTAGAAAACGATAAACCACTGCAATAATAATAAAAAGAAACATTTAAAAACAACTGTTTTTTTTTTGTGGAGCTTTAAAACAATAATAAACCTAATTTCTATGAAGAGGCAAACAAAAAAAAATTCTTCTCTTTTACAACAAATTAACAACGATCCTTGCCTTTTTTTTTATAGTCGGAATTTTTTAAGTATTCATTTAAAAAAATATAAACTTCATGAGACACACCGGGCGTAAACGGAAAAAAGGAAATGTGGATTTAATTAGGTAAACTAAAAAACATTTAAACATTATTTCTTTACCATACCTCATACTCCGAGCGAGCCATTTTAAAAAGAAAACAAGAGACTGACGTAAGTGTGGAAAACGACTATTTTTCTTTTAGTTTTTTTTATCATCTCCGTTAACTTCGTACAAGTGCGGAAAAAATCTTTTTTTTTATCTTAAGTACGTTTTAGAAGATAAAAAAAGAAAAGAAGACTTATTCACTTATTAAAAAACAATATTTTTTAGAATTAACATTGAAAAAAAAAAACAAAAAAACTGTTTCATTTTTTGTTTTTTATTCAATGATTTTTGGGAAAGCATTATTTTTCGGCGCTATTAAAATTACCACAATCTAATAGTGTATATTTAAAAAAAAATGATTTTTTTTAAGTACCTTAATGCAGCAATTTTTGGAAACATATTCAATAATATTTACACACATAGATATTCATCCTCTGTAAAAATCGTACCTTGGAAGAAGATTGATAAACCAAGAAAAACACAATCTTTATTTCTCCCTCCTTATTGACCTTTTATGCGAAATGTAAATCTAGGTTCAATAACTAGTATATTTATCTGAAATTTTAAGAAAAAAAGATTTTTTTTACCAAACCTAATTTAATTTTGCACTGCCAAAATGACCTTTTTAAAATATAATTCCATAGATTCGTACGTGTTAAAATAAAATTTGAGTTTGACTAAAATTAAAAATGTTTGCTTTTTTTCCGTACAAATTGCGATAAACGAAATATTTTTTTACGAATTAAAATTTATTTAATACTATGGCTAAATTGAACTGATATGTTTTTTTAAAACTTTCAGATCTTGGGGAGTCGGGATATAACAATTACTGTTCAAAATTCATAATAGTTTTTCAATAGAAACTTTTTTGTATGCTTTTGAAAATTTTCGCGTGTAAAGTAAAAAAAATTATTGCTGTTTAAAAATTAATTACTAAGAAATATAAAATAAAAAGAACACAAAAGAGAAAAATAGATCACGATGAACCATCCGTATAAAGAAAACTCTTGTCTTGTGAACAATAATAATAATAATATGGCAATTATAAGAGACGAGAACGTACTGGTAGCAGAAAAAGAAAAGATGCTGCTTTAAAACCAGGAACTATCAGCCATATTGCGATTGTCAGTCTGTTAGGAAGCACATCGATATTCAGGTGGATGGAAAATAAAATTCATTCAGTAATTTTGTTGCAGCTTTTTGGTAAAAACAACAAACACACATATCTACATACATACAATAATAAAAGGCTGGTTGTCACTGCCAAGACAGCCGGTGTAAGCATATCCGGGATTCCTTATGCAATAAAAACACCAAACTGGTTAGCAAAGGCTGTTAGTGTTGTTAGTTAATTTTATTCATTTGCCTTTTCATCCACAAAATAAGTGTTCATCCAGATATGATTTTGCATTTGATAAAGCTGTAGTCTTTATTAGATGGAGGTAAAGGTATATACATGAAATTTTAAATCACTCACAACCTCATATATTTTTGAATAACAACAAAAAACAAGACTAAAACAGCTGTCGCCATAAAACATACAGATTCCAAATAAAAACATTACAATTTAATTTATAAACCATAAAACGTCATAAGTTGTGACAGTCGCACATAGATAAAATCGTTACTGAAAGACGTGTCAGTATCATTTGAATTTCAGCCTTCTGCAATTATGGCAGGAAACATGATTTATTGATGAATATTTTTACAGTTTAAAAAAAATCAACTATGAAACAAGTTTGTAATTATTCTCTAATTTATTTAAAATAAAAACAGTATTATCATTATTATTAATGTTTCTTTTTTACTAGTTTTTCTTTTCTTTTACATTTACTTTTTTCCTTCGCAAACCTCGAGCTGTGTTGAATTGTGTAGGATAAACCTCCGAGGATAGTTAGCCTACCAAGAACTTCCCATTTCTTCTCTTTGAAATGGAAGCCTGTGTATTCAAAACAGCGCCTTAGCGACTGATTGGCTACCAACGCTAACCAATA
Source organism: Acanthosepion esculentum (assembly GCA_964036315.1). Classification (NCBI taxonomy): domain Eukaryota; kingdom Metazoa; phylum Mollusca; class Cephalopoda; order Sepiida; family Sepiidae; genus Acanthosepion; species Acanthosepion esculentum. The sequence continues at coordinate 67,704,542 of OZ038479.1, forward strand.
TACGCCAAGCTTCCATTTCAAAGATATTATACTCCGCTGCAGTTGGATCTCTTTTAGATTCACACGACATGTCGGCCGGATGTGAACGCCAAGGAAGCAAAACACAAAACAAAATGTCGTTTTCTGTGCAGCAGCTACGAGTATCGCATCTGGTCTACAAAACAAATCCCCACAGTAAAATGCAATAGCCAATCACTAACGTTCCTGCCGAAAAAAGATAACTCTGGGGACGACCAGAAAGAAAGCTCCTCGTATCGACCAACACAATTTCGGATCGAAAGCCACCTGCCAGCACGCAGGCGTGCTGTCGCCGCCGTCATCGTCATGATTGCTTCTCCATGTTCGCCACCATCGTGACCTCGTTCGTTGATCTCCGATTCGTCTAGAATCCAACAGAGACCTTCTGCTCGATCAACGTTCACTATCTACACCTAATCCATCGTTGCCACCGCCTTAATTTCGGCAACTAACGCATCTTCCCACGAATCAATCCACCATCGTGACCTCGATCGACCAATCCGCGAATCCATCTTACCAGGCAGTTCGGCTTAAACATTTCGGCCTAGTCACACGACCGCCAGACCATCAAACACCTCACCGATGTTGATTTCAACCCTGAAGATGGGCATACGTCAATCCCACCAACGACCTTGACCAACCAACCAACCAACCCAAGAAATCGGTCAACTCCCAGCCCTACCGACACCACCTTACACTTAATCGCTTTTCTTACCAATAATAACTGAAGAACCACACATTAACAAATTGTGCTACCCTTTCAAACACCTATTACAACTTCCGAAATTTGATAAATACACGTTGTTGAAATTTTAATCAATGTCCTTTCCATTGCAACCAAACGCTCGTTATAGCAAAAAGAAGGAATGCGAATTCAAATCCCACGTACACCATAGAATAGAGACAATATTAGCGTTGCGATAAAATATTAAGATGAAAGATGTGGAGATAAATCCCACCTGCTCCACCAAGACGCCGCCAGGTGGCTCCCACTTTAGGACTATAAAAGCTCGTATGGCACTGAGACGGTGAAGTGGTTAAACATTAATTCTAAGCAGGAAAAGAGAAGGGTTAACCAGAGAGAGAGAGAGAGAGAGAGAGAGAGAGAGAGAGAGAGAGAGAGAGAGAGAGAGAGAGAGAGAGAACAAAACAAAAAAACATATTCCTCGGTGAGAATGGGACTTCTGGATGTCTTCTCTTCTATAAGTTTATTTTTCTTATCTATCTAGAGTCTGGCATGAGAACGAAAACAGATTCGGAGAAATGGCTTTAATCTTTCTTGAGAAATTGGGAATCACATATATTTTTCGTTGACGAAAACGAAAACGGAGAACGAACCCTTTTTCTTTAGGATGTGGTTAGGAAAAAATCAATCATGTCATGTCATCAAGGTGTTCTGATTTGCCAGGGACAGAAAACAAAGAGTCTCTTTATTGGGAATTTAGGTAAACAAATATATTTTCATAGACGAAAACAGATTTTGGAAATAATTTTTATCTATCGTTTGGAAGGTTAAAATGAGAACGAATTTCTCTTAACGGGTCGGATATACTGTACAATTAAGGCTGGAGTTATGAAAACAAATTCTGTCATGGGTGGTCTGATTTATATTTTCGCTGGACAGAGATTCCTACGCATTTTGAAAATCAAATTTGTCACAAAGAGTTTGGGCAAAGTAGCGGTGCAATTCCTGTGACAAATACCAAAGAAGCTGAATAGTTTTCCAAATTTGGAAAATTGATTAAGAAAGCAGAAATAGGGAACAAAGGAAACCATTATTTGAATTAATGAAAATTAAAGAATCAACGAATCCCCAGAACCCTTTGGCTCCATGCTATTTTGGGCCGAAGTGCATATAAGCAGAAGACTTTGGTGAGATCATATACTTGGGCTGGGAAGCTGCATCGCGCACTTCTGGAATCCACGCCAACTGCCAGCAGAATTCCTAATTTCTTGATTTTGAATCCAGCCTTTCAGAAGTTTAGAAAAAGCCCAGCGTCACTAGAGAGATTGATACGGGAAGGGTCCATTTTTGTTGTACCAATTGTGTACACCAATTGAAGATTAACCCTATGAATTTCTTGTTTTATTTATTTTCGCCGTAAAGACCTTTTTCCTTAATATAGAACTCACCACGGCTTGACCGGTGCTGCGAGACTACGGCGACATTCGATCTTCTACTGCTCTGAGATCAAAAATACGACTTGGGCAGAGACGGTGTGGATCGAAGCGGTCAGCGACCAACAACCAGTTTGAACCAGCGTCAGCGTTGACCAGCGCAGAGTTAGCTCGTAGTTAAAGCGTCGTCCTAAGACCCTGAGGACCAAACCACTAAGCGTGATTACACCACTGGGTGTAAGCAGCGGCGAAAGGTGTTACATTATTTGGTGTCAGTGGCCAAGGATGTGACCCTGTTGTATTTATTTACCCGGTCTCGCCATTGCAGACGGGATGCGACACAAAGTCGGGAATGTTATGTGGGGAACCCGAGCGCGTACACTCGGGCCAAAGACAAAAATTCCCCGCAAACGTCAGTTGCGCTGGCCTCGGTGGCGAACAGCGATCTCTCTCTTTAGTGCCACGAGAGGGTGTAGTCTCGGGCAGCTGTTCCCCAGAGCTGGGCACTTCACATTGTGATTATCCTCAGTTGCGTACCTGTCTTCCGACGAAGCCGCAACTGAGTCGCAATCTGCCCGAAAACAGAATCTATCTGAAAACAGAGACGTAACTGAGAGATGATAAAACCTACCCAGCCTCCAGGATAACACCTGTACCAGATGGGGGTGTTACACTCGGACATAACCTTTATCTCTCTCTCATCTGGATTATGGTATGTGCGTTCGGCACATACCATAATCCAGATGAGAGAGAGATAAAGGTTATGTCCGAGTGTAACACCCCCATCTTTGTCCACACTGGAGATATATTTCCTCCGGGTGACTGATGACTGATCTTTTACTCACGCGCCTGTGTACAGGCTTACGTCTACATCACGTTCAAACACCGATTGCTGTACGATCAAGCTTAGATGTGCGGGTGGTGTAATGGATAACGTTTCGGAAGTGTTAATCGGAGAGACGAGTTCCAATTTCAGTTAAGTTCGTTATATTCACTTACGTGCGAATACACTTAAGAAAGATATGAATTCACTTCTTCTCCCCTTAATTAGTAAGACTTGTATCACTAAATTCTTACCAAAAAAAAAATTCGTACAACCTAAAATATTTTAGGGCTTTAAATAACTTGCAAAGGGTTGATAAACCGTAAAAACAAATCAAATTACAAATCAAATTAAAACTGTTGTCTACACATTAGCATATTTTCTCCTTTTCTGTTAATCATTTTTTTGTTATTGTTGTGGTGTCCTCACTCTAAAGAATCTATGTTGGTCTCTTCCGCCTGTTATAAGATTAGTAGGAGAGAAGGCCTTGGGGAACAGTCGACCAGATTGTTCATCTGACGAACTCTCTGCCTCGAGCAGAGAGGAACCCGGACGAGGCTTTGCCGAAAGGCAAAATTTCGTCCGGGGAGGTAGACAGGTCCTGAACCTGAACCCGTTTATGCGGGTTCTAAGGGAATATTTTTGGCCGAGCCTACGGGCTCGGTGAACCCACGGTAAACTCGGCTTTGTACCATATAAATTCCTCGTGGGTAGGTGGAGGGGGGGTTGTTAAATATTAACAGTCAAATAGATTGAACGCTGGATCAACCGACACACACTCACTAGTCGTGTAATACTCTTCTGTTGTACTTACTGTTTAATATATGATATATCTGCAACACTTGTTTTGTTATTTCTTTAGCCATTTACTTGGTCACAACAGTTATATAAAAATACGTCAAAATATCTGTTTCGAAATTTATTCCATTTCCCTTTACCCCCCCCACCCCCAATGATGACAACCTGTCATTTCCATGTGAAAATGTTGGTTGCCGCTGCTTTTAGATGAGCTAGAAATCGTGACCGCAACAAAGATGAACTAGTCAGTTATATGTTAATAATAAAAATTGTCATTATTTAAGAAGTCTGGCTCCAGTATATTAATGAAATGTAACGCGCGTGCGTACACACACACACACACACACACACACACACACACACACACACACACACACACACACATCACACATCACACCTACACAAGACGTAGGGGCCAATGAGATTGAGATCAAGAGAGATAGAAAAGTACGTGTTGGGTGTGACATATTAATTCATTGCTAGACACCTTGGGTCCCATGATCAATATGGAAAGTAGCAGATTCCTGTTGGAACACGTATGTCCAACTTCTCAATTCAGAGTTTGACTCCCGTATCAAAACCACCCAGGACCATCACAAACGGCGTCAACTTGTGCCGCAGGTAACTTCGCGGGATTCGAACAGAGCCACCTGTTCATCTGTCTATTTCAGAGTCGTGATTGGCGTTTGCTGTCACAGACACTGCCGGTCATGTTAATGCTCTCGATACGTCTCAGTCAATGTTTTCTAATAAAATAACCTGTTCAAGATACAAATGAGATTCAAATCAAGAGAGCTAGAAAACTTCGTGTTGGGTGTGACATGATAATTCTCGGTTAGACACCTTAGGTCCCATGATCCTTATGGAAAGAAGCTTCTCAATCCAGAGCTTGACTCCCGTATCACAACCGCCCAGGACCATCAGACGACGTCAACGTGTGACTCCTGATAGGTAACTTCGCGGGCTTCGAACAGAGCCACCTGTTCATCTGTCTATTTCAGAGTCGTGATTGGCGTTTGCTGTCACAGGCACAGTAGGTCATGTTAATGCTCTCGATACGTCTCAAGTAGAATTACGTTTGGTCATCCATTTTATGGCCCACAAATACATGGCGCATTATTTCTGCTATTGGTGCATTTGTTGACTTCCTCTCAAAGCTAAATAAAATGTTTTGTTATAAACCTTCTCATTCTCATGTATTCCTGGCGTAAACAACCTCATTCTTCTGTGTATATGTACACTTTATCACACACACACACACACACACACACACACACACACGCACGCACGCACGCACACACACACACACACACACACACACACACACACACTGTGAGTATGTGGTATTTTGGTAAATGTAGGATTGGGTGAAGAGGTATGTGTTCTTGTGGGGAATGAGTAAATTGTAACGAATGAATGAGTTGCGAATCAGATTAGCTAGGTTTAGGATAGTCAATGATAGCCACCTCAGCCCACATCCCCTTCGGCCTTGTGCCAGGGTTGTACGTAAAAATATAATAAATACACACACACACACACACTGATCTATGTTGTCAGGAACAAACGCCATTGAAATGAAAATCGTCATATTTTATGTTCAATATTGTTAATTCGGACAATTAAACTTCATGTACTTGGACTAAAAACATGATGCTGTTTATGCAACAACTCGGAACGTTTTCTTTTGCGTTTGATATGTATTGTATATTAGTGCGTAGCTGGAATCAATATTGTATTAATTAACGCTAAGTTATTCTATTTATATTTTGTAACCGTTGATTTTCGTTTTTATTTTATTTCCTTATCTGTGTTTACAAGATTCACTTTTCCTAATTTTGATCTCCAAGTTAATGATCTTAATAACCTCTTGGACCATGATACTTCCTTAGTGGAATATAGCGCCACAATCCCACCATGTTTGGTAGTGCTGCTGGGATTTCCCTAGCAATTATCTTTTACGTGGTTGAGTTGCCAGCCACCTGCACAAACGATTTTAAATTCAGAGTTGCCCTTCTTCTTCAAGACTGTTTGCCAACCAAGGCTAGAGAGCCTAATTTAAACAACTGTTTAACCCATAGCTGGAGAGAGAATTCCCAAGAGCCTTTGAGCAAAATAAAACGCAACCGCCTAGTTTAGATTTTGAATTCTACTTTCCGACTTCCATTTCCGCTATGTGACGCGCATATTCAAATTATAAACTGTTATATATGAATAAAGTGTCGCTGCCGACACTGGTGTTTGAACACAGATCACCAGAGAGCAAATACAGGCGATCCCATTTTCATACATGGTAGAGAATTCATACTACAGACAGACCACCGTCCATTATTGTCCATATATGGATCAAAAACGGATGTTCCCACACATACAGCAAATAGATTGCAGCGCTGGGGAAGTATTCTATTGAATTATAATTATAAAATGCAATTTCTATCATCCAAAAAATGAAGTCATGCAGACGGATTATCTAGACTAATACCAAGATTCTGCAAACCACTTGAAGACACAGTATTTGCGGCGATAAGGGCCGAAAATGAAATTAATAACGTATTATACAACACTGCAAGAGAACTGCTCATAACATTGGAGGAAATAAAAATTAAGGCGGAAAAAGACGACTTTATAATGAAAATGGAGGGAAATTAGAATCTAAAGGAAAAAAATATTACTGAAAATAATGCATTTTCAATATGTAATAGTGTACTTATGTACGCAGAATGAATTGTGATACCAGCATCGTTGCAAACACGTATGCTAAAAGAATTTCATATAGGATATCCAGGAATTTCTAGGATGAAATTCTTAATGAAATGTTATACTTATTTGCCAAAAATAGATCAAGATATCGAAAATTTAGTGAAATCGTGCAGAAGTTGTGCTCTGGCAGCGAAGTAACCGCCCATCAAAATTCAACCTTGGCTGAAAACCGATATGCCATGGTCCAGAATACATATATAGTTCGCAGGACCGTTAAACGGAGCATACTATCTAGTGGTAGTCGATAGTTACACTAAATGGCCAGAAATATTAAAATGTAGAAGACCGACTACAGCGGTAACGATAAATTTCCTACACGAGATTTTTTTGCAAGGTTCGGTGTTCCTGATTCTATTGTTTCAGATAACGGGACTCAATCCACGTCGACTGAATTTAAGCTTTTTTGCAAATCATTAGCAATAGAACATATTACAACTCTCCCTTATTACCCAAGATCAAACGGACAAGCGGAACGGTTTGTCGATACGTCTAAAAGGGCACTACAAAAATCGGAGGGAGAGGAGTCAGATGAAGTAATGATTCAGTAATTTCTGAGTGTTTATAGAATGACACCAAACCCGAACACCGTGTCTGGAATGTCGCCTGCAGAGTTAATGTTCGCCAGGAAGATTAAGTCCGTTTTTAATAAATTATTACCAGAACGTAAGGCGAGAGCACCAAGAAATAATAATATAAGTAAATACTTCAAACCTAGAGATAATTATTTTTTAAAATGTATCAGCGCGGAAAGGGATTATGGGAAGATGGCGTTATAAAAAAACGGATCGGCAAAATGACATACATGGTACAGGGACAAAGGTGGGAACATAAGCGACACCGTAATCAGTTAAAACGTAGATTCACTGATTTTAAAAGTTCCTGAAAAGAGGTACCAATGGAAATTCTGTATGCTTTGGACACTTACTGCGCAACATTGGTGAACCAGGAAGGACGCATCAAACATGTATTCTCTTTTTAACCGAATCTTGTAAACTGTTTAACTTGAAAGACGGGAAAATATCTTCTAAACGTACAGCCACGTCTAAGACGTAAGAGCCAATGAGATTCGGATCAAAAGAGCTAGAAAACCATGTGTTGGGTGTGACATGATCTTTCCACGGACCGGCTACTGATTTCCCCACGTTGCGTTCTCGTTTACGTAGGTGTACACCGAAATCTGGGGAAGGACCCGCAGCTTGTTCTCAAGGTAACAAGATGAAAAACAAACGTCACGTTGAGAAATGAGAACGTGAACCCTGTTTCACATATTATCAGGTTGGTCAGAAAATCTTGATCTTTGTCTGGTGAAATTTTTAAAGATTTCGAGCTTGTTCCACACGGTCGCGCCATCAACTCTAAACTCTATTACCAGCAGCTAGACCGCGTGTACGTCAGACTAAAGAAGGAGTATGCTGCTTTGGTCAATCGATATCGGGCTTTGTGTTTAGCAAGACAATGCGAAGCCACACCCTGCCAGGTTGACTCAGAAGTTCAAACAGGTGGACGGTGTTGAGATTCTTCCACATCCACCATTCAGTCCCGATGCTGCTCCAAGTGACTATGGCCTATTCCGCTCAATGGCACAATTCCTCTGCAATCAGTGATTCAACACTTTTGATGAAGTGAAACAAGCTTGATTCAAAGCCAGCGGACTGGTTTCTGGGGCAGATTCGGATGCTGGCTAATCGCTGGCAGAAGACCATCGAGAATGATGGACATTATTTTGAAGAATAAATGTTGGTGTTACTCCATAAAATGTTGTTTTCTTTCCGCTTCCTGAGTGAGTTAGACCTTTCTGGCCAATCTAATATATATGTGTTTTATTCAGGGCTTCGCCTGTTCGACTGTGTGGGTAGGTAGGTGAGACTTTGCACACCTTCTATGTCGATTTCATATGTCAGCTCTTCCTCCAACCAACTCCGCGTCCATCACATCCCGATGTGTGGCGGGCAACCTTTTTTTTTTATTAAGTTTTTCTCTTTTTGTACGAATAAAAACAGGTTAGTGTTTTTGCCCAAAATTGGTAATTCGTTTTTTCCATTATCTCCTTAATAAATGTTTTCTTTTTCTCATATTCTTACGCTCTCAGTACACCTTGCGTCTTAGTGGCTCTTTTGCCTTAGTATTGGAATTTAATTTGAGAACAATATTTTACAAGTTCACATTCTAACCTATTTTTTCAATCCTCACTCCAACCTTTTTCCTTACTTTTAAAACCGGCTCTCAGAGATAAGAATATATTTTCTGACTAACGAAAGAGCTGGAAAATATAAAAAAGAATTCCTCCACCATTATTTTTTCCATAGTGTCATAAGCGGCCCCCAAAGCGTTGATTTTTATCAGAGATAAGAATGTGTTTTCTGACCAATGGAGGGGCCAGGAAATTTGTATAACGATTTTGGAGGGAAAAGTCCCCGATCCTTCTGAGCCTCCCAAATCTCCATAAATTTGGAGAATCTTCGCCTATTTGGCAGTGAGAATTCGGCCCACCGTCTGTAAGGCCGGTGATAGAGAACCACTTTCAACCAAAGAACTACCTACTGAAGGGCTGTCGGCCCACTACTAAAGACCAGTTGAAAGCTGCCTCCTTTCACCTCCAAGACTTCTGTCGTCGACCTACGAACTCACTCAACTGCAAAATTCCTATATCTACCGACATTTTTCTACTCTGCAGGAACTTTGAAGAAAACTGTGAGTGCTTCTAACCATTAACAAAATTCTACTCGCTTAAAAAACCTTTAGGCGCTCAGAGAAATATTTTGAGCAAACCATTTTTCTATTATGAACATTTTCTCTTCCCTTAAAGTTAAAGGACTTTTTCTTCTCTCTTTCTTTCTCTCCTAATTGTATTTTTTATTCCTATACTCTTTTTATCTGTATATGTAAATAAACACTTTCTTCTTTTATTGTGACACATCGAGCAGGAGTTTTTTCTTTATTCGTCCGCCTAAACGAGAGAGTTTGTCCGCTTTAATCTTGCTATTTTTATTCGCTTTTTGTCGCAATATTTTAACCTCAACCGTTTGATGTGGGAAAGCCGGGACAGATTTCCCAGCATTATTGTGAAATTATTTAAAAAAATTACCCAACACGTTAATGGTTAGGGACAAAAAAATAATGATATTGTGGTGTTTGTGCAGAAAAATATTTAAAATAAAATTTAATTATGATTTCTGGCGAGTAATAAAAATTACCCAGCATTTAAAACATATATCGAATTATTAATTTTCCTAAGCCGTTAAGCGTGTATATTTATTAAAATATTAGAAATTTCATACTCTTCAAATAAAACTTTAGAATAGAACCGAGCATTTTTCTGTTATCTAAAAAATTTAAACTGCTTGAACGTGCATCGTCTGGCTTTCAGAGAGGGCTCTTTCTTAATTTTTGAATTTCGAATATATTTTTGGAACAATTTGATTTCAAATTCCGAGAAGTGTATTTGGAGCCTACCTGTAGGTTATTTATTTTCTTGGATTTAATTTTTAGAGTTGATGAACAGCTGCTGCAGGAACAGGAAACCAGGTCGCCCCAACTCAGAAAGAAAACAACACAGAAGAAATTTGACAACCACCAGACAAGAATTGAAAGGAACATAAAAGTTGCTTACATATCAAGGAAAAGTTTTCGTCTGATGTGTTTTGATCTATTCTTTATCAAGAACTTTGCTTCGAAAATTGTACCAAATTATTCTTTGAAGACTATTCAGAGAAATATTTTCTCTTTTCCGTCACTGTTTTTAAAGTAGTTTTCTTTTCTGAGGACCTTTTTATGCAGCATTATAATTTTCATTGTAAAAAGGCACATTTCATTTTCATTGATAATTTACATACGTTATTGGACATTTGATGCATAAAGCACTTAATTTGTGTAATTTGTGCGTTAACAATAAATTTATTGTCTATTTTTAAACTCGGCTCGTGTCGTCTGTATTGTAACTTTTGTTGTGTGCCCATTAAAATATTACCACAAACATTTGTTTGAATTATTATTTTTCTTGATTTTTTATCAAATAAAAAAATCCTATATTTAAATATTCGCGTGTATTATTGCGTTTAAATACTACGTCTGCGCATGTAGTAAAAGTCTGTATCGAAGGAGTAAGAGATATTAATAAATCTTCCTCTGTTTTGTCTATTTCCTGTCGTATGGACATTGTCTTCATAAGAAAAAAATAATTAAATCACCTCAACAATTTCTTGACTATAAAATTTTCTATTCGCACTTTATATGCTTTCTTCTATTTATTTCCTTTTTCTTTGTGGACGAGTTGAATATTTTTACAAGGCCCAATTTTCACCTCAACCTTCCACAATAAATATAGTTGCCCTCTTCCGTCGGTTGAGATCGTGTAATTCTTTGCCAATTCCGCCGTTGGGCTCTCCGTTGGTTGGTCGCGTTCAGTTTCATCCTTCTTCTTCGACCTTCCCGCCATGGATGACCCTACATAAATTGAAACTCCAGACGGCTTCGCTCTTGGAATCACTGGAACAAATAAGCCATCAACCATGACAATATAAGAAATTTAAGCTGATTGATCGTCTGCTTTTCTGGGGGAAAGCAGACGCTTTTTGGGCACCAGCTTCAAAAATATTGACTCCCAAAAAATATTTCGCGACCTTCCGATTTAAGTAATGGAAAAATAGCGGCGTGTGATTTATTTCGGTACCAACCAAAGGGCTTCGCTCCAAATCCCGAGACACAATCTGGAGACGATCTTGGTGTATAAAAGAAAAGAATTCGATTGAATCGATAGGGAGAAAAGACGACATTTTCAGCTGCTGGTTGAATCCAGGCCACTTCGGTCAAGAACAACGACATAGAAGAAATTTGATACCGTTAGCCGAGGATTGAAACAAATCAAGACTACTCCTTCATCTAAGTAAAATTCAAGGACTAGTGTTATATCTTTGCTTCACTGTTATCAAGTAAGGTCTCTACGGACATTGTAACTACTACTTGAAAAGCATTCATAGAAGTAGTACCTTACACTTTTCTATATTTGTTATAATTTCATCTGACTTTCTAGTGACCTCATGCAGCATATTTTATATTTTTTATTGTAAAACAGCATACTTTATTTGAAGTATATCCTTCATTGTAGAAGGTATAATTTTATATCCTTTATTTAAAAAAAAATGCATATATATTTGCACAGTACTTATATTTGCATTATAAGTTTTCTATTTGTATATACATGTTACTGGCCATAATTGGCACAAAATTGATAGCATCAACAGCAATAATTAGACCTCTGAAACAAACATTTGATAAAGGTTTCAAGATGTTCTTAACACATTTCACGGCTAAGTATACTGATAACAACTTAAGTGAAGACTTTGCTTTTATGGGCGCTATCTTAGCCTTAGCAAAAATTAAGGTCCTGGTATCCTGCTTTATATAGGAGGCAATATCATATGCCATTTTAGAGGCATCACAAAACAAATACAATTCCGCAGGAATTGAACTGACTATTGCATATCTGGGGAATTTCAAGGAATTTATAAATTATTGGCAAATGTTAAAAATGTTTAAATAATAAGTAAAGAAACCGACAATATTGAACCAATAGTCAATGATAAACAAAACAAACATTACAACTTGAAATGCATTTCCTACAATTTCGAAAAGTACGTCCTCCTTCATAAAAAAGAGAAATGTTATGGTTAAAGGTAAATATAGAATCATTCATGCCAGTGTATAAGTAATTTAACAAATACAATGCATTAAACGTTCCTAATGTAATAATTCCTAGTGATAATAGACATTTTTAATAAAATAATTAAACTTGCTGAAACATTTATTTAAAAAATAAAACAAACAAAAAAACTACCGATATATATATATATATATATATATATATATATATATATCTCGACATAAAAAATAAATATTGTAAATGCATAATTATATAACAAAATTATAATAAACAAAGTAAAATATAAGAATAAAAAATGGATAATTAAAGACTTCACTTTTTAAAAATACCACATCGTTTTCTTTGACCAATGGAAAAAAAGCACGTTCGTTCACTCCGATATCAGCGTCTATATCTCAATAGGAAGTAACAGTTTGAAGGCACGGTGGAGTAATGGATAGTGACTCGGATTGGGGAATCAGAAAGCTGAATTTGAATTCCAGTCGAGTTCATTACATTCACTTACGTGTTAATACCCCTAGAAAAGGTATTTATCCATTTATTTTCCATGCAGCTATAAATAAACAACAGGACAGACCCGGTCCTATAGTCTTGGCTGGCAACCGGTTTAGGATAAGGAAAACAATAAATTCAAACCTGCTTGAAAAGTGTTGGGCTTCGTCAGGTTGTTTTGTTCAGGCAACATCGCTGCTGCTGCGACTGAAGTACACAATGTGCCCCTACGGTACTAATGGGCTACGGGACTCGTGATTATGAAGTAACAGGCTTCTATTTTTTTTGTTTCTCATTCTCTTAAAATAACAACTTAAAAACGTGAAGGCGATGAATGGGAAACTTTTAATATAATCTTAGTTATAAGTATTGAGACTGGATATATTTAATGACCATATTTAACATTTACGGATTTAGATCTTAATTTGTATTGTTCTCCCTTTTTATTTTACTAATGTTGGGCTTACCAAATATATGGGGACGGTCTTGATAGTATAGCATTTTGCTACCACATATTTTCGACTACAAAAATCTGTGCAAAAACTTGACACAGAGCCTTGATATTTTTCTGACTTCTCATTGGTCAGTTAATATTTAAATCGTGTTCTCAACTACGTCCGAAAAGCATCGATCTAGTTCCTGACCTGACGAAAACCAATTCCGCCAAATTCTGTCTATGAATTTTGGAGCCTATCACGTGATTACGTTTATTATAAATACCAGACAAATTCTTTCTCCCTTTTGTTGATTTCTCCCGTTTACTAAAATGTAGTTGTTTAAGAAATCGCGTTCCGACCTCTTTCAGGCGGACGCTACGAAAACATCGCACACATACACGTAAGTACTGAAACTTAATTACGAACATTATAAGTATCAACATATTACAAATATTCAGCTACAAGCAACGGAAACTAATTAAACATTACGGAATATTCACACCTTCAACTATTCTGAAGCTAAAAGTTTATCAACATATTTTCAGCTTTACAGAATTCTTTCAACTCTCTCACAGTGAACATTTTGAGCGGCAAGTTCATTCAACTTTCTAATAAAATACAATAGTATCTGCCATCGACGCAAATATATGTGTGAGGTCTTGATACAATCTACTGTTGATACAAGTATATGTGGACAGCCTTGATAGTATCTGCCGTCGATACAAATATATGTTGTCGGTCTTGATATTTTCTGCCGTCGATACAAATATATGTGGGCGGACTTGATCGTATCTGCTGACGATACAAACATATGTGGGCGGCCTAGATAGTATCTGCCATCGATACAAATATATGTTGGCGGTCTTGATAGTATCTGCCGTCGATACAAATATATGTGGGCGGACTTGATCGTATCTACTGACGATACAAACATATGTGGGCGGCCTTGATAGTATCTGCCATCGATACAAATATATGTTGGGCGGAATTGATAGTATCTGCCGTCGATACAAATATATGTTGGTGGTCTTGATAGTATCTGCCGTCGATACAAATATATGTGGGCGGAGTTGATCGTATCTGCTGACGATACAAATATATGTTGGCGGTCTTGATAGTATCTGCCGTCGATACAAATATATGTGGGCGGACTTGATCGTATCTGCTGACGATACAAACATATGTGGGCGGCCTTGATAGTATCTGCCATCGATACAAATATATGTTGGGCGGAATTGATAGTATCTGCCGTCGATACAAATATATGTTGGTGGTCTTGATAGTATCTGCCGTCGATACAAATATATGTGGGTGGTCTTGATAGTATCTGCCGTCGATACAAATATATGTGGGCGGAGTTGATCGTATCTGCTGACGATACAAACATATGTGGGCGGCCTAGATAGTATCTGCCATCGATACAAATATATGTTGGCGGTCTTGATAGTATCTGCCGTTGATACAAATATATGTACTTAAAAGTATAAAATTATGTACAAAATTTTGAGATTTCGGCATTGAACAATCCATAGAGCTTGATGTGCAGCTAAACAAAATCAACCAACCAAAAATCCATATTGCTAGTAAAATTACTAACAATACATTTTTTAAATATCGGTATCACCCGATGCAAAGCAGTAAAGCCACTAAGGCACAAGGGGTCACAGGGTGTGGAAGAATTAGAACCAGAAACATTAATAATGAGCGGGATGAGGAAAGAGTAATCAGGAGAAGAGTAGATAGCGATTGACATTGTGTTTAAATTTTTGCAGATTAAAGTTGGCTGGAAAGCATGGAGCCGGAAGAGCATTTCACAAGCGAGAAGTGCGAGAAAAGAAACCGTTAGCATAGATTTTACGGTTACATCTAGCCAGCTCAACTGTAAATTGACGAGATCTCGACGCCAGTCTAGTACTTCGCGTAAACTAAAAAAAGTCTAGGTATCATAGCGAAGAACTCAATTGAATAATTACCGTGAAAGTATTTGTAGAAAAGACACAGAGAGGCAACCTTACAGCTGTGTGAAAGTGACTGAAGACGAACCACCAGGTAAAGACCAATAATATTGCTGATTCTTCTTTGGATTTTATCAAGGAGCTCATACGAAGTACAGATTGTACAAATCGTTGGTAGTCCCCATTCTCCTCTATGGATATGAAACGTGGACACTGTTGGCAGAAACAGAGAGAAGAGTCCAGGTGTTTGAGAACAAATGCAGGAGAAAACTCCTTGGCAACTTCTATTGGGAATATAAAAACAATGAGTTTGTGCGGAAAAGTGTCGGCCACCTGGAACCTATTCTCGCCACTGTCAAACGGAGAAACATGGCGTGGTTTGGACACGTTACAAAGCACGACAGCCTGTGCAAGACCATCATGCAAGGCAACGTTGAAGGTGGACGTAGGAGAGAACGTCAACGCAAAAACTAGTTGGACAATGTCAAACGATGGACAAGTATGACAACGCCAAAATTGCTGATGGCTGCTGTTGATAGACCGTTGAGGAGGAGATTCAATGTGGCTTCTGCATTCGGGTCCTCACCCACAATTACAAAAGTGAAAGCGATGATGATGATAATAATTATGATGAAGTGGATCATATGTGGCAGCAATATTCTAAGTATGGACGAATGGTAGACTTATAAATATCCAAGATAGATTCTGGAGAGAAAAATTGTCTTACACGACACAGTGAACCAACTTCCTTAGCAGCTGACCTATCAATGGATTCAAGATTCGTTTTGAGAAGAGAGATAGATTGATAAATAGATAGATAGAGAGAGAGAGAGAGAGAGAGAGAGAGTGAGAGAGAGAGAGAGAGAGAGAGAGAGAGAGAGAGAGAGAGAGAGAGAGGGAGAAAAGGCCACCATAATTGTCACTATCTGTCGTCCATAAGCAAAATGACCAACAATACACTTTATCTGTAGTTGAAGCCATGAAATTGCGTTCAAAATATTTCCATTTCGGCATTAAAAAAACCATTGATAAAATCAATCAACCTTTCATTCCATATAAATCTAGATTGAATGTATGATTTGTAGATGTGAAAAGCATTACTGGAATTAAAACGAATTCAAATTAAAAGAAGGCCGCTCTAAAAAGTGCAAACACAATTCTGATATTATCTCAACTCTAGTTTGATATCTCCTCGCCATTGACATGAGAGTGTAGTAAGCATAAATATAAGAATCCTGATCATTGGTCCAAATAAAGTCCCTAAGGCTGACGTCATGCGAAACAGAATTGATAGTTATTTTTTGTTTGCAACCACCGCAACATAGACAGGAAACAATGAACAATTTATAGGAAACAGTTACCAGATTTGAACGTAAACGTCCAAATCGTTCCATAACGAGGGTGAATAACATAAATAACTGTCATGTTTCCTCCCCTTGAAAATTTGCCAACTGTTAATATGATAAAAAGTAGAATAAAGGAAAAATACATTAACATTCTAATAATGCATGTCTGAACCTGGAAAAAATTAACGTCATTTGCTTTACATTCGGGGGAAAACCGTACAGCTCACATTTCCTGTTAATTTTTTTTCTAATTTTCGTTTGTTTCTTGTACTTGCAAAATTGACAAATATAATAAAAATACTGTGTACAATAAATAAATTGTGGGTCAGTAGTGTATTATTGAATATAAACTTGACTGGTTTGATCCAGAAAAATCCATAATCCCAAAATGATTTTGAATAATGATTGTTAGAAAGTTAGAGCTGTACGTTTTTGTTCCACAAATTTTCCAGGTTCAGACGTGCATTTAAATCGTCTGTTGTTTGTAACACTTTTAATATTTTTGTCATATACCTACATGATGATACTCATAAAAATGTATATGATTATTTACACACGGATAAATTATATATATATATATATATATATATATATATATATATATATATATATATATATATATATATATATATATGTACACGAAATGGACAAAGTCCGACAATGATTTTAATATATTTTATTGTTATACGTTATTCATATAGACACGAATATTTAAGTAAATACTCTGTTTAATAAACAGTATTAACAACATATGCTGGCCTGAACGCCCGAGAAATTTTCATAGAAAATATGTCTTTCGACGGGAATTGAACCTGTATCCGGAACCGTAATATAGTCTGACGTACTATACCAGTTTAGCTACAGAGGTCACATATTTTCGATGTAAATTTCTCGGATGTTCAGGCCGGTAAATGTTGTTAATACTGTTTATTAAACAGAGCATTTACTTAAATATTTGTGTCTATATAAATAACGTATGACAATAATAAATATATATATATATATATATATATAGCTGTGATACAGCGAAACAGTACTGTCTGTGAATGACATAATTTAGCTCTTGAAAATACATTTCAATTGAGCACTGTTGAGTGATAAGCTAATTCTATAAACAACAGCCACCTGCACTAATGCAAAGCTCTTCAGTAAAATGAATGAAGCACTTTGGCTGATTGCCATTTGTTTACATTTGTAAAAACAATACGCTAGATTTAGTTGTGTAACTCTACCGAGTGAAGATAGCTCTGGCTGACACCTAATCAGTTGTGTTTCAATCCTGGCTTGAGGCATTCGGATGTCTAGTCGCACTGAAGAGCTGTGATACAGCGAAACAGTACCGTCTGTGAATGACATAATATATATATATATATATATATATATATATATATATATATATATATATATATATATATATATATACAGTAGTAATCCGTTGGTATAATCCAGGCGAGACCTATTAACATAGAATTTGAAATATGTTAAAACTGACTCACAAAAGAGCGCTCACTCACACACACACACACACACACACACACACACACACACACACACACACACATATATATATATATATATATATATATATATATATATATATATATTGCAAGTAAAAGGTTTGTCATTTAGCTGATTGATGTTACTTTCAGCATCCCGACTCCAGAGTTTCGTAGACTGACTTTCCGGGAATTACTCCGCCCATTCCTCAGGAGGTATCACCATTTGACTATTTATAAGTTTTATACGCACTTTTCATTGTTGCAAGGTTTTTTTCATAGTGTATGTGTGCGTTCGTACGCCCATGAGCCCGTCTGCGCGTATGTGAGTACGTGTAGAATGTCATGATTTATTGATCCTTTCGTCTTTTTCTTTTTCACTTTACACTGACTCTTTAACTTTTTCCCTCTTTTTCTCTTTTTCCTCTTTTCTTTCAATTGTTGCCATTTGACTTCCATTTTTCTATACAGACTGTCATTCTTAATTTGTGATCGTTCTCGTGTTTTCTTGAGTTAGGAAAATTGTATTTTTTTTTTTTTACATAAATAATTAATTTTAATGCTTAAATAATAAAGTATATATTTATATGTCTTCATTTGGCCATTATTTCGTTTTCTTACCTGATTTGGTAGTATCTTAAGTACTATTGGGGTGTTAATTGCAGGAGGTTAAGTTTATAATTAAGTTTTTATTTATTATTGTTTGAATTTGTATGCATATGCTTACATTCATACGTTTACACAACGCACGCACACATACATGTACATGCATATACATATATAGATATACACGCATGCACACACGCATATATGTGTGCAAACGCGAGCAAACAAATGCAAGCGCTCTTGTGCCCGTGTTTTGTTATGAACATATAAACTAGTGTTTAAATGGTAAAGTGATTTTTTTCCACATTTTTAGGGTAATTAATTTAGGGTAATTAATTATGGGTCATTGGGTTTATGGCGTATTTTCGCTGTTGTTTGAATAAATGCATATAGAATATATAATATATACAACCGCACACACCGATACGCTGCCGCACTCACGCACATATGTATTTTTAAACAGTGTTTAGGTAGTAAATGAAATATTTGCTTATATGTTATCATTTATTTAATAGCTAGTAGTTTATTTGTTTTTGCCTTGGTGTTATTGAGGTATTAATTATGGATAGTTAGGTGTGTTCATTTGTAGTTGTTTCATTGTGTGTGTCTGTTTGTTTGTGTCTATGTGTGCGTGTGTGTGTGTGTGCGTGTGTGTGTGTGTGTGTGTGTGTGTGTGTGTGTGCGTGTGCTTGTATATATTTATATGTATATACCCGCATGCACACAAATACGTAAGAGTATAGATGCGTATATTTAATATTTGTTCGTTTACTTTAATTTGTTTATTTTTATTTCTTTGTTTAATTTGGTTGATTTTATTTTATGTTTATTTTGTTTATTTTATTTTATGCTTATTTTATTTATATTTGTATTTTTTTTATTTATTTATGTTTATTTTATATTATATTTTATTTATTTTTAAGTTTATATTATATTTATTTTATTTATTTGTTTATTTAAATTTTTTAAATTTAAAAAAAAATAGTTCTTAGATATTAAATTAAGTATTTATTTATATGCCTACACTTAGCCATTATTTCATTTTTCTTGTTTAAGAGTTTATTCTGGTTTCTAAAAATAATTATTGCTAATTTTTCTTCTAAGGATAGTTTACAGTTAATACTGTATGGAGATGCCCTGTTTTTGATTTTGGTGGGTATATTGTTTTCTTTTTGGGTCTATGCAAGATAGGTTCTGAAGAGAAAAAGTGTCTAGAACGACACAGTGAACCAACTTAGCTAACAACAGGCCTAGCGATTGATTCAGTATAATTGTTCCACTTCATGTCAACGGAAAACGTCAGCGGAGAAGGCTAGATGTTAACTCCTCTTAACACACTATTATTAACACACTGCGCCTCGGAACTTTTTCCAATATCACCATTCCTGAATGAATTACTAATTTTCCAAGCCAAGATAAATGACTGCAAAAATATTAAAAAAATGAAACGAAACGGTTAAATTAATAATTTCATGTTATTTAAAATATATATCACATAAATTAATCCCAAAGTAAAATAATTTTATTACTAATTAGCATTAAAAGATGCAAGATCATCACTTACTCACTTTCGTTCATTAAACATTGAATTTTTTCACTTCGCGTGCTCCATAGTTTGACTGACTTTTCGACTAACCTGATGATATTTATGAGCGTTCTTAAACTCTAACATTTTTTTTAATAAAACAATAGCATTTTTGGTCTTGTATATAAATACGTATTACAAAATAAAATCCTTGCATTTGCCTTGAGAAAGTCCATCAGAGGACGAACCGCGTCGGCTAAGTTTTCCTTTTCTCTTATATATATATATATATATATATATATATATATATATATATAGTGTAACCCGGATATAAGAGACCCGGATATAAGAGAAACCCGAATATAAGAGATATTTTATCTGGTCCCAAATTAGAGCCTGTGTTAATGTATATAAAATAGACCAAACCCAGATATAAGAGAAACCCGGATATAAGAGACTTCTTCTCCAGTCCCGGCAACTCTCTTATATCCGGGTTACACTGTATATATATATTGATAATATTAGTGGTCAATATATATATATATATATATATATATATATATATATATATATATTTCCAAGAGGATAAAATCCAGGTAGAGCTCTATGTACAAGACAGAGCAAGAATATAATATAAAAGGCTCAGACACTAATATTCCATACTTATAATTTATTACATTGGAATCGTAATCACGATCCAATTCATCAGACCTACAAATTCAAAAAGAAAACAGAAAATATAACTGCGGGTTTTCTGTTTTGTTTTTGAATTTGTATGTCTCATGAATTTGATCGTGATTACGATTCCAATGTAATAAATTATAACCGTGTTTGAGCCTTTTATAATATATATATATATATATATATATATATATATATATATATATATATATATATATATATATATATTGGTTTAAATTATCGAATGTCACGTAGTGACACCGTTGCATAAAACAACCCAGTTCAGTCAAGGAACGCTGAGTATTTAGCGAATCCGTTGAAAGATTTCCGCACTTTACGAATTCCTGAAAAGAAACGAAAAGATAAATGCATAAATTTTCTTTCTTTTTATGTGCCGTGTCCTTTCAGGACGTAGACGATCATGGCTCTCCACTTCCCCCTATCCCTTGTGACTCTCAATAAGTTTGGTCCTTCTGCCACTTCCCCCAGACCATGTCATCTACTTACTCAAGCCCGTCAGGTATGTCATACGTTGCTTTCCCTTGTCTCTTTCTCCTTCTATTCGACCTGTGAGTATCAGATTTTCCAGGCCCTCCCTTTTCCTTACGTGTCCCAAAAACTTCAGCTGCCTCTTCCTGATGCTAAGTATAAGACTCCTCCTTGTTTGCATCCTCTCCAAGACCTCATAAAAAATACCTAAATAAAATGACTAAATGATTACAGAGTCAGACTAAACTAGTACTTGGCCTGTACCACACATATTGAATTAAAAAAAAAATACGTATAAATATTAATAAAAAAATTTCATCCCAAGTAAGGCAATAAATCCACTAAGACGTAAGGGGTTATAGAGAGCGAAAGAGTTAGAGAGAAGGGAAAAAAAAAATATTATTTAGGATGCTGACCTCAAGTAATTCGTTACGCCTTCTCGGGTTAACATTCGCTGCTGACGCGAAGTCAAAATATTATATTAAATCCATTGCTCTACGCCAGCTACTAAGAAAGTTGGTTCACTGTCTCGTGATAGATATTTTTTGTGGAGTGAGTAGCCATAGCAAAATAAATAACAGAAATATCCAATAAACGGAATAAGCAGTTACAAGAGAATGAAAAGAAAGGAACAGGGCAAAAAAGAATATAAAGCATGCAAAAAATATAAGTAAGACAAATCAACAGTAATATGGCAAAAAGTCCACAAACTAAGAATTGGCGTTGACACATAAAAGTCCGGACAAGCGAACGTAGCATTCTGAGTTCAAGACAAGACAGATCGGGAATGAAGATGAAACTGCAAAACGGCCTATTTTATTGACTAAGAAAAAAAAATCCCAGCATGCATTTGTGTGCTTCTGCCTATAAAGGTGGGGGAGGAAAGTATTTTACAGTCATTCCTAAAAGAGTTTGAAACCAACAATTTTTCTCTCCAGAATCTATCTTACATATCTATAAGTATCATTCACCCTTGCTTAAAATATTGATGACACAAATAACCGCTGCTTTTGTTATTTATTTAAAGATTCTTGATGAAATCCAAATGAGATTAAGCAATATTATTGGTCCTGGCCTGGTGCCCCGGCTTCAGTCACTTTCCCATCTCCGTAATGTTGCTTCCCTGTGCCTTTTCTATAAATGCTTTCATTGTTTGGACAAGTTCTTCGCTATGGTATCTAGACTTTATGAATTTAAACGCAGTACTAGATGGAGTAATGGATAGCGGCTCGGATTGAGGAATCGGAGAGCCGAGTTCGAATTCTACTCGAATCCATTACATTCACTTACGTGCTCATACCCTTGGGAAAGGTATGAATTCTCCTCTTTTCCCAACAGGACAGACCGGGTTCTTTAGCCTTGGTCTACCGCAGAAAGAAAATGGCAACCTACTGCGGGAAAGATACATGATCGCCTAAGCGTGTATCACGCATGGCACATAACTGACTGAATAGATTGGCAACAAGGTCTCATCAGTTTAGAAACGAATTGGCTAGATGTAACCTGTAAGTTCTATGCTAACAGTTTATTTTCTCGCACTTCTCGCTTGTTAAACTCTCTTCCGGCTCCATGCTTATGGTCAACTTTGATCGTTAAAAATTTAAATGCAATGTCAATCTTTATTTACTGTCTTCCTGATTACTCTTCTATTGTTCTCGTTCCTTCATAATCTTTTCTGTTTTCTAATTCTTTCACACTCGGTAACCCCTTGTGTCTTAGTGGCTTTACTGTCTTGCTTGGGGTAAATTCGATTTAATAAAATGAGAGAGGACAATAAAAGGACAGGAATTAAGGAAACAGAAGATGACGATTGACTTTACATTTACATTTTAAAAATGTAAAATTGCCCGACAAGCAAGAAGTTTGAAGAGAGTTCCACAAGCGAGAAGTGTGAGAGAAGAAATTGTTAGCATAGCTACATACGGCTACATCTAGCAATTTCAACTGTAACCCTATTTCCAGCACAATTACATAAACACATACATACCATATTAAAACATGCCCAAACTTTATTTTATACTCAATAACAGACAATATTTAGAAAATTCTACAATTTACCAAAAAGATTCTACAATACAACATACAGAGTTTAAATCAAAGTGTATATTGTTTAGAAATTAACATCACCATGTGAAATATTTGAACAATCAGCAAAAACTAACGCCCTATTTTTCCCGAACCAAAGTCCGGGAAAATTTCTTGTAAAATCCCAGATTTCGCCTAGAGCAGAGATGCGACTGCCTCCAAGGCATTCAAATACAAGAGAAGGCGTGCCGAAAGAAATATGTGTCGGTGACTTCAAACAAATCATCTCCAACAACAACAGCAGCGATGGTCAGTGAATCTTTGCTGACGATCAAAATTTTTTCTCAACCTTAGTTTTGACTGTGAACTAACCACTTAAAAGTCTTTTTTCACCCACAATTTTTTTTTTTTACTATGGACCAACTATTGAAAGGTTTTTCTAAACCACAGATTTTCTGTGAACCAATTATCTAAAGATTTTACTATTTTTTAATATATTGATATATATTTTTACTTTGACTATTTTAAAATAATTTTTTAATCTTTTGAATTCCTGTGTATATCTTTGTAAATACAAATGATTTATTTAACAGGCATGCCCATGTTTTCCCTATTTTTAATTTATTATTGTTTGGAATTCGGACGTTCGGATTTTTGATATAAAAACAATCTCAACGTCTGAATTTCCGACAAGGTCATCAGAACAATTATCATGAAAATATTTATAGAAAACGTACAGGAAAGCTATGTTACGTTGGTGAGAAAATGACTTACGCTGAGATGCTAGGTCACGACCGATAACATTGCAGATTCTTCTTTGGATTTTGTCAAGAATCTCCAGATACATAGCAGAAGCATTAGACTAGATGTCATAGCGTGGACAAATACAGTGTAACCCGGATATAAGAAAACCGTATATAAGAGAAACCCGGATATAAGAGAGATTTTATCTGGTCCCAAATTAGAGCCTGTGTTAATGTATACATAATAGACCGAACCCGCATATAAGAGACTTCTTCTCCGGTCCCGACAACTCTCTTATATCCGGGTTACACTGTAGTAGACTTTAGATGTATTTTTTCTTCATTCTTTATAATCAACATTTCATACGACGGAATTAGTTCCAGAATTACAAAGAAAAGTTGGATGATCAGCAAAAAAGACATTAATTTTTATTAGGGCCACATTACAAACGGAAGCAACTCAATCTAGAACTGTCAACGCGAATTTGTGTCTGTGAACCTGATTGAAACGAATCATCGATGTAATATTTTTTAAAACAAATTTGGCAATTTTGTTAGTCTAGTTAAATTAAGTAAGGATTAAAGTAACTATTAATGTTTAATTCGTAATTCGTGCGGTACTATATATATATATATATATATATATATATATATATATGTATATATATATATATATATATATATATATGTGGTACTATATATATATATATATATATAGTACCACACCATAATAAAAAAGTTTTAAGATAGGCTTCATAATTTAACATTTAATGATTAAAACCGAATAAAATAAATATAAACTAAGGCGCCTTTCGACCGACACTTCATCAGAAGTCAATCGTCTGTATTAAAATACTACTGAGGTGGTTTTTTTTTTTATATAGGATCTAAAAATTAGAAAAGTTTCTTCCCCCATTTGTCTTCTCTCCAATTTTAAGATCCTATTAAAAAAAAGACCCCATAAGTAGTACTTTTGTTATATATCTCTTTTAAATAGATTAATATGTATCCGTTGAATTTTGAATCCATGGTTCACGACATCTTACTTAACATAGACTATTTTGATTGGTTGAACCCATTATCAACATATCTTTTCTAGCTTCTTTACATTTCTATATCATAATATCGTAATAACCTTCATTTACCACCGCCTGATAAGATGCTGATATGCATCGAAACATGAATGCATTTATGTAGCAGTTTTACATATTTGTTCGAATATAATATCCTATAATAAAGAATTATCGCTCTACTGTTGTGTTGAGCACCCTATTTTTAAATTAATGCTGTGAACGTCTGAATTTATATTTTATTCGTCTCATTTATATATATATATATATATATATATATATATATATATATATATATATATATATATATATATATAAATATATATATATATATATATATATATATATATATATATATATATATATATGTAACAGTCACACTACTACACGACTATCAAGATGCCTTATTTTACATCTGTCCGTTCACAGCTTTACTAGAACCCATTTAAACACCAAACCCCATCCGAAACATACTAGTAGAAAATACAAACAAAATAACCTCAACCACATGTAAAAAAAAAAAAAAAAGATAAAAAATAATGGAAGCCTTAATAATAAAAAAGAAAAAGCCAACACTTAATAATATTAACTACGAACACGGCCACAATGTGCTGACTGTGTTTGGAAAATAAAACATCCCTATAACTCCAGAAACATACACACAACCCATACACCAAATTAAAAAGCAAAAATAAAATCATCCTTGGTAATAGCTAAAAGTATAGCCGAAAGCTCTCGGAATTTGGACAGTTTCTACACACTCTGTGTCCAGAAAAGAAAACACTTGTTCGAACACAAGAAAAATTAAATAAAAAGCTTAACCGCAATACCTTGCCTGTCGTCTTTAATGAAACATGTATAAATGAAGGATTGCTGATTAAATACACAATATATATATATATATATATATATATATATATATATATATATATATATATATATATATATAATGGTAAAGGTACTTAGATGGGGGACCGCTTGGGAACACCTGGTATTGTAAGAACATCCCGACTACCGGGGTAAACTTCTCAACCTTAGTTTTGACTGTGAACTAACCACTTAAAAGTCTTTTTTCACCCACAATTTTTTTTTTTTACTATGGACCAACTATTGAAAGGTTTTTCTAAAACCACAGATTTTCTGTGAACCAATTATCTAAAGATTTTACTATTTTTTAATATATTGATATATATTTTTACTTTGACTATTTTAAAATAATTTTTTAATCTTTTGAATTCCTGTGTATATCTTTGTAAATACAAATGATTTATTTAACAGGCATGCCCATGTTTTCCCTATTTTTAATTTATTATTGTTTGGAATTCGGACGTTCGGATTTTTGATATAAAAACAATCTCAACGTCTGAATTTCCGACAAGGTCATCAGAACAATTATCATGAAAATATTTATAGAAAACGTACAGGAAAGCTATGTTACGTTGGTGAGAAAATGACTTACGCTGAGATGCTAGGTCACGACCGATAACATTGCAGATTCTTCTTTGGATTTTGTCAAGAATCTCCAGATACATAGCAGAAGCATTAGACTAGATGTCATAGCGTGGACAAATACAGTGTAACCCGGATATAAGAAAACCGTATATAAGAGAAACCCGGATATAAGAGAGATTTTATCTGGTCCCAAATTAGAGCCTGTGTTAATGTATACATAATAGACCGAACCCGCATATAAGAGACTTCTTCTCCGGTCCCGACAACTCTCTTATATCCGGGTTACACTGTAGTAGACTTTAGATGTATTTTTTCTTCATTCTTTATAATCAACATTTCATACGACGGAATTAGTTCCAGAATTACAAAGAAAAGTTGGATGATCAGCAAAAAAGACATTAATTTTTATTAGGGCCACATTACAAACGGAAGCAACTCAATCTAGAACTGTCAACGCGAATTTGTGTCTGTGAACCTGATTGAAACGAATCATCGATGTAATATTTTTTAAAACAAATTTGGCAATTTTGTTAGTCTAGTTAAATTAAGTAAGGATTAAAGTAACTATTAATGTTTAATTCGTAATTCGTGCGGTACTATATATATATATATATATATATATATATATATATATATATATATATATATATATATATATATATATATATATATATATATATATGTGGTACTATATATATATATATATATATAGTACCACACCATAATAAAAAAGTTTTAAGATAGGCTTCATAATTTAACATTTAATGATTAAAACCGAATAAAATAAATATAAACTAAGGCGCCTTTCGACCGACACTTCATCAGAAGTCAATCGTCTGTATTAAAATACTACTGAGGTGGGTTTTTTTTTTATATAGGATCTAAAAATTAGAAAAGTTTCTTCCCCCATTTGTCTTCTCTCCAATTTTAAGATCCTATTAAAAAAAAGACCCCATAAGTAGTACTTTTGTTATATATCTCTTTTAAATAGATTAATATGTATCCGTTGAATTTTGAATCCATGGTTCACGACATCTTACTTAACATAGACTATTTTGATTGGTTGAACCCATTATCAACATATCTTTTCTAGCTTCTTTACATTTCTATATCATAATATCGTAATAACCTTCATTTACCACCGCCTGATAAGATGCAATGATATGCATCGAAACATGAATGCATTTATGTAGCAGTTTTACATATTTGTTCGAATATAATATCCTATAATAAAGAATTATCGCTCTACTGTTGTGTTGAGCACCCTATTTTTAAATTAATGCTGTGAACGTCTGAATTTATATTTTATTCGTCTCATTTATATATATATATATATATATATATATATAAATATATATATATATATATATATATATATATATATATATATATGTAACAGTCACACTACTACACGACTATCAAGATGCCTTATTTTACATCTGTCCGTTCACAGCTTTACTAGAACCCATTTAAACACCAAACCCCATCCGAAACATACTAGTAGAAAATACAAACAAAATAACCTCAACCACATGTAAAAAAAAAAAAAAAAGATAAAAAATAATGGAAGCCTTAATAATAAAAAAGAAAAAGCCAACACTTAATAATATTAACTACGAACACGGCCACAATGTGCTGACTGTGTTTGGAAAATAAAACATCCCTATAACTCCAGAAACATACACACAACCCATACACCAAATTAAAAAGCAAAAATAAAATCATCCTTGGTAATAGCTAAAAGTATAGCCGAAAGCTCTCGGAATTTGGACAGTTTCTACACACTCTGTGTCCAGAAAAGAAAACACTTGTTCGAACACAAGAAAAATTAAATAAAAAGCTTAACCGCAATACCTTGCCTGTCGTCTTTAATGAAACATGTATAAATGAAGGATTGCTGATTAAATACACAATATATATATATATATATATATATATATATATATATATATATATATATATATAATGGTAAAGGTACTTAGATGGGGGACCGCTTGGGAACACCTGGTATTGTAAGAACATCCCTACTACCGGGGTAAACTTCCATTTTGGGCACCCCGAGGCGGTGTAGTGGTTAGCAAGCTTGTCTTGCCATGAACAATTACGACTGAGTAGTGAGTTCGATCCTCACTGGGTGCCCCATACTTTCGGCCTTGTGCCACATTTAAGCTACGCTTGAAAAATTGCTATGTAGTATGATATATAGCGAGGGTAAAGTGTTGTTAGAATCAGATTCAAAGGTAAAATCTCGTAATTAAAATTGTGTATACAATCGTTTAAAACGGTTTTGGAGATATATTAACAGAGAATTATCTATATATCTAAAATAAGAAGAATTTTGTGATAAGATATTTTAGATAGAACGATTCTCTAGAAATTTTAAAAATAGGCAAGCCAAAATACTTTTAGAGGAGGACCCATCTGTAAATCAATTTTTTTCTATAAAAATTGTTATCGAAGGTGGAAAAAGATTGATTAGTGATTAAATGGCAAATATTTATGGACTTAATTTTGTAGGAAGAACTAATTTTTACTTATGTTTTATTTTTGGAATTTCTTTACAGGAACTTTTCGGTATAAAGATTTTATATCTAAACTGGTTATATATATTTTTTTGTGTCAATATTTTTCAATTTACTTAAAAGATCACCAGACAAAGCGCATCGACTAAGATAGGTTTTCCTTTTGTCTTTATTCATATTGTCCATTTACAGATATATTTTTAGTTATATCTGAAATGTTTCTCTCTCTCTCTCTCTCTCTCACACACACACACACGCACACACATATATATATATATATGATAGTTGTATATTTAGGCAGCAATCCTTCTTTTATACAAGTTTCATTAAAAACGACAGACAAGGTACTACGGTTAAGTTTTTTATTTAATTTTTTTTGTGTACGAACAAGAGCTTCCTTTGCTGGACAAAGTGTGTGTAAGAACTGTCCGAATGTTTTATTTTTCCGAGCGCTTTCGGCTATACCTTTAGCCATTATCAAGGATGATTTGATTTTTCAGCTTAATTGAGTGTGTGCATTATGTATATGTCTTAGTATGTAGTAGGGGTGTTTTAATTTCCAAATACGGTTAGCACGTTGTGGCTTTGTTCGTAGTTAATATTGTTAAGAGTAGGCCTTTTCTTTTTTATTATTAAAGCCTCCATTATTTTTAACCTTTTTTTACAGGTGGAAGCAATTAATATATTTGTGTTTTCTACTAGTATATTTCTAATGGAGTCTGGTAAATTTCTGTGTGTGTTTAAATGGGTTCTAATGGAGCTGTGATCGCATAGGTGTAACGTAAGACGTCTGGATAAGCATGTCGTTGTGTAACCGATGTAATTATTTATGAGTCCGGTTTCGTTAGGAACGCAGTTCCTTAAGGGGCATTTGAACTCATAAATAATGTTCGTTCTTTGCAATTTTGACTTATCAGGCGTGTTGTTATTTTTGAGGATGAGGTTAGCTGTCTTAAATTTTTTATAATAGATAATTAATTTGATTTTTTTATTTGGGTCGATTGGGGTGGTGTATTTCTTTATAATATGTCTTAGTGAGCATTCATCTTCATTCTTATGCATTTGGTTTTTGTAATAAATGTGTATGTGATTTTTGACTGTGTGTTCACTTTCATTATTACTTACTTTAGGGAGAAATAGTCTTATTTATTGGTCTATAAGGTGGTTAGGGAAGCCGTTGTTGATTAGGGTTTATTTTACGTTATTAAGTTCTTTGAGGAAGAGTAGTCTAGAGGATGAATTTTGGTGTGCTCTTTCTAGAAAGTTTTTTTATTACAGCTTGTTCGTACACAAGAAAAATTAAATAAAAAACTTAACCGTAGTACCTTGTCTGTCGTTTTTAATGAAACTTGCATATATATATATATATATATATATATATATATATATATATATATATATATATATATATATATATATATATAGGTGCCAACCCATCACTGTTTGGTGAATCAAAGTGTGGCTGCAATCGATCTGATTAGTCGCCGAATCACATGATCACACAAATGGGGAAGGAAAAAGAGAAAGAAAGAAAACGTAACTTTACATCATTTAATTAATGGTTCCTTATGGCTAAAATATCGACTGGGTACATAACAGCAATATGTAAGTAATGGTTGCCCAACAAACATATTTCCTAATCGAAGTCGGATGTCGAGGTTTTATTGCCATCTCGACCTATGAATATCAATAAATAATATGAAATCATCTCTACTGATATGCGTTTTTCATCGATATAAGTTTACTACGTACCAAAGGTTAAACGTAGTTTGTTGCTAGGATGCGCGTTGTTTCGTGATCAACAATGGCTGAGTCAGTTTGGGTTCGGTGGTATAATGTAGAAAAAACAAAACAAAAAAAAAACGAAACTATCAATGAACGTAGTATTAATATCTTTGAGGATACACCTCAGCGCATCTTTGTAATGTATATCGAACAGCAATACTTCAGGATGCAAGCTGTCATCATGAACATGTCCGTCAAGCTGTGGTTTGTCGTAGCGGATGGTGTTAGGTGAAGTCTGTATCATGGAGTGAAGACCCACGAACCACCTCAAACAATTCGCAGTCAAGGCTTTCATTCTCAAAGACTTTCCTTCTTCTCACGTCTAAAGAACCAACTGGAGAAGAGCAGTCCATGAATAAAAAATCATTCGAAAACACCAGAAGACAAATAAAAGAGACGAAGAGAGCCTAAAGAACACCTAGAGCTCTACATCCCCTGAACCCTCCTAGCCTATCATGCGATGGCTGCTGACGTCTCCTCAGATTCAACATAGGACTCATTTCACACAAAAGGAAATGTCGATGAGCACCCTGATACCCGACAACCAGTTCCGCTAACGACGACTACTGAAAGCCACATAATAAAAATTATTATTTTTCGAAATAAATTTATATATTTTTACCTATATTCTTTTCAGGTGCACATTCAGGATGGCCTATGCCCAACTCCACGAGAGCGCCTCTGAGTGCCTGCTTGGTGTCCCGCTGACCACTGACCTGAGGTGGCACAACTACATTGAATCTATAGCTTCATCTACCGCATGGAAAATTGGTTCTCTGTGCCACGCCAGAACGTACTTCTCGCCGGAGTCGATCCTTCAAATCTACAAGTCAACCATTCGTCCTTGCCTGGAATACTGCTGCCATCTATGGTCTGATGTTCCCGCTGTTCATCTCGAGGTCCTAGACAAAATCCAGAGACGGATATGCAACGTGATTGGCCCTCATCTGGCATCCCGTCTGCAGACGTTATCTCAAAGACGTACTGTGGCTTCCCTCTGCCTTTTCTACAAGGACTTTCATGGCAACTGCTCGGACGAGCTACTTTTACTGGTTCCCAAACTGCATGAATTTAAGCGTGCTACTAGGATGACATCTCGGTCCCACCCTTTCACTGTCGAAACGGCTAAATGTAGCCATCTCTTCTATTCCAATAACTTCTTATCTTGCATCTCCCGTCAGTAGAACTCCCGTTCTATCACTTTCTTCCCTGAGAGCTAAAATCTTCAAATATTCAAATGTAATGTCAATTGACATCTTCTGATGCCTTGACCTTGATCCCTGTCCTTGTTTTTAATCCTTTTCCTAAACACTCCTCTTTACTCTTACTCTCACTCTCTGTAACCTCTTGTGTACTAGTGGCACTATTGCCTTGCTTGGGGCAAATTGCTTAAAAAATGCAACAGGAATATTACGTTTCATTTATGTTATACACACGAATACAAATTATGGTCTGATCGCTAAAGCTGTTGTGTCGTCAACCAAATGATTTTATGTTGAGCCGAAAAGTTGAAAATTTGAAGAAAAAAATCATAACCTCTCAGAATATTAATAGCGTGTTTTTAAAGTTTTATTTATTTTTGTTTAGCATTAAAAAAATAATATTACCCCATGCAAGGCAGTAAAGCCACTAAGTACAAGTTATTCCTGAGTGTGAAAGAATAAGAAAAAAAGATAAACATTATTAAGAAGCGAGAACAATAGAAGAATAATCAAGAAGACAGTCGATAACGATGGAGATTACATTAACATTTTTGAAGATCAAAGTTTGCTGGAAAACATGGAGCTGGAAGAGCGTTCCACAAGCGAGAAAAGCCAATTTTACTGTGAATTGATGGGAGTGTGAATTGATGGGACCTTGGCCCCAATCTAGTACTGCGCTTAAATTCATAAAGTCTAGGTACTATAGCGAAGAGTTCATTCGAAATGTTACCATGAAAGTATTTATAGAAATGGCTCAGAGATGCCAGGTCAGGACCAATCACATTGCAGGTTTTTCGTTGGATCTTATCAAGGATCTCTAAATATATAGCAAAGGAAATATGCCATATATGGTAGCAATATTCAAAGCTTGGACAAATGGCAGATTTATAAATAAGATAGATTCTGAAAAGTAAAATTGTCTAGAACTGTCTAGATGCTATGAATCAACTTTCCTAGCAGCAGGCATAGCAATTGATTCAGTTATCAGGGTGTGAAAGCAAATGAATGCCAGGTCAGGACATTTCAGATTCTTCTTCGGAAATTGTCAAGGATCTCTAAATATACAGCAGGGGCACCGACCGATGTGTAGCAAGAATATTCAATGATTTATAAATGACTCACATAATTTTAGTCAAAGCATGGGCGACCCCAGCATTTATGAACAATTTGTTGGCAGAAACAGAAAGAAAACTGCAGGAACTCCGAGACAGTTTAGTAAAGGAAAACGATAAGAAAGGACTAACCATAAATTTTAAGATGACAGAATGTACGGTTGTCAGACAGGGGAATAGCTCAAGATGCCAGCTACGAATTGAAGATGTCAAAATCATGCAAGTACTGAAATTTAAATATCTGAGAAATATTTTATTACATGACGGAAGGTGTGACTCCAAATTCCGAAGGTGCACTGAAATAGCGAAATATATCTTCCAAAAGCTAAACAAGGTATTAAGAAATAATAAAAATTCGAAACAAAGAAAAGAGTGGTAAGCAGCTATCAATATATAAAGGGTGTTTCATTAAGACGGATCAAAGTCAGCAGTAAAGAGAATCAATGTTATTGGTAAAAATGTATTAATTTCTCTATTGGATCATGTTATTTAAGTCTTGGCAATTATGTGTGAAAAATAATATCGCCCAAATGTCCGCCAAATCTGAAAGAAAAAAGAAAAAAAATCATTAGACGCTTAAACTTGATTCACATTTAAAATCGGTCCAAGTTATTGGAACAGCCTTTGTAACAGCGAATGCGAAATAATTTCCGCACATTTTCATGTATCTTGACAATTTTCTAAGCCAAAAGATATTCCGTTACAAAGAATATACAGAAACTCCATTCAAAGATCCCTCAGAATCCAAACATTTAGTTTTATTGTAAAAGCATAAATAACCTTGTAACTTGATGATAGATATGTATACATGTTCAGGGTTCCCTATTTTGACTTATTTAAACACTATTTAAATACATTAATTCAAGAATAAAAGTTAATTCTAAAATCGGATATTATTTTCTGAACAACCTAATATTGCTTTTGTACCACTGAACCAGGACAAAAATGTGCCTGTTATCAGTTTTGAGTCATCTTCAGAGATTATTAATTTTTCATTATTTGATTACCCCACCAGTTAACGAAAGAACTGCTAACGGACACTAGATGGCATTGCCAAAGCAGTAAATAAGAAAAGGGCGCAAAATCCTTACCCTCTTTCTGCGCTTTTACCTGTTGGCAATAAGACATCTCTCGGGGACCCTTTAGTCTCCAGCGAACCTCATGTCGTACTGAACACAACAACGAATAGTACATAACAGAGAGAACAGAACAGTATAAAATTTACATGACTACGCACAGGCGTAGCTAATAATTTTACTAAACGAACTGATAAATAACTCTTTTTAAATATAAATATTTCACAATATTTTATAGAAAATTTGTACACGTGTGCATACAAAAAAGAACATATTTACACGCCTTCATTCACTCCTTTTGTATTTTTTCATTTAGTTTGCCAAGTCAATAAAATATCTTGCAATTTTGCTTGCTCCGTCCTTTAGCTAGCACGGCCTTTGCGCCCAGCCAATACTTAATAAATAATGGACTATTCTGTTTTGATCACGTGGAAAGACGACAAAAGAAAAATCAGTAACGGTAGTCGGTTTCAGTGAGAAAACAGAAAGAAAGAAGGAAAAATAGAAGCGTTTAACGATTCCTGCCAGTCCATCATAAATAATGGACTATTCCGTTTTGATAGCGTGGAAAGAGGGGAAAAGACATATCAGAAACGCTACTTGGTTTCAGTAAGAAAATTTAAGAAAGAAATAAAGAAAGAAAGAAATAAAAAAGAAGAAGGGAATATTGAAGTGTTTAACGTTTGTTTCAGTGAAATGGAAATTGTTATCAATTTCAAATATTTTAATTTGTACCCCTTTACTTTCTAAAATAACAATCAACATTCATATTTATGATTGTTATTGCAATATTTTGTTAAAGTTGTTAAGCTCAAATAGTTAACGACGCGATAAGGAAATTTATTCGGATATTTTATTGTCGTAGAACTCGCCACGGGCTTATTCAATAATTAACTTCAGAATTAATATTCATCAGCCAATTAAGATAGGAAAACCCGGAAATTTTCACGGGCATTTTCTAGTTAGTATTTGCATGTAATCCGAATTCGTCAAGCTAATACTAATCAGCAGAAGAACCGCTCTTTAATTACATGTATTTTATACTTTGTTTAAAGCAGTCACTTGATAGAATGTCATCAACTTTATCTAAACAGAAGCGACAATTACGCAATTACTGCAATCTGATATCTACAATTATTTTCAAACGGAACATTATATCTGTTATTATTTATTTATATTGCCTCTCTTTGATGCTCTGCTAAACAGCAGCAGTTTCTCATGACCGGCTTTATCCCAAGCAAGGCGATAAGGCCACTAAAAAGCAAGAGGTTAGTGAGCCGGAAGGGACAATTCATCACCGCCGATTGATCACCGCCGACTAAGTGCCGGGACAACTCAGGACCGAAACAACTAAGCACCAGAAGTGAATATTTTTTAAAATTATTTTTAATAAAGTAAATTTTAAATAAATTTATTTTTTAATAAAGTAAAAATATTCACTAATATCTGTGCCGATACATTTTCATCCGGTAATTTGATCAGGTCCGCGGTTAAGCCGAAGTCTGTCGCTCAGGACGCAGAGATAAAAAAAAAACAAAAAAAAAACAACAAACAAACAAAAAAACAGTTAAATATTTTTCTTTTTCTGACAGATTTTTTTTTTACTCTTGTGGCAATAGAGACTTCTGGGGTTATTGGCCCTCGTTCGATGTCGTTACTTCGGAGGGTGGGCAGGATGGCGTCTCGATTAAGGGACGAGCCTCGCGAAATAGAGTGACTCTTGCATCGTGTCTCACTGGCGATGGTGCGAGCTAATGCTTTTGCCATCATTGCGACTAGTAGAGGATAGCAAAAACAAAACAAAAAACCCCCAAAAAACAATAACATTTTGTTTATAGATACTTTGTTCACACTTTATTCAAACTTTGTTCAAATAAATTCACTAATTAAGATTTAATCCTTAATAAATTACTTACTAAAAGTTATTTTTTTAAAGAGAAGAATGTAGCCGCAAACGTTTTTGATTATAATGTGTATTTTTAAAATATACATTATACTTTATTTTTCCATATTTTTGCTACATGTATTTCCGATCTCGGACCTTCATCAGGCAAAGAGCGGTTATTTCCACATAATATTAAAAGGAATTAATTTTCCTCATGTTTTCCGATGTTCAACCATTGTCATTTGTGTGTAGTAGTAATCCAATTTTTTTTCTTTGACTTGTTGAGAAAATGTTCTTCTGCTTTAGGGGTATTAAAACAATTGGGATTGGTCAGAGAAAGGGCGAAGGAAGAAGGTCTTTGCTCTTATCTTTTTATGACCCCTGTGTCTTTTTAAACATATCTCCAGTTTTGTGTATTGTGTGTGCTAGTATGTGTATATATATTTCTTCTCCATACATATTGTTTTATTATAAGGAATTAGTATATTGTTTCGAGGAGAGGGGTTAAATCTTTCGATATGCCTTCTGCCTGTTTGTGGGGAGGGCTATCAATAACTGATATAATGGGCGTATTGGAATGTCCGCTTTGTTGGTTTTAGGTAGGCCATTAAAATTTTGCTTGTATTTTCTTGAATTTGGTCCTTTTTAAAACATTTTGCCTAAACAATCAATACAGTTCTAATATGTTGATGACGGTCTCTAAACATATCTCATATATCTCCACAAAACTAATTATTTTTAATCAATTCCCCCAAACAAGGCGATAATGCCACTAAGACGCAAGGGGGCTACTGAGAATAAAAGTGTAAATTAAATTTAAATTGATTGGAATGATTTTTTAATTGCTAAAATCGGTCATATTGATAGATCTGTAAACACAACATAATTCTCTTTATTAAAAACCTTTCAAAAATAAAATATACTTTTCTGAAACTTTATTTGAGGAAGATTAACTGATTTAAAGTTTAATTAATAAAACAAATATTACTGAATTTTAGTTAAAAATATCACAGAAAAGTATTTTTTAACTCGAAAGTGGGTGTTTTTATGAGATGTTGACACATCTATCGATAACCTGATGTTTGCGAGATTTATGTAAGGAGGAAATAGTTGTAGTAAAATAACATGACGAATAAAACGTAAATGCCTTTTTTAAAATAATTTTTCAACTCTTAAATCTGTAATCTTAAAAATATTTTAAAGATTCTAATATCTTGTTGAGTTTTAAGCACTTTGGCGTTATAGCCTTCATTTAGAAGACACTTGTCCAGGAAATGTTAGAAAATTATTAATAAATTTTAAATGTATTATAGTTTAACGCTCTTATTTTCTGCTGTTGTCGTGTATGGATGTTCGTATTTATAAAAATCGGCACGTTTATACACACAAAAAATTCATAATTCTTTTTAAAATACTGGGTTTCGATGAATTATTGTAAGCTTTTTCATTTATAATTAGTAAATATACTTTTATTTAATAACAATATAACTTGACTGCTACAAATTAATACAGAATTTTAAGAGATTTAAAAACGAAAAAAAAAACTATTCTAATTAAAAAAAAATGAAACATTTCTTGTAAAAATTCATGATTCATCGAAAAAATCTTTTTCATAAGACAATAGTGTTCATAATATATTTTATTCATAAGAGATGAAAGCAATTCTAATAGATACTCTGTAATTGTGATTCCTGTTTGACAAACATAATTTGATGATTTAAATTCTCTTCGGACGCATATTTCTAAATAATATAAACATTAAGCGCTGCAAAAAGAATTTCTCGAAATTACATAAAAGTGTGGGTAACAAATGTAAAAAAAAGAAAAGAAAAGGTTTGATTAAAATCCGTCAATTATCTGATTTTTGCAATAATTTTCAAATCGATGCGTGTTTAAACGCAAAAAGACGCTAAAATTTCCGATACTAATTTATCCCATTCATATCAGAGAGACAAAATATTTAACCAAAAATTCGAAGGTTCTACGAAGAATTAAAAAATAATTTTTATACCAAAAAATCCTTTTAATAATAACACACACACACACACACACACACACACACACACACACACACACATATATATATATATATAATTGCTGATTCATCCCGAGGAGTGGACCGAACGATTACAAAAAGTTTCGTCAACGATACTCTGGAGTCAGGGTGCTGAATACAGTATCAATCAGCTAAGAGATAAATTTTATATTGGTATTAATCCTATATACAGTGTAACCCCGATATAAGAGACCCGGACATAAGAGAAACCCGGATATAAGAGACTTCTTCTATGGTCCCGGCAACTCTCTTATATCCGGGTTACACTATATATATATATATATATATATATATATATATATATATATATATATTTTAAACATGTTGTGTTGAATGTTAAAGACAACATCGTCCTGCATATTTTCTTTTGAATTTTCTCATATTTTCTAATGAGACTTTTTATTTGAAAATGATATCGAAATAAATATTGTCCGTACGATAACCTAGTACTTTCGAACATCATTGTTCATCTTCAGGGTCAAAATTTTTAGTCAAAATGTTTTAAAAACATTTGCCAATTGTCTTGTAGCGGAATCATGCTATTATTTATTTACATTTTAAAATACAAAATGTGCCACAAGGGCTAAAAATGGGGAGGGGGAAAAGACTGGTCTCCTCTAGTCCTACCTGAAAACTATCTAGTCTCATTCGTTGACCCATTCGTACTTACAATTTTCCTTTCACCATAACAACACATTTACTTTCACAACACACTCACCAAAATACCACATTTTCTCGATGAAAAGCCCTAACATGAATTTTTATTTACAAAATCATCGAGGGATGGGGAAAAAAAATCAAAAACCCACTGTTTATATACAATGTAAAATGTGTATGTACAATAAACTAAACAAAACAATATTAGTAGTAGGACCCTTCCAAAAATGTGGCAGAAATCTCTATTAACTGGGATGAACAAATCCAGAGAACAGAGACATCTGTCACCTAACATCTTACCTTAAAAGGCTGGGATGACTAATGTTTCGGTTCGAGGCCCCAAATCCTCTTGCTTAAGGTGCGTCCAACAACCACACTAGGTCAGCACCTCTCACTCGCACCAAGCGCGAAACTTTCACCCACCTTTTGCCGAAATTCCACGAGGAGAGACGCGCCCTCTCCGCCCTGATCTTAACCTTAAGTCAGCATAGGCGGAATACTTGGCCGCTTTGGTGGCACCAGGTAAAGAAATTCCGCGAAGGACCGGATTCGCCTTTAGCTTGCAAAGGAAGGGCTCCAACGCAAGGACATAGAGCATAGGCGAGAGCGGACAACCCTGACGAATGGATCGAGACAAGGTGAAAGGCTCCGACCTCACCTCGTTCACTTCCACCAGTGCCCCGGGGACTTGTACAGGAGACGGATCCAGGAACGAAATTGTGGTCCGAAACCAGCAGACGCGAGAACAGCCTCGAGAAAACGATGGTCCACCCTATCGAATGCCTTGGACTGATCCAAATTGATCAGCGCGGCTTCACCGTCGACTTTTTCCATGATCTGGCGAACCATATGAAGGTTATCCTGAATAGTCCTGCCCCTCACAGCGCACGTCTGTTCGGGACCGATCAGACTATCGATGTGACACCCAACCCTCCTCCTCTGTCCTGGTCAGGGCACCGTTTGTGACACCCAACTCCTTTTTCTGTCCTGGTCAGGGCACCGTTTGTGACACCCGTACTGGTCGCGGCGCACTTGTGACCCCCGACTTCTTTTTCAGTCACGACGCCAAAATGTGACGTCGGTCCTTTGTGACGGGCTAACCCTGGGACATCGGTTGAAGTCTTGCTGGGTTCTAGCACCAACTTGTCGTACTCGGCTCGCTTCCAACGCCTGGTCACCGAAGCAACTGCTTTGATCTCGATTCAACCCACCCACGTTGTGATTTGATCTTAGGTTGACGAGATCAATCAAACGTCGGGCCGTAGTGCCAGCCGAATCCGGGTCAAGGTGATACTGCACAATAAATGTAGACAAAAAAAACAAAAGCACAAACAACAACTTCAAGGCGAGCGACTGGTTAGGAATAGTGATTAATTTTATGTCGGTTTGTTGAGTTACAGGAGTGCGTCTCTCTCTTTCTCTCCCAGCCCGAAGAAAAAAAAATGTGGATTGTAACACTTTTGCGTTCCTTAACTAGTTCTGGATATCTGTATGGAGAATATAAGTCAGACTTCTATAATTTGTTCTTGGTTAGAAGTCTAATTCGGAAACTTGTTTTGGTGGGAAATCTAAAGTCGGACTTCAACAAATCTGTTCTTGGTTAGAAGTCTAAGTCGGAAGGCATGGAATCGTGCGGTCACCTGTGCGAGGCGCGTCTCTCTCTTACTGTACTGGCTGTACTCTTCTGACTCACTGTCTGGACTCGACCCGACTCTCCGAACTCTCCTCTACTCAACTCGACGAACTCTGAAACACCCGTAGATGTTTGCTTATATGGACGCCGATCAAAACCTGGCGTGGGGTCGGACGTGGTGTGGCCACCACGTTGATTTCAAATCCCCAATAAGGATTTTCTTTGTTTTCGGCCAAAAATAATTATCATTTTCCGTATTTGGAAATCTTATTCCACTCCCACCCTCTTCTGCTCTCATATGGGTATCTCACCATACTTTAGAGGGCGTCAACGGTTTTCCCATTTCCTCGCAGTAACATCTCATACCTATCCTCTCAATGGGCGGTGGCAGGCCTCCTCTCTGCGTCACATGATCATCTCCGCCTGGCTATTCGGCCAATAGGCGTCAACTGATAATCTCAATTTTTATCCAACTTCACGGGATATGTTTTTTCTCAACCAGGTTTATCCGTCAACATTAAGTGGACGATTCTTTTTTGGCGAAATTGGGTTAATTAAAATACCCTAACATAGCCTTCGTTATCACAAACGAACCTAAACAAAATGCAGATGTCCTGTCCAGGCGACATCTCGATCGAGGGCCCTGCGTGCGGTCGGCAGACGACCCATCAACTACTGATAACACAAGTTCGTCATCCTGACACAGCCAATGTTCTATCTGCCCAGAAGCTCTGGTATCTCTCAAAAAATGACCATCAGAACCCTCCTCATTCCCCCACTCAAAACAACATCGCTTTTGTGGGTGGCATTCTTTCCTTCTCTTATCATCTAAGTTGTTAAGTCTTGTCCCTCTGTTTCTTTCTCTTTTTCCTTCCTTTGTCCTCGAAGAGAATTTGGCATATCTCAGCATCAAACTTCAGCGAGAAAGTAAAGTGGTTATTTTGAATTCGCACTTGAAAATAACAAAACAAAAAATCTTTTTTTTTTCACCGATACTCTGTTTGGGAAAATAACAAAACAAAAAGAATATCGCTCAGTATGTCTTTCGTTATATCTATCGGTTTAAGTATCCCCGTAATTAACTTCTGTGGTTAATCAATTGATTAATTAACCTGCCGTTCCTAAATAGTGTTACATCGAGGACAAGCTGCAATGATCCGAGTAAACTATCGAATGAAAACTTGGACACTCTAAGAGCCCTACATCGACTCTCCTAACTAAAACCCGGTCGATGTAGCTCGTGCGAACTACCGAATCCGGGCCGCCCCTATTTGTCCAAGTCCACGCTAACTGCCCGGAGTGTTCGTTCCGAAACTTATCGACCAGATCAGATCCGTCGACAAAATCACGAAACGGTTTCACGTCCGGGTTGTAAGAGCCCGATCTTCGGATGATCTGTTGAGGCATAAATCCAAAGGAAGTCAGAGACTTCAAAACGTTATCCTTTGTGGATCGGCATACCTTACGTAGGCGCTTATTCACCACAAACACGGACACTGTTCTTTCTTTGTATCTTTCAACTTCCTGGGGTTCAACCAACAAGTCACCATCTTTAATAAGATGGGCGTACTTTCGGCCCTTTCCAGGAATTCTTTTAAGTTGAAAATACATGTGGGTGGGCTCTTCCAGCCACATGGTAAAACTTCGGTCACTGCTTCTTTTGTAGCTATCTGGTTTGGTGTGGATGCCTTCTCATCGGAAAGCAAGGAGTCTGTTATGGTTGCCTCATTATTAAGCAGCCTTTGGTCGGTGATAGAAGCCTCTGGGGGAGGCAATTGGTCATTTTTCTCCTCTTCAGGAGAGTGTTGGTAAGATCCAGTGTTGGTAATATCCTGGGTGGGCAAGTGCCTCTTTTTCCGAGTGTTGTTAAACTTACCAGCCTGTTGTTTATCCAGCCTGTCTGGCGGATCATTTTTTACTGACCTTGTGTCAGACATGCCCAAAAGTGGTAATTATCCAATGAATAATCCAAGGTAAAAACCAAGTAGGTAATCCAAGTAAGGTAAAGGTCCAAGATATCCGAGCTGATAAGCTTAATATTATTGTTTATGTTTTGGACAAGAAACGCCTAATGTCAAATTTTTTTAAAAACATTTGCCAATTGTCTTGTAGCGGAATCATGTTGCTACATTTTTTACAAACTAAATAAACGTTAAAATACTTTTAATTTCAAAAGACGCGATGATGTTATCACGTGCATGGCGAAGATTTTTAATCATGTGACAGAGTGAAAAAGATTTTTTTTTTTATACTAGCCAAAAGATCGAAGAATACGTTATAAAATTTAAATATATTATAAACATTGTAGGATGTTTCCATAAATATTGTAATCTATACGATTAATAAGAGGTCTTTTGCTTTTAATATATATAGTCAAACGTAGAGAGCCAGACAAACCTACCAAGGTTTCACCTAAGCGGATCGTCATATATATGTCAAACATTTTTTGTAAGAAAATGATGATTGATTTTAAATCATTGTTATAATTTGTGGAGATAAATGATGCATTTTAATATTACTCAATGATCTTGCGGATGTGATCTTTATCTTCTGGCTTTCTCCTTCTGTATTTTTGGATAGGAGTCATTACATTGTTCAAACTTAAATTGAATTAAAATAAAAAAACAGCTTGATCTGAGCCGTTTGAAATGTAATTATTGCAATACTTGATTGAATGAATTTGGATATGACAGTTGAATTGTCCCAACAAATATGTATTGTAAGACACTACCCACTGATTTGTGATTTCTTGCTCAACTTGACGTTCATGTTGTCTCATTTTGATCTTGCCGATGGGACCTCCATCTTCTGGTTTTCTCCTATATTTTGGATAGGAGTCATTTAATCTAAATCAAAGGGAAAAAAAAATTCAGTGGGGATTTTGTGTCCCTCCCCAGGGACCCCTTTCATAAATATATATATATTTATACAAATACCCTTGATAATGTAGATTCAGAATATATATGGTTATGGGGGTGTTCGATAACAAAAAAAGAGACAGAGGCTACAACTTTATATATATATATATATATATATATATATATATATATATATATATATATATATATATAATTATTTAACAGAGAGAGAGAGAGAGAGAGGG
Organism: Acanthosepion esculentum; assembly: GCA_964036315.1. NCBI lineage: Eukaryota > Metazoa > Mollusca > Cephalopoda > Sepiida > Sepiidae > Acanthosepion > Acanthosepion esculentum. The sequence continues at coordinate 67,748,063 of OZ038479.1, forward strand.
AGAGAGAGAGTGAGAGAGAGAGAGAGAGAGAAAATTAAGAGATCAGCCGATTCCGCTACCTTGGTTTCAACCTTTCGGTATCTTCAGGCGATCTCGGTCAATTGATTTCCTAACGCTTTAAAAATAAAAAAAAATTATTAACGATATATTTAAAACAAAAATTAAATAAATGAATAAACGTACGTCGTGAGGTGCGATAGAAGGTGAGGAGGAGGAGGAGGGGGAGGAGGAGGGGAAAATCAAGCGTATTAAAATCTATCAGTGAGGAATTAAATGAATTATACATACGTTCTTTTTATCCCACTTCAATGAACTCAAAAAGAACTTTTTAGTATGTATACAACGGGGCATAATTTCCGATCTCTGGTTTAAATGTTTTTGATCTGGAAATGTTATTATAGCTAATTTCTCTCATAGTTAATTTTATATTTCTCTAATATATATATATATATATATATATATATATATATATATATATATATATATATATATATATATATAAAGAAATATAGTCTTAAAGTGTGCTATATTTATGGGATAAAGTGCTCAATATCAGAGATAGAGCGTGTGTAAATATAAAAGTGAACATAGAAGTCAACACTTAGAGGCGACAGTCTGTTTCATGCTAGATGCAATCATCGGGCCACTGATGATTGCATCTAGCATGAAACAAACTGTCGCCTCTAAGTGTTGACTTCTATGTTCACTTTTATATATATATATATATATATATATATATATATATATATATGTTATTAAAGAAAAAACAAAAACGTTGGCGGAATCAACAGACAACTTGCCAAAAGACCTCCTCAAGAGAAAAACTCGAATACGTTAAAATAAACACCTACCTACCCAGCAAAGTGCTCAACGCCTAGATTATTTAAACAGGTCAAAAATGCTTCACAATGTTAACTTTTATCAAAGGACAGCCCTAGTCGTAAATCGAGTTTCACGCTCACGCGATCTTCAGACGACTTGCTATACACTTCTAAATATTTACTAAGCTTAGCTTAATACAGTATCAGAAGAACTGGGGAGATGGTAGGAAGCATGTCAGATATTCTTCCAAAACAAAAAAAATCATCATTTAAAAAACATCTTTTTTTCTGAACTGAAATAATGACAATTGCTGTTAGCGTTGGAGAGTAGGCAAACACTTAAAAGGCCACAATTTCCTACAACACACTGTGGAGAAGTGCCAGAGGGTCTTAGTAATATTTATCTGAAACTTCGGAATTATTGAAAAGAATCAAAGATATAAACAAATATGTTTATTTAATTGACTTCGATTGGAGAGTGTCCTTTGTAAATCGGGTTGGCAAAAGTTCGTTCGGCTGGGTAGTTGTTTGTTTTGCGAGTCAAATTTTAGTGGAAGTCGTCATCTTGTTAGCAGCTGTTGTGAGTTACCTTGAGAACATGTGCGGTGTCAGTCTGCTGTGTTTCTAGGCCCTCAAAAAGGGCGGAAAATTTCTTAAGCAGGTGATCGCTTAGTTCATCACATAACACGCCAGGGCGTGTTTCTCTAGCTGTCTCCTCCGCTGTCTGTCGGCGGTCTCTTTATATACAATTTTGAAAGGCTCAAGACTAATCGGCACAAAGCTTGGTTTCTGCTAACATCAAAAGTCTCTTTGTTCTTTTCATTGGTCAAAATTATTCTATTTCTTTTCTCGCGATCCTTTCTTTTTTTCATAGCGGAAGTTATGCGTGGAGCCTCTCTTATTTTTGGTAGATTTGAGTTCACACTTTCAAGTTACGAGTCTCTCGACTGAATGATATATCTTTTCATAGATGTTTAATGTTGTTTTCTGACATGAAAATGAAAAACTTTCCTCTTGTACAAATTACGCATTCTTCCCGTCCAGACTTAAACTCTCAGAGGATCCAACATCTGAGATTTAAAAGGTGTGAGCGATACCTACGGAGTTCCTTTGACCATTTTCGTGAAAAGAAAAAGTAACATTGAAAAGAGATTCAACTATTGTTCTCTGCTAATGCACTAGTAGCATGCTTAGTATATTGCTGTCACATATGGGTTTATACTTTTCCCAAGGTTATCTGTACGTAAGTGAATATAACAAACACGACTGGAATTCGAACTCGGCACTCTTCGACCCGATATCCATTACACCACCGGGCTACAGTAATCTATAAAAGGTATATTCATATTGTAAACATGCTAAGACGACCAAGAAGAAATATTTAAAACAAAAACAGTTATATTCCATTACTGCCGATCAAACTCTAATCACATGCAATAAGTTGGCCTGCTTTATCGTTCGATGTCCATTCTTTTCTTAAAACTCGCTTCATCCACTGTAAAACAGAACCAGTTTTATGGCTGCCAAAGTTTTTGTTTGCATAAATTGACGGCATTCATGTATTTCACAATACCATGTCGATAAAAATTATTCATACACGCTAAAAGAAATCCCATATATTGTTAAAATGAAAATATGTCCTCTCTTAAGTATTATTCCTTGCTGTCCACGGTCAGCAGGTTCTGACATGCCCTCTTTGAAGGACAAATGACGTCAATAGAGTCTAGAGATAAAGTGAGCCTATATTCGTATTGATTGACAGAAAGTAATCAATGTTGTGGGTAAATGGAGAGAAATTGGGTAATAAACATTTACAACAAGGTAATATTTGCGATAAAAAAGAAAAGAAAAAAAGATTAGCAAATAAAAAAAATAAAACCAAAACATTATCAAACTCACCTTTATGCTGAATTTTGTGAATGTGTACATATGTGTGCGCGCGTGCACGCGAATTTGTTGACATATATATACATGTTTGAGGACATGATTGTAATAGCTTTAATTTTTGTTTAACTTGTTCTGTTTAACATTTCTTTGTAATAAAGGTTGAGAAACATCAAGCTAATTCAGCAAATAAAAAGGCACGTTGTAATCAATGATTTAAAGGCAGAGCATCGGGATTCAGAGATTTCTCGTTTGGAAGCCGTCGACGGGAATTCTACAGCCGTAGCCAAACGTAACAAGCCCCATAAGAGTCCCAATACCACCAGAACATCCGCATTTTTACGAAAGGTGCAGAAAAGTAGGAATAGGCACTCCAGAAAGTCAATTAATGACATTGTTAAGGAGCTCACGGCTTCAAGAGACTCTATCGGAAGAATTATGCATGAGGGCATTTGATACAAGTCATGTGATGCAGAGAGGGTATTTCATATTTGCAAAGACAAAGCATAAACGTCTTGTTCTGCGCAAAATGCTTGTTGAGCAAGTTGAAACATCAAGAATGCTTTGGGTTTTCTCTGATACAAAACTTTGATCAGGAAGAAAACGTCAACTTAAAGAATGACAGATTAGTGCAGGCTGAGTTTTTTAAAGTTTTTTTATTACTTTTTTAGGAAATCAACGTTGCACTCAGTATGAAAGCTGGGGTTTGATGTGATAAGGCATGACACCAAAAATTAAATTCATAACGTTCATCAATTTATGAGCATTTTGTTTTAAATATCGTCTGAAAAAATGTACAGAAATACCTAATTTCCACAGTTGATTTTGCTTACAAACTGACTTCAAAATTTCACTATTTCAAGAATAAATTCAAATAAAATTGTCTTTTGTATTAGATACACTGAACGGAAAATATATTCAAAACAGAATGTAAATTATCAATAAAGATAAGCAAAATATACTTTTTTTTTACTGTATTCGATAAGTAAAAACTGTAAAAAAATTACAAATATAAAAAGGAAAAAAAAAAGAAGGCTACTCAATGAATAAGATTTGTTAGATCATGGTTAATCAAAAATATAGGTAAAAGTGTATATAACACTATAATACTGCTGGGCACAAAATAAATGACAACACATTTTAAATTTGAATTGTTTATTGAAAATCAAATTAAAACTACTGCACCGTATAATATATTGTATCATAGTATAGCTAAATTGTTCTGTATAATTTCCCTTTAAAGTAAATGAAGGTCTTATTTACTAGCACAATGATTTAGTAATAATGTGCTTATGCCATACATTTTCGCCATATAAAATTTGTAAAGCTTCAGTAAATTATACATGTTATAAGGCTGTGCTATAAGGCTTTCACTGATCATCGGAATGAAATTTCGACGCTACGACTTTGAATCTAAACTTAATCTTTAAACTAGTTTCCTAGTTTCGAGTTGGAAAATATCAAATTGAATGCAATACCATGCTTCCAAAATGACCAGACCTAATGGTTCTCCAGAGACCTTAAGGGCGTTTCAACGGTCATATACAGTTTCCGGCAACTTTGAAAGTTTGGGGAGTCGTAAGCAACTAAGAAGAAGTCATGCCTCCTCACTTCTTTCCTCAGGGCATTACTGCTGCCTAGAAGGTGGTTTTGGAGAGAATTAGGAGGGCTTGGATAGAGAGCGTGAGTAAAGGAAGACCGAACATCTGCCAAGACACTGCACCGTCTCATAAGGCTAAAACAATCCAGGAATGGACGAGTTACAATTTCCAAGATCAAGTCACCCCAAACATATAGTCTCCTAGCTCCCCAGACCTGAGTCAATCCCTGTTGTAGTTGGAGCTCTCGGATTGGTTGGAAAAGATTCCAGTAGACTAATTGGACGGATTCTTGGAAGCCCATGCCTTAAAGAAATACAAAAAAATGTTCTCACGAGTACAGCTCACACCTTACGAAGGGCTTTATCTATGCAAAATATTTTTTTTGTCATTGGAAAATGTCATGATGCCATTTTTAACCATAAGTCTCTGGGCGGGACCCGGAACGAAATGTGTACACACCAGAAATCAAAGGAAATAATAATAACAATAATAATAATAATCATCACAAGACCAGTGCTTGCTAACTAGAAATTACCAAGCACACATACTGAAAACTTGTGTGGCCCCAAATGCAAATTCTGCGATAAATATATAGAAACACTTGATCTTTTTGTATCAGGCTACACAGTGTTAGCAACAGCTGAATATAAAACTCAGTATGATAGAACGTTTACAGGAAGGAAACTGCAAGAAACTGGTATAAACACCACCCAGAACCGGTTACAGAGATAGGACCTGTAATCATTTTATGGGACTTTTCAATACACGCAGACAGATCAATCAAAGCTAATCGTCCAGACATCGTATTCAAGACAACAAGAACAGAATGTGCTTTCTTATTGAGACGACATTCCCTGCAGGTTGTAATAAAAAAAAAATCAAAATAGAAGGATCTTGAAGTGGAAATCTCAAAGATGTGGCACATGAAGACATCAATAATTCCAGTTGTAGTTGGAGCCCTTGGATTGATTGGAAAAGGTTCCGATATTGAAAGAATTCCTGATAGCCTATACCTTAAAAAACATACAAAAAATGTACTCACAAGTACAGCTCACACATTATGAAGAGCTTTGTCTATGTAAAATATGTGTGATCTTTGTTTATTGTTTTTTTTTCCCTCAAAATATGCTCAGTGAAAAATGTCTTGATGCCATCGCTGAACATAAGTATCTGTTTGCGACCCGGAGAAAGTGAGTATACATCAAAAATCAAAGGAAATAAAATAATAATAATGCTGTACTCATGAGTACAGCCCACACCTTATGGGGAGCTTTATCTATGTAAAATGTGTGATCTTAGGTTTTTTCCTAAAAGAAATGAGTATACACCAGAAATCAAAGGAAATAATAATAATAATAATAATAATAATAATAATAATAATAATGATAAATGTGCTAAAGTAACATTTAAGAAAGGTAGAATTTTAGAAGCGCCCTTAATAGATTTAGATTTTGTCACGAAGATCAGAGAATTGGAGCATGGTGAAGCTTATAAGTACCTAGGAATTAGTGAGGGAGATGGCATACAACACTCTCAAATGAAAGAGAAGGTAAGAAAGGAGTACTACAGGCGTGTACGCCTAGTACTAAATACCGAGCTAAACTCAAAAAACCGAATATCAGCTATAAACACCTTAGCTTTTCCTGTGGTGCAATACAGCTTTAATGTACTTAACTGGACCATAGCTGAAATTAAGCGAATGGACGCCAAAACGAGAAAGCTCCTCACTTGCTACCGCATGCATCATCCCAAAGCTGATATTGATCGCCTGTGTGTGCCCAGATCCGAAGGAGGCAGAGGACTAGTTCAACTAGAACTATCCTACAAAAGTACAACAATTGGCCTCCAAAGATATTTGGAAAATACAGAAGACTGGATGATGGTATGTGTCAAGGAACATGAAAGTAGTAAGTGTCTCTACTCTGTAGTAAAGGAAGCCGAAAAATTCAAAAAAGAGCGTCAAATGGGCACAGAAATTCAAATACATCACTGTACACCGGCTGAAGCTGCAAAAAACTTAAAAAAGAATGCAAAGAGAAATGCGACCGACCAGATAAAGAAACAATGGCAAAATAAAACCGCTCCATGGCCAATACTCTGCCCGTACCAAACAAGCAGACGTAGACATAAACCGCACCCATCAGTGGCTACGTAGTGCAGGGTTGAAAGGTGAAACTGAGGGTTTTATCATTGCTGCACAAGACCAATGCTTGTTAACTAGGAATTATCAAGCACATATACTAAAATACTGTGTTAGCCCAAGATGCAGATTCTGTGACAAATATCCAGAAACCATTGATCATCTTATATCAGGTTGCACGATATTGGCACCCACTGAATATAAAACCCGGCATGACAGATTGGGCCAATATCTGCACTGGAAAATTTGCAACTCCTATGGGAAGGAAACTGGAAGAAATTGGTACGAACACCACCCTGACCCGGTTACGGAGATAGGACCTGTTACAATTCTATGGGACTACACAATACACACTGACAGAACAATCAAAGCCAACCGCCCAGACATTGTTATTAAAGACCACAAACAAAATAAGTGCCTCCTTATTGATATGGCAGTCCCTGCAGACTGCAATGTGTCTTTGAAGATATTCGAAAAACTGTCAAAATACAAGGACCTTGAAATAGAAATCTCAAAAATGTGGCACATGGGAACATCAACAATTCCTGTTGTAGTTGGAGCCCTTGGACTGGTTGGAAAAGATTCCAGTAGGCTGATTGAAGGGATCCCTGGAAGTCCATGCCTCAAAGAGATACAAAAAATTGTTCTGACAAGTACAGCCCACACTTTACGAAGGGCTTTATCTATGTAATTATTTTTTATTTTTTTTTGCAGTGGAAAGTGTCATGATGCCATTTCTAACCTTAGGTCCCTGGGCGGGACCTGGAAAGAAATGTGTAAACGCCAGATATCAAAGGAAATAAAAATAATAATAATAATAATAATAATAATAATAATAATAATGAAATTACAAGAACCTTGAAATAGAAATCTAAAAAATGTGGCACATGGGAACATCAACAATCCCTGTTGCAGTTGGAGCTCTTTGACTGGTTGGAAAAAGATTCCAGTAGACTAATTGAAGGGATCCCTGGAAGTCCATGCCTCAAAGAGATACAAAAAATTGTTCTGACAAGTACAGCCCACACTTTACGAAGGGCTTTATCTATGTAATTATTTTTCATTTTTTTTTGCAGTGGAAAGTGTCATGATGCCATTTCTAACCTTAGGTCCCTGGGCGGGACCCGGAAAGAAATGTGTAAACGCCAGATATCAAAGGAAATAAAAATAATAATAATAATAAAATATTAGAAAATTCAAAGAGGAAAAAAAACAACTAAAGAATAAACATTTGAAGTTAATGAATGCAAAATTTATCACGGAGCTTACACATGAAGACGAATTCAGAAGAAAATATACTTTGGTCAGTCGTTAGGGCTCTCGGGGATTGGAGTCATTTAAAGAGTGGGGGTGGAGGAGTCACAGATTTTTAATGGTTAGAATAAACCTCCTATTTTCCTGCTTCGGTGGGGTTGAGAGGTCAATCAGATAAGAAAGAAATATATGCTTACCAAGTAAAATTTCCCAGCCAGGTAGAAGAATAAACCGAGCATGCTGGCGTGAACCATGGAGAGGATTGGGATTTTACCTGGTATTTCCGAGATAGGATGAAAGCATCCATGTCGGCTTTGACCCAAGGAGAAAACTCAGTGGCGCAATTTTCAATTAGGTGGTTGAAGATGTCAGTCGAAGGGGCGCCACGAAGAAAATCACGTTATAAGTCCTGATCAGCGTTCTGGTAACAGAAAGAGGTCTTATTGATAGGAGGTTCCCTTTTAATGAATACTTGGAATGAAATATCAATGGCTTCCACAGCGTGGTCCGAATTACCAAAATGGCAGTATTGTGAATTCCGACAAGCGTGAGGCGAGGCGGTAAGAAATAAATTAAGTACAGAAGACAGTTGCTCGGGTTTGCTATGGAAACGAACAGGCAAGTCCACGATTTGATTAAGGGATTGGGGAATAGAAAAATTTAATGTCTGAATACCGGCAACATCAGTACCTGTTTCAGCCACGTGTCATGGTGAACATAAAAGTCATCAAAGACAAAGATGTTCGCAGATGGATGAAGAGAAAGTGCTTTTTCTATACTGTCAGCTGTTATGTCTAATATACTGAAGTCCTGGGAAGAGGGGTAGTGATAAGGGAAAAAAATTGCTAACAGAGAAAAGAAGGAAAGACAGAAGCACATGAAAGAGTATTCAGCGGCCCCGAGAGACAATTCCCTGGCCATCGGAAGATTATCTCGGATGTGAACAGCAAGGAGCCGCTTTCATTTATTATGAGCAGTAAAGAATAGGCGCTTGTTGTGACGAGATCTGTCACGGTGGTATAGCAGAAAATATGGAGCTCAACAACTTAAGTACCTTCGTTCGAAAACGTAAGTAGTGTGTATGTGTGTGTGTGTGTGTGTGGGGGGGGGATCCAGTAAAAAAACATCCAACTTTATCCGGGTTCAAATAACCCTAAGCTGAACTTCTTAACGTGTCTACACTTGGTCATGAACTCTGACCTCCCGTTCAGTAATTCAATGCTCTCTTTATACATTGCTATAACTAGTTTCTCTTCTTGGCATAGCCTACACGTATTCCCGATTATTGTGTTAGTGTTTAGATTTCGTATTATACACCATTTAATGTTTCGGCTTTTGTTATGCCTCTCCCTAAAGTTCCAATAGTAGCTAGCTTCGTGTTGTACCTACGTCCCGGGATTCTAAAAGACGAGGAATGATGATACCGCCTCTTCTTAAACTGTGGCCCCTCAGTGCAACCGATGTATTTTTTGTCCTGCTATTTTAATCTGCCACTTCGTCACACACACACACACACACACACACACACACGCGCGCGCACACACACACACACACACACACACACACACACACACACACGCACACACACACATATACATATATATATATATATATATATATATATATATAAACCGGAATCCAAGTGGCAACAATTAAAAAAAAAAAGAGGATAAAAGAGAAAAAGAGAGAAAAGCTAAAAAAAAACAATAAAGAACGAGTGTAAAGTGCAAAAGAAAACGACAAAAAGAACAAATAATCACGACATTACGTGCACGCACATACATGCAGATGGGCGCACGCGATCGCACACATGCACACATACACCAATAAAAATAAAAATCGTGAAGTATCAGCAGTTAATTGCCGATACGCCTAAACGAGTAAACAGAGTAATTCCTTGAAGGTAACATCAAACAGCTAAGAAGTGACAAACATTTTATTTGTATATATATATATATATATATATATATATATATATATATATATATATATATAAAAGTGGACATGGAAGTCAGCACTTAGAGGCGACAGTCTGTTTCATGCTAGTGCAATCGTCAGGCGACTAGTGCTGTTATTTTTCTCGGCTGTTTATATAAGGGTCAGTGGTGCATTATGGGTAGTATATTTTGGCGGGTACTTTTACCGGAAGTCGCTTATTTGTTTATTTATTTATGTCAAATTATTTTGCTTGTTTTTTTGTTTGTTTTTTTTTTTATTTTTATTTTTTATCTTATATATTTATTTATTTATTCTTTTTATTTTTTTTTATTTTGATCGGTGTTTTTGGTTAACGTAGTAAAAAAATTTGTTTATATAGCTTATTGTTGGTAGTCTATAATGGCCGCCATTTACCGGAAATCGCTTGTTCGCTTATTTATTTGGGTCAAATTGTTTTGCTTATTATTTTTATTTTTATTTGTATAACAGTTATAACTTTCGTCCGTTCTTTTGTTTTGATTTTATTTCGCATATTCTAACAGGTGTGGTTTTGTGATTTGTTTGGAGTAGTTTATTTTGCTTATTTTATTGTTGTTTGTTTATAAATTTATTTATTTTTCTATTTTAAGTTACGTAGTAAAAATTTGTTTTCATGTCTACATTTTGAGATTAGCTCGGATCTTTTATTTAATAATTTATTTTGATCTGGGAAGGTAATGATAGCTATTTTTTCCTCCAAGCAAAGTTTGCAAGTTTTTGATAGGTTGTTGTAGGCTGATGATTTTTTCCTTATTTTCCAAGATATTTTTGGTGTGGTGTGTGTTTTGTTTTTTATTTCCCAGATATACTTAGAAAGCATTGTGCTGTTCGCATATTTACTATTTGTGAAAGACATTTTGTGTACATAATTTCTTTGTTTCCATGGTCCTTCGGTTACTCCTATGTATACTTTTTCTTCATTATCTGCTGATTTTGTCGTGGCTTGGTAGATTACGTTGTTTTGTAAACAATTACCGTTTAAGGGACATTCGTTTTTTATTCTGCAGTTGCACGTGGGTTTAATTTGTTCGTGTGGTTTGTTAATAATTTTTCTGTTGTGCTTTTTTATTATTTGTGCCATGTTCTCGGTGCAACTGTAGCTGATTTTTACTGTGTTTTTGTTGAATATTTTGTGTAGTGTGCTTGATTCCGGGAAGTGTTTGTGTAAAAGCTTGAAGAATATTTTTCCTATGTTTGTTTTTACGTTTTTGCTGTACGGTGGGTTGAACCATATGATATTTCTTTTTCTGTTGGTCTTTTTTGTGTTCTGTGGTGAGTATGTGAGTGTTGCTGGGAATCCGCTATCTTTTAGGGCTGTTTCGTAGTCTTTCTTGGCTTTGTTAAATATAGATTCATCGGAAGAATTGTCGGAAAGCCTGCGGTTAATCGATTTAGGTATCTGTTTGATTATAGAAGGCGGGTGGTTGGAGTATATATGTATGTACTGTGGTTTATCATTCGGTTTTCTGTATGGTTTGTGTGTGCCTTTTCTTAGGTTGAAGGTGACATCTAGAAAATCTACTTCGTTTAGGTTAGTTTTTATATCTATCTCGAATCCGTTATTTTTGAAGATTTTAATTATTGCTTTTCTAGTTTTATCTGTCTTTTGTTTGTTGCAGTTTCTTAAGATTATGAGACCGTCATCTCTGTAGAGCCCTGTGTCATTTCTATCTATTATTTTGCTTATTTCGTGTAGTAAATAAATACCTACGATTTCGCATGTCTCTGCACCGTCAAAGCTTCCCATTGTAGTGTCAAATATCCCATCTTTCTTTATCCATGCTTCTTCATGGTGAAATAATAATGATTTACGGGAGTGCTTAATGATGTCGATTTCGTTTGGTTTTATTATTATTTGTTCCTGAGCTAAGTTGATTTAAAGCTAAAGCAATCGCTCAAAAATTAGACCTAGATGACCGAATAAGTTGCATGAGCAAGACGCAAGCCTTTATCACACTAAAAGACCACAAGGAAAATTTCAAAACCAACCCTGCATGCAGACTCATAAACCCAGCCAAAAGCGAACTAGGTAAAATAAGTAAAACAATACTAGAAAGAATTAATTCTGAACTTAGGAAGAAGATAGGAGTAAACCAGTGGAAAAACACAAAAACAACCATTGACTGGTTCAACAGCATAAATAACAAACAAAATTGCCACTTCCTACAATTAGACATAAAAGAATTTTACCCATCCATAACAGAACGTACACTAGATAAGGCCATCAACTTAGCTCAGGAACAAATAATAATAAAACCAAACGAAATCGACATCATTAAGCACTCCCGTAAATCATTATTATTTCACCATGAAGAAGCATGGATAAAGAAAGATGGGATATTTGACACTACAATGGGAAGCTTTGACGGTGCAGAGACATGCGAAATCGTAGGTATTTATTTACTACACGAAATAAGCAAAATAATAGATAGAAATGACACAGGGCTCTACAGAGATGACGGTCTCATAATCTTAAGAAACTGCAACAAACAAAAGACAGATAAAACTAGAAAAGCAATAATTAAAATCTTCAAAAATAACGGATTCGAGATAGATATAAAAACTAACCTAAACGAAGTAGATTTTCTAGATGTCACCTTCAACCTAAGAAAAGGCACACACAAACCATACAGAAAACCGAATGATAAACCACAGTACATACATATATACTCCAACCACCCGCCTTCTATAATCAAACAGATACCTAAATCGATTAACCGCAGGCTTTCCGACAATTCTTCCGATGAATCTATATTTAACAAAGCCAAGAAAGACTACGAAACAGCCCTAAAAGATAGCGGATTCCCAGCAACACTCACATACTCACCACAGAACACAAAAAAGACCAACAGAAAAAGAAATATCATATGGTTCAACCCACCGTACAGCAAAAACGTAAAAACAAACATAGGAAAAATATTCTTCAAGCTTTTACACAAACACTTCCCGGAATCAAGCACACTACACAAAATATTCAACAAAAACACAGTAAAAATCAGCTACAGTTGCACCGAGAACATGGCACAAATAATAAAAAAGCACAACAGAAAAATTATTAACAAACCACACGAACAAATTAAACCCACGTGCAACTGCAGAATAAAAAACGAATGTCCCTTAAACGGTAATTGTTTACAAAACAACGTAATCTACCAAGCCACGACAAAATCAGCAGATAATGAAGAAAAAGTATACATAGGAGTAACCGAAGGACCATGGAAACAAAGAAATTATGTACACAAAATGTCTTTCACAAATAGTAAATATGCGAACAGCACAATGCTTTCTAAGTATATCTGGGAAATAAAAAACAAAACACACACCACACCAAAAATATCTTGGAAAATAAGGAAAAAATCATCAGCCTACAACAACCTATCAAAAACTTGCAAACTTTGCTTGGAGGAAAAAATAGCTATCATTACCTTCCCAGATCAAAATAAATTATTAAATAAAAGATCCGAGCTAATCTCAAAATGTAGACATGAAAACAAATTTTTACTACGTAACTTAAAATAGAAAAATAAATAAATTTATAAACAAACAACAATAAAATAAGCAAAATAAACTACTCCAAACAAATCACAAAACCACACCTGTTAGAATATGCGAAATAAAATCAAAACAAAAGAACGGACGAAAGTTATAACTGTTATACAAATAAAAATAAAAATAATAAGCAAAACAATTTGACCCAAATAAATAAGCGAACAAGCGATTTCCGGTAAATGGCGGCCATTATAGACTACCAACAATAAGCTATATAAACAAATTTTTTTACTACGTTAACCAAAAACACCGATCAAAATAAAAAAAAAATAAAAAGAATAAATAAATAAATATATAAGATAAAAAATAAAAATAAAAAAAAAAAACAAACAAAAAAACAAGCAAAATAATTTGACATAAATAAATAAACAAATAAGCGACTTCCGGTAAAAGTACCCGCCAAAATATACTACCCATAATGCACCACTGACCCTTATATAAACAGCCGAGAAAAATAACAGCACTAGTCGCCTGACGATTGCACTAGCATGAAACAGACTGTCGCCTCTAAGTGCTGACTTCCATGTCCACTTTTATATTTACACACGCTCTATCTCTGATATTGAGCACTTTACCCCATAAATATAGCACACTTTAAGACTATATTTCTGCATATATATATATATATATATATATATGATGGACTCTCCCGTCGAGTTCGATGTATGAAGTTCTGACGACCACGATCTAATTATCTGCATGCCTATGACGGGCATGATTTTTGAGACCAGCTCGAGAATTGCACAAAAAACAGTACAGGAGAATGCATTGTATCCAAGTGCAGCAGAAACACTGTTAGCTGTCTTATTTCGCTTTCTCGTTTCATGTAGTCGACTGATGGTTACTTCTCAGTGCAGCTATATCAGTGTTGTACTTCTTTAGCTCCAATGCGACCAGAGCTGTTTTTCTTACTGGTGCTGAGTTGTTGTCCTGGAGAATTCGTACATTCCAAGTGCCAAGATTAAGTTGATGTTGTTTCGTAGAGTTTTTCGTAGTAGCCGGATATGCGTGGAACTAATTAGATGTAGTTGCCAGAAAACCAACACAATGATTTGTTTCAAGTGGTGAAGGCTTGTGTCGGACCATCCATACTTTTTGGATCAGTCGATAAAAAAGTAACGGTGCAAAAGACTTGTCACGATAACTCCGAACGACAGTCCTCGTTTTATTATCGCGGAGTTCAACCACACCGGATCACAGTCAATACCAAAGATATATATGATGGTCTCTCACGTCGTATTCGGCGTATGAGGGTCAGCAACTCAGTTCTTAGGAACCGACAGCCAGACACTAGCACATATGATTTGATTATAGTGGTGAAGGCTTTGTGCAGAACCAACCACACTTTTTGAAGGGCCCAATACAGAGACCTGGTGTAGTACGAGCCACAAGGTCCCCAAACGTACCTCCGCATCTTTTGAATTCAGAGTTGTCATTCTCCTAGAACAGTTTCCATCCAAGGCTATAGAACCCAGTCTATCCTACTAATTACCCATAGCTGAAGGGAGAAGAAGAGGATTCATACATTTCCCAAGGGTATTAGCACCTAAGTGAACGTATTGGATTCGACTGGAATTCGAACTCGGCTCTCCGAGCCCACAGTCCGTTCCGCTACCCATTACTATCCCCCCCCCTCTCTCTCTCTCTCTCTCTCTCTCTCTCTCTCTCTATATATATATATATATATATATATATATATATATATATAAAGAAATATAGTCTTAAAGTGTGCTATATTTATGGGATAAAGTGCTCAATATCAGAGATAGAGCGTGTGTAAATATAAAAGTGAACATAGAAGTCTTTTTAGTTGCCCGACGATTGCATCTAGCATGAAAAAGACTGTCGCCTCTAAGTGTTGACGTCTATGTTCACTTTTATATTTACATATATATATATATATATATATATATATATATATATATAGAGAGAGAGAGAGAGAGAGAGAGACAGACAGACAGACAGACAGACAGACAGACAGACAGACAGAGATAGTAATATTCGTGTATGCTCATTTTATTGTATACAAATGATGACTAAGATATTCTTGGTGTCTTTGTCTGAATTTATGGGATGAAGAGTCATCATTATTTTTACTATTTATATTCGGACTATTGCCCTCGAATTTTCGGTCGTTCTACTCTCCGGTTTTCTTCCTGTGTATATCGATCTGGGTAACCTGAAGGGAATTCTGAGCTGAACTCTTTATTTAATCTACGACTGTTCTTACTTGTGATATCGTTTAGTTTTCATCTTTATTTAGCATTGTTCAGTTATTGCTCGCCTGTTTCCACTAAGTGAAAGTACACACTACTCGACCTAGGGATTGAACTCACAACCATTATATCAGCAAATTCACGAACCAACGCTTTTAGCCACTAGGTGATTGCAGTGGAATATACTATGAACATAAGTCAAAATATTAGCAGATAATACCAAAATAGTATATAGTTCATATTGTGAAGAATGACTGAAAATACTCAAGCTATTATTATATATATTTTTTTTACTAATGTTCACCCAACACAAGACCCAAGAGCCACTCAATATGGATGGTTATTGTGTAGAAAGAGAAAAATAATAGTAAAGTTGGATAGCTAATTACAATCTTGAAGAGATTAAAATTTAATTAACGAATAAAGTTTCAGGGTTCAGCCGGAGACGTTAGGAGTATAGAGTTTAAGTAGGATTTAGAAGGAACCGGAAACCCATTCCTGAATAGGAAACAAAGGATGAACCTCTAATCCCGTTCAAAATACCGGGGAGGATTGTGAATAATAAATTATTATATATAATATCTTTAAAAAAAAAAATCCTCTGTAAACGAAACATTTTTCACTGCAGTAGATGGCAATTTGAAATGTGTATTACATATTTAATATACATATAAGATAATTAGAATAAGTATGAAGTATTCCGGTGCATATTTCCGTTGTTGTCCAGTCCTGTGAAACCATGCTACATATGGTATCCGGTATATTCAGATATGAAATGTAGCGCTCGACAAGTGCCAGGATGTAGCTGACGAAATTCTTGTGTTCGACACTGCCAACATTTACATTCTGATAATGGCAATGACGAAGAAAGACAGAATAAAAACATGAACCTTAGACAAAGTATCCACAATTTTAAATATATAAATATACATCGTGCACGTGAACACACACACACATACACACAGTGATACTATGAATCATAATATCGTACATGCGTATTCCCACATAATCCCAGGCAACAATTGACCAATGATAGGAGACACCGTAGGCAACTTGCAACCGAACAATGAAATCTAAAAAAATAAATAAATAAATAAATAAACAAAACGTTCAGTCCCTGGCTTTTAAAAGAAAAAGAAAATCACCTTTACGTGTGCTAGTCTTATTTTACGGGACGTGGGAGAGAAGACACATGTCGCGAGAGAACACTGGTTCGCCCAGATCGATTAATTAACCAATCAAATGTTTCTAAATAATTTTCAAATCCTGGTAACCGTTAGTCAATCCGAAAACATATCAAAATCGAACCAGTAACCCGAAAAAGTAAGATGAAAAATTACTCGAGTCAAAGGAACTGCTTTGGTACCGCAGCAACTTCAAAGAAACCGGGTGATCGCTACTCAGAAAACGACAGCCACAGAAGCAGAAATACCAGCCGCTAATTAACTGACTTCCTGTTCTGCTGAACATATGTACATAAACACCCCCCTCTCTTATCAGCATATACTCTTTCCTGCATATACATGCTTACAGAAGCATTTATTTGATCGAAAACCATACTTAAAACTAAGCGGTAAACATTACCTTTTTATAGACTTTTTAAAATACCAATTTATTTGTACATTGTTTGTTTGTGAATATATAATAGTTTACTGTTGTTATTTTCAAAATGACAACTCCCTACGTATAGAAAAATATAAAGATTTACCAACTCATTAAAACCCGGTGTCATTTCATTTCCGGCAATGATTTCTACGGATTATCAATGGATCTCCTCTCATTGATATATTAATATGTCTTATGATTTCCAGGGATTGTTCCCTTTTGAAATATTTTACCTAAACGATCAACATTTTCCCGATATACTGATTATTTTCCCGATATACTGCTTTATTAATATATCCTGGCGAAACAATATTACCAGATAGTTGTAGATAAAAGCTTTTCTAACGGCTGAACGCCTTCAGTATATTATTCGATCATTATTTGTACTTGCAGATGAGATATCGATTTTTTTTCAGTTCATTAAATATATTATTGAAAACACATTATATTCTCTATTCATTGTACTGCGTAATTGGATTTTCAGTGTAATTTTATCTTTGATCGTTTATAATTGTGTTTGTTTTTTTAGTTTGATTTAAAGTGGTTGGGTCTACATTATATATTTATGCTCGGTTACCGGAAATAAAAGTCGATTAACTTAGTGTATATATATATATATATATATATATATATATATATATATATATATATATATATATATATAAATAAAGGGAAGAAGTTATAGTAGTTACGTATACGTACGCATGCTGACAAAAACACAAAAAATGAAAATAGATCTAAGAACACACAGGGCGCATTAAAAGATAAAGATATCTTTCTCGCCCTTTCTCGGACCAGTCTTAATTGTTTATTACCCTTCACGCAGAACTTTTTCACTGCCAGTTCAAGGCAGACATTTGGGTCACTAACAAACAAAAAAGGAGAATATCTAATATCGAGAATATTTAACATCGAAAAACATAAGAAAAATTAATTCCTTTTAATAATATGTGGAAATATTCACTCTTCGCCTGATGAACGTCGCTAGACCGGAAACACGTGTGGCAAAGTTATGGAAAATAAAGCATAATATATTTTTTTAAAAATCCACATTACAACCAAAAACGTTTGAGGTTTCTCTCTTTTTTTAAATATATATATATATATATGTGTGAGGTTTCTCTCTTTTTTTAAATATATATATATATATATATATATATATATATTTAAAAAAAGAGAGAAACCTCAAACGTTTTTGGTTGTAATGTGGATTTTTTAAAATATATATATATATATATATATATATATATATATGATGAAAATGTGGAAAAGACAAAGCAAAATCCGAATATATATACTGTTTTTTATTTTGTTTTTGTTTTTTGTTTTTCTGTCGACGTCAGACGTTTCTGTCAAATAGTTGTAGAGTGGATGAATGAGACGGCCAAATATAAGGAAGCGTGTACGCGTGACGAACTGGGAATACAATATAGTCGCACGACAAAAACGTAGGTACGTGTATATATACTAATTAATACACGCACACACACACACACACACGCGCGCACACACACACACACGCACGCACGCACGCACGCACACACACACACACACACACACACACACACACCACATAATATACATGGATGGATGGATGGATGTTCACTCGTATCCGAGGAAGCTCGTCTACAAGGGCGGCTAGCTTATCGCTGTTGTAGACGTCTGGTCAGGGACATTTGTGTTTGTGCAACACCCACAAAAGCCACCTGTGGTTTATACTGCAGCTATGCTGAGCGGACCTTTGTTACAGTTTCGGGAAGAGGGCGCGTTTTCTAGCCTAATCAACAGTCTGAACAAGGCCAGCACGCTCAAACGCTCGGTCATGAAGACTTGAGACTTCGTGCCAGCACAAACAACGACGGCATCCGAATAGTCCCATCTGCCCAATTTCACTCACAAAAATTGTTATTGAAATGCATCAAGAACTTCCCATCAAATTATCTGTCTATATTTCTGAGATGAGGTATTATGTACACTATTTACATTATTCGGACTATTGAACTATTCTTTGTTGCCATATTTATCACAAATTCGTAAGCTTAAGGAATCAGCATATATGCTAGGCCAGAAAAATCTCCCGAGCCGACCAAGCATAGAAATGAATACAATATGGGAATCAGTAATAAAGAGTGTCAGAGAAAAGCAATAACAATGAAAATTGCAGTATGAGCTCTGGTAAAAAATCATGCAATTATAACAGCAAAAATTCATACACAGATGTCCTTAAGGTCACATGGCATAGTGGATAAAGGCGTTGGTTAGATCTAGTAACAGGACCCAAAGAGTTGTGAGTTCAGTACTTGGTTAAGGCAGTGGAGAACTTAGATAGGTGAATTAACAGGAGATAATATTAGACATGGCACGCGGACAAAAGAATATAAAAACTTTCGATATCGGCCAATTCATTTAGAAGCCGAAAAAAAATTGATATTGAAATGCATCGAATTAAAAGTCATCCGACGATGGACACATAAAATATTAAGAACTTCCCATCACATACTTTAACTTTCTTAGATATAATGCTACACAGTATTGACAGCAGTTTAAAACTTAGTGTCCACCGAAAGTCAACTGATAAAAATGATCTCATAAATTTCTATTCCCATCACAACAACATAAAATCCCAAATAATCATCGGATTCTACTTAAGAGCACTGAGAATATGCAGCCCTCTATATTTACACGAATATATTGAGGATACTTTCAAGATCCCCCCCCAGTATCCTATTTCATATTCACTGCGAAACAAAAGGCTCATAAAATACTCCAAAATAGAAAAGCGGCCCCTCCTGCCAAAACCAAGTAATCGAAAAATGTATTAGTTCTACCCACTAACTTTATCACTACTACAATCGAAAAGAATTTATCTAAACTTAACATAAAAATTGTCACAACTGCATCTAAAACAATAAACAAAACAACGAGCCAAAACTTAAAGAAGGAATTTACACTATCACGGAATGCAAGAAGGAATATATTGGAGAAACCTCAAGAAGTTTAAATAAAAGACTAAATGAATACAAAAGAGACATTTTAAAAAGCAACACATTAAACGAATTAGTTGTTCAACGCGACGAAACTACTCACAATTTTGAAATAAAAATGCTACTTTAATTAAAAGAGAAAATAATTCACTAAGATGGGAATGTTTAGAAAGGGCTTTAATCGCCAGATCATCCACAGTAAATTGGTGTCCAGGTTCTTACAACGTTTCACCATTCTTGGAAGATCTTCTGTTATCACAATGTGGGATATTTAATAATAAAGATAAGGGAAGAAAAAGAATCGAAATTAAATTGGCTAGATTATATACCCAAAAGACATTAAATAAAAAAAATAAATAAAAAAAATTTGTTCGAAATTTTAAATTCCAAGCGTCTCTAGACCGTGCGCATGTGTAGTCGCGTCACCTTAAACAAATCTAGTCTGATGAAGTCCTAAGAGATGCAACGCGTCCCATGAAAACTTTTCCACTTTGTCATACAACTATTCCTGATATATAAAGATTAATATATCATTATCTCACATAACCACAACATTTGACACATAAGCACACACACCTGCGCGCGCGCGCACACACACACAAAGAAAAAAATCAGCGTAACTCCAATAATACTAGCATCACAATTAATGCATAAATTTATTAGATCAAACTTAGTAAAAAAATAATGAAAAATGAGAAAATCCGCTGTCAATCGTATACACAAATTCTATAATAAAGAATATATATATATATATATATATATATATATATATATATATATATGTGTGTGTGTGGGGGGGGAGAGTGAGTTGAAGATATGTATTAAATCTGAGAAAATGAATAAATAAGTAGAAAAATTAACATGTTTGACTATTTAGTATACTCAAGAAACTTTTTTTTAAAAATTCGCTATTTAGTATAATAAGAATCTTTTTAAAAAATTCTTTTTTGAACCTTGCGAATGGAATAATATTTAAAAATTCGATGCTCTTTTATTTTCATTAGATGTGTAGAGGTCATGTGTTTATGTCATGTTATGTCACGTGTAGAGGTCATTTATTTATGCCATGTTTAGGTCATGTGTAGAAGTCATGTGTTCATGTCATGTTTAAGGTCATGTGTAGAAGTCAAATGTTTACGCCATGTTTATGTCATGTGTAGAGGTCATTTATTTATGTCGTGCTTAGGTCATGTGTAGTGGTCATGTGTTTATGTCATGTTTAGGTCATGTGTAGAAGTCAAGTGTTTATGCCATGTTTAGGTCATGTGTAGAAGTCATGTATTTATGTCATGCTTAGGTCCTGTGTAGAAGTCAAAAGTTTACGCCATGCTTAGGTCATGTGTAGAAGTCATGTATGTATAAGTTTTGTTGTATGGGCGTTGCGCGTGAATGTCTTAGCGTCTCTGTGTGTGTGTGTGTGTGTGTGTGTGTGTGTGTGTGTGTGTGCTTGATTATATTGTAATATTGGTGCATCGCATCATTCCTCTTGAAAAAATTTATGATGACGCTAAATAGCGAAACATGTTAAATTTATTAAGGTTTTCCTCCTTCAGAGTCCGTCTATATTTCTGAGATGAGGTATTATGTACAGTATTTACATTAGTCGGACTATTGTCCTCATCTTTGTCGCCGTATTTGTCACAACATTTCGGCCGTTGTACGCTCCGGCCTTCAGGTGGTTGGAATTTCGAACCGAACCCTTTATTTCGATCACTGGGTTAGACTGTTCTAGTTCCACGAGCCATGTTTGATGGATGTCAGTTATCAGTTATCTCCTGCTAATTTTCTCACACTCTTTGGGTCTGTCACTGGATCTAACCAACGCCTTTATCCACTGTGCCATGTGTTCACACTACCCAGATAAATGTTCTACGGCGAGTTGCTCCACGGCTCTTTAGCCCAGTCTACCCCAATGATCTATTTAAAAGAGTCTCTTGCAGTCTCAGTGGAAAACTGCTATTTGTGATCGAAATAGATGGAGATTCAAGAGTGCAATTAAAACAATGAGTTGGGAAAATGACAAGCGTCCGCTAGGAAAGGATAAATCATTGTTCCAGCAAACAAGCAATTTACAAGTGATGACAATGGTAGAGCATGTCTCCCCAATACAAGCCTCATTATCTACAATAAGAGTAATATTAGTAGATCTTTGACAAATTATTATCAACATTACACTAAGAATAACTTAATAGGCGGGTTGTGTCAGAAGGATAGCGGCTCGGATTGAGGAATTGGAGAGCCAAGTTCGAATTCCAGTCGAATCCATTACATTCACTTACGTGCTAATACCCTTGGGAAAGGTATGAATCATCTTCTTCTCTCCCTCACCAGCTAATAGGGGCAAATAGCAGGACAGACCGGGTTCTACGGCAACTGGTCTACCATAGAAAGAAATGGCAAACTACTGCGTGAAAAATTTGCTTCGTCAGTCATGTATCGAAAGATACATGATCGTCTTAGCCTGTATCACGCATAGCACGGCGGAGTAATGGATAAGGGTCGGGTTGAGGAATCGGAGATCCGAGTTCGAATTCTAGTCGAATCTATTGCATTCACTTACGTGCTAATACCATGGATTTACCCTACAGCTAAGGGTAAATAGCAGAACAGACCAGGTTCTATAACCTTGGATGGCAACTGGTTTATCGCAAAAAGAAATGCCAACCTACTGCGGGGAAAAATCTGCCTCGTCAGTCATGTATCGAAAGATACATGATGATCGCCTAAGCGTGTATCACGCATGACAGTGTGGAGTAATGGCTAGCGGGTTTAGGAATCGGAGAGCCGAGTTCGAATTCCAGTTGAATCTATTACATTCACTTATGTTCTAATACCCTTGGGAAAGGTTTGAATCATCTTTTTCAATCCCCAGCTATGGGTAAATAGCCATAATTGACTGACTGTGTCAGAAGATCTGCAAAATCGATTCCGGTTTCACCCGTCACATTAAAACCCATGAATAACTTGAGCAAAATATACAAAACATGCCAATCTCTATACAAAACAATTTGCCGCGTCTGCAATAAGCATTGTAAGTTTTTCCTGGTGCCCCGACTACATGAATTTACGCGTGCTACTAGATTGGCCTCTAGGTCCCACCAATTTACTGTTGAACTAGCTAGATGCAACAGTCATTTGTACTCTAACAGTTTTTTTTTTCGCATATGCCATATGTTGGATTCCCTTCTGATTTCTTGTTTCCCTGCCAACTACAATCTTCAAAAATTGAAATGCAACGTCAATCGCCATCTTCTGTCTTTTTGGTGCCCGTTCCTTTTTTTGTCCTTTCACCAATCCTCCCTATTTCCAAACTCCTCATTCACTTTCACCCCCAGTGACTACCTGCGTTCTAGTGGCACTGTCGCCTTGCTTGGGGTGAAATGAAATGAAAAAGAAAAGAAAGAAAAATGTTACTTACTGGCTTCAAGAGCCATTGTTTTTCTCAAGAGAAGTAAAACCATCCATCAATCTTGTCAGCGATAGTCATACTCGTAGACAACTATGTTATATTTATTGGCTTCACGTGGTTAAGTAGATATTTTTAATCGGTATCATTCCATGCGAGGCAGAAAAAGCCACTAAAACACAAGGGGTTAATGGGTGTGGAAGAATTAGTAACAAACTTAGTAAAAAAAAATAATGAAAAAATAAAATATTCCTGTTTTTTTTTTTTCTCTCAGTATAGATGACGTCTACTTGCGAGTGAAATCAATTGTTTTAATGACGAATATGTGTCGCTAGGTAGAGATTAAACCCGTTCCACTTAAGCTAGATGTGCCTTAGTACGCTCAACCACGAAAAGCGTCACACGGATACAATGCTCAATTATACTTTTTAAGAAAGAAAATCACAGTAAGCAAGGTTCTGGTTTCTCTTTTTAAGGGAAGTACTTTCTCTTCAGCGAGATTGTTCTTCTCGAAACCCCATATCTGCTCAGTTTAGGAACAAAGCAATTTTTAAAGGCTTAATTTTTTTTCTATCCGCTATTTTTATTACTTCAAACGTTAAGAATATGCGTGTGTATATAAATATACACGCTCACACACAGTGACCTGGTCAAAGTAAGCAAATGATTAATTCAAATGTTTTTTCAACAGTAATTTTTAGTAATTAATGTAAAATAAATTTTGGATACACTTGAAAGCTGCAATAGAAGTTATGTCCTTCATCCAAATAATCAAACCTGCACCCCCCCCCTACAAAGGAGGACGCAGGTTCGATCCCTGTCGTAGAACGCAATTTTCTTTACTACGATTTCTCGAATTCGAAGGCCGGTAGAGCTAATAAACACTGTTTGATAAATAAAAATGCGGCGTCTATTTCAAATACGATGTGTCCATTCTAATAACGTGTGAAGTAATAAAAATGTTGGATTAAAAAAATTAAGTCTTTAATATATATATATATATATATATATATATATATATATATATATATATATATATATGTATATATATATATATATGTATATGTATATATATATATATATATATATGTATATATATATATATATATATATATATATATATATATCGTCATATCCGGCTTGCTTGAACCATTCGGCTACAAAGAGCTTCGCAATCAAGCAAAGCTCTATTTGGCTGTAAAGCACTCTTACTCGTTCAGATTTTCTCAAAGGCATATCTGTTCAGTTTTGTATCCAAAACGTAAAGAAAGCAATTGTTAAAGAATTAATGGATTTTATTTTTTTAATCCGACATATTTTTACTATTTCAGGCGCAAAATGATGAGACCTTGACCCCAATCTTGTACTGCGCTTAAATTCATAAAGTCGATGTACGAAAAATGAAAACTCATCAAAACAATTACCATGAAAATATTTATAGAAAAGGCACAGGGAAGAATTAGTAACAGAAACATTAATAAAATATTCTTGTTTTTTTGTTTTTTTTTTAAATATTTATAGAAAAGGCACAGGGAAGCTATCTTACGGCGGTGAAAAAGTGATTAATGCTGACATGCCAGGTCTGGACTAATAACATTGCAGATTCTGCTTTATATTTTATCAATACATAACATAAGCACCAGACCAGATGTGACATCAATATTTAATGCATGGACGAATGGTAGACTTATAAATGCGTAAGACAGATTCTGACAAGAAAAGTTGTCTCGTACAACACAGTGAACCAACTTTCTTAGTAGCATACCTAACAATTGATTCAATATAATTTCCACTTCATGTCAATGGAAAACGCAAGGAATCATTCTCCTGGGGGATAACATCAGTCATGCTGATGGGAAACAGGTTCTCTTAAACGAATAAAAGAGAGCATTATCGTTTAGGAGGCGTTAAAATTAACAAGTCATTTCTTGCCCCAGTTAACACCTGATTGTAAGACTTTTTATTACATCAGCTGCCAATATGACCTTATCGAACTAGTTAGACTTACTATTAAGACAGGAGTATGTTG
>OZ038479.1:67778528-67803528 GCA_964036315.1 Acanthosepion esculentum
ATTGCTGACGACCATATATTTACTATATTTTTACAACTGATCCTTAGTTTGTTTTTTTTTGTTTTCTTTTAAGCGTATCACCCCAAGCAAGGGGTTATAGAAGGGTTGGAGGAAGAGCAGATAGGAGTGGTAAAGGAGAGGAAGTGGAGAAAGAGAAAGACAATGGGTCGATCAAGGCAAGGGGGTTACAGAAGATTTGGAGAGAGAGCAGATAGGAATGAAAGTTGAAAGGATGTGGAGAAGGGAAGTGGATAGATCAAGGCAACTGGAGATGTCGATTGACGTTACTACTCAAATAGTTGGAGATTGTATTTGTCAGGGAAACAGGAATAAGGAAGGGAGTTCCACAGGCGAGATGTGCGAGACATGAAGCTATTGGAGTAGAAGAGACGTCTACATCTAACAGTTTCAACGGTGAAGGGGTGGGAACGGGATGCCAGCCTCGTAGGACGTTTAAATTCATGAGCCCTAGGGACAAGCGAAAGCAGCTCCTCGGAGCAATTACCGTGAAAGTATTTGTAAAAAAGACAGAGCGAGGCAACATCGCGTCTGTGAGAGAGCGACTGTAGACGAGATGACAGATCAGGGCCAATCACATTGCATATCCGTCTCTGGATCTTATCAAGAACCCTGAGGCAAACAGCAGGGGCACCAGACCATATATGGCAGCAATACTCCATGTAAGGGCGAATGGTCGATTTATAGACTTGGAGGATCGATCTTAGTCTTTTCTTCTTGCTTCCTTTTACCATCTTTAGATGTTCCTCTAATTTCCTGTATGTGTCTGCTATCAACACAGTGTCATTTGCATATCTCATGTTGAGATTGTAGCTATCAATAATGAATTCTTGTAGAACTTCTAATTCTCTCGGGGTCGCCTCAGCGTTAAGGTTCAATAAGTTAGATGAGAAGACAAATCATTGTCTGACACCCTTTTTTTATATTTGTGTATTTACTGAATTTATTGATGGAAATGCACAAAATACACAAAGTCTGCCATTATTAGGTTTCTAATATTGTTATTAATATTGCTCAAAATTCATTTTAATTGACACCATGTGATTCTACTTATCAAATTACATAAGAATCAGCATTAAACTGAAAATGTACAAAACGCACAAAATCTGCCATTTTCAGGTTTCTAATATTGTTAGGAGGCACGATGGAATAATGGATAGCGGCCCGGATTGAGAAATCGGAGAGCCGAGTTCGAATACCAGTCGAATCCGTTACACTCACTTACGTACTAATACCCTTGGGAAATGTATGAACCCTCTTCCTCTCTCCCCAGCTATTGGTAAATAGGGTTCTATAGCCTTGGATAAAAACTGGTCTACTGCAGGGAGAAATGGCAATCTGTTGCGGGAAAAAATCTGCTGCGTCAGTCATGTATCGAACGATACATGATCGCCTAGGCGTGTACCACTAAGTATGGCACATAACTGACTGAATATTGTCATTAATATTGCTCAAAATTAATTTAAAAATCCGTATGGCAGTTTACACTCAGTATCAGTTCTGAATTCTTCTTAACAGTCTGTTATGTGTCATTCGTGATACACGATTAGGCGATCATGTATCTTTCGATACATGACTGATTTCTTTCTGCAGTAGACCGGTTGTCATCCAGGGCTGTCTGGTCTGTCCTGCTATTTACCCATAGCTGGGAGGAGAAGAAGAGGATTAATACCTTTCCCAAAAGTATTAGCACGTAAAAGTGAATGTAATAGACTCGACTGGGATTCGAACTCGGCTCTCCGATTCCTCAATCCGAGCCATTACACTACCGTGCCTCCTCGTTATTCTATTATCTTTTCTAAATATATATCTCTTTTGATGACATATGTTATCTGACATCATGTGAAATTGTGGAGAGCCAATATCATCAACGTCTCGAATGGACACGGCACATAGAAAAAGATAAATGTTCGCATCACTTTTAGTGGAAGAGATGTTACTTTCAAGACAGATGAGGTGATCGACACTAACATTTGGCCGTCCATACAATACATACATCTAGGAAATGTTATACGCGCCGAACTTCTTCAAGTGACATACGTTGGAATTTCGTACCGAACCCTTTATTTAGTCCACATGGGTAGACTGTAGGGGAAATAGAAAAAATCATATATGG
Source organism: Acanthosepion esculentum (assembly GCA_964036315.1). Classification (NCBI taxonomy): domain Eukaryota; kingdom Metazoa; phylum Mollusca; class Cephalopoda; order Sepiida; family Sepiidae; genus Acanthosepion; species Acanthosepion esculentum. Next base: position 67,780,663 of record OZ038479.1, read on the forward strand.
TTGACCATATGTGGAGCGAAAAGGGAGATTACCGCCTTCTGTGCGATGATATTGAAATAATAGAGAACAACACTGGAAAATACGAAAACTTAAGGAATAAGCGCATATGCTAGGCCACAAAAATCTCCTAAGCTGGCCAAACATAAACATGAATACGATATAGGAACTAGTAATACAGAGAGCTAGAAAAAACAACAATAACAGAAATTGTAATATGAGCTCTGGTAATAAACAGAAACTGAGGTTTATAAATCCCTGAAATTCACTCACTGTTCCCAAGGACAAAAGCGTTGGGTGAGTAATCCAAAAAAAGAGACTCGATTTAAAGTGTTGTGAATTCAATACCTGGCCACAGAATTGCAGAATTGGGTTACTAAAGGGAATTATCTGAGAACAAATAAATAAAATTTATAAATAATATAATGTAAATATATTGCATTATGATATGAGATAGCGATATATATATTTATATATATCAAGAACAGTATTGAGGAAATTGTAAAATAAAATTCAAAAAGTTTATTTGTGATGCATTTCATCCATTAGGAGTTCATCGGACTGGATTTGTTGATGCTGTTGAACGAAAAACGCTGGTATTTTCAAAATCTTTTTAAATATGTTTTGCAATCTAGCCAAATTAATTTATATTCTTTTTCTTTCCATCATTGTTTTTAAATATCCCACATTTTGACGTAAATTTACGTCCTCGCTCTTACACCGTATCACCATTCTTGGAAATATCTCTTAACCATGCGCAACGATAACAAACCCAGTTCGATAAAGTCCTAACGGATGAAACACGTCACAAATAAACTTTCCCATTTTGTTTTACAATTTTCTCAATATTGTATTATATATGCAATATATTACATATATATCATATACTACTTCAGTATATTGCATATTACAAATTATATATGTAATTGTAATATAATACATATTATTCGACAAATAAATAAAAGGTTCGGTTCGTAATTCCAACGTGAATATGACAATAAAGAAGAGGACGATGTAAATATTTTAAGAAGTTATCATTATTTACATTCGGACTAATTTCTTCATCTTTGTTGTTTATCACAATATTTTGGTCGCTGTGCCCTCCGGCGCTCTTCAGTTTAAAAAAAAATCGTTTAAATAATTAATAATAATTAAATAAATAATTAATATACCTCATCTCAGAAATACAGAAAGATAACAATAACTTATCATCCCAGAAATTCAGACAGAGATATTCTATATAATTTAATTGCTTGGTTACTTTAAAGAAAGCAATGTTGAAAGCAAATCCTGTTTGATAATTTTCCAATGATGATTGTGGTTGTGTTGGATTACCGGCCCCTAACTATAATCATTGGCGGTGCGATATTTGAAAGCCTCTTTCTCTCCCCCCTTTGACTATTGGAGAGGCAACACCATTTTCTTTCGCTACGATAGAGATGGGGATGTAAGTACTTCAGAGACACAGACTGACGATTGTATTGAACTGTTCATAAATTCAATTTCGTTTTTTTTTCTTTATCATTTTGTAACATGTCTTGTTAATACGTTTTTTAATTGTTGTTTGCTTGAATTCCATGTTTTGTGTCTTTTTTGCCAGGTCTAACATGGGTCAGCCAAATATTGTACAGGAAAATATAAAACGATAATACTTTCCATTCCCGCAAGTGTTTATATTTCAGTTTATCTTTTGTCGTGATGCTATAATCGTTATTTTAAAAAATCCTTTTTTTTTAATCACAAGTCATGATATGATTTAAAATCTGATAGTTTTCATACCACTAATGTAATGGGAAAACATGGATCTTTGTGCCCACAATAAGACGAAAGTGTCAAAAGGACGGTTTTTCCCGTGACACCGCTTTTATGTTAACTACCTTCACTTTTCGGCAATGTTTATTGTTTTCAAAAACATATGAAAGTAAATTTAGACATTTTCTTTGTTTCTTGAGAACTGACAACAAAAATAATAAACACAAACTCGCTCTGTCTTTTTTACAAATACTTTCACGGTAATTGCTCCGAGGAGCTGCTTTCGCTGGTTCCTAGGCCTCATGAATTTAAACGTCCTACGAGGCTGGCATCCCGTTCCCACCCCTTCACCGTTGAAACTGTTAGATGTAGACGTCTCTTCTACTTCAATAGCTTCATGTCTCGCACATCTCGCCTGTGGAACTCCCTTCCTTATTCCTGTTTCCCTGACAAATACAATCTCCAACTATTTAAGTGTAACGCCAATCGACATCTCTAGTTGCCTTGATCTATCCACTTCCCTTCTCCACATCCTTTCACCTTTCATTCCTATCTGCTCTCTCTCCAAATCTTCTGTAACCCCCTTGCCTTGATCGATCCACTATCTTTCTCCACATCCTCTCCTTTACCAGTCCTATCTGCTCTTCCTCCAAACCTTCTATAACCCCTTGCGTGCTAGTGGTTTCCAGCCTTGTTTGGGGTGATAAGCTTACCCCCCCCAAAAAAATGTGTGGAGTTATATTAGCGTAGGAAAGGATAAATGTTAGGAGTATAGAGCTGAAGCAGACTAGAGGATATAAACTCCTATATTTTACGACCAGTAAGTGAAACACGAACAAGAGACGCCTTCAAATAAATCCTACTAAATTCAGTAGATACGAGAAAAACTTTTACAATTCTGTATAAACACGGCTCCAAAATTAAATAAGTGGTTTCTGGAACCTGATTGGATATGACAAGTCACATGATGTGCTCTCTGCGACATCCGCGTGGTTAAACTCCAAATAGGAAATAGGACAAGGGATGAGTTACATACCTGCGCAAAAGTCAGAATTCGTGAGCCGGTCACCGACTCGCCATACGTCAGAAAACCGGCTTGTCAGCGACAGTCAGGAGAGATCTGAAACGGAACAGTCAGAGAACAGTCTCGGCTGCGACACCCATTACCATGCCAACGCGCTAGTCAGCGTTGATCTTTCTACATACAAAGCTGCGAAAAAATAAGTTCCAGGTCTCTTTCACTTTGCTCACTGTGTTTTGAAACCACTGCTATCGCATACAACCAGTCAGTAGTCACACATAGGTTTCGTTGGCGTGTGTTTCACACACACACGCACTCACACACACACACGCGCACGCACACACACATACTGGCTTACATATAACTTCAAACTTTGCAGACTCACTTGCAATAAAATAACTTTGCAGACTCACCTGTAACAATTCACTTTGAACATGTAGCTGTATGAGGACCTAAATCAACCAGTACATTTTTTACTTTACGAATGTATAAGCAAACGAAAAGCAACAAGAGAAAGAACATAAAAAATAATTTTTTTTAATAAGGGCAATATTTATATTTTACGGATGTCACATGATATACATGAATATTTAATAGGAATTACTTCGCTTTGACTGGAATAAAAGTCTTCACTATTGAAACTTTTTTTATCTGAGCTCATAAGAAGTTGAATAAACTTGTCGCTCAAAATGTTCGCTGAGAGAGAGTTGAAAGAATTCTGTAAAGCTGAGGATATGTTGGGTAAACTTTTAGCTTCAGAAGGGTTGAAGGAGTGAATGTTCCATAATGTTTGTAATTAAGTTCCGTTGCTTGTCATTAAGTTTCGCTGCTTGTTGGTAGTTGAATATTCGTAATATGTTAGTCTGTAATGTTCATAATGAAGTTTGAAAAGTTTCGTACGATTCACTGGTGTGATTGAATAGGTTTTAGTAAGTTCCAGAAGAAGTTGGTGAGTGAGTGGTTTAGTTGAATGTTTTAGCTTGAATTACAGTGAAGTTATTTCATGCTGAAGAACTTAAAATTCTAACTTTGTGCTTCCCTGCAATGATACAAGCGTCGTGAACTAGTTTAGAAAATTCTAGTCGTTCTTAAATCCTCACTGGCGAGGTTCACTCGTACATTCTATTTATATGTTTTCTAGTCACATGATAGGCTCCAAAAAGCATTTATTTTTTTAGTCAGGTCAAGAACTAGGCCGATGTTATTCGGACGTAGTTGAGAACATGATTTTAATATTAAGTGACCAATAAGAAGTCGAGGTTTTCTGAAAATATGTATGAAACTTAATAAGCTCTGTGATCCGCTTTTTTGCACAGAAATCGACATTGATAAAAAAAAGTCGTAGCGGAAAGCTAAAACACTCGAACTAATGGTCTTTTCATGGCCACAACAAAACAATTGAATTTTAATATGTAAATAGATGTATCTACTGTATAAATGTTATTGTCATATTTAACTTGGTCTTCTTCCTTTTCTGCAAATATCGTTTTTCGTGTTGTTTTAATTTTGTATTGTAATTTGTTCAAAAGACCGGGACGATAGACGAACCTGTCTACTATCGATATTTTTGTCATAAATAAATAAATTGTTTGAAATAAAAATATATTTTGCTCTCAATGTCTAAATTAAATATGTTTCTTATAATTTAAAATAAGTAGATGATATTTACAATATGGGCAAAATTCTCACAAAACACTCACTTAGCATAGAAGAACCGAAGCATCTTCAGCTTTTCTTGGAAAATATTAACATAAACAAATAAATACACTATTTTATTCGGTCGAGCTAGCTTTTTACCTTTTATTTACTATATAGTTTTATTGGAATGGTTGGCAAAACATCGGCTAACTGACAATTGCTTCAAACCTTGTAAAATGGTAAATAACATGGATTCATTTATAGTTGGTTCACATATTTTAATGATTTAGTAAATGTCTATGAAATTATGAATAAAAATTTTTTTTCAGATTTTTTTATTTATAAATTGGTGAAGGATAAATATTGCATTGCATAAGTTCTAATTGTATTAGTTTTTTAAATGTTGTAAATATAAAATTATTCTTGTAAATAAACAGCTTAATAAATAAATAATATTTAGTTTAATATTTTCATTGTGAAAATTCTCACGAACAAAAAATGTATAAATTCACTTTCATCATATGTTTACGTTTTATTACAATTTTAATCATTCATTTTTGAAGAGTAAGGATAATTAACATAAAAGTGTGATGGGAAAAACCGTTCTTTTGACACTACGTTTTTTATCGTGCACAAAGATCCAAATTTGCTACGTAATGAATGTAGGCATCTCCCTCTGATTTCTGTTTTGAGTTAATTCAAATAAAAACTATTTAAATTAATCATTTTACTTACCAGTCACGTTTTAATGTGTTAATTTGGTTTCAAATCGTGAGTTTTGTATTATTTTCCAACAGCTTTAAAAATCTTTTAATGTTAATTTTGCAGAAATTAATTTATTTTATTTGTTTATTTTGCTTAAACTGAAATCATTTCTTGTAAATTTTTGAAAACAAAATTTCACTGTTTAGTATTTCTCGTCATTGTCCCGAAATGTAGTTTGTTTATGATGCGGGGAAATTTGTCCCAGCTTTCCCTCATCAAAAGGTTGAGGTTAAAAAATTGCGACAAAATACGAATAAAATCAAAACAAGATTAGGGCGGACAAACTATCTCTTTTAGGCGCGAACGAATAAAGAATAAACTCCTGCTCGGTGTGTAACAATAAAAAAGAAGAAAGTGTTTATTTACATATACAGAAAAAAGGGTGAAGGGATAAAGACAATTAGGAGTGAAAGAAAGGGAGAAGAGAAAATGTCCTTTAAGGGAAGAGAAAATGTTCGTAACAGAAATACAAAATATTTCTCTGAGCGCCTAAAGTGTTCTTTAAGCGAGTAGAATTTTGTTAAGGTTTAGAAACACTCACAGTTCTTGTAGAGTAGGAAAATTGTTGGTAGATATAGGAATCTTGCAGTTGAGTGAGTTAGTAGGTCGACGACAGAAGTCCAGTGGGCACTACTGGAGTGGTGATGGGATGCAGCTTTCAATTGGTTTTTAATAGTGGGCTGACGGTCTATCATTTCAGCCCAACAGGAATTTCTTCTTTGGTTTAAAGTGGTTCTGAAGTTGACTGGAGCTTCCTATCGTCAACCTCACAGACGGTGGTCGAAATCTCACTTCCAAATAGGCAAAGATTCTCCAAATTTATGGAGATTTGGTAGGCTCAGAAGAATCAGGGACTTTCCACTCCAAAATTGTTAAAGAAATTTCGTGGCCCCTTCATTGGTCAGAAAATATATTCTTATTTCTGATAAGAATCAGGTCTTTGGGAGCCGGTTTTGAAAGTAATGAAAACAGGTTGGAGTGAACAAGCTGTAAGGTTTCCCTCAGACTTTATGACACCATGGAAAGAATAATGGCGGTGGAATTCCTTTTTATATTTTCCAGCTCTCTCGTTAGTCAGAAAATATATTGTTATCTCTGATAAGAATCAAGGCTTTGGGAGCCGGTTTTGAAAGTAAAAAGAGGTTGGAGTATGACGGTGTTCCGGGCCACGGCCTGCTTCGGCCACCAGTTATGGCGGCGTTCCAGAGTCAAGCCCGGTCTGCTCGCTTGGTCAGGATCGATCCTGGTATCAGAGAACAAGCCGTCAGCCCACTCGTCGGTCGTTGATGGCGTTTGACACAGCAGCTGGTCTCTAAGCTAACCTCTTCAACTGTGACTTCTCTTACCCACGTTGTGATTTTGATCTTAAGAGAGTCAAGCCGAATTTTCCACTGGGATATCTCAACCACGCTAAACCAAGGAGTTGAACACGCGCACACAAAATTGAAAAACAAAATGGACGACGTCCGAATAAGTCACGATATGATGTTTATATCAAAATGATAAAAAAAAAAAAAAAAATTACAGTTCTTTATTTTTTGTTCTTTTCTTCTTTTCCCAACCCGTTCTAATAATTGACGACGGAACGAAAATTTCGGGTAACTTCTTTAAGAAAGGCCAGACTTGACAACTAGATTTGTCTTCAAGTACTGTGATTTATACTTTCTAGAACGGCACAAGGTTTATCGTCGGAGTCTTTCTTCAGCGACAACTGGATTTAACTTCAAGTACTGTTCATTGTACTTTCACGGACAGCACAAGGATTTCGTCGGAGTTTTTCTTCAGCAGATAATTATTATTATTATTTTCATTAGCTTGGCAAAAAGCGTTATGTCAGAAATCTCTTAACTCCCGGTCGCAACCTCACTGCGACTGCAACTGCTACCGCAACTGGCTCCGACTGCCTCCGATTGGCTGACCACAACTGACTTTGGCCCCGTGGGCACTTGTATTTATGGGTGTCCCTTCCAACTGGTGTGGTGCGGGCGAATAGGTGGGTTTTATGCAAATCTTACAGTCGGTTTCTTTCGTTTTCTATTTCACATTTCCAATTTTGGAAGACCCACTCCTCTTTCGGAAAGGGCCATTATATGATGTCAGCCTTTCTGACGTCATCTCCTGCTTTTTAATTTTTCTTTTTCAAGGAAATTTTGGCCGACAATTTTCCCATTGACACCTTTCAGCAGGCGACCTTAACCCCTGGCCCCTGACCTGCCAGCAGTGTCTAGCTGAATCACATTGTGTAACTTTTTCAACAAAAGTCATACATCTGTTCTCATATCCTGGGAAAATAAGTCTCTTTCTAACAAAAGAATTAAAATCGTTTGGTTTAACCCTTTTCGTCCGTACGCCATATTAAATATTGTTGCAGGAGTGAGGATAGAAAAAATAGCGAGAATGTGAACTTGTAAAATATTGTTCTCAAATTAAATTCCAACAATGACAAAACGTGAAAATCGTAAGTTGAAAGGGTTGATTTAATGCTGTATTTGAAATTAAAAAATTAATGTCAACCGTGAAAATATTGCAAGCATTAGGCACGTCCGTGAACTTTCTAAAACCAAAGCTAAAAACAGCATTTTAAATAATTCTTCTTTGAAGTTAAATTTTCCTTTTATTTGAAAGATTATAGTCTAAAGGTAACCCGTTAAAGATAAAAGTTTTAAAGCTTTGAATAAAGATTTTAGACATTTTTAAAACGGAAATAACTCCCGCCTCGTCCGATTAGCTAATTTGATGGAATGCCGGCAAAAGATTAATTAAAATACTTTTAAAATCTTTCAAAGTTATATAAAGGAGCTATATATCTCCAGATTAACTTTGAAAGATTTTTATAAACATTTCTGACTAGGATTTAACTGACAACCAAAAAGAACTACTCAACCTCGGACCCAATTGCCATGTATACAAAAAATATAATGGACTACATATAAAAATAGAGATTGAGACACTGTATCAAAACATAATTAAACTCCAAGCAGGTAATTACCATTGAATCAGAAATCAACTTAAGGCTGAATCTATAAAAGACAAACATGATAAAAGGAAAAATCTATCTAAAGTCCTAAATGAATTACTAAAGATTGATGCAAAAGTATTACGCAACTATCCTGAAAAATTATTTGATAAAGCTGATAAAATCCGACTATAACTCAAAAATGCAAGTTACTTGACAATCACACCAAATGTAAAAATACATACTAATAATCCTACTACTCAGTTAAATGTAAAAATTAATAAATTAATCACAACTAACAATGCGGAACAAAACAATCAAAAACTTACCAAAATAATCGGAGACTATAAACCGGGATACGTTTATGGTTCTATCAAAACACACAAACCTAAATTTCCACTCCGCCCTGTTATATTCCAAATTCCCACTCCTGTCTACCAATTAACTAAAACGCTTAACCAATACCATACATGCCTAACAAATACAGCATTAATCAACCCTTGAACTTATATAAATATTAAAAACCGAAAGACCTAATGATAAAAACATAGAATTACTTGACGTTGAAAATATGTTCACTAACGTTCCAGTTAGAGAAACCATTGAAATTATTATTAAAAATATATATTTTAACAATTCAACTCGCCTCCCATTAAAAATTAAACCTAAAATACTGAGGAAATTACTTGTAACCTGTACCACGAAGTCCCATTGCCTGTTACAGTGCATTTCTTGTCTCATTCAATTGTAATATACGGAAAACTATTCGTGAATACGAAAGGATTATGATAAAAATAAGCAAACATAATGTTTGTAATTTATTCAACCAGATATACCTAAAAGAGAATTTGTTGCATATATATATATATATATATATATATATATATATATATATATATGATATCTTATTAAAATTAAGTATCAGCACTTCTCCAGATAAAATGATTTTTGATTTCGAATCGTACTTTAAATGTGTTCACGGTCGATATTAACTTAAAAAAAAATATAACAGTATGTGCAAGTATATATATATATATATATATATATATATATATATATATATAAAAATATATATATACTTGCATATATACTTCATATATACTTGCATATATATATATATATATATATATATATATATATATATATATATATATATATATACTTTGTTTAATAATCTTCAGTATTTTAGAGATAGAAAATTAAAAAATTAAAATTAAAAATAAATATAAATATAAATAAATAAATATAACGCTAAAAAATCATTAAGTTTATGCTGTACCCTCGATACAATACAGTCGGAATATTGAAGTCCACTGCTACTTCTTTGATTTTACAAAAAATAATCCATTTAAACACACCGTTTCATTTTTTCTTTCAAGTATGAAACAGATTGTTTCTACTCGTTGTTAACCTCAGTATCAACTTTTATCTTTTTTCTTCATTCATATTGTCCTTTTCCAGATATATTTTTAGTTATATCTGAATTTTGACAAACAAGCACACACACACACACACACACACACACACACACACACACACACACACACACACACACACACACACAGACACACACACACACACACACACACACACACACACACACATCACACGCGTGCGAGTGCATATATATAATAAACGTAATTGGTAATCCGTATGGATAATTCCAGGGAGGATATAAATCCCGATAGCTCAATGTAACAACAGAGCAAGTAATAACTAATTAACAAATCAGAGACTTCAGAAAGCCATGGTAATATTTTATTTCGCATAATCGAGAATTCGATTTCGCTTCGGCAGATCTGGCGGTTTCACAACAATGAGTGGCTTCAAAAATTCTTCCAGGAATGAAACGAAAAACGAAAAACAAAATTAACGGAAGTTTTGTTTTAAGACAGTTCCAAAAATTAGGAAGGGAAGGAGAGAGGTATATGTTTCTAGGAGATGCGATAGTAGTAGTGATGACCACTAATCCACCGGACAAGAGAAGGGAGTGGTGAGGATTTTACTAGGCAGGGAACAAAGGAAAAGGAAAAAGAAGGGAAAAGGAGAAAGGAAGGGAGAACTGGAGAACATACACAAATCCATATACCTACATACATACAGATTCTTCTATATACACATATATATATATACAAATACACATATACACCTACATCCATACACATCCATCTACACATGTTTTCACATAAATGTGTTCACACATACGTATATAAACACACATGCTCACATATTTATCTATATGTATTCATAAACACTTATGCACAGACAGAAGAGTACATTTCTAAATAAGTACTTAATTAACATGTAATATGTCCTCAAAAACATTACTAACCATATAACTTTAAAGAGGCACTTAAGAGTGTTTTCCATAAAGTGTACCCAGATATACACACAGCGCGTAATCTATGCACCTACCCATTAGAGAATACAACATATAGCACACGCATACGTCTGTGTATATAAGGACAGGTGTATACCTGTCCTCATATACACAGACGGGGGCACACATGTTCGCATATAGAAAAATATATGTCCCAAAACAGATACAAAGGCAAAGAAGTACAATAGTATGCTTGTGCATACACGTACATGAAGAAGAGAGATGTGTAAGCGATAGATGGCCAGGTAAAAGGGTTTTTGTAAAGTGAGGTCACATGTGATGAAGAGAGGAGAATTAATCGTAGAAATTCTGACTATGTTATTTATTACCCATTCGTATTTTATCTATATCAAAGGGTAAAACAATATATATATATATATATATATATATATATATATATATATATATATATATATATATATATATATATATATATATTTAAAGTACGATTCGATATATATATATATTTAAAGTACGATTCGAAATCTTATGAAAAAATTCCAGAGAACTTAAAAATCTTTTTTGTTATGGGAACTTACCTAACGATAATGGACTCTTCCTGACTCTATAAATACTGCGCCTCTCTGAAAGAGGGGGATGAGGAACGAGTTGAGACCTAACGAGTCAAGACATATTAGTTCTCTCTAAACCAGACTGACAGTTAATACTAACACCTTCAACTTCTCGTATTATATTTCTGTTGTAATATACCTTTGTTATTTACTACTCTTGTGTTGTTCTTCCTTGGTTCTACCTTGGACCATAACCGTGGTGCGAAGATATTAGACCATAACAGTGGCGACGAGGACTGAAGAAACAAACTCTACGCGGAGAAATCCTAAAAAAGTATACTGAGGACTGAAGAAACAAACTTTACGCGGAGAAATCCTAAAAAAGTATACTGAGGAAACTTCAGAAACAAACTCTACGCGGAGAAACCAAAAAAGTATACTCAAGTAACAAGTTCTACGCGGAGAATCTACAAATAAAACGTTTTTGCTATCGGTCGTCCGTAACAGAGGCGACGTTGGTAGTGAGAGAAAACAAACAAATAAAAAAAACAACTTATACGCGAACATAAAAAAAAGTAAAAAAAAAAGAAAAACAAAGACCTGAAGTCTAAACTAAAAGAAAAATACTTACACATAATTACGGTAAATATGAAAGACTTTAAGGCAACCATATTGGAACTTATGAAAATACAATTTGAGCAGCAACAGAAAAACGAACAGAAGCATCTTGAACTACAAGAATTATTGCTACGGGTAATAACAAATAATGGGAAAAATTCCGAAATGAAACCGTTCTCTCGCAAAATGCTATATGGAGCTCTATCGAAGACTTCACGTATGCACCGGACGAAGACAAAACCTTCGCAGCTTACTTCAGAAGGTACGAAGATTTATATGAGTTTGATTTCGGGAATTGGTCAGACGCTAGAAAAGTACGTCTACTACTAAGAAAATTAGGGTCATGCGAATACACTAAATTCGTAGACTACATCCTACCGAGGAAAACAAATGGGTTAACTTTTAAGGAAGCCATAAAACTGTTAACAGAACTTTTTAGCCCAAACACCTCATTATTCCACAAAAGATGGAAATGTCTGAATCTAACAAAAAAGGACAGCGAAGATTACATAACATTCACTTCCATTGTAAACAAACATTGTGATGACTTTAAGTTATCTGAACTCAGCCCGGACAATTTTAAATGTTTAATATTCGTTCAAGGCCTGGTTTCGACTAAAGACGCGGAGATCAGACGCAGAATTCTTACAAAACTGGAGAGTGAACCAGAATTGACACTACAAAAATTGGCTGAAGACTGTCAGAGATGTATGTATAAGCGTAAAGAAGGACTCGAAAGATATAGAAGAGTCTAGCATCGCCCACATACGTAAAATTCAACGACAAATTTTTTCTACTTCAAAAAGTCAATATCAGACAAAACTACCACCCAGTCCATGCTATCGCTGTGGGACTTTGCATTGGTATAAAGATTGTCCATACCGCTTTAAGACTTGTCTGTCGTGCAAAAAGTGGGTCATAGAAGTTCTCATTGTTGGACTAGGAAAGAAAGCAAAAGCAAAATAAGAATCACTAGGACTGACCAAGCGGACGAGACAAACATATGAAAATACGTACAAGTAGAAATGTTAAACAGAAAAGTCAGACTACAATTGGATTCCGGATCGGGCTTAACTATCATTAACGTACAAACATGGAGAAAATTGAAGACACCCACCATGTTGAGAACCGATAAAATTGCTAGGTCGGTAATTGGGAGAAAAATAAAATGTGAAGGAGAAGTTGTTACAAATGTGACATTCAATGGAATGACCAAAAAATTAAAAATGTATGTGCTCAGAAACACAGAAAATTTATTTGGAACGGACTCGATGCAGAAATTCGACCTCTGGGATTTACCAATAAGTACGTACTGCCAAAAAGTGAAAAGTTTATCGACCGAGGCAGATAAATTAAAGGAGAAACTAAAAGAAAGTTTCCCCGAAGTATTTTCAGTCGGCCTCGGGAGGTGTAAAAAAATGGCAGCAAATATAGAAATAAAAGAAAATGTACAACCTATCTTCAAGAAGAAAAGGATCATACCTTTTGCTTCAATAGAAAAATAGATCAGGAGTTGGATAGACTCGGAAAAATCGGTATATTGACAAAAGTAGAATATAGTCAATGGGCCGCACCTACGGTTTACGTCAAAAAGAAATCGGTTGAGATACGAGTATGCGCTGATTTCTCAACGGGATTGAACGCAGCGATAAAGGATTAACACTATCCTATACCCAGTCCAGAAGAAGTTTTCACAAAATTAAACGGAGGAAAATCTTTCTTAAAAATAGACATGAGCGAAGCGTACCTACAAATACCAGTAGATGAGGAAATCTCGAGATTATTGTGCATAAACACACACAAAGGATTACACAAGTTCCAAAGATTACCATTTGGGATTAAGGTCGCGCCGGCAATATTTCAACAAATAATGGATACTATGCTAGGCGGACTTGATTTCACGATTGCATACCTGGATGACATACTGATAAATAGTAAAAACATTGAACAACACTGGGGACACGTTCAAGACGTTTTCAGGAGAATACAAAACTATGGTTTCAAGGTAAAAGAAAACAAATGCGATTTCTTTATGAAGGAAATAAAATATCTGGGCCATATCATCGATGAAGAAGGAAGGCGACCAGACCCAGAAAGGGCAACGGCAATTAAAAAAATGCCAGCTCCAAAAAACGTAGCCGAATTACAAAGCTTCTTAGGTTTAGTGAATTATTACCAAGAATTCATTCCAAACATGCATAAATTACGCGCACCCCTAACCAAACTGTTGAAGAAGGAAAAAGTTTGGGAGTGGACAGATGAATGCCAGAAAACGTTTGACAAAATAATTAAAACGCTAACCGCGGATCTATTTTTAGTGCATTATGACCCAAAATTAGAAATAATAGTCACAAGTGACGCGAGTGCCTATGGAGTCGGGGCATGTATACTGCATAAAATGCCGGATGGGACAATAAAACCCATCGCGCATGCTTCAAGAATTTTGTAACCAGCAGAAAAAAATTACTCACAAATCGAAAAAGAAAATAGATATATTTATGGGAGATTTTTTACCTTACAGACGGACCACAAGCCGTTATTAACAATATTTGGATCGAAGAAAGGTCTACCCGTATACACGGCAAATAGGTTACTAAGATGGAGTACAATTTTACTGAACTACAATTTCAAATTGGAATATCTGCCAACGAACAAAATTGGGCATGCAGATGGTCTCTCGAGACTAATACCTAAGAAAACGGAGCCATTGGAAGATTCCGTAATTGCAGCCCTACGACATGAAGAAGATATCAGGACATCACTATGTAGTACAGTTCGCAACCTCCCCGTCACACTACAAGAGATAAGAAATGAAGCAATAAATGATGAATTCATAAAAGAAACAAAAACAAAAATTGCAGAAAAAAATAAAAAAGTATCAGACAGTTTTTCGTCATGTGACAACGTTCTACTATATAACGAAAGGGTAGTAATTCCGAAAACACTACAAAGGCGAATCCTAAAGGACTTCCACATGGGCCATCCAGGAAAGAACAGAATGAAATCATTAATGCGAAGTTACGTATATTGGCAAAACATAGATCAAGACATTACACATATGGTGGAAAAATGCAAAGGTTGTTCCTTAGCAGCAAAAGCACCGCCGATCATCCATAAGCCTTGGCCAGAGACAGATCGACCATAGTCAACAATACATGTAGATTTCGCAGGTCTTTCTACTATTTGATCATAGTAGACAATTATAGTAAATGACCAGAAGTGTTTCGTTGCAGAAAACCTACTTCTGAAACTACCATAAATTGCCGCCACGAGGTGTTTGCTCGTTTCGGAGTGGTTGATTGTCTAGTCACCGATAATGGGACACAATTCACATCTGCGGACTTTCAAGAATTTTGTGAAATTTTTCAAGTTAAACATATCAAATCTCCGCCATATCAACCAAGATCAAATGGGCAAGCGGAGAGATTTGTAGACACACTCAAAAGAGCGTTAAGGAAAGCATATAACGTGCCTACAGAAAAGGCGTTGCAACAATTTTTAAAAGTATATCGAATTACACCAAACAGTGCTACACCATCGGCATTATCACCCGCGGAAGTGATGTTCGCCCGAAAAATCAGATCAGTATTTGAAAAAATTGCTACCAAAACAAACAAAACAAATACCAATGTCACACGTACCAAAAAGAAAATTCTACCCAGGAGAGAAAGTTTTTTTCAAAACGTATAAAAACGATACATCCTACTGGGAGCAAGGTACAATTGAAAAAAGAATCGGGAACATGGTTTACACAATACAGGGCCCGAAATTCTCATATAAAAGACATGTAAGTCAAATAAGAAAGAGGCTGTTGGATGATTCTAACGGTCCACCTCAGGAAGAAGAAGTGATGGATACCATATTCGATACATTTGATATGCAAAGGCCGCAAACAATGTCTGAACCGCGAAAATCGACCAGGAAAAGAAAAGCCACAGAGCCTTTGATAATAAATCCAAAGAGAAAAAAATACTAAAGACCCCTGCGACGCAAAAGCTTTGGAAGGGGGTGTTATTGGAACTTACCTATAACGATAATGGACTCTTCCTGACTCTATAAATACTGCGCCTCTCTGAGAGAGAGGGATGAGGAACGAGTTGAGACCTAACGAGTCAAGACATATTAGTTCACTCTAAACCAGACTGACAGTTAATACTAACACCTTCAACATCTTGTATTATATTTCTGTTGTAATATATCTTTGTTATTTACTACTCTTGTGTTCGTGTTGTTCTTCCTTGAAAAAATGAAACGAGTTGAGACCTAACGAAGTGCGCATCCACTACCGAGAATTTGGAAAGCACTGGACGGCCGTTTCATCCTATATTTAGGAACTCATCAACAGTGCGCATCCACTACCGAGAATCGAAACCCTGACTTAAAACTATATTTCTTCTTACACACACACACACACACACACATATACATATGTATATATATATATATTTTAGAATTGGACATAGTCCGACAATTTATTTAAAGACATTTATATTATGTTTAACGTTCTTTTTATAGATACAAGTATTTAAGCAAATGCTCTGTTTTATAATAAACAGTATTAAATAACATTTACCGGCCTGAATGTCCGAGAAATATTCATAGAAAATTTTCGCTCTCCGACAGGAATCCGAAAGGTTAAGGCACATCACGCGAAATGATGGTTCCGTATAGGATACAGGTTCGATTCCTGCCGGAGAGCGAAAATTTTCTATGAAAATTTCTCGGACATTCAGGCCGGTAAATGTTATTTAATACTGTTTATTATAAAACACAGCATTTGCTTAAATACTTGTATCTATAAAAAGAACGTTAAACATAATATAAATGTCTTTATATATATATATATATATATATATATATATATATTCTTAGACATGCATATAGTCATATACCTATCCATATATATACATATGCACAAATACATGGCTTTCTGAAGTTTCCAATTTGTTAATTAATTATATATATGAGAATGATTACATTGGTAAATTCATTATTAGCTCGGGACAAAACGCGTTAAGTTTGACATTTTCCGATTTCATCATGCACCCACACACACACTCACTCCCCCCCTCTCTCTCTCTCACACACACACACACATATATATTAAAATAAAGAGAAATAACAGTAAGATTTATAATC
Source organism: Acanthosepion esculentum (assembly GCA_964036315.1). Lineage (NCBI taxonomy): Eukaryota > Metazoa > Mollusca > Cephalopoda > Sepiida > Sepiidae > Acanthosepion > Acanthosepion esculentum. Next base: position 67,797,441 of record OZ038479.1, read on the forward strand.
CAGTGTTCTTATTAATTTTTTTATGTTTAAAAAACAGTGCTCAATACAATTCTACAGAGCATAAATATTATAAATTTACTAAATTAAAAATATGGTTCCATATACAGAAACTAAAGACTTCAAATTTAATTATAGAATTAAATTAAAATCCCTTTTACTGTTTTCAAGTGAATAACAAAATTCGCAATATTAGTAAATATATATATATATATATATATATATATATATATATATATATATATATATATATATATATATATATATATATATATTAATACATGTCTCATTAAATAATATAGATAAGCGTTGTCTATATATTTTATGTAAGTTTTTTTCATATAGTCTGATAATCTTAATAACATTATCATTAAATAATGAAAGAAAATCACAATATTGATACATACTTTTTTTTATTTAATCCAATCTGAGCTTTCGGCTTACATAAGCCATTATCAAAGATGACAATTACACAATATATTTATGCAATACACGAACAAGAAATTGATTTTCTTTCATTATTTAATGATAATGTTATTAAGCTTATCAGACTATATGAAAAAAACTTACATAAAATATATAGACAACGCTTATCTATATTATTTAATGAGACATGTATTAATGAAAAAATGCTGCCTAAATACACACAATATATATATATATATATATATATATATATATATGTAATTCATGCAATTAAAAGGGTTGTCAATTAGCTGGTTGATGTTACCATTCAGCATCCTGACTCCAGAGTTTCGTCCACTCGTCAGGGGGTATCAGCAACTGGTTCACCGATTTTTCTTTTTTATATGCACTTTTCATTGGAGCAAGTTTTTTTAGTTTTTTTTTCCAGAGTGTGTGTGTGCGTTCGCGCGCAAGCGCTCATGTCCCCACATGTAGAATGTGATTATTTGTCCTTTTCCTCATATTTTTTTTCACTTTATACACACCCGTTAGCCTTTTTTTTTTTCTCTTTTTCAGCTTTTCCTCTTTTTTTCAATTGTTGCCATTTGTTTCCGGTTTTCTAGATATATGCTGTCGTTGTTAATTTTTGAGCGTTCTGTTACTTCTAACGTTATTTTTAGTGGATATCCGTATTTGAGTAGACGTTCCGCATATTAAACAATGTCTATTTCGTTTGCCTTGCTTGACTTTGAAGCTCTCCATGGGGGGGGGGGGGAACACATACATACACACGACTTATAAACCTCCAACAACAAAATAGAATTATAATTTAAATATAAATATACAAATCTAATTATAAAATAATACAAATTGTGATTTTGTATTATTTTCCCATTCATTTATACTTATTGAAAATATTAATTTTTTAAAAATATTTTAAATTTTAAACAAACCCCGTAAATAATATAGACAGCTTCACTATTACGATAATCCGATATATATATACAAAATAGAAATTGTTAGGAGGATTTGACAATTACAATTAAGTAATTCATTGAGTCTGAAAGAAAACTCAATAGAAAGCACTGGACGGCCGTTTTGTCTTATATTTGGGACTCATCAGCAGCGCGCATCCACTACCGAGAATTGAAACGCTGACAGTTAAGTTAGCAAGTAAACGTCATAGCAACTGTTCCAACGGGCCTCGGCGACGAAGAGGTAGCAAATCAGACTCAATATAGCGTCGCTCGCTCACATATTCCGTGGTGGAACTCAACTGAAATTCTCTGTAACCATAGGACTGTGCCCTCCGGAGCCACGACAACTATCACCAAGCCGCTCAAACTGAAGCATTAGAAGCCGAATCACGCAATGATATAGATATGATGGAAATTGTAAGGAGGATTTGATTATTATAATTAAGTAACCCGCTGAGTCTGAAAGAAACCTGGAATAGTTGGTATGACGTTTGCTTGATAACTTAACTGTCAGGGTTTCGATTCTCGGTAGTGGATGCGCACTGTTGATGAGTTCCAAATATAGGATGAAACGGCCGTCCAGTGCTTTCTGCATACTGTTGAGGTTTCTTTCAGACTCAATGAACTACTTAATTATATATATATGTATATATCAAAATTTAAATTATGTAACGGTCGGCATTTTTCCCATTACGTATTTTATTTTGTCCCTCTCGCCTCTAGCGACTGACATGCTTAATTCTGCTTATTGGCAGAATACGGTGGCCACTCTTACTTTATTTTACTGTGGGATGGACGGGTCCTACTAACATATTTTATTTAGTTTGAAGGTTTTGTTACACTTTATTTTGTTATTGGGTTTATCCCCTTCTCTCTCCTATTTTTTTATAACAGTCAGTCAGTTATGTGCCATGCGTGATACACGCTTAGGCGATCATGTATCTTTCGATACATAACTGACGAGGCAGATTTTTTCTCGCAGTAGGTTGGCATTTCTTTCTGCGGTAGACCAGTTGCCATTCAAGACTATAGAACCCGGTCTGTCCTGCTATTTACCCATAGCTGGGGGGAAGAAGAAGAGGATCCATACCTTTCCCAAGGGTATTAGCACGTAAGTGAATGTAATGGATTCCTCAGCCCGATCCGCTATCCATTACTCCACTGTATGTCATGTTTTTTATTAGTAGGATCCCTGTGAAGATGTGGTATTGTGGTATATGTTGGATTGAATGGTTATGACTGAGTTCTTGTGATAATTGATCAGTTGTAAGAATGAATGGGTCGTTAATCAGGTTACCTCCTCCCCACTTCCCCCTCGGTCTTGTGTCACATATGTAAACATTAATTAAAATTTTAAGCAACTTGAAGATTGCGTTTTGCATAAAAGTCAGAGTTGGGCTACCGATGTGGAAAAATGTATATTTATTATTAATATATAATTTAAAGCGCTGTTATTTTATATCGAGGACAATTTTATTAACACCAGCACTCGATATGCGATATTATATATTTATATACTCACTAAGTCTATTACAACTACAAACGAAAAGAATTTAAACACAGCACAAAATTTGTCACAACTACATTTAAAACAATAAAAGACTTAAGCAATACAAAAACAAAACAGCGAGCCAAAACTTAAAGGGTTTTTTTTTTCTATTACCCGTAAACTTTGCCAGAAAGATAAATATTGGCGAAACCTCAAGACGTTTAAAATAAAAGATTATATGAACACAAAAGAGACATTTCAAAAAACAACATTAAACGCATTTGTTGCTCACCGTAACGAGACTGGCCACAATTTTAACATAAAAACAATGCTATTCTAATTAAAAGAGAAAATAATTCACTAAGACGAAAATGTTTAGAAAGTGTTTTAAGTTCATCCATAGTGAATTTGCGTCCACGTTCTTACAACGTTTCACTAACCTTGGCAGATCTTTAGTTATCTTGGATTAATAACAAACATCATGGAAACAAAAAGAAAAAGAGTCTAAATGAAATTCGTTAGATTATATACCCTAAACAGATAAAAAACAAAAAAGAAACAAAAAAACAAATGATAAATTAAAAATTTCCAGCGTCTCACGTTAGTACGCATGTGCAGTCGCATCAACGTAAACAAACCTAGTCCGATTAATTCGTAAGGGACGAAACGTGTCACACGAAAATTATATATATATATATATATATATATATATATATATATATATATATATATATATATATATATATATATATGGTGGACCCTCCCGTCGTATTCGACGGTCAAGCAGCTCAGTTCCTAGGAACTGACAGCCAGACACCAGCACATGATTTGATTATAGTGGTGAACCCACCACATTTTTTGAAGGGCCGAATACAGAGACCTGGTGCACTACGTGCCACAAGGTCCCCGATCGACCCTCCGCAGGTTTTGAATTCAAAGTTGTCCTTCTTCTAGACTAGTTGCCATCCAAGGCTATAAAACCCAGCCTGTCCTGCATATATATATATATATATATATATATATATATATATATATATATATATATATATATATATATATATATATATATATGTCATTCACAGACAGTACTATTTCGCTGTATCACAGCTCCTCAGTGCGACTAGACTTCCGAATGCCTCAAGCCAGGATTGAAACACAACTAATTTGGTGTCAGCCAGAGCTATCTTCACTCGGTAGAGTTACACAACTAAATCTAGCGTATTGTTTTTACAAATGTAAACAAATGTAAACAAATATTTTTTTTACAAATGTAAACAAATGTAAACAAATATAAATGTAAACAAATGTAAACATATATATATATATATATATATATATATATATATATATATATAATTATTATTTAGGATTTGTTATATTTATGGGGAAGGATGATCAATGCCGAAGATAAAACGTTTGGAGATATATTCATGCAAAATAAAGCGAGCAACAGACGACGGTCAGATGATAATTTACGGCGTGAAACTATGCCAGCCATCATATAATGTTATTTTCTATGCACACACACACACACACACACACACACACACACACACACACACACACACACACACACACACACACACACACACACATATATATATGTATGTATTCGTGAGTGGTGTCCATAACGTATATTTGTACGTTGCTTGTTGCCATCTTTTCTGGTTGTAGTGTTACATGAGTACGATAGCGTTTATGGTCCATTAGAGCAGCACGCTTTGCCTCAATAAACACGTTGAGCAAATAAGCTCAACGTGATTATTGAGGCAAAGCGTGATTATTGAGTTTGTTTCCAGCCAGTCCCGTATTTTGCCCTGTTTCTTCCCTTAGGTCTCCAGAGCAGTGCCAAGATAGCAAGTTCTCTGGACTCCATTGTAAGTAGACGGACCAGCCTCCATAATCGCCAGGCTGAACAGGGGAGTCTGGGAAAACAAAGTTAACTATAAACACCAAAATTGCAGTCTACAAGGCGTACCTCCTCAGTACACCCCACTTTGTTTCCACAGCATTGTCTCCGCTAGCTGGTTCACGTACATAGTACTGGAGGATTCTGAAAGACCTACCGTATGTATTTGGCGTCTACAAAAAAGATATTAATCCTCTCCACCATCCATTTACTCAAGCTTTCTAGGTAGATTAGCGTGAAAAAATGGATGGCAGGACAAGGTTTATGTTTTTATTGATTGATTCGCTTTTTATCCATTACATTCACTTACGTGCTAATACCCCTGGGAAAGGTATGAATCATCTTCTTCTCCCCTCCCCCAGCTATGGGTAAATAGCATGACAGACCAGGTTCTATAGCCTTGGATGGCAACTGGCCTACGGCAGAAAGAAATGTCAACCTACTGCGGGGAAAAGAAATCTGCCTCGTCAGTCATGTATCGAAAGATACATGATCGCCTAAGCGTGTATCACGCATGGCACAGAACTGACTAGGAGGTACGGATTGAGGAATCGGAGAGCCGAGTTCGAATTCCAGTTGAATCCATTACATTCACTTACGTTCTAATACTTTTGGGAAAAGTATGAATCCTCTTCATCTCCCCCCAGCTATGGGTAAATAGCAGGACAGACCAGGTTCTATAGCCTTGGATGGCAACTGGTCTACGGCAGAAAGAAATAGCAACCTACTGCTGGAAAAAAATTTGTCTCATCTGTCATGTATTGAAAGATACATGATCGCCTAATCGCTTATCACGCATGGCACATAACTGACTGACGGTTTATCAACACATTTCAGGTCAGAAAATATTTTTAAATTGGAAGAATTTTTTGAGAGAATAATGACTTAGTGATACAAGTCTTAATAATTAACCCATAGCTGGAGGGAGACGAGGTGGATCCATATCTATCGCAAGGTTATTTGTTATTTGTGCGTAAGTGAATATAACGAACTCAATTAGAATTGGAACTCGACTCTCTGATTAACAATTCTGAACCATTCTGCCTAGCATTACCCGCCGTCGTCAGCACCCATTCGCATAGGGATCTCGTCATCCTCTCTTCCTATTCTGTTTTCTTCTCCACTGGTTGCGATGGCGGGGATGTCTGGGAAGGTCCAGCCTATCCCCCTGAAGAGTCGTGAGCAGGTGTCACAGAAGAGTGTGGATGGTAGACGCTGCTGAGCGAGTTGGAACCTCCCGACAACGCGTCGCAGATCCTATTCATGTTGACGGTTGGACTTAGTCCCCTCCGAGCTCGGAACGGTCATACG
>OZ038479.1:67808528-67813528 GCA_964036315.1 Acanthosepion esculentum
TTGTGGCCTGACGATTGCATCTAGCATGAAACAGACTGTCGCTTCTAAGTCTTGACTTCTATGTTCACTTTTATATATATATATATATATATATATATATATGTGTGTGTGTGTGTGTGTGTGTGTGTGTGTAGAGTGAGTTGGTATGACGTCTGCTTAATAACGTAACTGTCCGGGTTTCAATTCCTGGTAGCGGATGCGCACTGCTGATGAGTCCCAAATATAGGACGAAACGGCCGTCCAGTGCTTTCTGCATTCTGTTGAGGTTTCTTCTAAAACTCGATGAATTACTTAATTATGATACACACACACACACACACACACACACACACACACACACACACACACACACACACACACACATATATATATATATATATATATATATATATATACCGGGTGTAACAAAAAATTGTCCAAATCGTGTAAAAGCAAAATTGTCCCTTTCTTAGATTAAGCTCTGAACACTTGCATTTTAGAAATGATTAAAGATATCTTACTGGAATCCTCCGAGGTTTTTATAACACTATTGGACTCTACTTTGAGCAATAAGAATGTATAATTACTCTCCATAAAAATCGTGACGAAATCGATCATAAACGAAAATGACATGTTCATTATTAATTAATCATAGCTAAGAAGGACTGAAATAAAAATAATAGTTTATATATATATATATATATATATATATATATATATATATATATATATATATATATATACAAGAAGTGGGGACTGATTTACAATGAATTTCTATTGCCCCAATTTTAAGTCGTGAACTACTCGACCGAAATCAATCTTTCGACGATTTTACTACACATCTTCGGGACAGAAGTTAACGTAATACGCAGTTATTTTGTGAATATTTAAGCCTTTCTACGCCAGCACACTTCTTCCTTGTATACGATCTACGCCGTTTGTTTGTATACTAGAAATATCGCGTACAACGAAGTAATGCGATACCAATTACTTGGCTGTATAGCCGCATTAGCGGAACAGTTATGGTTGCTTAGTTCTGTGTTTGCAGAGTTTTCCATAGACCTGGGCGTGCAGGGCCCGAGTTTATCTCTGTATCCCATTAGCACAGTGAACTATTGGTATAGTAACTTTTACCATTGCTCCTCTCATAAATATTTACGAACCTATTAAGAATTCCATTCTTTTGCTTATGTTCTCACGTTACCTAAGCATGTGTACATATGTATTCATTATGGGCCAACGTTAGAATATATTTGTGGGCAACTTGATCGAATTTGATGTTTCTATCATTATGTATAAATGTATATAATTTAATTGCGGTTGTTTGGCCTCACTCATATTCTAAAAAACATTTTAAGTTGTTAAAATCTTTATAGAAACATTAATAATGTAACAGTCTTTGAAATAAAAAATATCATTTTTATTGCTATCTCATTTGCACTCAATTGAGAAAAATTAAAACAAATTATACTAATATTACCTTTCATGTGTGGAGAATGCATATAATCTATATTTATTACATTATATTTTTAGCGTCCTGGGTATGATGATAAACTAAATCTGGCAGCAAGGCCATTGTTAGGGAGTTTTTGAGGACCGTGGAACGAACTCTTAATTGCTGTTGTTCCCAGGTCCACCTTGACTCGGGGTGGTAGCACCTGTTAGGGTCCCAGCTACGGGCAAATAGTTAACTCCTAAACTGGGGTAAAAATACTATGAATATATAAAAATAGATTTTTCTAGTAAAAAAAAAACCTGCAATACAATGCCGTAAACCAAAATAAACCAAACCATTTTATGGAAAATGATTTCAGATTATTAACGAAGCTGTTTCAAACCACATTTCATTATTTTAAGATAGACTATGCTTCTTATTGTGGCAGAGAGCGATGGTCACCCTTGAAATATTAACAATTGTAGTAGTATAGAGTTTTGTTTATAGATGAGAAAAATTATCTGGGTGAAGTTTGTGCCCAGAGAATCTGTGCTTCGTCAGAATCATTAATATAAAATGTCAAAACAATAGTGTTTATATGAACTATGGAATACCAGTTGAGAAGAAGAGACTGTTCATTTAGTTGTGGAGGGGGAGAGGGTTGTATTCTAAGTTACCAACACCCTGTTTTTGTCGCTACCACCACGTTTATTTATGCGCGTGTTTGTGCGAAAACAGTCGAGTCAGTGAGAGTGAGTTGAGTCAGTCAAGTTGAAGTCAGTCGAAGTCGACGAGAGAGAGAGAGAGAGAGAGAGAGAGAGAGAGAGAGAGAGAGAGAGAGAGAGAGAGAGAGGGGGGGGGCAGTGAGAGTGAAAGCGTCCGCTGGTTGATGAAATAATTACGTCAACTACTAAGAACTAAAAGGATGAACCCGAAAACTACTTTCAGAATTCAGGGTTTGTCTATATTTCTGAGATGAGGTATTATCTACAGTATTTACATTAGTCGGACTATTGTCCTCATCTTTGTTGCCATATTTGTCACAACGTGTCGGCCGTTGTACGCTCCGGCCTTCTTCAGGTGGTTGGAATTTGGGAACCAGTAATAAGCAGTGCCAGAGAAAAGCAATGATAACAAAATGTTGCAATATGAGATCTGGTAAAAACATGAATTGATAACAGCAAAATTACAATATGAGTACTGGTAAAAAATGGTTGCTGAAAAACATTAGGTTTATAATACTCAGAAATTCATACCCAAGGACACATGCCACAGTGGATAAAGGCGTTGGTTAGATCCAGTGACAGACCCAAAGAGTGTGAGTTCAATACCCGGTTAAGGCAGTGGAAAAATTAGCAGGAGATAACTGATAACTGACATCCACCAAACATGGCTCGTGGAACTAGAACAGTCGAAATCGAAGTGATCGAAATAAAGGGTTCGGTTCGAAATTCCAACCACCTGAAGAAGGCCGGAGCGTACAACGGCCGAAACGTTGTGACAAATATAGCGACAAAGACTAATGTAAATACTACTTTCAGAATTATCTGCCATATTTGTTTTTTTGTTTTTTTTTCCTCTGGACTTTATTTCATATACACTACTTTGTTGTAGAAGAAGCATTATTCTTTTTGTACCAATTTCTTCCTTATATACGTAAACATAAATTTTTCTTTGGACTCGAATCGACTTGTTCATATTTGATTTTTCTGCTCGGCCCGATTCTCGCCCCAACGACCTTGCAGGCAGACCGGCTGAATCTTCCGTGATCTACGATTTGTTAATCGCTCTCCAGGATCAAAAAAATCACAACGTGACTGGAAAGTGGAATCGAATCGACATTGTGAACCAGAGACTTTGATTGAACCAGTAATACTGGACCAGGACAGGACCAACGGCCGATCTTGTAGAGTACATCGATCCAGTGGGGTGTTACATTATAATTATTTCGGAATGGTCATGGATAGAAAATTGTAGCATTACAATATTTATTAGCAAATCCGTGTAATTTACGCAGGTCCTGTTAGTTCATTCCTGATGATTTTCTGAGCGTAGATGTGGCACAAGGCCGAAAATGTGGAGCACCCATTGAAGATCGAACTCACTACACAGTCGTAATTGAGCTAGTGAGACAAGCTCGATAACCATTACACCTCGTCAAAGTATTAGTTCATTTATGTTATATGTATAAGAGACATAATTTATCAGAAACACTTGCAGGAATTCCTGATAAATGACAATCCCATTTCTTCTGGGTTTCCTCACATATGATACCCGTGGCGGACTGGCCAGAGTGTCAGCTTGCGCGGTGGCACGTGGGCTCCTGATGGAGTGGGTTCCCTAAACCAAATAAAAAATGCATTAAAGATTTAAACACATGCAACTATTTTCGTACAAAAATAGTATAAGAACTTTATAAAGTCATCTGCACACTGTCAAGTACTCTCCTACAACGTGAGAGGACATTTTCAAAGCTAAAGATCATAAAGACAAGGTTAAGAAATTCATTGTCTGAAGAGAATTTGGAATCTTACATATTACTATCGATTGAAAAGGAATTGATAGATGAAATGGATGCAGAAACAATTGTTGGCAGATTCAAAAAATCATCTAGCGAACATAAACGATTGCACGTCCTGGGTATGACAACAGACTACATCTGGCAAGCATGGCTTCTGTTCGCTAGGTTTTGAGGAGCGTGGAACCACCTCTTATTTGCTGTTGTTCCCAGGTCCACTCTGACCCGGGATGATAGCAGCTGTTAGAGTTACAGCTATGGGCAAATAGTTAATCCATAAACTGGGGTCAAAATACCATGAAAGTCTAAAAATATGTTTTTATGATAAAATTACCAGCAATACATGATGTAGGTCTCCGCTTTGAGTTTGAGACCCCGTGGGAATATGTATAGAGGCATAAAGTCACCATCACTAGTGATCACTCCAAACACCAAACCAAACCAAACGATTGCTCTTAAAATAGTGGATTGCATGCTATTGTGCTTTTGAACTGTTAATGTATACATTTTGCAGTAAACAATTAAAAATATCAACAAATTTCGTTTGTAGTGCTGATGCTACAGAGTGCGATGGATAAACTATCGTCTAAATTATGCAAAAAAAAAATGAAAATAACACTGAAATCTCATTTTAACAGATATATTTACCAAAATTACACAGAAATATCTTGAAATACTAAAGGGTAAATTTATTCAATAAAATCGCCATTGGCTTTAACCACAGCCTCTAGACGTCTTTGTAAACCCCCACAACTATTCTATATGGTCTCTTCTATATATATATATATATATATATATATATATATATATATATATATCATTCACAGACAGTACTGTTTCGCTGTATCACAGCTCCTCAGTGCGACTAGACTTCCGAATGCCTCAAGCCAGGATTGAAACACAACTAATTTGGTGTCAGCCAGAGCTATATATATATATATATATATATATATATATATATATATATATATATATATATATATAGTCATCCACAGACAGACTGTTTCGCTGTATCATAGCTCATCAGTGTGGCTAGACATCCGATTGCTTCAAGCTGTGATATATATA
>OZ038479.1:67818528-67903528 GCA_964036315.1 Acanthosepion esculentum
GAAAGGTATGAATCCTCTTCTTCAGTGTAAACATTGTTATGCTCTCAGATTCAAGGATGAACAGATGGGATGTGCCGTAACAAAGGAAAAATACAGTTAAAAGATCTACCAGTTCCTCCAGAGCCATTGATATCACTTTTGGATGGGAAATCAGCTGAATTAAAATATTTCATTCAGCACTCCAGAAGCTATAATAATTATTTTGTAATGACCTCAATTGGAATCTGTTAAAGACACAAAGAGAGGAATTGAGTTAAACAAATATATTAACAGGAACAGCAATACAAACATATACAAACGATAGTGTTACAGTAAGAATATTCGGTCTGACTGTCAGACTTCACCCTCCAAAAGGCAGTACCTGCTCTATTTATAGCTGGGAGAGCCCATGCGTGCGTGGGCAAATTACCATAATACCAACATAACACATGCAGATGACACGATGTTGATACCAGACACTGAAATGAAACTACAAGAACTCCTACAGATGCTAGTGAAGGAAAGCGAGAAGAAAGGACTAAACACAAATTGCAAGAAGACAGAATGCATAGTTGGCAGCCAAAGGATGAGCCCTACATGCAAATTTCAAATTGGAGATGCGAAAATCAAACAATTGCAATAATTGAAATATCTGGGAACTGTTTTAAAAAAGGATGCAAAGTGTGACAATGAAATCCGAAGCTTTCGTGGGATAGCGAAAGATGCCTTCCAAAACATAAGCAAGGTATTAAGTGGTGCGGCCTTGTTAGGGCCAGAAATAAAGACACAAAGAGAGGGACTGAGTTAAACAAATATATTAACAGAAACAGTAATACAAACATATACAAACGAGAGTGTTACAGCAAGAATGTTCGGTCCAACTGTCAGAGCTGACTGCTGGAAACTTTCCTCTCGAACAGGCAGCACCTGCTCCTACGCATGCGTGGGTAAATTACCATAATAAAATCAAAGATGCTATCTTGCCTGAATGAAAAACAACTTCTGGAATTCAGGGTAGGAGTTAGCTTAAATGTCCGCACGAAGGGCGACTCTGAAGCTAGATAAAAAAAAATCAAGCCTCGGGCTATTTAACCGGAATCACGTTTTATTTTGGTAATGTTTAAGTATTTTACGTTTTGAGGAACCACATGTAATGATGAATGTATCATTCCAACTAATAACCATACTAATCATAGGTAGCAGTTAAGAATAAATTGTGTACTTTGTCACTGGCAGCATACACAGTACAGTGTGGTCCGAAAGTCTTGTCGACTCTACATAACATAATTTTCTATTTCAACGATCTGTCGGGTATTATCAAGGAGAGATTTTCACATGAACGATACCAGAATACCCATCGTCGTTAGAAGAGCCATTGCAATAACCAACAGAGCACAACCTCGTAAAATATCACACAGGACATGATACCGCATCATTTTGTGATACGAAAATGATGGTGTTCATACAGACGTTCTCCATGTGTGACATCGTCAATGAAAAGGAATAAACTGAAACAAGTACATGTGCTTTGTATTGTCCTTCCATTGTTCTCATTACTTTTTGGTAGGGTGATGACAGGAGTCAGGATTGTATATTAAAGGGGAAAATATGTTTTTCTCCATAACAACATGACAAGAACAATAAGAACCGTAGCGTACTGCACCCGACCCCCCCCCGGACCGCGGGTGGCAAGCCTGGGTATTGCTTTGTGACCCTCACTATCTTATCAACATTTGATTCTTTTCTACCTACATGTATATACGTTACAAATTACACTAAGCGCAACTGACTATTAAACGATGAAATATTTTCGCAGATTTTGACGTCATTCTGGAATCTTGTTTTTTTTTTATGCAAATGCGTGAATTTGTTTTGCTCATGTTAAGTCTCGAGAAAACACGATATAAAATTCATTACACTTTCTTTATTTATAACTAGCAGCATGGCCCGGCGTTGCCCGTTCTTGATTCAAAAACCGTACGACTCACAGCAATCGCTATCACTTGACTTAAAATATTTTTGCCCTTCCTTGCCTTTAAAGTAGTGCCCTTTGCCGTGCTGATGTTGCTACATGCTTTACTTCTTGCCTATCTCACACTGCGAATTTTTTCTAAGCTCTATACTAAACATTAAATCTGTTACGAAAAAAGAACTAAACAAAGTGAACACAAAACGATCAGCTTTAAAAAAGGACTCGTAACTGGAAAAACCGAATGAAAAAAGAATGTTAACAACAAATACTTTTTCACACCCAACCCAGTTCTGCGGAATCAGAATCAACGTTGAGTTTAAGCAAGCGAATGGGCCAATTGGAGTAAAGTGCCATTGCAGATTTAAATATTTCCCACTTGTGACGAATGCAGCTATCGATTTTTTGCATGATGGCATGCTAGTTAACATTGGTGTCAGTCGCTGGCCAATAGAATCTTCCTGTCTATTCGTGGCAGCCAGCTATAGGCTCTCACTTTGGTCAGTAGAAAATGGCCGCAAACTACATGAAAACTGCTGTAGAAGCATGAAAAAATCGATTATTTCCACTATCGAGGGGAGTTGGGAAATGCAAAATCGGTCTTGGCCTTCTTACTAACTTGGAGCATGTGCATGTAAATTTTGGTGCAAATACGTCGAAAATTGCGACCGTGCATTCGTTACACACACACACACACACACACACACACACACACACACACACACACACACACACACACACACACACACACATCTTGCCTTTTATAGATAGAGATGTTGAATGTGTTGAAATTCTTCAACTTTTTTAACACGAAAAATCTCAAGTTGATGTTAAAAATAGCCGCTAAACATTGTTGATTTATTTAAGATGGAATAATCTATTATGACATGTCTCTAATTTGTAATTATATACGTTGTATTTATTTTCAATTTTTCTAGTTGAATTGTTCACTTGCATTGCATATGATCCATTATTACACGTAATAAATAAAACTGATATTTTGTATGAATACTGTCTAATTGAGATGTAGTAGAAGAGGATCCCCGTATCATAGAATTAAAGTTACTTAGATTATTTATGATGTATATCTTATTTCAGGTAGTTCTACTGCTGACCCTACCAGCAAATCTCTCTCACCGACTGTTAGCAATTCCGTGTCCACGTCTGTTGCCACAGTGACATCTAGTGTAGCTTCATCAACAGCTACTATTTCTCCTACGGCTGCCAGCACTTTTACGACACAACCAACTTTAATGCACTCCACACCATCAGATCCTACATTTTCGTCAACACCCGTGTATGCAGTGGAAAGCAATCCAACTGTAGATTATTCCACTCCAACACCCAGCGACGAGGTGTCAGATTCGATTTTTATATCGACACCGGTTTCCACTTACCAAGAAATGATTACTAGTTCGTTAGAAACGTTTGATTCAACGCAGCCTCTTACGACAGAACAAATTTCTGATTTCCCGGAAGTGATACCATCATTTTCAATATCTGCTTCAACGACACCTTCACTCTCCAATACAACTTCAGAGGAAATTAGTAGTAATATTACTACTGGGTCTCCTGGATTTAATAACTCTGTGCCGACGTCATCAGAAAGCTCTGATAAAAAGCTGTGCCCATGTAAATGTCGGCAGTCACCATTAACGGAAGAAGAACTTGAAAACACCATTGTCAGTCTACGAAAGGAGTTATCGGTCAATAAAAGTACTTTATCCCGGACTATCCGTTCTAAAACTAGCGCCCCAGACAACCGTACATCGGCGACCAGTATGGGAATGGCTGGGATTGTGATATTGGTGTCATGTGTGGTCGTTCTTGTAGCCTCAGATTTTTCACATCTGTGCCAACATGCAAAGATCTTGAAACGAAATCTGATGTCACGATTCAAATGAAGAACAGCCAACCAACGTTGCAAAAAAACAAAAAAAACAACAAAAAAACAAAACAAAACAAACATCAAAAGAAACAAAAAACATCGGGATTGAATCTTCGATCGAAAATCACTGAAAATAAATAATTATAGAATATGATAATAAAATATATGAACAAAGTATGCAACATGGAATACGTGAAAAAACCAGTTGGATGTTTGAATTTTTATTTCGAACCGAATCCTTTATTTCGGCAACGGGCGTAGATTGTTCTAGTTCCGCATGCCAAGCCTTTCCTAGATATCTCAGTTTCAGTTATTTCTCTTTAGTAACTCAACGTTTTGTTCACTTCTGCTGTGGCCAGGTATTGAACTCACAACTCTTTGGGTCAAGTCGCTGGATTACTTCAAGCAGCGTCTTTATCCACTGGGCCGAACAATGTAAATATTGTAAATAGCTACAATACCTCATCATACAAATATAGACAGATGATAATAAGTTGTTTTGATAATGCTCATTAAGAGCGAAACGTCAACAATAAATTTAAAAAAATTCAAACATCCAATTGGATTTCACGTATTTCATAATAATAGCAATATAATATATTAATATTAATATTTTAATAGTAATACCATTGAAACAAAAGCAAGAAAAGAAAAGAAAACGAAACAATAAAAAACAGGAATAGAAATGCTACTTGACTTATTCGACATGATTAATCGATAGCGAATAATATCCAGTATTTTAACCTTTAACTTTTTCTTTCTTTTTCGTGAGCGAGGGATGTCGCCAGGGCCGGCGCGTAGTAGTGGAGGTCGGAGAAGCAAGGTTGATTCAGTGCCTCGGACACGGCTTTGTGCTCCTCACTATCTTATCAACATTTGCGTTTTTTCTACCTATATCTATATACGTTACAAGCACAACTATTACAGAATGGGAAATTATCAGGGGTTTTGACGTCATTCTGTGTCCTTTTTTGTCCAAATCCGTAAATTTGTTTTGCTCATGTTAAGTCTCGAGAAAACACGATATAAAATTCATTATTGTTTATCCAAAATGTTAAATGTGTTGAAATTCTTCAACTTTTTAACAAGAAAAATCTCAAGTTGATGTTAAAAATTGCGTAAAACATTGTTGATTTATTTCAGATGGAAGGATCTTGTTGGTGGGGTCCTAATATATTGTTAGTGCACAATCTAATTTAGGTAGCTGTGGTTACAAGTTATTCCGGGTGCTGTCCGGAATAAGACAAACTTGACATTACGTACGTTGAAAAAGACGTAACACCGTAATGGTTATTGCAATGTATTAAAATTTATATATATATATATATATATATATATATATATATATATATATATATATATATATATATATATATATATAAAGTCAGTCAGTTATGTGTCATGCGTGATACACGTATAGGCGATCATGTATCTTTCGATACATGACTGACGAGGCAGATTTTTTCCCGCAGTAGGTTGTCATTTCTTTCTGCAGTGGGCCAGTTGCCATCCAAGGCTATAGAACCAGGTCTGTCCAGTTATTTACCCATAGCTGGGGGGGAGGGAGGTAAAGAGGATTCATAACTTTCCCAGTGGTATTCGCACGTAAATGAAGGTAATGGATTCCACTGGAATTCGAAGTCGGTTCTCCGAGTCCTCAATCCGAGCCGCTATCCATTACTCCACCGTGTCGCGGATTGAGGAATCGGAAAGCCGAGTTCGAATTCCGGTCGAATCCATTGCATTTACTTATGTGCTGATACCCTTGGGAAAGGTGTGAATCCTCTACTTCTCCCTCCCCAGCTATGGGTAAAATAGCAGGACAGACCGAGTTCTGTAGCCTTGGGTGGCAACTGGTCTACCGCAGAAAGAAATGTCAACCTACTGCGCGAAAAAATCTACCTCGTCAGTCATGTATCGAAAGATACATGATCACCTACGCGTGTATCACGCATGGCATATAACTGACTGATTAAAATGAAACAAGTTAATTTTAAATAAAACTGAAGATAGATTGTTTAATAACAAATAACAATTTATTTGGATGTTTTCTATATCGTGTGGTGTGTTTAATAAGACCCCTTTCAAAAGAAGGGAAAGGTTCGTTTACATACGTTGAGGCGTGTTTAATAAAACCCTTGAAGAGAAGGTTGGTACTTTATTGCAGAATCTGCAAAGCGAGAGATGTCGATTCAGTTCATGAGTAATCCATCTGAGATCACAACGCGAATCCCTCCAACTAATTTTCCTTTTTTTATTGTTTGTATTTCTAGTTTCCAGTTAGCAGTTGCTGACTAGCATAGAAGCCCTTCAAAAATGGGAGGGAAGTGCTATCAGTGGTCGAATAATAATATGAATTTTATTTTCGAATATTCTAAAACGCTGCCGGAAGTGTCACTCGGAGCCTATGCAATATCCCACCAAGATTGTTAGTTGAGAGGAACATAGTTTTAAAAATGTTTAGGCCACGAAACTCTTCTCCAAGATTTCGTGGAACGCGATGCTGTGTTTTGTGGAGTGATCTTCACTTCCGCTTGTTTTGTTTGTGATATGGGTGATGTAATTGTTATATCTTTTGAGTCAATGTATACCGGTTTGATTTTGTCAATAGATACAGTTTCTATCTTACCATTGCGCAGAGCGGATAACTCTGTCACCATCGACGTAGGGACCATTATAACATAGCGCTAGGACACCTCGAGGTGGTGTAATGGTTTGAAAGCTCGTCTCGCTAGAACAATTACGACTGAGTAGTGAGTTCAATCCTCACTGGGTGCTCCTTACTTTCGGCCTTGTGCCACATCCAATCTACGCTTGGAAAATCACTATAATATGGCGCTAGCGGTTTCTTGAAATCATTGCGTACAAAACCTTTTTCGCAATTGTACAAGTCTTCTGGGATATAAATTTGTGTAGCCACTTGTCTGGTTGCTGAAAATTGCAACCGTGACATTTTTTACTTCAGTTCTTGAGCAAAAATCGTTGCAAGTTATTGTTACTTTTCAAAAATTGGTCCGGTAAGGCCATGGTGGTAACAAAAAACATTTCTGTTGCAGTACACTGCAAATCTTGGTTTATAGTTTTCCGTATTGATAAAATCAGTAGCAAGTTTTCCGCCTAGTCGTTTAAATTATCCCTAGCAGCTAATGCAGTTTTTAACTGGCGATGAAACCCTCCCTCATACCATTTGTTCATGGATGGGATGCAGTTGTCTTGATATGGTTTACGCCTAGAACTCTTGCGAAGTCCTTAACTAGATTAGACTGAAACTGAAGACCAAGATCTGTCGCGATCGTGGTTGGCACACCAAATTGTGAAATCCATCTGTCGAGAAATGTGGCAACGACCTTTTCTGTACTGGAAGGAGGCACTGTGGAGTAATGGATAGCGGCTCGGATTGAGGAATCGGAGAGCCGAGTTGCAATTCCAGTCGAATCCATTACATTCACTTACGTGCTAATACCCTTGGGAAACATATGAATCCTTTTCTTCTCCCAGCAAATAGTAGGACAGACCGGGTTCTATAGCCTTGGATGGCAACTGGTCTACCGCAGAAAAAATCTACCTCGTCAGTTTATGTATCGAAAGATACATGGTCGCCTAAGCGTGTATCATGCATGGCACATAACTGACTGATCTTTGATGAGATATGCCGCCAGCCAACGTGAGTCGCAATCGACAACAGAATTGATAACCTCTTGATTGTGTAAGAGGCCCAGCTAAGTTGATATGAACGTTGCTGAAGCGTGCGGCCGGTACACTAAAAACTCTCATGGAAGACCTAGTGTGTCTACCGATTTCATAACACTGGCAGGATAGACAATTTTTAGCCCAGTCCTGTATGTCAGTCGTAATACTGGGCCACACGAATCGCCGTGTGATCATCTTAACTGTTGCTCTTATACAGGCCATGAAAGTGCTGAAAAATAGCGTTGCATAATTTTGGAGAAATATAAGGTCTTGGGTTCTTAAGACTAGTATCACACAAAATCATTTTGTTGCTAAAAGGTGATGGTAACTGAGTCAGTTGGAGTGATCTCCCTTGCATCCCTAATCGCATGTTTTCGCCTGATTCTTTTTCCTTGGCAATAATTCAATATCGAAAACAGCTTTATTTTTTTAATTTTTTAAGCGTTTCACCCCAAGCAAGGCGGGAAGCCACTAGCACGCAAGGGTTTACAGAGTGTTGGAGCGAGGGGCAAATAGGAGTGATAGAGGAAAGGATGAAGAGAAGGTTAGGGGATAGATCAGGGCATCTGGAGACGTCGATTGACAATACATTTGAATAGTTGGAGATTGTAGCTACCAGGGAAACAAGAAAAGTGGGGGGAGTTCCACAGGCGAGAGGTGCGAGACATGAAGCTATTGGAGTAGAAGAGACGGCTACATTTAACAGTTTCGACAGTGAAAGGGTGAGAGCGAGATGCCAGCCTAGTTGAGCGCTTAAATTCACGAAGTCTGGGAACCAGCGAAAACAACTCATCGGAGCAGTTACTATGAAAGTATTTGTAAAAAAAGAGGGAGGCGACGGCACGTCTGTGAGAGAGCGACTGCAAACGAGATGCCAGATCAGGGCCAATTACATTGCATAATATTCGATTTTATCAAGAACCTTGAGACAAACAGAAGGGTCTCCGGACCATAGATGGCAGCAATACTGTATGCAAGGGCGAATGGTTGATTTGTAGATTTGAAGGATCGACTCCGGCGAGAAAAATTTCCTGGCGCGGCACAGGGAGCTAACTTTCCTTGCGGTAGACGAAGCTATTGACTCAATGTATTTGTTCCATCTCAGGTCAGCAGTCAATGTGAGAACGAGCAGTCGCAAAGAGGTGCTCCCGAGAAAGTGATATTCTAGGCAAAGTCTTTGCAACAGTGTTATCATCTCCCTGTATGTGCTTAATTGTTGAGGTGAATTGCGAAATAAAAACAAAGTGATACCATTCTCTCCATGAGATTTGCTTGAAGCAGAACTCAATGCATAAGTTAATAGCTTGTGATCAGTGAAAATCACAAAGTCTCTACCTTCTAATAAATGCTGATACTTTCTCACAATTAAAATTATAGCTAAAAGTTCTCTGGAGAAAGCGCTTGTAATTACTTTGAGCGGGATTCATTTTAGACGAAAAAATGAGGTAGGCTGAAAGATATTATTGTAGAGGTCAGTTAGTTGGTCTGACCTCTCGAATTTACATTTAACGCAAAATACCACAAAATATGAAACAATAAGAAGAAACACAAAACGGTTTTGTAACAAACAAAGAATATTTATATATCTGTAATGATATACATCCATAGGGGTTACTTCCCTTTGACGAGAATTAAAGTTTGTACTAATGGAATACGTTTTTTATCTGAGCTCATAAAAGGTTGAATGAACTTACCGCTCAAAATGTTCACTGTGAGAGTGTTGAAAGTTCGCATATGTGTTGATTAGTTGAAAGTACGTATATTTTTGTAATTAAGTTTCGTTGCTTGTAGTTGAATATTCGTAATATGTTAGTTTGTGATGTTCGTAATGAAGCTTGGAAAGTTTCGTACGTACGTGTATGTGTGCTTGTGTGAATATGTTTTCATAGTATCCGCCCGAACCGGGGTCGGAACGCGATTTCATAAACGGCTACATTTTCGTACGCAAATGAAATCAAAAGAGAGAAGAGGAAGAACGAACTCGTGCCTGGTATTTATAATCAACGTAATCACGTGATCGGCTCCTGGAAGTATTTCTAATTTTTGGCGGGAAAACTTGACTTGGCCACGCGCTGGAAAAAGATTTGTACGTGGGTGAATTGTAACGCCCACTTGTGACCAATTAGTTTTTTGAAAATATGTATGAAGCTGGATAAGGTCTGTGGTCCGCTTTTTGCACAGATTTGCACAAAAATGTGATAAAATGTGGTAGAAGGATGCTAAATTATCACTTACTTGATGTAAAACGGCCCCAAACGGTAGTGCACTAGCATCAGTTGTTAATGTCAAGTTGATGTTGTCATCATTCCGCAAATAACTTAGTTTGGCGTAATCCAATAAAAACTTTTTCGCATTTTCTACTACTTGAGTTTGTTCGTCATTTAATTTAATATTTTTATTCTTTCTTTTTTAATAAGGAGGAGAGTGGTGATAAAATGTCTGAATAATTAGGAATATGATTTCTGTAAAAATTGATAAGACCGACGAAACGTCTAAGTTGTCGCACTGATGTCGGCATTGGTAAATCGGAAATAGCGTTAACTTTTTCTTGAAGAGGTGTAACTTCTTCCTGCGAGATAATATGCTGTAAAAAGTTTGTCGAACTCAAATCAGGCATTTTTCTAGATCAATTCTTAATCCATATTTTGCTAGTCTTTCAAACACTTGTTGCAAATATGAAGAATACTCTGATTTATTCTTACTAGCTGACAGCAAATCATCAACATATGTAAAAACAAAAGGTATTTCACTGACAACCTCGTCGATAAATTTCTGAAACTTCGAAGTTAGAAAGGCATTTTAATAAATTCGAATAAGCCAAATTGTATAGTAACCACCGTCTTGCATATATCATCCTCTGTGACTGGAATTTGATAATAAGCCCTAACCAAATCTATTTTAGAAAAGAATTTGTTTCGCTATGCAGTGATGTAGTGGAGTCGCTAATAAATGGTAAGTGATAGCGATTAGGGGTTGTGACACAATTACCCGTCCCAAATCACCACATAATCTCCAATTAGAATCTGCATTCGGAAACAAATGAATTGAAGATGACCAAGAGCTCTTAAGTTCTGAAACTATTGTTTGGCAAATTTATACTTATCCAGTCGCAGTCTACGCGGCGCCGCCTAAGTAGGCTGTCCTGTTGTCTGAACGTGATGAGTAGTTGTGTGCTTAACAGCTGTATATTTTAATAAAGGGCGGATTATGTCCGGGTGTTGGTGAAGAATGTGGCTGAACTCGCTTTCCGGGGATAGTGCAGCAGCAATTCCTGTGGTGGGGTGTGCAGTGCGAATGCCTGGAACTTTCAATTTTGTTTCGTCATTTGACAAGGTCCTTTTTTGTCAAATTCGCAGATAATTTGTAGTGAGTGAGAAAGTCAGCTCCAATAACGGGTATCTTAACGTCTGCTATTATAAATACTCATTTGGACTCATGCTTTTTGGAAATTTTTGTTGACCGAGATTTAACATAAGTGTGAGAGGTCACCTTTCAGTGACTTCGGTGGTGAGATTCTTGTTTTGAGTGTTTTTTGGAAATCTTTGTTGACAGGGATTTAACATGAGGTAAGAAGAGGGCTTGCGACGACTTCGGTATTAGAGATGATATGTTGTTTTAATGTCTGGGGTCGGTGGCCTGTGGACGGGGCGGTCGGAAAATTTATGGCCCCATTGTCATGGAATTTGGCAGCTGAAAGCGAGTCCTTTGTATCAGAAGATTTTGTCTTCAGTCAGAACTTTATCCTCGTACGATACGGACGTCCTTATTCTGTCTCCGTGGTGAACTACTATAGTTGGCCACGTATAATGTTACCTTAAATAATTCGAATTACAGTATCGAATTATTTGCCTTTAAATATTATAGAATTAATTTATTTAGCTTTTAATAGCTATATTACTGATTAGTTTATGGATGGGAACAGGGGAGAGTGAGTTTACGCATCGAAGGGCTTTGTTGGAAGATTTAATTGGTTTCGGTAGAATTCCGTAGCTAATATTCGTTTATATTTGAAAAACTTTGAAGAGAAGAATTTAACTGGCTTCGGTAGAATTCCGTAGCTAAGATTTGATTTGTTTATATTTGAAAATCTTTAAAGAGAAGATTTGTTCAGCTTCGGTAGAATTCCGTAGCTACGATTTGTTTATTTGAGAATCTTTGAAGAAAAGATTTGTGAGCTTCGGTAGAATTCCGTAGCAAAGATTTGTGAAATTTGGAAGAAAAGATTTGGTTAGCTTCGGTAGAATTCCAAAGCCAAAAGAAGTAATTTTATTCCCTAGAAGGGGAATTGTTTCATTTGATTTGTTTGTTGATTCGGAGAATCAACGTTTTTATTTGTTTGACGGAGTCAATCGATGCCAGGAATTCCGCCCTTGTTCACGTTCTTTATTTTAAAATAAGATTTAAAAGAATAAGATTTAAAAGAATTCCAAAGCTAAAGTTTTAACATGTTTTGAAAGATAGTCTTTATGGAATACGTTTTTAAGATCCTAGACTAGGTTAGGATATGTGTTTTTCAATTTACCCTTTCAGCTCTGGAGGAAGTGAAAAAGAGTCTCATAGAAAGAAAAGAAAATATTTGAAGAAAGAAGAGACACAAACAGAAGAAATTGAATTGATTGTAAAAAAAAAGAAAATGCTTTAACAATATTGTTTGTTGTAAAGAAAAAGTTGAATGATGTTTGCGTTGTCTACTTGCTGACAACATTGTTTTGTAAGTAAAAATCCTTTTGTTCATTTTTGTTTGTTACCCACGTAGCATATGGACCAATATGCATGTAATTATGATTTGTTGAAATAAATGTTTGGTTTGTGAACACTAACGGTATAGTTGTTTATAATATCGTCTGCTTCATTGAGTGGGTATGTTGTTGATTTCCTTTGAAGAAGCCGAGAAAGAAATCGGGAGTTTAGTCCTGTGTGTTATTTTAGTGTATTAAATTGTAATTTAAATATATTGCTTTAAGATCGTATGCGGGTAAAGTTTACGTTTGATTGACGGTTTAATTTTTCATTTAAATTTGGGTCTTTGACATCAACCTTCACACTGACGCACAGGAGACACTATATCTCTCTATAGAAAAAGTTTTATATTTTCTCCACTTTATTTCTTCTTCAATTTTTATTTTTTTTATTTTTATTTTTTTTTTTCACAGCTTCAAACCAAGATCCAACCTTAGTATTTTTTCACCGTACGTCGTTATAATCGAGCATATAAGCTACCTGTAGCTTATACGCTGAAGTTGAGGCATTTTGCTATTTTATACTAGACGTAACTGGGTTGACACTGACCTGTGCTCCCGTGTCTGTAAGAAAATTCATGTTAGTCGATTTGTCAAGCAAATAATATAAGTGAGTACTCTGTGATGTTATTTGTCCAGTCAATGGAGTCGCGTTCATTGGCTGGCAGATTGGTTTCCTTGGTGACTGCACGGCTTATTGCATCTGTGGACTTTGTTACCAAAAGTTCTATGATACCAGCATAATGTATCATATTTGTTTGGTTTTTATGCATACTGTTATTCCTCCTTTTTCCTCCGACCTGTCTCGAACGTGATCTGTTGCTTCCGCGCCTAATTAACTATCTCATTTGGATGGTCTGTTCGGAGATCGCCTTTTTAATTTGACTCACTTCTTGATCATTTTGCCTGTCGTTACTCAAAGAATACATTAAACGGTTATTCTCTGTCGCATGTATGCGATCGGCAACATCAGCTAGTTTTATATGTGCCCAATTTCCTGTCATAGGTGCTAGGTTCTGAGTAGTGGTCGTAGGTAACTTGTTCATCCACATACGCCGTAGGATATTATTGTGTAGTGGAAAGTTTGGTGGTTACCATGTTTAATGGTGTTGACGGCTCAAATCAACCCATACATTTTTTTTTACTCTACGAATATGTTAAGCAAAATGTAAAAACAACAAGAAACACCTGTGATAAAAAACAAAAGGCAAATATCTGAATAACAATTTTCAATGTATTTGTGTACTGAAAATATTTTACAAAAATGTGGTAGATATTTTAGATGAAATCTTGTTAGTTTAATTCATTTTGAACTCAAGTTTGGTGAAAGATTAAATTTTAAAGTTCTGATTGAAAGGTTGTTTGTTAGAATCTGTTATTGAAGATTCTGCAAATTAATTACAAGAGAAAAATTTATATTTAAGAATTTACTGTTCATGTAAGTAGTAAATGTTTGTAAAGTTGAATGCAATTTTGTGATCAAAGAAGTTATCTACCTTTGATTGATTTGTGCAATACAATGTTCCCGAATGTTGAGAAATAAAGTTGATTTGTTAGCAGGAATTTGTTTAACTCCTGCGTAAGGAATTTGGTGAGTGAATAGGAATAGAGTTCACTGGTGTGTTTTGGTGAGTTAGTGTGAATATCGTTAAGCTTGTATATGTTCGTATGAACGAAAAACTTAAGATGTGTGACGTGAAGTTTAGTTGCAATTCGTTTGATGTCACAATGCTTATTGGCGAGTGTGAATGAGTTTCTGTTTTTATTTGCTTCAGGTGGCAAACAGAGACTTGGCACGAACTTGGATTTCAGTCACGAGCTGTAAAAATTAGTTAAGCGTGGGTGGAAAGTCACGCCTACTTGTATGTTTATTAACCAATGAGGGCTCGAGTTTTTTTTTAAAGTGTGTGAAGTTGAAAGTGATCTGTGATCCACTTTTAGCACAGATTTGACCCAACTATTTTGGGTATTGGAATAATGTAGAATTTGGGTTCTACAATTGGATATTATATTTGATCCCGGTAAGGATCTCATATGGCGTAGTAGTTGCGAGGGCGTTTTTATCATCCAGCACAAGATTATTTGAATAAATCCCTAAGCTTACTTTCATCAGATTTGCCAGTTCGCTTAATTACTACCTGCTTTGATGTATCGTACGGTCGGTCTTGTGGTAAGGATTCCAATAGGCATGCAGCTTCTATAGCTCCTTGTGTGGGTAGTTTCTCATGTACAATGTAGTATATCAGTCGCTGGGAAGTAATTTTCTTTGCGTTAAAGATCGCTTGCAGTTGCAAAAACCAAACATTGACATTGTTTGCCTTTATAGCATCCCGATACCACTTTCTTATCAATGTTGAATTTTGTACAAATCTGTGCAAAAAAAGTGCATCAAAGAGCTTACCCAGCTTCATACATATTTTCAGGATATCTCAACTTTTAATTGGTCAATAAACACACAAGTGGGCGTTGCAATCCACACACGTACAAGTCTTTTTTCCAGCGCGCGACCAAGTCAAGTTTTCCCGCTCTTTTTCCAGGGGCATGTCATGTGGTTACATTAATTATAAATACCAGACACGAGTTCTCTCTCTCTTTCTTGATTTCATTCACCTACGAATATGTAACCTTAAAGTACTCGCGCCTTGACCATATGCGGCCAGACGCTTATGAAAAAATATATACACACGCACACATGCACGTACGTACGAAATTTTCCAAACTGCATTACAAACATACGAAACACTTCCAAACCACCAACAACAACTTTTCTCTTTAAAAATACTCTGATCAAGCTTGCACGCATCATTACAAAACTAGATTGTAATATTCTGTATATAAAAAATATATGTGTTGTTCCCAAAGCTATCCTTTTTGTTGTAATTGAATATATCGTTATCATTTCATTCTTTATTTAAATTTATTTACAGCGAAACATTTTTTAAACATTCACACAACCTTCTTAGATCCACTACACGTTAAATGAAGGAAAATTTAAGGTTATCGCCGCTTCCATTTGCTGCGCGCCTGCGCTCTGCTACACGGCCAATAAAATAAACGTCATGTTAAAAAAAAAGTGAGAATTGTCTGTAATCACTAACCTGTATCTATATTTCAGATACTCTAGATACATTGTACTTATTTTCAATTTTTCTAGTTGAATTGTTCACCAATACTGCATATGATCCATTATTGTACATAATTAGGTTACAATAAAATTTGTATTTTATATGAATACAACTTTATGAAAGTTGAGATGTAGCAGAATGTGTGGAGCGTTCTTAGATTCGGTGGGGCCCAGGAGAACCTTGCACCAGCCCTGGATGTCACGATGGTCTAGCGGTGCTGTACGATTATTTCTGCTGACGTTGGAATAAGGTAAGAACATTCACTAAACACTCAGTCTCACTAGCGTTAATATATCCCGGTATTTAATTTCATATCATCGTATTTTTAACGCATTTTCAAATCCCATTAATTTATCTGCTAAACGCGCAATTGTGAAAAGAAAATGAAGAAAGTTAGTAATTTGGTGGAATAATAATAATAATAATAATAATAATAATAATAATAATTACGGCTTATAACCAATCGAAACGGCGCACTTCGAGGCGGTGTAATAGTTAGCAATCTGTCTCGCTAGAATTACGACTGAGTAGTGAGTTTGATCCTCATTGGGGGCTCCTTCTTTCGGCCTTGTGCCACATCTAAGCTACTCGTCGAAAATCACTATAACCAATCGAAACGTAAACGCATCCTAAATTGGGCATCAGAAAAGGACAGTTAAATGATTTTAATTACTTAATCTTATTCACAATTTAAAAGCTGATGTACGCAATTTATTTCAACAAACAAGCGTATTACCGAATCGCATAAAACTATGGCTAGAATAATGCCAAACAAACATGAAAGTAGTCTACCTCTGTTCACAAAATTAAATCCCATTAATTTAATTAGTAATAATAACTTATTCAAGAGAGGAGATGTGTTGTATTGAGTAAATACAATCCTTATTATCTCCCTTAGCTCATTCCTTTATTAACCAATCAGAATATCAATAAAGATTCGCTGCAGGTCAGTTGCTCGCTCTGCATTCATAATAGCGGCCTGTTGATTCAAATGTTAATCGTGTTCGACTTATTTCTTTAGATATATCCAACAACATCATATCGTTACAATTTATGTGGTGTCCCCTTCCCTTGATGCCCTAAGCACACGCGTATATTTGCTTAATGGTTAATCCAGTCCTGGGTTTAGAGATGAAAGATGTCAGTTGCTACTTTGGTCCATGGGATTATCGGGATGTCATTGTTAATCAATGGTTCAGCTGCTTGCTGGTTCTGAAGGTCTATGCACTGTGCGCATCTGCTTACCATTACCTTGACCCGGCTGTTCACCTCCTTTCCTCGTGCTATGTATTTTTCCATTCCTAAGTGTCTAGACCAATATGACAAACCCTGCCAAATACCTTCGAGATATCCAAAGCAACAACAGCCTAAGCTCTACCATTCTTATCTAAAGTTTGACAGATTCTTTCAGAAATAATCAGCAACACATCAGCAGTGGACCTAGAGAAATGAAAGCCATATTGCTTATCTGAAAGAAGACCCCGCAATTTGAGAAGCTTAACCAATTCAGAGTTGATTAGAGCCTCTAGTACTTAACCAAAAGGAAGCAGAAGGCTAAAAGGTCGATAGAAAGATCAGACGGTTCACCCGAGTTCTTAAAGAAGGGAATTACTGGAAGATTTCCAACAAGCAGGAAAGAAAGACGCAGCAAGGCACGTGTAGAGTTTAGAAAGAAGAGGAGCCAGTTCAGGAGCAATCGACTATTGCATGGATAACATCAGGTCGACATGCTTTGGGAGAGGGATCTAGTTTAGAGATGGACGGAGTAATATGCATATCTATCAATAGCGACTCAGTCCTAAGTGGCAAAGATACTCCAGATAATTCCAGAGTAGATAATCCAGATAATCCCAGAGTAGAATTTGAGGAGAATTTATGAGCAAAACATTCTGCATTATTGATACAAGAAGTTAACACCTAAAATTGAGTGATGGAGAGATAGAAGACTTACCCTTATTTAAGAAACTATTACAGACCCGACAGTATTGACGACGGCCAGACTTGTTAGAAGCTATGAGGTATCTCATTCTAAAGACTTAGCCTCTTTGAGAACGCGTTTTACAATTGTTACGATCAGACACAAATAGACTTCTGTTGTGATCGGATTTATCACGCTAGAACACTCGGAAGAAATGATTCCCGTGTACGATTTCGGCAGAACAGGCCGGAGTGAACCAAGGAGAAGATTGTGGTTTCTCCTGGTATTTCCGGGAAAGAACAAAAGCATCGATGCCAGCTTTGACCTAAGAAGAAACCTCTGTGGCACAATTCTCAAAAGGAAGGATAAAAGTCTCAATCCAAAGGGCACCACGAAGAAAGTCACGAAATGAATTCCAGTCGGTACACTGGTAGCAGATAGAAGTCTTGTGAATAGGAGGTTCTTTTCTAAAAGATGACAAAAAAGGAGTATCAGCAGAAGCTATTGCGTGATCTGAACTGCCAAGTGGACAGAGTGATGCTCGACAAGAGCTAGGGGAGAAGGTAAGGAACAAATCGACTAAAGAAGCAAGTTGATCAGATTTATTATTAAAAACGGACAGGGAAATCTTCTATTAAAACTAAGAGATTGAAAGTCTGAAAACTGGCTACATCGGGAACATTAGAATGCTTAAGCCACTTGACGTGATAAGCATTAAAATCACCAGACACAAAAATGTTTGCGAATGGATGTAGAGAGAGAACCACTTCTATATTGCCTGAAATTTTGTATAATTATTGTGGTGTCCACCCTCTAAAGAGTCTCTTTTGGACTCTTCCGCCTACTATAAGATTAGTAGGAGAGAAGGCCTTGGGGGGAACAGTCGAATAGATTGAACCAAGATGTTGTGACCAAGTAAATGGCTAAAGAAATAACAGAACAAGTAATACAGATATATCATATATTAAACAGTAAGTACAACAGAAGCGTATTACACGACTAGGGAGTGTGTGTCGGTTGACCCAGCGTCCAATCTATTCGACTGTTTCCCCAAGATCTTCTCTCCTACTAATCTTATAGTAGGCGGAAGAGTCCAACATAGACTCTTTAGAGGGAGGACACCACAACAGTAATATATTACAGTCCTTTGAAGAAGGAGAAAGATAAGGGAAAAATATAGTAGAGTGCAATAATGAAAATCGAAAGCACATGAAAGAGTCCTCGGGGGACACAAGAGACGATTCCCCAGCCATTGGAAGATTTCCCCGGTATAAATACCAAGGCCATGCATATATATGCTCTAATATTTTCGACAGAGAAGAAGATAGACAGAAAAAGAGAATTCATTGGTAGCTATAGAAGAATTTAAATTAGTTTCGTAAAATGCGAAGAGAAGAATGTTTCAAGAGAAACGATTCTACACTACAGTAATTGGAACGTATTCCACGAATATTGGTGAAAGAAAGTTTGATGGGGTTGTTGCGGAACGTCGGAATATTGTTAGAATGATTAGTTAATTGAATGGGATTTAGTTGTAAGGCCTAGGCTTTGTTCAATATTCCACAAACAATTTTTAGTACAAAGTACATCATACATGGCATAAGACAAAGATGAAAAAATGACGTCGAAACAATATTTAAAACAGGAACATTTCCGACGTGTTTGTATACAAAATATATATACAAAAATGAGTGTTGTATGAATGGTTGATCGTAATATTGGATAGTTATTGTTTATGTGGTTCGAATAAGGTTTGATTGAATAGTTCTTTGATTGGAATGAACAGTTTGTACGAAATTAAACTTGTGACAGAAACGACAATTTAGCGACCAGCTTAAAACGTAATGTGTATGCGTGAAAGAAGGAATGTTTCAAACGAAGTTGAAAATAACAACTTTTACAAATATTACTCGAAGAGTTCGTTGTATGCCAAGCTACTGTTGTTGCGGAGTTTGCTATAGTTGAAGGGAAGTTCTTAGATGAAGAATTCTGGACGGCGGGAATTCTTTGAGTAGCTGGCGAGTGAGTTAATTCGAATCGCTGAGTTAAGCGACGAAAAACCTGTTCCGGTCGGAAGTTGTATATCTCGCAAACTAACTGAAGATCAAAAACCGCGTTCCTTGCTTGTTCCAAAATTCGTATTTGGCGGGAACATGTAACGAGCGATGTGATTGGTCGATTTACAATCGAAGGACTTGATTAGCTAACATCAGTGATATGAGAATAGTTCATTATAACATTGGGGTGTTGTCGGTGTATAGACGATCCCAATAGGGTAGATGATTTTTTGTTTACTGGTTTGTTCTGTTTTTATTGTATATGTCATGAGAACATTTTATTAGAAAGACAATTATCGCTATCATCAACAGCAATACAAACTGGTTAGAAGGTGCCTAAAGCATAATGGGCTGCCATCGAATTTAGTCCACGGGGGCAGATTGTTTTAATTCCACGTGTCTTTATTGAACATCTCAGTTTTAATTAATTCCCTTTTATTTCTATTCCCTCTGCTGTGGCCAGGTATTGAACTCACAACACTTTGCATAATCACATTTTTGGATTACTCAACCAACACTTTTATTCAATGGGTCCAATGAGTTAATTTTTGGTACTTATAAATCAGTATTCATTTTTTATCAGTGTTCATATTACAATTTTTGTTATTGTTTTTCTCTAGCTCTCGCTTTTACTGGTTGCCATATTGGATTCATGTTTATGCCTAGCCGGCTTAGGATAATCTTTGTGGCCCAACGTATGTACTGATTCCTTAAGTTTTCGTATTTTCCAGTGATGTTCTCTGTCTATTATTTCAACACAGAGAGCAATGAAATCCCTTATCCCTCTATATGTGGTCAATTTTTAGAAAATTATTCAAATATTAAAAAGTACAACTCAATTTCAATTGCAACAAGTAGATTTGAACAGGAGGCTTTACAACAACAACACTCAGAGAGAGAGAGAGAGAGAGAGAGAGAGAGAGAGAGAGAGAGAGAGAGAGAGAGTAGAAAAATGTAAAATTGGCGATTTCAAAATTTAACATGGACCTTACATAGTGATTTTCCAAGCGTAATTGTTCTAGCGAGACAAGCTTGTTAACCATTACACCGCCTCAAGGTGCCCTAAACAGGGACCATACATATAAAGACACATTATTCACATCATTCTATTATGGTCAAATGTCTCATATATTCTGTTGATTTCTACTAGCTGAAGAGGTCATTTCTCTTAGATTTTCTTGATTAAAATTCTTCTTTGTGCCGTGTCCATTACGGGCGAAGGTGATCAAGGCCCTACAGACCCTCCTGACCATAGCCGGCGAGTAGACACAAAGAAAGCAGACTTAGATGATCATGGCTCTCTACAACTTCCTGTTCCTTGTAGCTCTTAATAAACTTTGTTATTTCTCGTGTATTCTGTCTTCTTGTAGTTTATATTTAGTCCTTTCTTCTCGCCTTCCTTCGCTACCTTATTTAGGAGTTTGTGTTTGGGCATCTCGATGTGGTGTAATGGTTAGCAAGTTTGTCTCGCTAGAACAATTACGACTGAGTAGTGAGTTCGATCCTCACTGGGTGCCCCATACTTTCGGCCTTGTGTCACATCTGAGCTACGCTTGGAAAATCACTTTAGGAGCTTTTGTAGTTTCTTTTCCGTGTCTGCTACCAACGTTTTTGTGGGCCTCATCGCAGCCTCTGCCATTTTGTTTCTACACTGTTTTATGGCCATCTGCCATTTAAAAAAAATATTTTTAAACTAATGTTACATTGTCAGTGATCAATCAATAATCTCCATCGAGTATCTGTATGGCTGGTGCGTTGCAGACTACGCAGGAATTGCCCGACGAGATTGGAGTCCCCAAAAGGACAGGTTTCAGCAGCGTTTTTTTTTTTTTTTTTGTAATTTTTTCCTACCTAAGTTATATTGTCAATCATCAACTATAATAATCGACATGGCCGGTGCTTACTACCCGGGAACTTTCAACCGCGTGGGGGCCCCATGCCTACTGGGGAGTGGGACAGAAGTGCTAATTTCAGTATCATTGACATTTTCTTTCTGAACACTTCTTTTAAATCAGTTAAGTTATATCTCGGTAAAATCATTTTTATTCTGAGATCATTGACTAAATGAATCTCTGATTTTTTTTATTACTATTAGAAATAATGCTGTGTCATCTGCATACATGATAGTAAGATTGTGACCGCCAATAATGAATCCTGGTAGGGCTACCAGTTCTCTCAGAATCGCCTCGCTGTCTAAGTTGAATAAGTCTGGTGAGAAGACACATCCTTGTCTTATACGCCTTTCTATTTCTGTATATCTGCTGAACTCATTTTCTATCCGTATGCAGGCGGTTCACTGCCAGTATAGGTTCTTGACGAGATACCTTAGAAGCCATATATGTTTATACAGTAGAAACTCCGTACAATCTGTTCAACCTGAACACAAAAAGAGAACATGATCACACACCCACACGAAAATACTGACAAACCGTTCTGTCTCTTCAAATCCACTTTCTTGTCCCTGAAATGGTTCTCGCGTTAGGCGTTATTCCCTCAAACTCTCTCTCACAGTTGGGATGCGGCAAGCCTCTAGCTGCTCTGCCGCTACTTCCACGGAAAATGCTTGGACGAACTACATTCCCTGGTCTTGCCAGTTCAAACCTTCACAGCAAGGATACTTCGTGACACTTACATAGTAGCAAAATTTGAACAAGAGTAGAGGCTCATCCATTGTTTCCTGTTTACGTTTGGGTTTTCGGATCCTTCTAAAAGTCGTTTAGCTCTATGCTCCTAACGCTTGTCATTTCCTACGCTAATATAACTACACTCAGTAACCCTCTACCTTGAGTGGCTCTTGGGCCTTGTATTAGGCGAACATTAGCTAAAAAAAAGAAAACAAAAAACACCCACATTCGCTCCATATTCCATAATGGTGGGAAGTAAGTTCCACTCGAACAGCTTTCTGCGAACCACTGCTCTGTGGAACCGACTCCCAAGAAGATGTTTCCTCGCTCACTACAATCTTAACCTTTTCAAGGCTGGGGTTAACTATTATCTTCCACTTTTTATCTGTACAAATTGCCTCCTAACATAACCCTCTACCTCGAGTGGCCTCGGGCCTTGTACAGGGCGAACCATTCTGGAAAAAAAAAAAGATTTTCGATAAAACTTGATGACGTATCTATGGTCGATGACTTATCGACAAGAGATTTTTAAAAGATATCTTCAAAATTTTGACACAGCAGCAATCCATCAAAAATAAAAATTATTCTTCTCTTAATAACTTCAATCATCTTTTATCTTTCGTAAATAACGTATTAGTTCCTCAAGTATTTCTCTATATATTTATATAAGTAGGTATGGATTTAAGGGCAGTACTAGATTGGTGGCAAGGTCTCATCATTTTACACTTGAAATGGTTATATGTAACTGTAAATTTTAACAGTTTCTTTTCTTGCACTTCTTGCTTCTCAGTCTTGAAAAATTTAAATGCAATATTTACATTAGTCGGACTATTATCCTCATCTTTGTCGGCATTTTTGTCACAACGTTTCGGCCGTTGTACGCTCCGGCCTTCTTCAGGTGGTTTATAATACTCAGAAATTCATACCCAGATGTCCTCAAGAACACATGGTACAGTGGATAAAGGCATTGGTTAGATCCAGTGACAGTCCCAAAGAGTGTGAGTTCAATACCCGGTTAAGGCAGTGGAGAACTTTCAGAGGGAAAATTAGCAGGAGATAACTGATAACTGACATCCATCAAACACGGCACGTGGAACTAGAACAGTCTACCCCAGTGATCGAAATAAAGGGTTCGGTTTGAAATTCCAACCACCTGAAGAAGGCCGGAGCGTACAACGGCCGAAACGTTGTGACAAAAATGGCGACAAAGATGAGGACAATAGTCCGACTAATGTAAATACTGTACATAATACCTCATCTCAGAAATATAGACAGACTCTTTAAATGCAATGTTAATTGTTTTCTGTTTTGGTAATTCCTATTCTTTTATTGTTCTCCCTCCTGAAGTATTTTATTTTCTCTTTTGCGTAAGTTAAAATGTTCTCTCTTACATTGTATGTAATAGTGCTTGGCAGGAAAGTGTGTAGTGTGTGCTTGTCTTACCACACTACAGAGGTTTCATTAATGACTATGGCTTGTGCAGCAGTTTTTGGCCAAGAACAAAACCCCCAGGTCTGACAACAACCATATGCCACAGATCTCACCCACTTGCAAATTTTTCTTCTGCAAAAAATCAAGACCCACTTAAAAGGAATGAGATTTTAAGATGGCGAAGAAATCTAAGTGAATGTGATGAGGCAGCTGTTCGTTAGGCCAAAAAATGAGTTCCAGGAATGCTTCCATCAATAGAAACAATTCTGGATAAAGTGTGTGGCTTCAGAAGGGGACTACTTCGAAAGAGATTAAATACCAAATTCGTATGTGTTGTAGTTTTATTTTTATAGTATCAGCCTAGATACTTTTTGAAGAATGAAGTTGATAAACAAAAATGGAAATTATTTATGACTCAACCTAATACTTTAAATATGAATTGTTTCAGGTATTGTTTAAAATTGGTAAGGACTTTAAAAAGATTCTGAAATGTTTTTTCTTGTCCTAGATTTGTAAGATGTCGGCACAGACTCTGTTGGCAATATAAAAAGTCTACAATACACACTTCTACAACTGACTGAATTTCTTTTGTTCATTTTAGCATACTCAAAGAAAATTGTATTTGTAATTACAAAATGAATCACAAATCACTGCATTATAAAGATCGACACAAGATCAAAATGGATTGACCTGGTAGGTTCTTTAAAAACATTTTGCAATTTGTTTACACCTAATTTGAACGGGAATGGGGTAATAGTTAGCAAGTCTAGTTTGGTTGATAATTACCACTGAATAGTGTCTTGATCCTCACTAGATGCACCAGTACAAAATTCAGCAACCCAGCAAAGATTAACAGTTCTTCAACAAAATATGGCATATTTCTTCCATTTTGACACCTCAGAAATATAGATTCTATAAATCATAAATTATGAGGTGATTCTAGAACATTTTCATTTTTCGGCACAACAGTGGAGAAAATATTCAATATTCCCATGAAAGAATATGTTTTATTAAAATATTCAAGCACCAATTCTCCAAAATGAATTAATTAACTTATTAAATTATTTTTCATATGGTTAGGGACAAATTTTCAGTATTTTCATGGTGGATATTGCATTTCGTTTTTACTGAAATGACACCTTCTGGGACTTTTTATTATAGAACTGTAAAAATATTTCACAAACTCCCTCTCTAAATTCAAGTGTCTACAATATATTGAATATGGTGGCGTGGGGGTTGAAACGGCTTAAATAAAAAATATGTCAATGAAATTTTCTAAAATAATGATCTATTCAACATAAAATTCATTAACGAATAAGAAATGAAAATTTTAAATCGAATACTGTCCTGTGTATTATAATAAACTACATCCAGCAGCAAGGCCTCTGATCAGGAGGTTTTGAGGAGTGTGGGCCACCTCTTGATTGCTATTGTTCCCAGATCCACCATTGACTATTTTTGCCAAGCAAAATGCTAGTTCTGCCAATGCAAGTTGAATTTGAATTTCTTGGTTGTGCAGTCATATCCTCCTATGACAACACCTAAAACAATCTTGACTGAAATTGAGAGTCAGGCTACTACAATTTCAAATATATAGAACTAATATATAAAACACTATATTTTGAAGGAGTTTCATATAGAGTAACAGTGGAAGATTTATTTAAAGATGATGGTGAGTGCTAAATGTTAAATTCTTTAATCACATTTGTCAGAAATTAAAAATATCAAATTTTTAAATCATTTTAGAATTTGGGTCCTGTTAATAATGTAAATAGTGTCAAGTCAATCCTGGATTTTTTTTTTAAAAAGAATTATCTTTATTTACATTATTTGGATTGTTATACCCATTGCTACATGGCTCAGTGGATAATGACGTTGGTTAGATCCAGTGACTAGACCCAAAGAATTTTGAGTTCAATACCAGGCTACAGCAGTAGTGAGCCAAAAAAACTTGGAGAGTTGAGTTAAAGGGAAATAACTGAGACATCCAGAAAAGGCATGGCATGTGGAACTAGAATAATCTACCCCTGTGGATAAAATAAAGGGTTTTGGTTTTGAAATTCCAATCACCTGAAACATTTGAAATGTTGTGAATATGGCATTGAAGATGGGGATAAGAGTCTGAATAATGTAATCATAATACATCATCTCAGAGATATAGACAGAATTATCTTCCTTTTATTTACAAATGTCAGATTTGAAACTGCCCATATCATTGATAACTGAGTACTACAGATGTCATCTTTTAATGTTTGTAAATAAAAATAATAGTGGCTTGATAAACAACATTATTTGTTAAGCAGCTTCCTTACAGAGGACACAAATAGGATTTTCTTCAATTACACACCTTCAGGATTCAATTCTTGATTTAGAATCCTATTATGAATGGTTGATTTCTTTTTTATGGCTTATCAACCCTTCGCAGGTTATTTAAAACCAACAAATATTTTTAGATTTTAATATTTTTGCGAGATAATGATTTAGTGATACAAGTCCTAGAAATTAACCCATAGCCGGGGGAGAAGAGGTGCATTCATACCTTTCCCAAGGGTATTTGCACTTAAGTGAATATAACAAACCCAATGGAATTAGAACTCAACTTTCTGATTAACAATTCCGTGCAGTCATCTATTACACCAGCCACATATCCAAGCTTACAATTCCCACTATTTCTAAGTGGTCACCTATCTAGGTACTGACCAGGATTGATGCTGCTTAACTTCTGTGATACATATGGGAACCAGTGTATCAATACGTCAATCCTATTAACCTTTTTCAATCGTCTGCTAAAACCTGCAACTATTGCTTAATTTTATTAGGTTTTCTATGTATAAATTCTCAGTGCTTCAATTTGACATTCAAATACTTGATTTTATTTAGTGGCATATCAACATCTCTATGGGTTATTTAATGCTGAAATCCAAATATTTTTGAACTGTTAGATCCAGTGACTAGACCCAAAGAATTTTGAGTTCAATACCAGGCTACAGCAGTGGTGAGCCAAAAAACTTGGAGAGTTGAGTTAAAGGGAAATAACTGAGACATCCAGAAAAGGCATGGCATGTGGAACTAGAACAATCTACCCCTGTGGATAAAATAAAGGGTTTTGGTTTTGAAATTCCAATCACCTGAAACATCTGAAATGTAGAATGACAAACAATACATTTTACTTGTAGTTGACTACAAGTAAAATGTATTGTTTGTCATTTTTTATATATATAAAAATGCATTGCTGGTAATTTACCATAAGAATGTATTTTTATACTTTCATACAGTTTTGTGTTTGTTTCGCTATTTGCCCATAGCTTGAACACTAACAGGTGCTACCACTCTGGATCAGGATGGACCTAGGAACAACGGCAGTTATGAGGTGTTGGAAACTCCACAAAACCTTCAATCTCTCAATCAGAGACCTTGCTGCCTGTGTTATGAAAAACATTTTGTATAAAAAAAATATTAAAATCATAGAAGACCAACAACACATCCAATAATTGGTTTTAGATATTTTATTTTCCTCTTAAAAATTCTAAAACGCAATATTTGACATTTTTTCATAAAAAAATATTTTTATGTAATTAAAAAAAAAAAAAAAATCTGCAATGATATTCAGAAGCAAGACAAACATAAAAATGGAAATATTTTATCGTATTTGGGGCAGATGACTGGAAGAATTAAAAAAAAAAACTAAAAACAAACCCAGAAGCAACAAAAGCTGAAATACAAGAAAGTTAAATGAATGTCAACCAACATAATCAAGTTTTTTGCAATATCTTGGAGTTGTGGGGGTGGGTGGAAAGGTTGTTAGAGTTTTAAAAACTAACAACCAAAAGTATGTAATTTTTTTTTTTTTATTACCACCTATATAAAAATCAGAATGTCACTCACAATTAGGGTAAGGAATTTTTTTCTTTCGAAGCAAAAACCAAGTCTGAAGGATCTTCATAAAAGATCAGTCAAATTTAGTTTTCTTTTGAAACTTTTCATCACACAGATATAAGTTAAGCCTGTATGATTCTTTTTTTTTATTTTTTTTATAGTTAACAGATAACTAAAGAAATTTTGATGTAATATTTTGAGGGTTAAGTCAGACATTGTTAAAACTGTTTTAATTTCAATGATGATCTCTAATTTACATTTTGAAGAAAGGTTAATGAAACAAGAGAACAGGTTGTGCTTTGCAGGATCCACTATTTCAGGTGAAATAGAAATAGCTAGAAAAAAAAAGAAAACAAAAACACCCTTTTAATATTAAAGTTAAGGCCATTAAATTTTATAGAAAATGTTTTACAGTAAAAATTAATTATAAGCTAACTTTTATCTGGATATTAAAAGCCACATACATTTTAAATAATAATAATAATGTAAACTGAACCAAGAGCAATGACAACGACTTTCTTTAAGCAAAATTTGCCATAAACTTTTAATAGTTTTCCAGGAAAATTAAAAACCGTATGTCATTGTTTTTCAATGATATAGACTGAAATAAGTTTTATTTATATATATATATATATATATATATATATATATATATATATATATATATATATATATATATATAAAGAAATATAGTCTTAAAGTGTGCTATATTTATGGGATAAAGTGCTCAATATCAGAGATAGAGCGTGTGTAAATATAAAAGTGAATGCAGAAGTCAACACTTAGAGGCGACAGTCTGTTTCATGCTAGATGCAATTGTCAAGCCACGTGGCCTGATGATTGCATCTAGCATGAAACAGACTGTCGCCTCTAAGTGTTGACTTCTATGTTCACTTTTATATTTACATATATGTGTGTGTGCGTGTGTGAGATTATAGAAATATTTATTGAAAGAGAAGAAACAGTAGTTAGTGATTAGTTTGTATAGTTGTACAATTTTATGGACAGGTAGAGAAAGCTTTCCTTTGATTAGTTTTAGGTAGTTTTTTTTTAGTTTTTTATTTTAAATATGTTGAGGCGTTTTGCGATGGATATGTTAGTGAATAATGATTTGACACATAAGCTAGCCATAACCATGTTTTCTATATTTTTGTTTCTTATCCTTTGGATTAAGTCAACAAAGTATTTACTGTGTGTTGGTTGCCTAGTAATGGAGTTAGGAGTTTTGCAATTGCTTTAACTAGTTTGTTGGGGGACGCTGTTAAGGCCGGACACAATCTGTCTGCCATGTATGTTGAGTTTGCATGTTTTGGGTAAGCCGTATAGTATTAGTCTAATCCAAGATTTGTTTTCATTTTTGAACAGATTCTTTATATACAAAATGCCTCAACATATTAAGAAAACACCTCAATAAATCCAAAGAAAAGATTCCCCTACTTGTCCATAAATTTATAAACTATGTAATTACTAACCACTGTTTCTTCTCTTTCAATAAAAAAATTTCTATAAGCAAAAATTTGGTTTACCTATGGGATCATCAATAAGTTTTAGTTTCCATAAGATGAAAATCTGTATGTGAAACATCCTCAGCCCAACCCACTTCCCAAAATCTGACCAAATAACCATCATCAGAATTTGTTCTGGTATGGCTCCTTGGTCAAGATGAGAACTTTTCAGAACGTCATATATTAGTAGCAGTAAAAACAAACAAAAACAGTAACACTATTTTCCCACTTGGCCTCTTTCAATAATAATTTAGTCATACTATTTGAAAATAAAAGAGCTAGATTCTAAAAATGTTTAAGTCATTTGGATCATCATACCCTGATTAAAGAAAAAAAAAAGTTTTTTCTGCTTAGAAATCACAAAAATGTAATGGCTGAAGCAAACTTTGATTCAATATACCATATACACTTGCATATCCTGCGACTTTTGAAGACCTAATTTTGAAGCTAATTTCAAGGGGGTTACATCATATACAAAATTAGCGTATGTACTGCTGGCTTTGGCTACATCGTTGACCAAACTATATATTCATTCACTGTGTTAAAAAAAAATACGGCTGTATTCAAAATGAACATAATTTTGATAAAACTCATGCTTTACTTAACTGTATCCAATAAAAATGCATGTAATATTCACATATTGGTATTGTATTATAAAATACAAACATAGTGAATATGCATCTTTTTCATTATTTATATGATGTGTAGCAGTTTCTCATTAATGTTTACGGCTGTATGCATTTACGCAACGAGTATAGCATTACTAACAATATTTTTATCATTGTCTTTTACTCTTAACTTATTTAACCAGAAGATGGGATAAAGAGATAGAGGCAAAGAGGTTAGTCTATTGTAATTTGGTCTCTCAAAAAAGGAACTTGTAGGATACACAAGATAAAATCATTTTTTATAAGTCAAAATTTGAAGGTTGCATGATATGCGAGGTTGCACATTACACGAGTATATACAGTATAATAGATAAGTTATTAATTTCAATGAGTAAAAGAAACATTGCTTTATAATTTCCTTAGTGTGTTAAAACTAAAATAATTAAGCTCTTAGCGATTGAACACTCAAATTCTAATTTCCTCTCAAAGTTTACTTAATTATGCAATCGGTATTTACATTAGTCGGACTATTGTCCTCATCTTTGTCGCCATATTTGTCACAACGTTTCGGCCGTTGTACGCTCCAGCTTTCTTCAGGTGGTTGGAATTTCGAACTGAACCCTTTATTTCGATCACTGGAGTAGACTGTTCTAGTTGCACGTGCCATGTTTGATGGATGTCAGTTATCAGTTATCTCCTGGTAATTTTCCCTCTGAAAGTTCTCCACTGGCTTAACCGGGTATTGAACTCACACTCTTTGGGTCTGTCACTGGATCTAACCAACACCTTTATCCACTGTGCCATGTGTCCTTGACGACTTTCAGAGGGAAAAATTAGCAGGAGATAACTGATAACTGACATCCATCAAACATGGCACGTGGAACTAGAACAGTCTACCCCAGTGATCGAAATAAAGGGTTCAGTTCGAAATTCCAACCACCTGAAGAAGGCCGGAGCGTACAACGGCCGAAACGTTGTGACAAATATGGCGACAAAGATGAGGACAATAGTCCGACTAATGTAAATACTGTACATAATACCTCATCTCAGAAATATAGACAGATTATGCAATCAATGTTCCATTAAGCATGGCTTGCAGAACTAGTTTACAATCAAATAAAAGAAAGTTGCTTGTTTTCGTAAAATAACTACAACCAAAATTTCAATGATTTTTCTATATCAACTCCAGTAAATGTGAAGCTAACGAAAGTCAATTTTAAATGCTATAAGCATAACAATACTAGAACATTGTATTAATAAAAAGGCAGAAAACTTCTTTTTTTGCGTGTCACGTTAAGTTCTTTAGGATTTCATCAGACTATGTGTATTTATATCAATGTAAACATCACTTTAGTCCAATAAGGTCTTAAAGGATGAAATGTGTCATGCAAAATCTTTTTTTGTCATTAATATTCCTAATATTGTTCTGGTATATAAAAATTTACATATCATTTTCTCCAATATTGTTAGTGTATATTAAAGTCTTCTAAAAAAGTTGTGGATCTCTGGGTCATCTGAACTGTATAGACGGTGGGTTGTACAAAGTGGCAACAGAAATTGGTTTCCATCATAGATTCCAATTAAAGAGCTGCCCATTCTTAAAACCAAACAGAGCCATGCTCTTAAATGGGGGAAAAAACCCCAAAAAATAGACATGGTTATGTATAAGAATAATATTAAAATAATAAAAGGCAATTTAATCTATAGATAGCATTTTGTCAATGATGGTTAAAAACTACCATTCAGATATTTGATATATTAAAAAAAAATAATCTAAAATTTTATAAAGAAAAGAAAATGTTCTTTTTACATT
The DNA here is from genome assembly GCA_964036315.1 of Acanthosepion esculentum. Lineage (NCBI taxonomy): Eukaryota > Metazoa > Mollusca > Cephalopoda > Sepiida > Sepiidae > Acanthosepion > Acanthosepion esculentum. Next base: position 67,849,751 of record OZ038479.1, read on the forward strand.
TTCTTGAAATTAGGATTAGCTATCTGTAATTATTGAACAAAAAAAAAAAAAATATATATATATATATATATATATACACACACATACATACATACACACACACACACACCCTTGTGCAAATTAATGGAAACAACCACTTTAGTTCTTTCTTTCACCATACAGTCAAGATTTAGACCCACTGGAGTGACAGGGTGTAATCGATTTCTATTTTTTCCCCAGATTAGGGCATTTGCAGTGGTGTGCAGTAATATGAATCTATTTTTGGGGTGGATGATGAAATTTATTTAGCCTTGAAAAACATGGCATCATCCACAATTGCATCAGATTCTCATCACACCCAGACACTATTGTCTCGACTGTCGATTAGTTGTCCTATAGCCATTGACTGTGATGGACATTACTCCAAGGAAGCATACAAAAATTGTAATGCTGCACAAGCACAATGGCCAGCCTTACCAGTGAGCAAATCAAAGTACTATCAACTGGCTTAGAAACTCTCCTGATTTAAATCCAATCGAGAATCTATGGTCAATCTGCACAGAAAGAGTTTGTGGAATGGACATATGAAGTACTAACATGTGAACTGGGTCATGTTTCATTGGGAAAATACAAAAAAAAAAAAATAATAATGGTATAATTGATTTTGTTTCAATTAATTTACACAAGTGTGTGTAAGTGCATATATATATATATATATATACACACACACACACTTCCCTGTTCAATTTACGGAGAGGTCTTATCCCTTTAAAATTTATGTAAACTAAATAAATTTTGCATCAAATAAAAGAAGTTTAAAAAGGTTAACAAAAATCTAAGCTAGTGTAAAATAGAATAAACTTATAGAAAATAAATTGCCTTTGCTTATATATGTGTGTGTGTGTGTGTGTGTATATACACCTACACACAAATATAAAAATTTAGTTATGTATGTTAGGCCTTACTTTTTTTTGCTGTCTTCAGGTAAATATTTACAATATAGAATCAGCAAATGTACCAGGTGGAAGTAGTGGAGGAAGAAGTAAATCATGCTGAGAAGGAGGGGGTAGCATATACCATTAAATTAGGGAAAAAAAGGAGGCTCTTACACATATGGAGCCTAGCCTATCATAAGGCCACCTGCATTCTCAAACATTAATTTCTAGACAGGCATATTGTAAATATTCCAGCAAGAAATAGTTTTTACACTTTATTTGAGTTAGGGAAGAGAGAAGTTTGTATTTTGTTTTGAAATTTTAATCTCTTAAATTTTTTTTTTTTTTTAGTTTGAGTAGATATTCTTGCCAATTTCATTTCTTTTTTCTTTGTTTTTATCACTTTTATTAAGTATCACAGATTGTGATAATAGAAGACCCACCAAGAAACGTGAAATGTTGTAAGATCCTGGGCATGGTGGATGATCTAGCAATTAAAGCACTTTCTATAGAATTTGGTCTTAGTAAATTAATTTCTCTTTTAATTAAAGTAGCATTTTTAAATGAAAATTATGGTCAGACTCCTTATGGTAAGCAACTTATGCATTGTTTGTAACATTTTTCTTGCATATAAAAATTATATATCATTTTCTTCCACATATATATATATATATATATATATATATATATAGATATACATACATACATACAATCTGATGTTGGGTCAAAAAACACTAATAGTTTTTTTTTTTTAATAAATTCACCCCAAATAAGGTGATATTGCCACTAATATGCAAGGGGCTACTGGGAGTAAAAGAGAATGAGAAGACTTTAGAAGGAACTGGAAACCAAATTCTGATCAGGGAACAAGTGATAAACCTCTACTTCAGTACAAAAAAATGGAGAGGAGTGTTCCCACTTCTCTCCATATATAATGTAATTGCATTGATTAGTTCCAATGCAAGATCCAAATTATTTTGATAATAATAATGGCTTTTACTGATGCAGTTGAAAGTTGGAAGGTTGCTGGAAAATTGACAATATACCTGTTGTAAATAGAAATGAGATTGTATTAAAACTCCAATCATTACTATCTACACAACAACAAAAAAAAATTAAAAAAAAAAAAAAAAACACCTTTGGGTTTTGATCATTCATACAATAAATATTTATATAACATTTTCAATGGCTGTCTCACCAGTATTAATATCTTAATTAGGTAGACATGATAGATTTTACAAGTTCTATAATAAATACAAAATTGAAAGGTTTTTCTTTTTTCTTGTCTTGGTTTCAAATCAAAGTTTACCAATTCCTGAGTAAGCTTATAATCATGATACTCAACAAGTTGGCACTTAAAATCACAGACATTTTTTAATCATGAGTCCAAAATTCTACTCATCAAGCTGCCTTGTATATTCTCCTGAAGATATTGTATATTTAATCTGTAGTAATTTGACTGCAAAGGAACAAGATTCTAAAATGTATTTTAAAATTAGTATGGCTTTAAAAGTGGAAAATTTAAAAAGTATATATTCACATAATATATGCAAAAATATTAAAAGAAAGGAAAAAGTTATTCACTGTAAAAAAAGTGAATGACAATGAAGCAGCAGTAGCAGCTAATCAGTTATTGCTCCTTGCTCTTCAGAGCTCAATTGAGGATAAAACATATGTACAAAATGAATAGAACCAAGGAGAGGCGGAAATATAACTATAATTCAGACAGATTACATGAAGACCAACAACTATTCTTTTTGCTTATAGAGGGAAGATTGCTTCAAGTTAATCTACAGGGTCTTGAAGATTCATTGCATCTGCGGCATGAAACCATAATGCATTTCATTGATGTCGACCATTTGTTTTTAACGTAGGAGTCAAGCACATCTTCCAGCAGTTTCATCACTTGATCAGTGAGCTTGAGGCCTCTGTAGTTGCCTCTGTCCAAGGCGTCACTCTTGCCCTTGAAGAGGTGGAGTATGACGCACTCCTACCTCTCTCTTGGGATCACATGACTACTAAAAACTGATTCCGTAAGTAACCTAAGCATTTCAATGCCTTTACCACCAGATGCTTTCAGCAATGGCACCAGATGGGCCAGCTGCCTTAACACACTTCATCTTCTTGACCGCTTTGGCAATCAGTGCTGATGTTACAAATGAAAATGGAGGAGGACCTGTGACTGGTGAAACCCCAGTGAGCGTATGACTAGGCCAGTCAAACTCAACATTTAGCAACCTGCTATAATGTTCAATTACAGCTTTCATCATATATATATATATATATATATATATATATATATATATAATTATTTATTTGAATATTACAACATAAATATGTTATAAAATCACGACAAAAGTAGCCATTTTGTTTCAACACTTCTAGTGTCTTATCAAGTGACGATGTAGAATATAGAATAAATGGTTTTAAAAGTTTCAAATTAATCAACGATCCTTAGCCAGGAGTAAACGCTGTTACATAAGCTAGAGTGACCAATCAAAATACAAGTATAGGATGATTTGAAAAATTTGACAACTAAGCAATATATAAAGACTAAAGGAAAACTTTCATTTTCTGATGGACTTTATCAAGGCAAATGAATGGATTTTATTTTACAAGGATTTATGGACAAAAGTAAAAATTTTGTTAGTTTTTCAAAATTTTTAATTTAAGAAATACTTAAATATCCATCAGGCTAACTATGATTGTCCTTTTACAGATATATTTTTAGTTATATCTGAAATTTTATATATGTGTGTGTGTGTGTGTGTGTGTGTGTGTGTGTGTGTGTGTCATGTGAATATATACATTTTAATGTTTTTTTGAAGCCATAAGATTTCATAGCCACCACACATGGTTTTAAAATTAGTTTCTCTACTTTTCCTTGAAGACAAGCAGCACTACTTGAGATGAAACCACAAATTACATTCATCTAGTACACTTCTGTACCTTTGTATAAATTTAAAAATAGTTAATTCTAAGATTGATTTGTTGGTTATTTAACCGGCATATCAATCACTATATGGGTCATTGATGCTGGAATGGTAATTCTAAATGAATGCTATGTTTTGTGTAGCAGAGTAACTAAATACTTGTGCCTTGTAATCAACTGAAGAAAGTCTAAAAATAAACAGAAAATAATGAACTAAGAAAGCTAAATCCAAGAACTAATTGTAGCAGTTCATCTCTTTTGATATTTTGACAAAAAAAAAGTCAAAGTTTTGCTACATTTGCATAAATGCCTTCTAACCTCTTTTAATTCACTTGATACACTGCTCATAAATATTTTAGGCGTTGTCATCCAGATTATCACCCTGATTGTTTTTAATCTTCATCAATGCAAGTGATGATGAAAAGTTCTGTTTCACCAAGAAGGGGGACCAAAATAAAATTCTGATGTTTGGAGTGCAAGCCAGTCTGAGGACTTTTCGGCAACACATCATACTGTTTTCATTTCTACTGAATTCTATCACAAGCCGAGCGTTTTTAAAGATGAAACTGACATTGAACTACTTATATAAGGGAGATTAAGAAATTTTGTCAATGCAGAGGATTTTTCGTAAGGAATCTCCCTAGAGTCTAACAGGCCATATTTATACAGGACCTTTTGAAAAACAACGTTAATAGCAACAGCTTGGGAGATGAGAATGCTAACCAATTCTCTTTGGTAGGTGCATTTTAAGTTGAACTCCACAATATAAGAGTTAAGATCCTTATCATAAACTCCACTTTGTTAACCTTTATCTTATGTATGTGACTTCATTTGCTGTGCAAAAAGTTTATTTGAACTTCAGTTGTGTTGTCATATCCTTCTACGGCAACTGAAAACAACTTTGAGTGAAATTAACAATAAGGATACTGCAATTGAGAGGCCTTGAAAAAGAATGCAGTGGAAAGGCAAGTAATATTAATAATGCAGCAGGCTAAAGGCCGTAATTTTATTTGCAAAAGAATTTAAGTCTCCATAATATCCAGTTTTAAACAATGCGCTAAGCTCCGGTGATCTCAAAAATACAGACAAAAAAGTGAATATCTTCATTAAAAAAAAAAAAAGATATAATGTTTACTGAGTTTTTGAACCCAGATTCTTGTAAGTAGTTTCTGGCCTGAAGGGAAACTTCTCTATATTGACGAAAGTTTCAAGGGAGATAAATGAACCTGTATGTATGGTTCCTCTCTCAACAGTAGAGGTTGAGAGTGAAGAAAATTGAAATTAGAACTTATAACTTAGAATTGAGCTTATACTTAATCATAGATGATTTCCTTTGTTTCCTTTGGATTTTGGCAAAATGTTATCCGAAAACACAGCGTATAGACACTAGTGAATACTGTTCTTCAATTATCAAAAAAATCTACTTTAAAGGATTTGAAGAACCTGATGTCTTTTTTTTTTATTTATCATGAGCTCTCAATGATGTTAACCGTTCAGCTGACCGCAGATATACCATTCTATGCAACTGCATTTGGTGATAACTGTTGGTAAATAATATTCGCAATCTTTTGTGATAAAGAGAATGAGTATACCCCTTATGGATTTGCGACATGGTTTTGTAATTATAACAAGTGTCGAAAATAATGCATAAGCAACTGTTAGTGGTTACTGAAAAACTTTATGATCATATTGAAAAGAAAGTCAAATCTTCAATATATATATATATATATATATATATATATATTTTACACCTAATCCAAATTCAAAAAATAAAATAAAGGTATAAGACAACTGTAAAGCATAACTTCATTTAATATATATATATATATATATATATATATATATATATATATATATATATATATATATATATTTTTACTGTAGATATATTGAAATATGTGACATTTAACTCTTGTGTGTATTAAGCATTTACAAATTAAAACCCAAAGCGTATCCCAAAAATGCTTAAGATGGTCTGAGTATCTTAAAAAATGAGAATGTTTTTGTTGACCTTATAAATTCTTGGTGCCTACCATTGAAAACAAATTCAATTCATTAAATCCAGAAAGCATTTTAAAATTATTACAGTTTGCAGTATCGTAGAGACGGCCCAAATGTAGCAAAAAAATACATTGGAATTATATATCCCATGTAATATCCATTCTAACGTGGTCTGAATCATTAGAGTGATTTATAGATATCAAGCTTTGCTTTTAAGCTTGACCATCAACCATGTAGAATGACTTTGAGGTGCAGATTTTTTTGGTGGAGGTGGGGGCAAAGAAAAATTTACTTACATGCCACAAAATATGGTAAGCACATTATTAATTTTGGGAGTGGGATTATGCACTGTTAGATAATCCTTTCTGCTTGCCACCCCCCTTTACCTAATGTAGTTTGTTTTTTTCTCAGATGGAGAGCTTTTCAGCTATGCAAATTATCAGACCTGATAAATGGGCAGAATAACGGTTTACAAAAAATGGTACCAAATACCGAAAATGTTATAAAAAAGGTCATAACTTTGTTAAGACAATTATCATTCAGTTCTTGTAAAATCAAATCGCATACACACATACACGCACACGTATATAAACAGTTCCTCAATAAATCCAGATCACATTAACGTACTTTATCACTCGTTTTGTTTGGTCATAATCCCAATGAACAGGCAGCATTGGAGCCAAATAAAATTATCTGCTTCCAGTGTTTTCTTATTGATACTGAAATTAATAAAAAGGGCATTTGAAATTGCAGAAGCCATTATTATCCAATGTTCTTAATAAAAAAAAAAATCTAATGCTGGCTAACAAGTTCCCACTGAAAATAAGACATTAAACCTTTAGTTTATATTAAAAATGATTTATTAAAGTCATTTAGTAACGTTTGAGCTATTCTAAACTAGATTCACTATGGCACCTCGTATATAATAGGTAAATTTGGTTTCTATAGGCTTAATGCCTATAAAACTCATTTGTAATGGTGCTAGAAAGTAGTTTTTAGCTCACATTAGATGAGTTATGGTTCTGCAGTCTTCTTTGGCAATTACAATCTTTTTGATACGAGTTCTTTGGATTCTGTATGATTAGTAAAAGGTTATTTATGGTTTTTCTGAGCAAGTAAAACGAACTGTGTTCTTCAGTATAGTACATCGTTCTTTTTTATTCTTAAGTTAATTAAGCCGATAACAGACATCTTCAATGTCAGAAAGCGCTTTCTGCTCTTAAACGTAGGAAGCTGCAAGTATTTTAAATTGTTGCAGACCATAGAAGACATGTAACCATTTCAGGGTGGGTGATGTGCATAGAGTTATTGTTATATATTTCATCTTGAAAAATTCAAAATTAAATCAATGTCAGCAATTTAAGTCAAAAAGAAATTTCTGCAAAAATGCCTTGAAAATTCAGCAAAGTACTTTTGAAAGCAAAGGCAAAGAAGAATTTCAAACACTGCCTGAACATTGGAATATTTCTCACCAGTTTTACTTCCTCCTCATTCTTCACTATTTACACTTGACTCTTATAATAGTCTTGAAAATCAAGGGCTATAGGCAGGTGGAGGCACCATGGGTGTCATAGATGCAATCTCTGGGATGGGACCTGGAGGATAAAATACTTGTTCCAGTCTGTCATAGTCATCAAGCAAGGGCTCAGGGTCAGAAGTTGTCACTCTAACTGGGTAATGGCGTAGGCAGTTGCAGGCTGTTCCGAGTACTGCTAGGCCTCCTGCTGTTGCTATTAGGTAAAATGAAATTGAAAATGTGACAGAGATGCGGTTGCCAGGATACGGTTTGGTCAGCATCTGCAGATCCTTCACTTCGATTGTCAGGAGATAACAGAGTCCATTTATGAGCACACAAATAATCACTGTAACGAGAGAGAGAGAGAGATAGGTAGGGAGAAAATTGGAAACAGGCAAGAGTTTGACAATAAAAGATCAACATAAATAGGAAAAATTAACCTTTAACATACTGGAGGTGATTAAGCAAGAATTTTATCCTGCCACTGCAAGTGACTCAACTGAATGAATAATAGAGTGTTTGAATTTTGCTGTTGTGTGGTCATATCCTGCTATGGTAACAGAAAATCACCATGACTGAAATTTAGTAATGCAGCCATGAAAAACAATGTAGAGAATAATGCAGAGTGTTAAAGGTTAACAACAGAATCGAAATAATCAATGCCTTACAAACTTTAAAGTCAGAAAATAAGATTGCATATTTGAAAGCATTTCTAATTCCATTATAACATGTCTTCTATCTGCTAATTACAGCCACACCTCACTTAATATCTTATCTGCTAACACCCCACCCCAACTTAAAGCAAGCTATTAAATCTCATTAAAAAAAAATATCCACCAGGGGCATTTTTATATTGCACAAAAACTTTGATCATGATGGTTTTCTCTTTCTTCAAAACAAATAAAAATAAATCGTTTTATTTATTTTGAAGGGGGAAATTAAATAAATATTTATTTGTACAGTATGCAAACTGAAGTTTGGTTTGGTTTCGTTAACAGCATGAGGTGGTTCCACGCTCCTCAAAACCTTCCAATCAGAAGCCTTGCTGCCAGATGTAGTTTGTTGTCATACCCAGGATGTGTAAACCAAAGTAATGTATAGAATAAAGAGCTATTTTTTTCCCAATTTGTTTATTACATTTACTGTTCAGTACAACACTATACTGTGTAAACATTTAGAAATAAATTAGAAATTTTACACATGATGCAACGGAAGCATTAAAGCTTTCTGAATCTGGCTGACACAAATCTATTTTACATGTGCAGTATGACTGAAATAGTATAGTGAACCTTTACTTTTACTTTAATGACCACATTGTTTAGTAACCAAGTTATTTAATGACAAGGAACCCTGCTGGTTGCCAAGTGACAAGTACATTATATATATATATATATATATATATATATATATGTGTGTGTGTGTGTGTGTGTGTGTGTGTGTATGTGTGTGTGTGGCCTGACGATTGCATCTGGCATGAAACAGACTGTCGCCTCTAAGTGTTGACTTCTATGTTCACATATATATATATATATATATATATATATATATATATATATATATATGTATGTATGTATGTATGTATGTATGTATGAATGATAGAAATTGGAAGGAGGATTTGATAATTATAATCAAGTAATTCATTGAGTCTGAAAAAAAACCTCAACAGAATGCAGAAAGCACTGGACGGCCGTTTCATCCTATATTTGGGACTCATCAGCAGTGCGCATCCACTACCGAGAATTGAAACCCTGACAGTTAGGTTGTCAAGCGAACACCATACCAACTGTTCCAACGGACCTCGGTGAAGAAGAGATAGCAAATCAGACTCAATATAGCGCCGCTCGCTCACATATTCCGTGGTGGAACTCAACTGAAGTTCTCTGTAACCATAGGACTGTGCCTCCAGGAGCCACGACTACTATCACCAAGCTGCTCACACTGAAGCATTAGAAGCTGGATCAAGTAATGATATACATATGATAGAAATTGTAAGGAGGATTTGATGATTATAATTAAGTAATTCATTGAGTCTGATATCTATGTATTAATAAATACATATATACCTATGTTTATTGTGCAACTCAGTGTTTCATGGTTAGCCAACTCATCAGGCACAAATGGTAAATGAACCACTTAATACAGTAGTTTTTTTTTTTTTTAAATACTAGGTCTCATGGGAGGAATGCTAAATTGTATGCAGATTCAAAGTTTAAAGTTATTATAAACTTAATATACTACTGGGGTATAAAATATAGTGTTGGTAGGGAGATATTGCGGCAAGGGGGAGGAACATACACTGATCGTTGGCTATTGTGTAAAATGGTGTAACAAAAATAGAAGTTTAAGTTAAGAATTGTAAAGCATAAAGAGTAAGCAACATGATTACAAAGTGAATTGTACGCATGTTTACGAGTAGCCTCTATGTTTCAAGGGAGTAACATTCCACTGTATATAGAGCTAACGTTTAATAATATTAGAATGTAGTTAATCCTTTATATATATATGTGTGTGTGTGTGTAAAACTCTGTCCTAAAGGCATAACTGGAGAGTGATGGAACCAACAACCCCAAGGATTTCTTACGAGCTATATATTTTAATCTTTTGGGCATTAAATAACCAGCAGAGTTGTTATACCATTAAAACAAAAGCAAACAAACCATTTTATATATCCTCCCAATCAAAACTTAATAATGCATTAAAATTATGTGCAGTCCCTCCTCACGTACATGTTGAACTTACAACCAGCTAGAAAATAAAAAATAAATCCAGTCAATTGATATTGTACAAAAAATTTGATTACGACAATTTTTCTTTCTTCTAATTGAGATGAAAAAAAATTAAAAAAAATAATAAAGTGAAAAATAAATAAAAATTTACTTGTACTGTATTTACTGGATACAAACTGAAGCAACGAACAGAATACAAAGCTGACTTTTCAATTTGTTGTTTTTTTTTTAATCCTTTCACCTCGAACAAGGTGATAATGGCACAAAGATACTGAGGGTTAGCGATGGGGTGAAAGAAAAGAGATTTTAAGAGAAGGAACTGAAAACCTCTACTCCTGTTCAAAAGACGGGAAAGGAGTATGAAACGAATGATAGTCAAACCTATCTACTTGTGTTTACTGTTCAATGCACTGTGTAAACATTTAGAAATAAATTAGAAATGTTACAACTGATATAAAACTGACCTGAAAGCTATGTGGTTGACACAAACCCATTACCCACATAGTATGCTTGAAATAGTTCTCGGGTACAACTCCCTTAATAGTCATGCTGTCGGAATGGTCATTAAGTTATGAGTGGCTGTATAATAATTTAAATAGCATACTACTATAAATATCTCTCTAGTGATCTTCAGAATATTAGCTTGTCAGTAACAGATTTAAGATTTATTATACATCGTTTTTTTTTATAATGCCATGTCCCTTTAGAATGTAGGCAAGTACAACTGTCCATGGGTTCCTCTTCATCATTTGTGAAGTGATGAATTGTGACACACAAAAAAAAAAGACTCAAATTGTGAAACAAAATACAAGAGAAGTAATACTCTTGTTGAAAGAAATTTAGATAATTCAACATTATATAGCTACCGTATATACTCACGTATCATGTGACTTTTAAAGACCTAATTTTGAAGCTAATTTTAAGGGGGGTTACATCAGACATGAGAGATAAAATTAGCATATCTATTGCTGGCTCTGACTACATTAACCAAACTATATATCCATTTACTGTAGTCAAAAAGTACAGCTGTATTTAAAAAACATGATTTTGTTAAAACTGATGTTTTACTTAACTGTATCCAATAATAATGCACGTAATATTCACATATTAGTATATCGTATTATAAAATACAAACATAGCAAATATGCATATTTTCCATTGTTTACGTTTATAAAATGTTTAACTGTTTCTCACTCGGTTGATTATGGTTGTACATGTTTATGCAATGGGTATAGCATTACTAACGATACGTTTATCATTCCCTTTAAGTTATTTAACTAGAAGATGGTATGAAGAGATAGAGGCAAAGAGGTTAGTCTATTGTAATTTGGTCTCTCAAAAAAGTAACTTGCATGATACACAAGATACATGATAAAATCATTTTTTATAAGTGAAAATTTGGAGGTTGCATGATATGCAAGATCACACGTTACATGTGTATATACAGTAAATCATAATAGGAACAACTTCAATATCCTATTATAATAGTGCTTGCCCCTGCCTTCGTTAAGTCACATGACCATTACCCCCTGCCAATACCTCATAAATAATGGTCTATTCCGTTTTGATTATATTTTTTGTTTAAAATCAGTATCATCCCATTCGAGGCAGAAAAGCCACTAAGATACAAGGGGTTACAGGGTGTGAAAGAATTAGGAACAGAAACCTTAATAATGAGCAGGAAGAGGAAAAAGCAATCACCCCCTGCCAATGTCGGTTGTGCTGGGATTAGTATTACTACTGATCCCCCCTCTTTAGTGCAATGACGGTGGTACTGTTATGGGCAGCTGTTTCCTGAAACCGTGCACCTCTCAATATTTTAATTTGTGATCTGTCCACAGACAGAAACACAACTGTGACATGAAATGTCGTTTATCCGCCCGAGGGCAGATATTACATTTTGATGCCAGCTAAAAAGCGAAGAAGCAATGGCAACCACAACAAACATGACAGTTTTAAGAGGCACAGTATTGAACAATGGAAACCAAATTAATCACCAAAAATTCAGTTACCATAAATAAAATAAATAGTCTACTGAATTACTTTTTTTAATTATTAAGAGAAATATTTACACTATTTACATTATTCGGGCTATTGTCCTCATCATTGTTGCCATATTTATTGCAACATTTTGGCCGTTGTACGCTCTGGCCTTCTTCGGGTGGTTGGAATGTCGAACTGAACCCTTTATTTCGCTCGCTGGGATAGACTGCTCTAGTTCCACGTGCCATGTCTAATGGATGTCAGTTATCAGTTATGTCCTGTTAATTCCCCTCTCCAAGTTCTCCACCACCTTAATCAGGTATTGAACTCACACTCACGTACTGTAACTGGATCTAACTAACACCTTTATCCACTGTGACATGTGTCCTTGAGGACACATGTCACAGTGGATCCAGTTAGTATAATTTGAATCTTTAAGGTCAGTTTCATGATTCTGAATTTAAACCAAATGTATTTTCTCATAAATGTAGTAATTTAGGTGGATAAACAATTTAGATTTGAAATTTGATCATCATGCTGCCAGTGAGGCAACAGGTGCCAAACGAGTTAATAATAAAAAAAAAAAAAAGCCTTACCTGTGGTGATACTAGGAATGGCATTTCTATGTATTAATTTGAGTGCTTTCTGTGTTGGCCCCAGCAGATCGAGGAAGAAAGAACATACACTACAGATAATAGCCAAAAATGTGAACACAATGATGGACTTCATAAGCCACACGCCCTTCAAGGTGATACAGTCTACCAACACTGAAACATGAAACAAAATAAAATTAGTCTTATCAGCTGACCTAAAAGTGATGATATAAGTAATTTTTTGTTGTTAGTAAGATAATCCAGCTTTAACAAAGTACAAAAATGTGTTTCTAAGATTATTAATGCACAATTTAATCAAATAAAATTTTTAATAAAAGTTATTCCTCATATTTAATAAATAGATTATAAATATCCAATTGGTATGTCAGCAGACAAATTATTTCAGACAAGAGAAATTACTGTTTCGACCAGCACACTGGTCTTCATTGTTATATTTAAAGTTGAAAGATAATGAAATTAGTTGATTTCACTGGCAAGTTTGTCCTTGCTAGAATTTACTACAACACCAAAACAAATTTAAGACAATAAATTGTGTATTTTCCTTTAAGCAAGCCATAAAAACATTTCCCTTGTTACAGTTAGTTAGACACAGTTTTTTTTCACTTTGGCAGCTGAAATACATTTTTCTTTTAAATTGCACCTATCTGATGACCAATTTAAAAAATGTCTTTATTTTCATGTCCTCAGTAACTATCAGTTACATCGTCTTAATTTTAATCTTGATGGATTTCTTTTTAGAAATGACTAATTTTAAAGCAGTGAAAATGTGTGGACTGAGTTAAGGCATTTTAGTGTTCTTTAAAGCAAAATGATAGGCCTTGGTTTGCAAAATGGATATTATATACACAAGGTAAGTAAATACTTAAATCCTGTGATAATTGGTATTAATATCTTGGTTGTTATACTCACATTTTGGCTATTGTATTCTCAGTCCTCCTTTAGCTGTCTGTTGTACCTTCCCAGAATTCTGAACCAAACCTTTATTCAATTCACAAAGGAAGATGATTCCCCCCCCCCATTCTGTTTTCCATGCTACGGTTAATATTGGTATTCACTATTCTTATTCACCTTGTTATTTTTCTTCCATTGAACTAAAAGTTGGTGACTTTTCAGCATTTTGTTTCTGACCAAGAGAGACCTGACCTACTATTGGTTAAAACATCTCTGGTTTCGTGGGCCTGGAAGTGTTGAAAAGTCACATACTTGGGCTCTCAACTGAAGGAATGAACAAGTGACATATAGGTAAATAAGACCATGGACGAATGAAGTGTTTGGTTTGAAATTTCTGAAGAAGGCTAGAGGGTACAACTGCCAAAATGTATTTGTCTAGACCAGGATTTCGCAACCTGGTTGATTTTAACTGTTGGGTGGGCAATGAGCCACTGAACAGAAAATGGTGTGCAATTGGAAATTTTGGTGACCGATATAGGATTTTGAGTATTAAAAATGTATTTCAACATATGCTACCCACCAAAAAAATATTCAAAGGAGATATGCAAAGAACCTGTATTAAAAAAAACAGGAGGCTAAATGGGAATAACTGGGTTATATTCTGAGATAGTATATAAATATCCCTGCTAACAATGAATATTTTGGTATTTTCTATAGTTTTTGAGAAGGGTCATTAACAATCAAATAGTTCTTCAGATGAAATTACATTTTTATGGACATAAATCACATACCCCCACCCCAAAAATATTTGCTGTATTTTTATTATTTGCTAGTAGTGTATATCTTTTCAATTTCATAATTATGAACAAAAATTGTTTAATTTTTTGTCAACACTTGCAATGCTAACCCTTATCATAAAACTAAATTATATATATATATATTAACACCAGTTATCACAGAAATGAAGTATTTACTTTCATCGTGTATGTAATATCCATTTTCCAAACTAAGTGCTATCATTTTGCTTTAAAGAACACTAAAAAGCCTTATATATATAACTGAATGGGTAAATATAGGTAGGTATACAAGTGAGTTATTGTATACAAATACTCTATAGTGTAAGAAAAAACACTGCTCAATGTTAATAGAGATATTTAATATACAGTGCTGTTCGATAAAAGTGACTCACTTCAGTTTATTTTACTAAATGTTCTCTTCTCCGATGAAACGAAAGTTGAGCTAAATTCAAAGGATAAGCGATCTAAAATCCGAAGAAGAAGCTTTGAAAGCTCTTTGAATTTAGCAGTAAGTACTGTCAAGCATCCGTTCAGTATAATGTTCTGGGGATGCTTTTCTTTTCATGGAACTGGTTTCTTAAAACCTATTGAAAATTGAAAAGACCCTCAGGAGTGAGCAGTACAAGAGAATTTTAGAGTCTTGTCTGCTCCCTTCTGCTGAAAGAGTGCAAATCGACCACACCAAGCTCATTTTTATGCAGGATAATGCTCCCTGTCACAAATCAAAATTGATGAAGGAATACTTTGATGAGAAGCAGGTGAGTGTTATGACATGGCCGCCCCAATCTCCTGACCTCAACCCCATAGACAACTTATGGAGCATTATAAAGTACAGGCTCTTGAGAAAGCAGTTGAGCAACAAAGAGGATTTGATTGTGAATTTCATATCCGAATGGAATTCAATGCTTGGAGATGAGATTTGCCAGAACCTAATCAAGTCAATGCCAAAAAGGGTTGAAATGGTTATTCAAAATTAAGGAGGACCCATAGATTATTAAATATTTCGAACTATATTACCTATTATAAATAAATTATACCTCGTTTTTTTTTTCCCTAAATCTCATTTATATCCAAAATTATAATTATCAATAGAATACCTTAGGGTGAGTAAACATTTTACTAGGTGGTCGGGAAGGGGTCTTTATATTAGTAAGATTAAAAATTAGTTTGACTTCAAAAACAATAGGCAAAAAAATTTTTTAAGCAAAAAAAAATAACAAAAAAAAACAACAGGTGAGTCACTTTTATCGAACAGCACTGTATATATTAATATATATATATAAGAAATATACATATTTCTTTATATATATATATATATATATATATATATATATATATATATATATATATATATATATAAGAAATATACATATTTCTTTATACATATAAGAAATATACATATTTCTTTATATATATATAAGAAATATACATATTTCTTTATATATATATAAGAAATATACATATTTCTTTATATATATATAAGAAATATACATATTTCTTTATATATATATAAGAAATATACATATTTCTTTATATATATATAAGAAATATACATATTTCTTTATATATATATAAGAAATATACATATTTCTTTATATATATAAGAAATATACATATTTCTTTATATATATAAGAAATATACATATTTCTTTATATATATAAGAAATATACATATTTCTTTATATATATAAGAAATATACATATTTCTTTATATATATAAGAAATATACATATTTCTTTATATATATAAGAAATATACATATTTCTTTATATATATAAGAAATATACATATTTCTTTATATATATAAGAAATATACATATTTCTTTATATATATATAAGAAATATACATATTTCTTTATATATATAAGAAATATACATATTTCTTTATATATATATATACATATTTCTTTATATATATATATACATATTTCTTTATATATATAAGAAATATACATATTTCTTTATATATATATATATATATTTCTTTATATATATAAGAAATATACATATTTCTTTATATATATATATATATATTTCTTTATATATATAAGAAATATACATATTTCTTTATATATATATATATATATTTCTTTATATATATAAGAAATATACATATTTCTTTATATATATATATATATATTTCTTTATATATATAAGAAATATACATATTTCTTTATATATATATATTTCTTTATATATATAAGAAATATACATATTTCTTTATATATATATATTTCTTTATATATAAGAAATATACATATTTCTTTATATATATATATTTCTTTATATATATAAGAAATATACATATTTCTTTATATATATATATATATATATATAAGAAATATACATATTTCTTTATATATATATATAAGAAATATACATATTTCTTTATTTATATATATATATATATATATATATATATATATATATATATATATATATTTCTTTATATATATAAGAAATATACATATTTCTTTATATATATATATATATATATTTCTTTATATATATAAGAAATATACATATTTGTTTATATATATATATATATATATATTTCTTTATATATATATGAAATATACATATTTCTTTATATATATATGAAATATACATATTTCTTTATATATATATGAAATATACATATTTCTTTATATATATATGAAATATACATATTTCTTTATATATATATGAAATATACATATTTCTTTATATATATATGAAATATACATATTTCTTTATATATATATGAAATATACATATTTCTTTATATATATATGAAATATACATATTTCTTTATATATATATGAAATATACATATTTCTTTATATATATATGAAATATACATATTTCTTTATATATATATATATATATATATATATATATATATATATATATATATATATATTGCATATGATACAGCAAAACAGGCCTGTATGTGGATGACCATATTAATAAAAAGCTCTCGCCTATTCGCTCGAGCACTATCGAGGAAAAGATAATTCAAAAACAGTGGCTGTCAACTCTATTAACACACTGCACTTCATTAATGCATTGAGCACTGTTGGCTACTGGCATTTGTTTGCATCTATAAAACAATATGTTAGAATTTCCCTTTCACTCTGCTGTGTGCCAAGAGCTTAGGGGTAGGATCTCCGACTGATGCCAAATCGGTAGAGTTTCAATCCTGGCATAAAGCAACCGGATGTCTAGCCACACTGATGAGCTTTGATACAGCAAAACAGGCCTGTATATGGATGACCATTATATATATATATATATATATATATATATATATATATATATATATACATACATACACACACACACATGATAGAAATTCTTAGGAGGATTTGATAATTATAATTAAGTAATTCATTGAGTCTGAAAGAAACCTCAACAGAATGCAGAAAGCACTGGACGGCTGTTTCGTCCTATATTTGGGACTCATCAGCAGTGCGCATCCACTACCGAGAATTGAAACCCTGACAGCTGAGTTATCAAGCAAACGTCATACCAACTGTTCCAATGGGTCTCGGTGACAAAGAGGTAGCAAATCAGACTCAATATAGTGCCGCTCGCTCACATCCTCCTAACAATTTATATCATGTGTATATCATTGCTTGATCCGGCTTCTAATGCTTCAGTTTCAGCGGCTTGGAGATAGTAGTTGTGGCTCCTGGGGGCACAATCCTATGGTTACAGAGAATTTCAGTTGAGTTTCACCACGGAATATGTGAGCGAGCGAAACATTTTTTGATTGATTCGTTTTCTATAGCTTATCAACCCTTTACAGGTTATTTAAAGCCAGACAATATATCTATTACACCACCCATACATCGAAGCTTACAGCACCTGGTATTTCCAAGTGATCAACCAGGTTTGACATTGCTTAACTTCAGTGATCATATAGGAACCAGTGTTTCAATGTAAGCCAAACTAGAAACATGCTACAAAATATATAACTTTTTTCACTAATTTAGTGTCACTTATGTTTATTTTGGCACATACAGACCCCCTCTATATGTACAAAGCAGAAAAAAATTTTCTCCAATGAACTAAAAGCAAGTGGAAACAATTTTTCTTGCAAGAATCTCTTACACATTTTTTAAGTTTATCATTCATCCATGTTTTAATATTGCTGTTATATCTGGTCTGGTGCTTTTGCTATGCATTTAGGGATTCATGATAAAATACAAAGATGAATCTGCAATATTAATGGCCCTGACCTGTCATCACAGCTTCAGTCATTTTATCACCACCTTAACATAGCTTCCTTTCTATAAAGATTTTCATGGTAATTGTTCTGATGAGTTTTCCTCTTTGGTATCTAGACTTTATGACTTTAAGTGCAGTATTTGATTAGTGGCAAAGTGTCATTATTTTATAGTTGAAATGGCTAGAAGTAACTGTAAGTTCTATGTTAGCAGTTTCTTTTCTCATACTTCTTGCTTTTCAGTCAACTTTGATCTTCAAAGATTAAAATGCAATGTCAATTGTTAGCTTCTATCTTCTTAATTCCTCTTTTATTGTTTCCTTAATAATGTTTTCTTTTTCACATATTATTTTACACTCAGTAACTCTTTGCATCTTAGTAGCTTTATTCCCTTGCTTGGGGTGAAATGTTTAAAAAGAAGAAAAAAAGAACACAACAATATGCTATCAAATTTAGATGAATAAACAAAAACCTATGCTTAAATTTGTTATTAATACTTATGTTTATAAACACCTCTTACATCAAACTATGAAGATATAGTACAATTAACTTTTTTGCTAGTCAAATAATTATGACTAATAGGAAGGCTTTTATCAGTTTTTCTTGTCCTTTATACTTTAAAATTGTTAGATAAAGGCTCCAGACACAGTGTAGTAGTTTAAAAAAAATGATTTTGTTATTTAAAATTTTTATTGCATAAATTCCGGGTTAAAGAGACAAAATATATAACTCACCTTCATCAGAACTTGGACCATACTTATAGCCAAAGGCTACCACCACCTTTCCATTCACTTCCACACTGGGTCGACCATCATCACCAGGGACCAGCACCTCCCCTGCTGCTCGCATACCACCATTTATGTTGGCCACTGAAGCTGAATGTTGGTCAAGGAAATAACCGGGATAGAAAAACTGATATACACCCAGGTGCTTTTCTTTGCACCCACCACCTGAAACAGCAATCCAGTTGGGTTCAACAAGTGCTGTGCAAAGGACAACAATAACCAACATGCTGACCACAGCAGACAGTAGATTTCGTTCCCGTTGCTTCATAAGGCGCCGATGGTGATGATGGTGGTGATGGTGACCAGAAGACACAAATGCTGCAGCAGAGGTGGTTGACGAAAAAGGACCAGCCCCACTGCTGGCAGCACCCATGGCAGAGGATGTGGAATGAAGCTGGTGATAACCATGATGGCTTGCAGAGAACAATGATGAGGTGGAGGACATTGTTGAAGATGAGTGAGCACCACTCAATGTGCTGTTAAGGGCAGTCGCTGTGGCGCTGCTCGTAGACGAGGAGCTCGCCGTTCCACCAGCCTCAGAGGCGGTGACAGAAGAAGATGAGTTACCAATGATGACAGTTGGGGGCTGACTATGACAGACAGTATTGAGGATGCTGCTGCTGAGCAAGAGGTTGCTGCTTCCGTTGCTGGTTCGGCTGCTGCTCTGATGGCGGTGACGTTGCTGACCACTGTCAGAACTCACCCTCTGTAAGACTGCAATGGACGGAGTTGGACCCCCACTGAAGAATGTAGAAGCTGCTGGTAGGCACCTAAATGGTAAGACGCCAGAAATATGGGATTGAGGAGCCAAGGAGATCAATAAAGGGTCAATAGCACTAGAATATGATGGCAAGGAGTAAGGATAAGAGTGGACAGCGTACTGGGATAATTGGATGGCTTGTCCACTGCTGAAGACAAGATCACTGTTAGAGATGTAGCAATTGTGTGGGGCTGCTGAAGAAGAAACAGGAGTTGTGGTATTGCTGTTAGTACCTAATGAACGTGTTAGGAAAGTAGAAATCCTAGATTCAGAAGAGATTAAACTGGAGCAATATGGCGGTGGGGGTTCAGATGAAGTCACAGTGCTTACATTGAAAGGTCCAATGATAATTGCATTGGAGGCTCCAACTGTGTTGTTGGAATTGATGATGATGGGAGATGATGATGATGAGAGAGAGCTTGTTCTGATTGCACTGTTATTTTGGCTACGAATGGAATTACAATGAACCCGCTGATGATGGCTTGAACTGAAGTTTATGTTGTTGTTCTGACTGTTGTTTGTGTTGTTATCGTTACCTGCAGATCTTGAATGACGAGAAATGTCGGGCATAATTCATTCAACAAAACCAACTAAGGTTTATTATTATTATTTTTTTAACACATTATATAACAATCCTAATAAAACGTAAAAAAAAACCAACAAACTTAAGTGTATCTTGTTGTGCGTGTTCGTTATTGTGGTCACATAAAAATGAATTTGATCAAACAAAATTCACAAATGATGAATCATTTGTTATTTTTCTTAGAAAAAAAAAATACAACTTCACTTCAGCGTGTATATTACACGATTTGGGATGTAAGGGAATTGAACTAACAATCTCTTTTCATTACATGCTGTAACAATGTCTACACACCTTTGAGACTATTTTATAAAATAAATATTAATTTCAGGTAATAACCACACCTTAAGTTAAAAAAATTGTAAGTAAGTGTCCTACATAGTTAAAAAAAGAAGAAGAAAATCCTGGAAACAACCGTTGGATCGTGTCAGGAGAAAACGTTCTTATTTTAGTTTAGTATTTATTAGTTGATATTGTTAATGTTATTTATATAATTGAAGTAAACATTATTTTCACAAAATCTTACCTTTTGTAAAATTTAAACACCTATCCTGTTTGTGTAGTGGAGTGAGATGATGCGCAGTTATTTAAAAAGAAATGTAATGCTAGTATATTGTGCACTGTGTGTACAATCTATTCAATGATATTCCTATCTTAGTTTTTTTTTTTGTTGATATCATTATTTAAACAACACTAATTGTAAAATAAAATATAACTATACATTTCACTTTCAGTAAGAGGGGAAAAATAAAATTTCGTGTTTTCTTTCTCCCTGTTCAATTACAAAAATCTGTTTTCTACACACATAAAAATAGAATAATCTTTCTTTTTAATTTTATCATAAAATTTTTATGTTCTGTAAGTTCTGTTCAGACTTACTGTTTGCTAAGTGAAGGAAAAAAAACCGACATGTTTGCTGTATTTTTAAAGAATATCAAAACAGATTTACAAAAAAGTTATTTTCATGAAACCAGTAATTAATTTACTGTTACACACAATGTGCAATTAGTGACGAGATAACAAGTGCTTGTTAGGTTTCTTTGTTGTAATGTTCTTCGTTTCCAGAATATTACACGTAGAGATATTTTTAATTTTGTCTATATGTCGTACCTTCCACTCTAAGAATTTGTGTACATGAAAATAATGCAAAAATAAGTGTTTACAGTTTTTTTTTGTTAAACATAAAAACTCAAATTAAGTACAAAAAAAACAAAAAAACAAGTATAAACTTTACCAAGCTACAAAATTACAAAGGAAAATTTATAGAAATGTTGCGTGTGTATTTTGAATGGGAAAAACTATCTGTGGTATGAAAATATGATATTGTTGTTTTCAGTTAGTAAAAAAAAAAACTTTGGAATTTTATATTTTTCTTTGAACAAAGAATATATTTTAAACAACAATTACAAGAATGGAATTTCCTCAAATAAATTCTTTTAAGAAATTAAAACAAAATAAATATTAAATTTTAAACTATTATTAATGATCGTTATTTGTTCGTTTTTTGGGGTTTTTTTTTTTTAGCGGTGATTTATTTTTACGCTTTTAAAACAAAAAAAAAGTATTTTTTTAGTAAAGAAAAATAAAACTTTAAAAAAATAAATTACTAAATACCTCCCTGGGGAAAATCTATATCGTAAATTTATCCGTGCCCGATTTTCTTTCTTTAAGTCCAGGGCACCTTTTTCCAAAGAAACACCATGAGCCCCTTCTGAATTTCCTCTGTTCGTTAAAAAAAATGGGGTTTTACTAAGGGAATCCGTCGTCTTGTTTATTATTTTCTCTACTTCTTCCGTGTGAATTTTTGGGTGGTTCCCCCCTGAAACAACTTCCGGTTTGAGCGTAGCGCATGCGCATTGGTGGTTAAATTGTTGTAAAAAGTTGGATTACTAAACACGGAACGAAACAAAAATATTGACGTAAGGAAAACAGTGTGTGCGAATCTGGTTAAAAGTTCATAGATAATGAACATTGTTGATTTCACGAGCAAGTTTGTCCTTACTACATAAATACACATACTTTCAAACACGCACGCTGATAAACAAACAATACAACACACATGTCTAAAAATATAATTATAGAAATAATTGTCACCAAAACAGGTTCCGTTTGTCGGCAAAAGTTGTGCATTTTCCTTACAGCAAGCTGTAAAAAAAAGTGTTTCAATTATTATCACATTTTGCTTAGATACATTGATTTTGTGCACTTTAGTAGCTGGAATATATTTTCCTTTCAATCGAAAATAAAATTAATTTTTTTAAATTGGTGATCATCAGATAGATGATCTGATGACTAATTTAAAAAGATTTCTTTTGATTTTCATGCCCTCAGTAATTATCGTCTTCTTACAGTACTCTTAGTCTTACTTATGGATTTTTTTTTACAATTTATTTATTTTTAAGTAAAGACTCATGTATGGGAATGTTTGTAAGACTTTTTAATGTTCTTTAGAGCAAAATGATAGTATTTGGTTTTCGAAAAGCATGTTATGTACAAGAGAAGAGGAAAGTAATTTCTTTTAAACCACATATCTCATCATCATCAGGTGTGATAACTTGTCTTGAATGGAAGAAATGAATAAGAAAATGGATTTTTGTGAGGGATTTTCTTTTATTTACAGATCACGACAGCTATTAAGGAGATGTGATTTTAAATATGCTTTAAAATTATTCAGTATTACAGTGTAACCCGGATATAAGAGAGTTGTCGGGACCGGAGAAGAAGTATCTTATATCCGGGTTTCTCTTATATCCGGGTTTGGTCTATTAACACAGACTCTAATTTGGAACTAGAGAAAATCTCTCTTATATTCGGATTTCTCTTATATCCGGGTTACACTGTAGTGTATATTGTTTAAGTTATAGCGCAAATATTGTGGAAAAGGGAATTTTTGACAATATACGCAATTTTTAATTTATTTTAACTTTTATGACAAAAACAAAAAAACGACATTTTGTACATGTAGTTTTATGCCGTATGGATACATTTACTGTTTTTTAAAATTATTTGTGCTCAGTTCTGCTGATGTGAAGTCTTGTTTGTGTATAAGAACAGCCAACACCATATAGTGAATTTCTAAGCGCAGCTTAAATGTGGAACAAAGTATGGCATACCTAGTGAGTGAGGATCGAACTTGTTGCAGACTGGCGAATGTATTTTTTTTTAAGATATCAGAAGGTTAGGTTATCAGAAGGGTTAATGATGTTGGTGTTCTTAGACATTCATCCACAACAAATTAAGAAACAGGAATATTGGAGGCAAATCATTCAAGAGAAATCAAAGTGAAAACAACATAATTAAAAGTTTAACAATAACATTGATATAAAATTAGTATACACAATTAAGTCAGATATTGTTGGACAAGTGTGAATGATTGAATTGAATTAGTGTATTTATGCCAAGTTTCAGTGTGTGTGAAACTGTTACTAAGGTTTGTGTGTGAAATTAAAGTGTTTGGTCGTGTACAAAAATGTCTTTTGTGAGAATTCAGTCAATAGCGTGTATGATGCGTATGTTTGTTTAATGTCCAAAGTTGGTAAGAGTTGTGTACCTTTAGGTGCTTTGGTGTTTGATTGAAAGTTTACGAATACTTATTTAGTAGTGTGTTATTTCAATTTCTTTAGTATTGTAAGCAATTGTTCCTGGGAGAGCGAAATGCTGTTTGTTGAGTCAGAGAAGTTTGCGCGGGAAAAGTGTAGTTGGTCAAAGTTTTAACTAGCGTGGATTAGTTTGGCATCTCTCCAGGGTGAATTTCTGACAATATTTATTTCTGTAAAAATACAGAAAATGTGGCACAAGGCCTAAAAAGGGGGGGATGGGGATAGGACGGTCATCAATTGTCTTAATTTCAAACTTAGCCAGCCACAACCACTGACCCAATCATACAAAACAATATTCCTACCACCAAAACAACACATTTATACTCACCTTTCTTACTACACCCACCAAAATACCTCATTGTCTCAATGAAAATCCTAAATAGTCCCCATATGTACAAATATTGTCAGGGGGGGGGGTTAAAAAACAAGTTAAAAATCCCCAATGATTATATACAATATAATTATAAAATATTTACAAGAAACTAAACAAAATTGTGTTAGTAATAAAAAAAAACATAAACCTTAAATGTGGTAGAAATATCAGTTAACTGGACGAAATCGATGCGGAACTACAACAATATAGAAAATCATTCATCCATCCCAAGCACCCACACAGGCATGCACTCATTCTGACACAACAACAAATACGAAAAACACACACGCGAAACGAAAGGCGCCCTGCATCCACCAGAGAACTGACATCACTGACCACCTAAAGGTAGAGGGAATGGGGTGTTAAACTAAAGGAAAAGAAAAGGGGACAAAAAAAAGGGGCCAATGAGCAAACACACCCTAGCTATGTTTACTGGAAAAGAAAAGAAAAACTAAGGAATCAAATACAAAATACCTACTCTAGCCTAAATCCAGGGATGGGTTGCCCAAGTTCAACACAGGAAAACAATATCCTGATGCCTAACCGGCATCAAAATACCACTCCAGGTCAGCCTCTTTTACTCGGCACAAGCGCTCAAGATTCACCCACCTTTTGCCAAATTCTGATGAGGCGAACCGCTGCCTTTCCGTCCTAATCTTGACTTTAAGCTGATGCTTAAACTACAAGATCAGTTGGGATGAAGTGAACTTCTCGCCATCATAGAATTCCTTCTGACGCGTCGTCCAAATCACGACCTAGTAAGCAAAAGAACACATATAGTTCAGCCTTCGTCATCTGCGGCACCACATTGCTACAAACAGAACTGGCCACAAGGACAAAGAACTTTCCCTGCAGCATGTGGACCACGAGGCCTTCAACAAACTTGCACAACGGTGCTACCACCCTGCAATGAAAGAAGGCGTGACCAATGGTCTCGACTTCCCCAATACAGCGTCGGCAGTTTGGAGATTTCTCCAAGCCCGCTGAACAATATCTTTTGGCGACCCAGAGGGCCCCACAAACAGCCCCACTGACTTACAGTTGATACAATGCCCTACGCGACAACTCCTGGGCGTTGGAGAGGCCATCCGACACCTGCAAGAGGCGTTTCAGAGCAACACGACATTCACGATAGAAGGAGCATTCGGCTCTGGGTAAACGGCGAGCCTCCTTCTCGCTCGAGTGCACACTTCTCAGGGATGGGAAGTTTCTACGGACGTCTTCCTTCCAGAAGGCTCCCTCCTCATCCAATTCGCGACACATTCGGTCTAGGAAGCCGATGCGAAGCATATATTGACGAATCTCAATGCTAGGCGTACCCAGACCGCTTTCAGATGGATGAAGTCAACAGATCTCCCGAGATACCACAGCGGCCTTGACTCTCCACAAGAAAGAGAACAAGAGCCTTACTAATGACATTAGTGTGGTATACGGAAGTGGAAGTACAGAGAGTCGATAAAGGAGAATCGGGTAGATGTGTGAAACACATACTTCCGCCCTCCCGTTTAAGGAAAGCTTCCTCCGAAACCACAGATTAACCGTGATCTCGGCCTTCCCTTGTATCTCCGACCAATTCATTTACAACTGGAGATCAGGACCGAACCAGACGCCGAATATCTTGACCGGCTCATCCGTCCAGAGGAAAGGTCCGGGAAGAGAAACTCCCTTCCGCGCACCCAACTGCAAGCCAACAGACTTATCGCAGTTGATCTTGGCCCCTGTCACCATCTCATAACCACTGATCTCTTTGCTGACTTCGTCAATCTCGGCTCTGCTCGACACAAGAACCGAAACGTCATCAGCATAGGCAGAATACCTGGATGAGGTGGTCGCCCCAGGCAGGGAAATTCCGCGTATGACCGGATTGGCCTTTAACTTGCGAAGGAAAGGTTCCAACGCAAGAACGTAAAGGAAAGGCGAAAGCAGACAACCTTGACGAATGGAGCGAGACAATACGAAAGGCTCCGATCTTACCCCATTCACTTCCACTAGCGCACCGGGGGTCGCATACAAAAGTCGGATCCAGGAGCGAAAGTCGGGTCCGAAACCGACCGCCGAAAGGACAGCCTCCAGAAAACGATGGTCAACCCTATCGAAGGCCTTGGACTGATCTAAATTGATCAGCGCGGCTTCACTGTCGACTTGTTCTAAGATCAAGCGTACCATATGAAGGTTGTCCTGAATAGTCCTGCCCTTCACAGCACAAGTTTGTTCGGAGCCAATCAGACTAGACAGGACAAGCTGCAAACGGTTGGCTAAGATCTTCGCCAAAATCTTTAACTCTGTGTTTAACATGGTTAAAGGGCGAAAGTTATCTAACCCATCCCCACCGTTCTTGTCCTTAAGCAGCAACTTGATCACACCCCATCTCAGTCTTGATGGTGCCGTCTTGGGAGAGGCCGCCTATATCCCACGGGAAAGTCAATTTTAGTGCTCTATAGAGGGAGGAGTGAACAAAAACCGGGACCCTCCCAGCACAAAATTGCTTCATTTTTCTCAATTTCTCGTTCTGGACGATAGCAATGGGCGGGGTCATTTTGAATGAAGCTATAGCTTCGTCCAACATTGACCAAACTTGTTTAGCCCCTGTCTCAGTTCTTATAACTGTTAGAACCCTTTGAGCGTTTGGGAAATTAAGCGATTCTTCAATGTCCTTGTCACCAAATTGCTTGATCGATAACAGGTATTTTAAATTTTTAATCCTGTTACCATAATCTCTGGCTTTCTCCACTTGCAAACGTCTAAACCGGGATTATAAATGTGTTTTTTTTTTGTGCTTCCGGTTGAATCATATATGGGGCTTCTGTGCCTTTTGTTTAGTGGAGGGGGCATTTCCGAGGATTTAATGTGAGAAGGACTGGGGGTGTGGCGGGGTGTATATGTTTGTCTAAAAGGGCTGGGGTCTCTACTGAGAGGGATTGGGGATTGGGCAAAAGAAGTGGAAGGAGAGGCAGGTGATGACTTCTCTCTACAAAGAGGGGTTGAGGGATGGGGAGAAGGTGGTGGGTCGGAGGATGTGGAGGGAGTGGCCTTCTTTGAAGTATTGAACTTTTGCTGACTGGATGTAGAGGGCTGAGGAGACTGTGCAGTGGATTTGGGAGGAAGAGTTTTCTTGGATGGAGAGGATGTTGTTTTTCTTTGTTAGTCTAGCTTTAGCTTGAGGTCTTTAATTTGTTCAGTTTTTTTCATATCCTGAGTCGTATTTTTTTTGTAAATCCTGCAAATTCGGTATTGAGGCCGGGAAGTCGTCCTTAATGTTGTCAGAGGGAGTGGGGCTGTATGTGCCTTTAGTTCTAGGAGCTTCAGGGGACTGAGGACCCGCTGTCTGACGCTTCCCTCTGGCCCTGCCAGCCACCTGACATTCCCCCTCTCCCTTCTCCTCAACTGAACTTGCAGTGGAAGAAAGCTCTTCGGGGAATGGCGGCTTTGGTGATGCCCCAACTGGGGGTTTGACCACTCCGGTCCCGGTAGCTGGCATGCCCAGGCGGTTTTTAAAGACTCGGCCAGAAGAGGAGTTTGGTCGACTGGGGCCTGACTTCCAGATGCCTTCTTCTCTGAACAGGAATAGGAGAGGTGACCAGTCTCTCCGCACTTCCAACAGACTGGTTTACAGCCGGTCACGATGACCGGCAGCTTCAGGCCACCAACGTCAAGACAGTTGGGATGGAGACAAAGACCTTACGATCTAGCATGATGTCGAGGCTCCATCCCCCAGTCAGGCTATCAGAGGAAGCACCCAGAATCTAACTGTACTAGGATAAGAAAGCCGCCAGGTGTTCCCCGATAACCTGAGGAGGGACCTCATATACTATAAAAGGGTCTTTCGACGGCCCTCGTACTCTGTACGGAGAATTAAATCCTTTGTGATTAATTCACAACTTGTTGCTTTCAAGCAGTCTTTGGCAGTTGGCAACAGCACGTCCCACATGAAAAAGCCCTTGCCCTTAACGATTCGAAGTGGCTTAAACCCCAAGGACTCCAGTGTTTTAATCACTGTGTCTTTCGTCGATGATGAAGACGGACACTATTCTTTTGTCGATTTTCTTAAGTTCAGTTGGATCCCCCAAGAGCCCACCTTCTACCACAATGTGTGCGTAACTCTTGGCACGCTCCAAGAACTCCGCAATATCGATAATGCATTTAGGAGGGGACTTCCAACAAGAGGGCGATTCCCAGGCCTCTGCATTATCACTTGAGTTGTCTTTTAATTTGTCATTACTGGCACCTACGTTATTGCTCTTTTCAGCCTCCGTAGTTTTAGAAGTTTTTTTTTAGAACGTCTATGATTTCTTCATTTGTAGGAATACTAGTTAAGGCTGGATATTCCTCAATGTTATCCTTTTCAGGCGGATCTTTTTTCGGGTTAAACAGATGCTTCCTCACCAATCTCCTGAAGGAAGCCATTTTAGGCTTCTTTTTAACAACTAATAAAGAGGGTGCTTTTTTATTCTTTCTTTTCCATTTTAAAGGGAAGGGGAGAGATGAAAAAAGGGAAGAATAGTTAATAAATTCCGCCTTATGGACGAAACAGCAGGTGACAGAATAAAAGGAACAATAAAAACACAAAGCTCGCCCGAAAGCGAGACAGCGACAGATAAAAAATATACACAAAAATCAAATGACAAAAGAGAACAATTAAAACAAGATTCACAAAAAATAAAGAGGCGAAACAATAAATTTACAAAAACAAAAAACACAATAAAACAAAAACGCTAGACAAAAAAACAAAAATACGAAACTTACAACAATAGACTGATCTACTCAAAAACAAAATGGCTGACGCTACGATAAAAAATGAATAGACAAATCGGACAAGACAAATTAGACAATTAGACAATAGACAAATTAAACAATAGACAAAAATTAAAAAACAAAGTTCGCCTAAAGGCGAAACAAAAAAAAGAAAGCACAAAAATGAAATAAAAAACTAAAAACGCAAAAAAATACGAAACTTACAACAATAGACTGAGTTAGTCACAAAACAAAATAGCTGACGCTACGAAAGCGGGTCAACCCGATAAACAATAAACAAAATAAATAGACAATTTAGACAATACAAGGATTAGAACAAAACAGAAAAACTTAAAAAACAGAAACACGGAAAACTTAAAAGATATTTAAAAAAAAGAAACAAAGAAATAACATGTACAGAAGAAATTAAAGTCAGTGGTAAAAATATAAAGCGAGACACTGGCAAGGGGTTACAAAATAAAAAACGAGAATATATTAAAAAGAGAAATTAAAGAAAATGAAAATCAAAAAATAAAATGAAAAGAGAAAAATAAAAGGGGTACAAATAAAAAATGGGGAAGAAAAAAGAGGAAAGAAAATAAAAATCTTTTGCAAAAAAGTAGTAAAAAACACAAAAGACGGTAATAAAATCAAACTTAACCAAAAATGAAGTTCAACAAAAAAGGGTAAATTCTAAAAAATAGTTGGGCGGCAAACAGCAGTCAGAAAAGGTAAAAAAATGTCGACCAAAAAAGGGTGAATTTCTGACTATATTTATTATGTAGAAATTACATAATTATGGCACAAGGCCGAAAAGGGAATGGGTTGAGGCTGGTCTTAACTAACTATCCTATACCTAGCTAATCCGATTCACGACCCATTTACTCGTTACAATTTGCCCATTCACCACAAAAACTCGTCCATCACCAATCAATCCTCCATGCACCGCATCCTCACCAGGGGGACCTACAAAACGCGCCTCATACCATAACAAATTTAATGATAATAAATAATACATAAAAATCTAATCATGAAGAATGAGAGGGGAGGGAGATGAACCCAATAATCAACTAAAATATTAACATAATTCAAATTAAACATAACAGATGTTAGTAGGGCCCGTCCAACACTAGAAACAGAGAGGCCGCTGTATTCTGCCCAGGGGACAAAATCAAGAAGCTCTCTCGCTAAGTGAGTGGGAAAGGAGAAAAAAATTATACGGCCATGGGAAAATATAAAGCTGACCCAGTCGAAATAAAAGGGACCAAAAACAAACTGGGGAGGTTGGGAATCTCGACTTGGATCATAACCAAAGAGATAGCCGGGAACAGGCCAGGAACAACACTTACTCACATTAACTAGGTACACAAAATCATGTCTAACCTAACCAAGGGAAGGGCTCCACAGGAAACCACCCCGATGTGACATAGGTTGATCTAAAATAGAAACTCAAGGCTAGCCCCGTTCAAACGAACCAAACTCGCCTCAGTCATCCACCTTTCGCTGAAGACTGTCGAATGCAGGCCTTTTCTATCAGTTCTAATCTTCATCTTGAGCTGATGCTCAAAGAATCGGATCAGATCCTGATGAGAAAGACGGATGCCTCCCAAGACTTCCTCCTGTCACGTCGTCCAAATCACCATTCGGGCCGTGGCTAGCAGCGTCAGAAACACCATTCGTTTCACCCCGGAATACGGGGGCGACACATTGTCACACGCGTATGCGCGATCAATGGGCACAAGCTTTTCGGAAGCGAGACGAGACGTCAGCTCGCCGACATGGTTTCATAAGGGGCGAACCCGGGGGCTATGGTAGTAGGCGTGCGAAGCCGTTTCTTCTAAACCAAGGCCACACCGTTCACAGCCTGGAAAATCCGCCAAGCCCCATATGAAGGCCATATCATTGAAAGGCAGCCAATTCCAAGCCAATCGCCAGGTAAGCGAAAACTCAGGGTTACTGAGGTAATCCGCCGCTGGCGCCCAAGACCAATAAAAGCGAAACTCATCCTCCGACAAGCAGAGCCGATCACGTAGGCGAACCTTCGCGACCCCCTCCACTAAAAGACGATAGAAGACCTTCCTAGGCCGAGAAAGGTCACTCCAAGAATGCGGACAGGACCGTCCGTCCAACCGAAGGGCCCCGGAAGATCGACGCTCTTCCAGGCACCTAACCGCAAGCCAGACGACTTGTCGCGGTTAATCTTGGCCCCTGTCACCTTTTCGTACCGATCAAGCGCCTTCAGTACCACCTCAATGTCGCTGCGTGACGATACGAAAGCAGATACGTCATCGGCGTACGCAGAAACCCTGGCTCGAGCCCCTCCAGGAACGGCGATTCCGCTTAGGGCCGGACTGCACGCCCTGTCCCTTAGCCGGTGAAGGAGAGGCTCCAACGCCAAAGCATAAAGTAAGGCGACAGTGGACAACCCTGACGAACCGATCTAGACAGCGCAAAAGCGCCCGACAGCTTCTCGTTCACCTGTACCACAGCACTGGGGGAGCGATACAGGAGGCTAATCCAGCAGCAGAAGTCGGGTTCGAATCCGGTGGCCTGCAGGACAGCAGCAAGGTAGCGATAGTCAACCCTATCAAATGCCATGGACTGATCCAAATTGATCAGCGCGGCCTCATCGTCGTCTTTTACACCCTCTATGATCGTAGGGATCAGATGCAGGTTGTTCTGAATTGTTCGGCCCCTCACAGAACAAGTCTGCTCAGGACCCAACAGAGACTCGGCAACTGATTGCAAACGCTCCTGCAAGATCTTGGCCAAAATCTTTAACTCTTATGGGCCTATAATCATCTAAATCCCTCCCAACACTCTCGCCCTTTTTCAACAGCATGATCACACCCCTAGAAATCCGGTTGGGGATGGACCCCGACAGGAACCATTTGTTGAACACCACAGTCAAAATCGGGACAAAGATGTGCGACAGCCTCAAGTACAATTCACAGGGCAAACCATCCAGACCAGGCGACTTGCCTCTGCCGACCTTCTTCAATGCCGCGTCGACTTCGTCCTCCTTGATCTCCCCCTCGGAGCTACCGCCCGGAAAAGACTAGCTTTAAGCGTCTTCACCTTCTCAGCTCTATCTCGGGCGAGCCGTTTGCTGAAATCCGTGGTGAAAGACCTAATCCTACACTTAAGTCTATCCCACCACTTATTCCCGATAACCTCCCCCACTAGCCCCCGCTGCACTAAGCTAGTTAGCTGCTCCTGGAAGTCCCGCCTGTCCAGTAAAGACAAATTGAACTTCCAGTAACCAGCCATTCTAGGCCCATGATCTAACGCCACACGGGCACAAACGAGTTTGTGGTCCGTATAGCCTACCCAGTGGAACGTGGGACAATCTAACAAATCTATGTCGGCTCCTCTAACTAACATCCTTTCAAGGTAGTTAACCACCTTGTCAGGAGGTCAACTATTAGTTCACTTCCACATTCTCCACCCCCGGGGGTGATCGACCCGGTATCTATCAACGAGACCCAAATCGTTGATCAGATCAAGCAAGCTACGATCGCCCCTACACCCGCTAGCACCCCGCCCCCGATCTAACTTGGAGTCCAGGACGGCATTCTAGTCCTCCATTAAGACTAGGCGCGTTGAATCCACTAGGAACGGCCCCAACCGCCGAAAAAGTGAAACCCGCTCCTCCTGGTCGTTGGGCGCATAAACCGCAAACGAACCACTTTTCACTGCAATATCGGCAACGATCAACCTGCCCTCGGCATCAGTATGCACAAGGTCTACCTTCGCATCAAGATTCCGCTTTACCAGCAAAGAAACTCCTCTGGCAACCCGGTCCCCATATGCTGAATAGACGACAAAGTCGTTCCCCAGCACACACGCATCGGAACTGCAAACAAAGTGGGTCTCTTCGATCGCGGCGACATCCACACCAAAGGACAAGAGATCTGCCTTACCACGATCCCTCAAGCCCTTCACATTCAAAGTAGCTATCTTGATAGACATCTTTTAAGTCTGAAAAGATAAAGAAAATATAATTCACATACAGGGCGGAAATCTACGTCTATGAGGACCCCGATGGATTGTCCTAGGCTCCCTGTGCCCAACTCCGTCGTCATACGACCATCTAAGACAATTCCGCAGACGTCCTTGGGGTAGATTAGCTTAATAGCCGTATATAAAGAGGGATGGATTAACACAGGGACCCTCCCAGCACAAAAATTTCTTAGTTTTTTTAAATTGGGGTTCTCCAACTCAAGCATCCTGATTTCTGGAAAAGCCTCCTTGGCTTCAAACAGGTTGCTCCAGACTTTCAAGTAGCCCCCCGTATCCCTCACGCAGGTTATTACACCTGGAGCCTTCGGGAAATTTCGAGGGTCTTCAATGTTTTTGCCATCCACTTCTATCATTTTGTATAGGGCCCCTAACAGGGATCTTCTCTGCTTTGACTGGCCCTTTTTGTATTCCTCCCTGTCTACCTTACAAATGGATTCGGGGCCGGCGAACATCTTCTTTTTCTTCTTTTTCTCCCTTGAAGGATGTGTGAGGTGGAGTAGCTGCTGAGGAAGTGGAGGGAGTGGGGGACGGAGCACGGGAAGGGGAAGTAGGGAGTCTCCTAGCTTTGGGGGAACTAATAGCTTCTTTTGGCGAAGCAGGGACGGAGAGTGACCTGATTCTATCCATGCCCTTCTCCGCCCTGCTACGGCCAGAGTGGCTTTGCTGTGGTTCGTCTTCTGCTTCCTCCCTGCTCCTTTTCAGGGACGAAGCACGAGGGGGAGGCATACTATCCACTTCCATGGGCATCTCAGTTTGTGACTGTTGCTTCTGTTGTTGTTGGTGGTGCTGCTGCTGCCCTTGCTGTTGTTGTTGTTGCTGTTGCTGCTGCTTCTTATGCTTCTTCTGCTGCTGCTGTTGCTGCTTTTACTGCTG
Organism: Acanthosepion esculentum; assembly: GCA_964036315.1. Classification (NCBI taxonomy): domain Eukaryota; kingdom Metazoa; phylum Mollusca; class Cephalopoda; order Sepiida; family Sepiidae; genus Acanthosepion; species Acanthosepion esculentum. Next base: position 67,884,059 of record OZ038479.1, read on the forward strand.
CTGCTGCCGCTTCTGCCTCTTCTGCTGGCCTTCTTTAGGTTGCTGCACCTGTACCTCCTTCGGCTTTTCAGGCTGCAACTGCCTCTTTTCCTGAGGTATCTCCTTTTGGTGGGGAGACGGACCGTTTGAAGACTTCCGTCCTCTGGTGACCTCCTTCCAGTCTCCATCACATTTTGAAGTCCCCTCCTCTGGTTGACTAGCTGTTACTGTTGCCGTTGTGGCTATTGAAGATGCTGGACGTGCTGGAGCTTGTGTGTTCTTCTTACTGGGGCACTCCTTTGCCATGTGGCCCGACACCCCACATGACCAACACCACGGTTTTCTACCCTCCACGACTACCAGTATCCTCCTGTCGTGGCAAACCAAGATGTTGGGGATCTCCTGGAAACCCTTTCTGTTTAAGGTAATCTGGAGCCCCATGTCCCCCGTCTCAATTCCGGCTTTGCTACTGAGGGCCCTCACTTCATTTACTTCGCCAAATTTGGAGAAGAAGGCCCCCCATCCTGTCATCGGGGATATCTACGGGCACCCCATAGACGGTCACTTTTTTCGGACGCTTTATTGAGTTTTGGGTCTAAAAATCGGCCCAGAAACGTTAGGCGCGAAAAGATTTTTTTCGCTTAAACTTGCTACATTTTTAGGGGTGTGTGCCAATGAATAGTCTAGTTTGCTGAAACTAAGATGCTGATTGGTTAATAGGTGATTATTGGTGTAAAGTGCATTATCCCGGAGGGGTGAAAGGTAGGTATGGACTATTCCATCAAACTCACTACTCAGTCGCAATTGTTCTAGCAAGACAAGCTTGCTAACCATTACACCACGTTGAGGTGCCCAAACACTAAATTCTTATGAAGTTTTCTTGGATAGTTGACTCTTTGTTTAGAAAAAATTGCCGTTTTACATGTGAGATTCAGTGACAACACCTGAGAAATGTCTTTGTTGTCTGATTAATAAATGGTATAAGAATTTATTTTTTAAAAAGCAGTTGAAAAATTAGAATAAACATTTTTATACAAAAGATCTTTATTAATATGAAAAGGTTGAAAAGCTTTCCTTGTTATACAGGGCGTTCCAAAAGTCATGTGACAATTGGCACACAAAACATACACTTGGGAAATAGCAAGTAGGCAAAATTTGCATGACACTATCTTCCATAATTCGACCAATAAAATTTAATAATATATTCTCACATAGTGAAACATGATTCCATTTGGTAAATAAATATAAAATTTACAAGGTTATCAATGGCAATGCGACTTTTGGAACACCTGTAGAGGACCGGCGGGTGAATATGAGGATGAAAATCTCTGGACTAAGACTTCCTGCTGGCCGGTCCCGCTACATAGGAATGTTGGACCTTGATGGAGTCCAAAGAAGATAAATAAACAAACAAGACCGATATATATGTATGCAACAAATATATATCAATAACAAATAGATTAATACACGAATTACAAATACATTGAAGACATGAATAAAATGTTACAGTGTCTGTATGGAAAGTTGTGTGTGTGTTGAGTTTCCGTACGGATGTGTATTTTGTTTTTAGCGTGTTCTCAGAATATGGGAAACGCTGGTTGTGTGAGAGGTCACATAATGGTGTAAGTGGAAAAGAGAAAGTTTTATACCTCGCCTCTGTGCGAGGTTGCGGCTCGAGGCTTGAGTTGAAAAAGAGATTTTTTTACCTCATCTCCTCGCGAGATGGCCGCCCGAGGCGTAAGCGGGAAGAAGAGGAAGAGAGAAGGGTCAGCCAGTATTTATACACATGGGAGAGAGACCCCTGTTGAAGGGTTAAGAAATGACGAGGAGATAACCCGATACACCCTGTATATTCAGGTAAAAACAGTTATTTTAACTTTGAATAATTCTAGTTTCAAGGATGGTCACTCAATTTAACAACTAATAAGTTGTAAAGTAATAGATGGCAAACTAAGGATTTTTAAAACCCTGTATTCACTATTTCATTTTAGGCAAAATTCGTGCTAAAAGACGACCAGACAAAGTTGAAATCTGATAGTCTTAAAAGAATCTATTTAATTATGTAACACTCAACCGGGTTTGTTGATAAACCATTTGAAGGAAACAGCTAATCAATGTTACTCTTACCATTTTCATTTACATGACCTAAAATTAATTTCTGGATAAATTCAGGTGTTTGATAAGGAAAGTATATCCACAAACACAGAGTGATATGATAGGTTGTCTGAAAGTATGTGTGGTGAGTGTGTTCATGTGGTGGAGACGTGTTAATTAACTGTTTTGTTGGGTCATAAATGTCAGAAAAGTGAAGGTGAAGGTGAATTAGCTGTTTCCGCACACATTTTAAACTTCTTCGTTCCACAACATTGATAAAATATAGATAAGACAAAAACAACAAATCTCAGATAACAACAAAAATAAGAATATTTTATATAACATAAAATACACAAAAAATATGTGTTGGTTGAATTTTAGTGAATGAGAGATTTGGTTGGTGGATTTTAAATTTGCTTTTTAAACTGTTATAATGTTCAGTGTCACGTGAGGTTGAGTTCACTGAATTGAATGTTTTCTCTTATTGTGAAATTTCGATACAATTTTTTTTATTAGATACACTTTAAATTAAATTTTAAACAGTTTGTAAAACAGTTTCTGAAAAGTTGTTTGCTTTTGACTATATGTTTGTGTATGTCAAAAATTGCATAAAAAATATCTTACAAGAATTCTGGAAGGTAGTTCGTTCAGTTGAGAATTAAACTTGATGAACAATAAATTCCGGTGGACGAATGTTCTGTAGATTCAGTCGAAAATCAATACTGTGATTGAGAAGTTTTCTGTAAGTAATAAATGAATCCAGAAGAAGTTGCTGAGTGAGTGATTGAGTTGAATATTTTAACTTGAATTACAATGAAGTTGTTTTCGTGTTGAAGAAATTGAAATTCTGACTTTGCACTTCAATGATACAAGTGTCACGGACTAGTTTGGTAATTGGTCGTGCAAAAATGCTCATTGAATGGGTTGCTCGTGCATTGGATTTATTTGTTTTCTAGTCACGTGATAGACTCACGAACACGTTTTGAAATTTTGGCGGTCAGCTCACTTTAAACACTACTACGTGGGTGTTGTTGCCATTTTTCATATATGATGATCGGGAATAGCATTTACAAAAAAACAATTTGGAACCACTTCGTGTTTAAGATGTACAAAATTTATCAGCAAGAGTAAATAAATACACAGTAAATTTACTTGAATTTATTATCCAATGAAATTCTCTAAATCAGAATAATATGATAATTAGATACTGGAAATTGGTGTATAGAGGTTAAGCTCTATATTCACATCAGGAGATCACCAGTGTAGATAGTGATTCTTGTGAGAAATTTAGCGACTCCCCAAATTGAGTTGTGCCAGGTGAACAAAGACGATACAATTGAACAGTTTAAAAGGCATACTTTTGTCGCAGTTAGCCCCTCCTCAGTTTCCTTAATCCTTCAACAGGGGTCTCTCTCTCCTGACTATAAATACTGGTTGACCCTTCTCTCGATCTCTCTTTTTCGACTCAGGCCTCGGGCCGCAACCTCGCGCTGAGGCGAGAAAAAACTTTCTCTTTTTCACTTAGGCCAATATGTGACATCTCACAGATACAGCGTTTCCCATATTCTGGGAACACGCTAAAGACAATACAAGTACGTACGGACACTCAACACAAAACACACACATAACTTCTCCATACAAACACTCTGTAACCTTCCATGTCTTCGTGTATTAATATATTTGTTTACTCATAATATATATTTGTTTGCATATATGTATCGGTCTTCTTTGTTTCTTTATCTTCTTTGGATTCCATTAAAGTCCAACATTCCTATGTAGCTGGACCGACTAGCAGGAAATCTTAATCCAGAGATATCTCCTCACATCTTCACACAACGGTTCTCTACACTTTATATCAGAAATAAATTATACAACAAGAATTAGAAGAAAGAATTTCTAAAACGTATTCCTTCAGCCGTTAAAGCTATTGGCATCGGGGACGAAATCCAAATACATGTATATGTTTGAAATTGATTGAAACACTCATCTGATGCTGCTCATATTATTTTATCCGATGATTACTTGTCTATGCATCATTCAAGTTTGCTCGTGGCCAGCATTGCCTGTTTTTGGAGCAAGCTAAAAACGCGTCCGTTTACTTCACTCATTTTGAAGCCTCTCAGCTTTGGCGCCTAAATTTCATTTGAAGAGGAAATGTTCATACAATATATTAAATGATCTGACACAAAATAATAGTAAAAATGTTTAAAATAAAGGTAAGAAAGTTCATTATTCACTGAAGGGATGTACGGTTGCATACATTCAAAACTAGACGAAGAGAGATAGTTTGAAGTAGCTTTCTTGGATTGTTGAAATAAAATTCTTTGAAGTGCTAAGTGCTTGGTTAAGGCCAATCATATAATTTGACACTGGCGAAAATCTGAACACTGGACGAGTGAACAGAAATTAAATTTTTGACATGATTTCAAACACTCTTCTCTAGTTGATTTTTTTTTCTTATTTTATATCAAAAGGGGTTTTGGATAATTTATTTCTTTTTTTTCTAGGCTCAGCGGCTAATTCCTGCGAAAACAAGGCTTTCATTGGTCCAAAGAAAATTTCACATAGGCTCGTGAATTTCTTTCCGCTTTTTTCCTCAGCTTGCCTAAATTTGAAGGGGTGGGTAAAGAAAGTTATTATTTCATACTCACCATAAAGCCCTTGGTATTCAGCGTAGCAACAATTTCGTTAATAAGGCGGATATTGGTAGCAGTCTGGAGAAATGTCCGTTAGTGGAAGTTTGAAGTCAAACCATGATAGGAATAGTAGTGATCTTAGAAATAGGTCAGTGCCAATCTAATGTGTTTTTCTTGACCCTAAGCAGGGCGTAAATATAATTAGCAGAAGACCTCTTAACTACTACTTTACGCGTTACATATGGCCGGCTTCTCTGGGATAGGGTTTCAGTTTGTCACTCTCGGTGTCTCTTTCTGGCTGAGGTGTCATATATGTTTTGACCAGGCTCTGAGACTCTAGCGCGAACATTGGTTTTGGCTAACATCAAAAGTCTCTTTTTGTCAGTTTTTTTGATTTGCCAAAATTATTGTATTTTCCGGCATTCCTTTCTTTTTCATTTTTTTATAACGTGGAGACTCCTTGATTTTTTATTTTTTATATTTTTCTGTCACAAATAAGTAAGGTCTGCTCCTGAAAACTTCCCGCGTTTTTCAGACGGGTTCAGTCTTTTCTTCTTATTATTTCAGTGTTGCCTTCTCGTAAGTTAAGTGAGAGGTATAGAAAGAGAAGTTTAGAGAGAAAGAGATAATGGTTTTAAAGAAAACGCAAATGCCTTAATCTGAATTCTTTTTTTTATTTTTCTTTGAATTTTTTTATTTTTCATTTTTTTATCGTGTTTTGGGGAAGATAATGTAAGAAATTCTGTCATCCATGTTTTTTTATATTAAAAATCTGAACGTCCGAATTCCAAATATTAATAAAATAAAATAAAGAAAATATGGAAGTGCCTGTTAAATAAATCATTTATATTTACAAACATACATGAATTCAAAAAACGTAAAATAGGAGCAAAAATAGTCTTTAGTTAAGTTAGTCTTTGAGTAGTTAGTCCATAGTCAAAGCTGTGTTTGAGAGAAGGCTTTTAAGTAGTTGGTCCGCAGTAAAAGAAAGTGGTTGATTGAGAAAAAACTTTGATCATCAGCGAAGATTCACTGACCGTCTCTGCTCTTATTGCTGGAGATGATTCAATTAATGTCTTCAACACATGTTTCTTTCAGCACGTGCTAGGGGGAAGGAAAAAGCGATATAGTTACGTGTCTACTTGTGTTTGAACAGCTTGGAGACAGTGACATCTCTGTTCACGAAAGTAGGCCCGAGAAAAATAAGGTTTTAGCTTTTTCTGATTGGTCAAATATATCACATGTTGATGTTAATTTCTAATCAATAGACACTATGATATATATGCTGTTGGAATCTTTTTTGGCACGTTTGTAATATCTGTTATTAGGTAGAAAATAGTCATGTTTTAAAATGTTTTGTATGTGGGTACGTAACTGTGTTGAAAATAGTGCTTATTTCCTATATATTCTTTGCCAATAGACCTCAAGCACAGAAAGATATGATAGTTCTTCTGAAAGGATTGTGTGTGTGTGTGTGTGTGTCGGGGGAGAGGATGAAAAGCGAACACTGCAATTTCAGATCTGCAGTATTGTGAAAAGCGCAAATGAAAAAATACAAAACTCCAGTGTGAAATTTGAAAGAAATTTACATTTATTAAATGATAATAGCACAGAATAAAAAATTTACAAAAAAAGTTTGCGTAAAAATTTTCTTTGTCTTGGTTGACGGCGTCGACTCGACAAAAATGTCTTCTCTTTCGGCAAGGCGTCAAAATGTTTTTGTAGCGAAACGTTTTTAATTCGGGATTAAAGAGAGACATCAATAAAGGGAATTTTAACTTAACTATTATTTTATTCACCACATTGATGTGTACATTTTTAACTAGAAGGGTCGCGCTATCATCCCCCCCCCCCACTGGGGTGCAAGTTCCCAGACACGAAAAAATCATGTCTACATTGTATGACGTGTAAGACTTAACTCCCTTTCTAACATTCCCACACTAGTTTTAGCCAATCAAAACAACTTCCTTTCTTTCCCTGTATCTGACCTCAAAGGTCAAAATGAGGAAGTCAGAGGAGAAATACAATTCTCTAAAAAACTATTATTGAATATATGCAGGTAGACAAGATGGGCGCTGTACTTTAGTTGAAAGGACAATAAGTTTGTAATCTTTTTCTTCGTGTGATTTTATGTCCACATTTAGGTTAATGAAGTTCTGGGTGCCGTGGAATTAGTATAGAGATGTAGAAGTCACTAAAGTAGGGGTTTACTTGTTTACAGGTGGTTATCTTCGGATAACATCCTTAATCCAAATATACACCAATTTATGGCCTTTTAAAAATGCACGCGAAGATAAGTAATACAAAGATATATATTTCATGTATTGATAAAAATTTATATCTCTTAAAATAAAGTATATGATAATATTCAGAGTTTATAAGTTCCTATCAGAAATTTCTCGTGTTGAAAGACTTTAAGTCCTTAGCACACACACACACACACATATATATATCACAGACAATATATAAATATATATATATATAATATATGTGTGTGTGTCACAGACAGTACTGTTTCGCTGTATCGCAGCTCCTCAGTTTGACTAGACATCCGAATGCCTCAAGCCAAGATTGAAACCCAACCGATGTGGCGCCAGTCAGAGTTTCTACCATTGAGCTATCTTCATTCGACAGCTAAATCTAGCGTGTTGTTTTTACGAATGCCAATCAGCCGAAGGGCTCTATTCATTTTACTGAAGAGCTTTGCATTAGCGTAAGTGGCTGTTGTTTATAGAATTAGCTTGTCATTCAACAGTGCTCAACTGAAATATATTTTCAAGAGCCAAATTATATATATATATGTATATATATATATATATATATATATATATATATATATATATATATATATATATATATATATATATATATCGAGAGAGAGAGAGAGAGAGAGAGAGAGAGAGGGAGGGGGAGTTTTTGTTAATGTTTATGTAGGTATGTAAGTATTTTTGATAGCAGTAATTCTTTCGACTCTCTTTGTAGGATTTTAGGTGCCCGAAGCTTGAGGGTAAGGGATTCTTTTCAGTGGCTGGTCCGGTCTGTTTGCTTGTCCGTCACTGTCTTAATATTTTTTTTAAGACAGTAGAATTCATTCCCGAATTGTTCTTGATTTTGATTGGTTCCAGAAATGACTCATTTGGCAATCCTTTTTTCTTCACCTCCATTTGGGAATGATAACCTTTCGGCCTCTTTTATTTGTTTATTTATTTATTTTTTTCTTTTCGTTTTTATTTCTTTATAGCAAGCTAGATGGTTTGCCAACTTTTAGCTTTCTATTTTTTACATTTTATTTTTGAAATAATAATCTTCTCATCAATGGTCCGATTCATGATGTTATTTTTTTTTTACATTTACAAATTATACAGCAAGGCAATTTCTGAGAGAATTAGAGATCCTACTGGGATTAAGCATTGGCGGCCACAATCTAACCAGCATAAGATATGCAGATGACACAGTACTGATAGCAGATACGGAAAAGAAACTACAAAACCGTCTACAGAAGGTAGCGAGGGAGAGCGAGAAGAAGGGACTAAACAGAAACTACGAGAAGACAGAATGCATGGTCATCAGTAAAAGAATGACCCCGAAATTTCGATTTGCAGGTCGGGGACACTAGAATCAAGCATACGCGGAAGTTTAAATATCTGGGAAGTGTTTTGACGGAGGACGGTAGATCCGAAGACAGATTGGGACGGCCAAGGATGCATTCCACAAGCTGGGCAGAGTACTGCAAGACAGGAGGATTTCTTTGGTGACAAAGAAAAGAATACTGAGCTGCTACGTGACACCCGTCCTCCTATACGTCTGCGACTGTTGGACGGTCTCCTCAAAGACGAAGCAGAGACTCGGGGCAGCGGAGATGTGGTTCTACAGAAGGATGCTGAGGATATCATGGACCGAGAGTGTGAGCAACGATGAGGTCTTAGAGAGGATGCAGACAAGCTTATAGTCAACATAAGGAAGAGGCAGATGAAATTTCTGTGACACGTAATGAGAAAGGAGATCCGGAAGAATCTGATACTCACAGGTCTAATAGTGGGAAAGAGAGACAAGGGAAAGGAAGGCATGACATACCTAGCGGGCTTGAGCGGGTGGATGACAGAATGTGGTCTGGGGGAGGTGGAAGAAGGACTAAACTTATTGAGAGCTACAAGGGATAGGGAGAAGTGGAGAGCCATGATCGCCTACGTCCTGAAAGGACATGGAACATAAAAAGAAAGAATCTTTTTAGTTTTCTATCACTACAGAGTAAGTGCACCGAATGGTATCTGAAAGAGCAATACAAACACAAACGGTTGTATGTTTATGTTCTATAGATAATGCAAAAGGGTTTGATGATGTATGTCATAGAGAACTGTTTGAACTACTACAGAAGCTTGATGTATTTGGGGAAAATATTAGAATAGTCCGAAACTAATACTGGGAGCAAACCCCCTGCATACGGATAGAAAATGAATCCTGAAAATAAACAAAAAATAGAAAGGGGTGATGCAGTCACAATTTAACTGGGCTGGTCATTTTGCAAGGATGTGCAACCAGCTTGACAGTGGGTATAAAAACAAGGTAAAGGGTAACCTCTCAGCTGTCAATGTGGCTCATACAAAGTTCGAGCGAGTTTCTCTGGATAGAAATAACTGGAGATATTTGTGCTAGTGTGGTATCAGAAATTTTGAAATCACTCGTGTTGACTGGCCAAGAGACGAAACTCAACGGCGAAAAGCGTCAGCGAATATTCCTGTTGCTATGTCCTGAGATCCTCGTTGTTGCACAATATGTGGATTGTATGCAGGTCATTAGTGGGACTGAAGTGTCACATACGACACAAACATAACAACTGAGATTTTCGGATTCTCATAAGTCGAAATCGACGGGATTCATCGAGTCAAGAAGAATTCTCAAGCGTCATATCCACTGGAGCAACGGGCCTCGGTGACGAAGAAGAAACTAACTAGACTCAGTATAGCTCAGCTACTCACTAAATTCCGGTGGTGATACTCATCCAGGTTTACGTAACAGGCTCCAAGAGCAACGTATTCTTTCACCAAGTCGCTCCCTCTAGAGCTGGATCAAGAGCATTATGTGGCAGGGGCGATATCACCCCTGAAATAATAATAATTATAATAAAGGAGGGTATGCTGTAAGACAGATGACGTCGGGTGAAAGCGAGGTGTTTTCGAATAACCAAGATGTTAATATGCGGTAAAGACTTTGAAATGTAAATGTCACAGAAAGTTAATTTAGAACATGAAATATAATCTTTTTGTAAGTGTACAAAGGATATCAGATTACTAAGAGAAAATTACTGGAACAATGATAATTTGGAACTTTAAAAAAAAGAAATGTATTTTGACACTATAAGAAACGAAGTTAAAATAAAGGATGTTTGATCTAGAATTTATTTTTGAAACAAGACTCTCAAAGACTCTTACAAAGAACAGCAAAGTAGTTGACAGCGAGGTGATAAACAATAGCGTCTTGTTGTGAACCTTAGAAACCAATCAATGAAAAGGTAAATTGTTTATTCTCGGAGGAGTGAATTTGTATTTTGGTAGTATATCAGTACATTCGCACTAGAAAAACAGACACGTAACCAGTCTGGGACACGTGAGGGGCTCTCTTAATAAAGAGACAGAGAGAATTTTGAGTTTGTCTGTCTTTGAATGCAGTCGAACTGAGTAGAGAGACGCCAGAGATTGAAAAGGAAGCGTCCGCTGTGTGTTGCTAAAGCTGAGGGCGAAGAAGCGAAATACCGCCGCTAACATCTAAGTACTGCTACTCCTGCTACTACTACTATTACTACTACTACTATTACTACTACTGAGAACACGAACATCGAACGTTGTAGTAGTTACGCTAAGAATAGACCAAAAGGGTTCAAACGAATGCCACATCTCTCCTTTACCGAAATTGTATTTGTGTTTGTTTGATTATTGTTCACATACATAAACATTCAACCTCGTGCAACAAGAATTATTTTTTTGTTTGTGTTTGCTATTATATACAAATTTTGTCCTTTCAAAATCGAATTGACTTGGTTATATTTATTTTTCTGTTAAACCGATTCCCACCCGATTATCTCGCAGTGGACGAACGGAGAGCTTCCGGATTTCCACGATCCGATGACCACTCTTCAGGATCAAAACAATCACAACGTGGCTGGAAGGTGGTTTCGAATTGACACTGGGAACCGGAGACTTGTAATACCGGACCATACCGGACCAACGGCCGGTCTTGTGGAGTGTGTGGGTCCAGTGAAGTGAGGATACAGTGTTACAATTAGAAGCATTGCGTTGTATCGTAACGGTCCGGGTTCGATTCTCGGTAGTGAATGAGCACTGCTGAAGAGTCCCAATAGGACGAAACGACCGTCCAGTGCTTTCTGCATTCTGTTGAGGATTCTTCAAGACTCGATGAATGACTATGAATGATTATTCAATTCTCCCAAGATTTCTATCACACACACACACACACACACACACACACACACACACACACACACACACACACACATATATATATATATATATATATATGATAAAATATATTTCAAAGTGCTCAATATCAGAGCTAGAGTGTGTGTAAATATAAAAGAGGACACTGATGTCAAAACAAAATGGCGACAGTCTGTTTCACGCTCAAATGCAATCTTTCAGACCATATTTGTGTGGTAGCTTGAATGTTTATATGTGATGGTCGATGGGGCATTATGGGTAGCAAGATCAGGTATTTCCTGATCATTATATTATCCTAATATAATGATCATGCTGCAATGGTTATATTTCAAAGTATTCTATACAGTAGAAATAATTGTAGGTTAGAATGCGGTTATTTGTAGCTATTGTATCGTGCTGTTTGTTAACCATCAGCTTTTAACTCATTATCTGCTGGGTTTTTTTCAGTGGTTTGCAAGGGTGAGTGGTCTATGTATGCAATGCATATACTGCATGCCTTACTTTTTCCCAGGATAAATAATTATTGTGTAATATAAAATTAGCTATATTATATATCAATTATAAGTAATTAACATAAATGATATTATTTAAGAAGTGTACGTCAAGAAAGTTCCAGTTTGCTTAGCGAGAAAAGAAAAAATAGTGAATTAATTACTTTTTGGTTCTATTCCCTTTAAGCAGAGAGAATGAAAGAAAAAAAAACAAGAGTGTGGGAGTCAGAGAGATACGCAGAGAAAGGTAGATATATTGTTGCTTGCCTTCTAGTCGGATTTAGGGTATTTTGTTTTTATTCACTAATTATTTGTAGTTGATTATCATTAAATTTACTTAGTTGTTCTTATGCGTTCATTTGTACAATTTGTTAATTTGTTTATTAATTATTTGCTTAATTTGTTAATCTATTTATTTGTTTATTTATTTTTCGTTTCGGGTGTTGATTATCTTATTTGTTTAGTTTAAAGTATTGACTTTGTCTAAAATATGATACGTTATCTGAGTTGTATAATTATATATTTTAAAATTTTTTTATTAAAGTATTCGTTTCTTAGTTTTCGATTTTTAAGTAACAGAATAAAAATTTGTTTATATTTCTGCATTTTGATTGTTTACTTAGCAATTTTTGTTGGTCTGGAAATCTGACGATAGAGATTTTCTCCCCCAGACAAAGTTTACAGTTTTTGAATGTATTGTTGTAGGTTGATACTGATTTTCTTACTTTCCATGATATTTTTGGTGTATTTTTTTAAAAATTTCCCATATACATTTGGAAAGGTTTGTACTGTATGCGTATTTACAATTAGTAAAGGATGATTTTGTGTATAGTTTCTCTGTTTCCAGGGTTCTCCAGTTACTCCTGTGTATATTATCTGTTCGTTATCTGCTGTTTTCTTTTCAGCGGTTTGCAAGGGTGAATGGTTTATGGCACTTCGTTAAGAACAATAAAATATTTTATTTCCGAGTTTCATTTCTGAACATTTTTTAAATAATATTAAACTTGATGCTAGGTTAAATTTAGAATTTGACATTTGTAATTTTTAATTTTAAATTTAATTGTGAAATTAAAACTTCATTTATTATTGTTGTGGTAGGATCCACCTAATCTGCATAGGTGACTACCAACTATATAAATAGTGGTTGGTACCGGAAGACGAGGAGGAGGAATCACGAGATCCAACTAGAGACTCTGATCGACTGCGACTAGTCAACACATTCTCCAGGAACGTCTTCCCAGAAAAATACAGAAATACTATATGTACTTATTGTGTACACTTTCTTGTTATAATACATTCTTGTTCTAAGTACATTTTGTGTTGCATTATTATTCCATGCAATAGGCGAGATTCAACAATGAGTCAAGACTCAACAATTATAATGATTTTTAATTTAATCTAATCTTAACTTTAATGTACTAATAGTTTGTACTTAGGGTACATTGTCACGCCATTTTTAATTACCATATGGTAATTGAAAATGGCGGGACAATGTACTCTTGTATTCTGATTGGTCATTATAGGTTACATAACAATGTTTCCCCTACTGAGGGGGTTTGGTTGATTTTGGAACTCTTAAAACCCTTTATTATGGAATCAACATCATCACTTGATAAAACACCAGTGGTTCTGAAACAAAATTGCAATTTTTGTAGTGATAGTGATGACATGTACATGTCATAATTTTGAATATATATATATATTCAAAATTATAAACAACACCTAATCAGGGAACAAATAAATAAAGCAATTTCCACACCTAGAGAAGACACCCTAATGTACAAAATTAAAACATACAATCCAGACGCATCCCTCTAGTAACCACTTTCAACACCTCCCTTTCTCCACTATCTCAGATAATCAAAAGTCGCTGGGAAATACTATATCTCAAACCAGACCTAAAAATTTTGTTTGAGGAACCCGGTCTTCTAGCATATCGTAGACCTAAGAAACTTAAGGAAATTATAGGTAGTAAGCAAATTTCAGATGACAAGGTAATCCATGATAGACCAAAAATAAAAACAACAGGATTTTCCCAACCATGTAGCAACAAAAGGAGCTTATGCTGTAACCACATTAGACACACTAGCGCCGTCACTAAATCTACTTTCAAAATCTACCACAACACTAACTGCAGAAGTCATAACATAATTTACCTATTAGAATGCACACTATGCGAGAAACAATATGTGTGAAAATCTGAATGGCCCTTTCACTACAGAATTAATAATTATCGAATTCGCATCAAGTTGGCTCCCCACGAAAGATTATTACCAGTAGAACATTTCTGCCTAGAAAAAAATGATTTTAAAAGCCATGCCAACTTCACCATCATTGAAAAAATAGAAATAGACAGAAAAAATAGCATTAGAAAAATTCTAGAGGATCATGAAGACAAATGGATTTTGCGCCTCAAAACACTTCGTCCAGACGGTCTTAACTCCAAATTTAACAACACAGAATTAATATATAACCCCATAAATCAAGCGCTACCCACATTTCTCACCCACACAAGATAGACATGCTTGCGGAGGTGTTGAGGTCATACACTTATACACACACCCATACTAATATATACACTTACACACATCATACACACTCCCAAAGAACAAATGATAACATACACACACCACCTTCCCAGGAACCAATAAAACTATCAAAATGGCCAAGGGAATGCTGAGTCGTATGAATCTCCACAGCCTTTATCATAAAAACAACTTAAAAGAGGACTGGCCAAAATTAACGATAAATAACAAATGAAAATTACAGATAAAGTTCATTTTCTTCAGAAAGTCATTCGTTCCTGTAGTTCATTGCTACTAAGTAGGATTTTTTTTCTTCTGATTTTTTCTTCTGATTTTTTTTCTTCTGGCCAAAACTAGTCGAGGGACCTAAGTGAAATAATAAAACAAAAACATATTGACATACAACACAGTGTGTCTGAAAATTTTAATTTTTTAATTTTTCAGTATTTTTTATTGTTCAAAACACACACACACACACACACACACACACACACACACACACACACACACACGCGCGCGCAAATCTATCTATCTATCTATCTATATATCTATATATATATATATATATATATATATATATATATATATAGCATAATGAGAGGAAAGACCTAGGTGGTCTGAAATATTAAATAAATAAATATATACAAAAACACAGAAATAAATACTTTCATAAAAAAAACACCCAATTTTGTTTCATTTATTTTATCCAGATATTATATATATATATATATATATATATATATATATATATATATATATATATATAAATGAAATTTAATTGTACCCATTTAGATAGCCATTTCGCTCCACAAGAAATTTCTCTCCTCGAGAAATTTTCTGGAGTTTCTCAATACCAAAACTTTTGATAAAAAATGAATCGTAGCGTTTTTTTTTTTTAATTAGAAATGAAAAGAGATAGGAAGAAAGAGGAAAAAACTGCCAATAAAGGAAAAGGCATTTAAAAGGGAGACAGAGAGAAAAAAAGGGGGAACGAAAAACCAAAGTAGTGAGGGGGATACAAGAAAGGGGGAGAAAACAGGTTGACTAGATATACAAGTATAGACAGAAGTTAAAAACGGTTGAAAATTAACATTGACCTATATTTAATATGTTAACCCTTGTTCAAATTGGAAAAAATTACATAAAGAATTATAATCTTTAAAGTTAAGATAGAGTTTTTAAGGTTGTAGATTAAAGAAATTTTAAAATTTAATTTTAATACAATTATTTAATTTTAATATTATAATATTATTTAATTTTAATATTTTATTATATTAGGCTTCACTTGGATTACTTACCCACGGATTTTTACCTACACACACACACAAACATACATATATATATATATACCCAAGTTTAGGATTGATATATACGGAGTGAAATCCAATAACCAACAATTACTATTCTTTAAAGAGTGCTCAATACAGAGTAGAGCAGATATAATTATTTATTTGAATATTACAACATAAATATGTTATAAAATCACGACAAAAGTAGCCATTTTGTTTCAACACTTCTAGTGTCTTATCAAGTGACGATGTAGAATATAGAATATAGAATATAGAATAATATATATAGAATATAGAATAATATATATAGAATATATACATATATATATATATATATATATATATATATATATATATATATATATATATATATATACCCAAGTGTGGGATTGGTATATACGGAGTAAATTCCAATAACCAACAATTATTATTCTTTAAAGAGTGCTCAATACAGAGTAGAGCAGATATAATCATTTATTTATTTAAATATTATAACATAAATATGTTATAAAATCACTACAAAAATAGCCATTTTCTTTCAACACCTCTGGTGTCTTATCAAGTGATGATGTCGAATGTAGAATAAATGGTTTTAAAAGTTTCAAATTAATTAATTAACGATCCTTAGCTAGGAGTAAACGCTGTTACATAAGCTAGAATGACCAATCAAAATACAAGTATATGGTAATTCGAAAAATTTGACAACTAAGCAGGGTTATCCTAGATATTAAAAGATTTATAAAATTTGAAATTAAAATTAAAAGTAAAAATTACCTATTTAGAAATCTCAATCAAATCTCTATTAAGTTTTAAATTGTAGAATTACCGAGGAGAAAAAAAATACATATGCTATTTAATTTATTTTTTCATTGAAATTATGTTAAAAAGGATGTTATATTATATAACATTTAAACTAGCTCCTGCGGAGTGTTTTTTATTGTACATTCGGCTTCTTTGGGAGTTTGAGAGTCCCTAAGTCATATTCCCAGCAGTGGAAGCTCTCCTGACAACCTTGGGTCTTTTGTTTGCAATCTGGTCCTCTGTTGGCGGAGATTTCTTTTTGCGAGGCATATTGTTGCCGTATGCGATAGGCAACGATAACTACAGAGAAACTCAAAATTGATCACTTCGCTCAAACACTGCACTAATATTTAAGCTTACCTTTTAAAAGCTTAACGATAATTTTTCTTCTGCCATTTAATTTAAAGACAGTTTGATTTTCCGTACAAATAATTATTTTTATTTCATGGGTTACTTTCGCTGGATTTCGCAATTAATTTCGATTATTCCCATATTTATTTCCAAGTTATAAAAATTGTTATCGTACAAAAAATCACACAAAAAATCATTGAAACCAATTGCAATTGGGAATCCAAAATTTCTGTAACATGAGCTTTGAAAGATAATTGTGTCCCTTTAATTGAAAAAGTGTGAGACAGTGTTACACTGACATTCTCATATATATATATAATTAACTTAATTTAATTAGAAAAACGACAAGCTTAAGGGTCCATTGATTATATTTTATTTCCTCAGGAAGGTGTTTTTTTCCCTGGTTCTTCAGATCACATTTCCAAGCATAAAAAATAGTTTTAAATTTACATATTTTTATACACTTTTGAGGGATAGTTTTAAGTTGATGTAAGGTGATAGAGAGAGGGGGAGGAGGAGCACGACAGATATGGTCGAAATTAGAGAAGGGAGGGAGAGATGGGAATAATTTTAAATCTATTTTTATTAAAATACTTAAGAGTAAGGGAGGGGGAGTAAGGACCAGACATTGACCTATTTAATAAATCATCTCAGAGGAGAAAAAAGAGAAGAAAAGAAAGAAAGCAATTGTGGAAGCAGGGGTGTGAGGAAAAAGTGGAGAAAGAAGAAAAGGAAGAATAAATTAACATATATAGGCATATTGCGGTTAATTAAAAAAAACACAGATTGATATATTTTGCAGTTAACATTTGATATTAATTTAAAAATTATCAACAAAATAAAATAGGAAAAAATATAGTGTGAATATAAGATAAACAAAAATATTAATATTATTAATATTTTTGTTACTAAGGAGTAAAAAAAATTATAATTACAATCTAAAATTTCAAATTTTAAATTTAAATTTAATATATATATATATATATATATATATATATATATATATATATATATATATATATATATATATATATATACACGAAAATGAAAATAGACCTAAGAACACACAGGGGTCACTAAAACATTAAAATATAAGATACCGACAACTAATTCATCACTTCTCAAACCAACCTCAATTGTTTTATGACCATTCGCTCAGAACTTTTCACTGCCATTTCAAGAAAGACATTCGGATTGCTAACACAAAAACAGAGAATGTCTCATATCGAGAATATTTAACATTGAAGAACATAAAGAAAGAAAAAATTAATTATTTTTAATAATATGTGTAAATCTCCACCTTTTACCTGAAGACGGTCGCGAGACCAGAAGCACGTGTTGTAAAATTATGGGAAAAAAAAGGTTAATATTTAAAAAAAACCCATCCACATTACAACCCAAAAAGTTTGCGGTACCTCTCTTCTTTTTATTATACACACTTTTCTCTCGTTGGAACCATTATAACCTCTTCATTTTATATATATATATATATATATATATATATATATATATATATATATATATATATTCCCCTTTGTAGAAAATATTTCAGCATTCACATGCTTGGCCTTACTATTTTCATACGAGATAATCTTCCGATAGCAAGGGAATTGTTTCTCGAGTCCACAGAGAACGATTCATGAACTTCCGTCTTTCATTATTACACTCTGATAGTTATCTCTTTTTCCTTTACTGCCCTTCCTTTTCTCTGGACTGCAGTATATTAGACATAATCTCTGACAGTATGGAAATGGTACTCTCTCTCTCTGTCCATCTGCGAACATTTTGTCCGGTGATTTCATTGCACACTACAACGCGTGGCTTAAACGTTCTAATGTTACTGATGTTGCCGGTATTCAGGCATTAAATTTATCCATTGCTCAATCCCTAACTTAAATCGTTGATTTTCCCTAGCAAAACTGAGCAACAGGCTTCTATACTTGATTTATTTTTCACCTCCTCTCCTCGCTCTCTTGAAAACTCGGATCACTCTGTAGTATTGTTATAATAATTTACCCACGCACGCATGAACTCTCCCAGCTATAAATAGGAGCAGGTACTGCCTTTTGGATGGTGAAGTTTCCAACAGTCAGCTCTGACATTCCGACCGAACATTCTTGCTGTAGCACTCTCGTTTGTATATGTTTGTATTACTGTTTCTGTTAATATATTTGTTTAACTCATTTCCTCTCTTTGTGTCTTTATTTCTGGCCCTGACATGGCCACACCACTTAATACCTTGCTTATGTTTTGGAAGGCATCTTTCGCTATCCCAAGAAATCTGCGGATTTTATTGTCACACTTTCAATCCTTTTTTAAAACACTTCCCAGATATTTCAATTGTTGTAATTGTTTGATTTTCGTATCTCCAATTTAAAATTTGCATGTAGGGCTCATCCTTTTGCTGCCAACCATGCAGTCTGTCTTCTTGCAATTTATATCTAGTCCTTTCTTTTCGCTTTCCTTCCCTACC
The DNA here is from genome assembly GCA_964036315.1 of Acanthosepion esculentum. Taxonomy (NCBI): domain Eukaryota; kingdom Metazoa; phylum Mollusca; class Cephalopoda; order Sepiida; family Sepiidae; genus Acanthosepion; species Acanthosepion esculentum. Next base: position 67,903,150 of record OZ038479.1, read on the forward strand.
ATCTTTAGGAGTTCTTATAGTTTCCTTTCTGTGTCTGTTAACATCGTATCATCTGCATGTTTTATATTGGTGTTATGGTAATTTACACAAGCACGTATGGAGTCTCTCATTTATAAATAGGAGCAGGTACTGCCTTTTGGAGAGAGAAATTTCCAGCAGTCAGCTCTGACAGTAGGACGGGACAGTCTTGCTTTAACACTCTCGTTTTATATGTTTGTATTACTTTTTCTGTTAATATATTTGTCTAACTCAATTCCTCTCTTGTGTATGTATTGATATTTCGCTCTAATCATCTATTAAACGAGAACCTCCTATTCATATGACCTCTTTCCATTACTAGTGTGCTGATTGGGACTCACTCCTTGATTTTATTAACTTA
>OZ038479.1:67908528-67918528 GCA_964036315.1 Acanthosepion esculentum
ACAATATTCCATACACCAAAACAACACATTCATACGTACCTTTCTTACTACAACCACCATAATACCTCACTGTCTCTATGTAAATACTAACTAGTTCCCATATTTACAATTCATTGTCTGTGGGGGCAGGGGAAAAACATAACAATTCTAAAAACTACCCCAATGATTATGATATGGCATATTGTTGTAGTAGGATCCACCTAATTTGCATAGTGGAGTACCGACGATATAAATATGGTTGGTACCAGGAAGACAGGGAGGCGAATCAAGAGATTCAACTAGAGACTCTGCCTGACTGCGACTTAGTCAACACATTCTCCAGGAACGGTCTTCCCAGGAATATACAAAAGACTATATGTAAATATTTTGTACACTTTCTTGTTTCAATACATTTTATTCTAAGTACATTTTGTGTTTGCATTATTATTCCATGCATTAGTCAAGTTTCAACAATGGCGACGAAGTAGAACGAACCATACGGAAAAAAAAAAGAATTAATAATTGAGAGTTTTCAACAATTGGGACAAGTCTTTGAAGAACCCAGACTGAAAAAACAATTATTAATTAAAAGTCCAACAGTTAACGTAACGACGAAGGATTCTGAACTTCTGGATATGTAGAACTCGTTAAAAGACGACTAAGCATAAAGGAACGTTCACTCAGAAAAATTGAAAGGTGTCGTAAACGAATAACGGTGATTTTTAATTGAAAAAATTATCTACAACGAGGCACCCGCTAAAAAGAGAAAAAACTGGCCGACTACAAAACATGCATGGAAGGAAAAGGAGCACAAATACACCGTGTCGACTTTGAAAGGTAACGAACTTTAAAAAATTATTTTTTTTGTTTGTTCAACAATATAGTGACGAATTATCTCTGATAATAAAATCAGAAGTTGTCATTGAAATACGCGAACAGAAGTCGAAAACGAAAAAAAAAAAAAAGTCCGACGGTCTCTGTTCACAAAAAAAAAAAAAAAATAAAAAAATACCAAAGTTGATTATCACGGGCGTGAATGAAAAAGCAAGACATAAAATTAAAAAGTCGTACGTTGTTTCGATTTTTTTGGTCAGCTTATATGATATCCGTGGATACACAAATTAAAAATATATTCTTTGCTGCATGAACACTATCAGCTAAAGATGGATGAATTATCCAAAGTCATATCTGAATTATTCAAATCCCAGCAGTTGAGTCAACAACGTCAGCATGAACAGTTTGCCTTATTAATAAGGGAACAACAGATAACACAGCAAAAATATCAAGAACAACAGATAGCACTGCGAAAATATCAAGAAAAGCAAGATGAAAGACAGCAAAAATATCAAGAACAACAGAAAGCACTGCAAAAATATCAAGAAAAGCAAGATGAAAGACAGCAAAAATATCAAGAACGGCAAGAGGAAAGACATTTAGAAATTCAAAAGTTAACATTGGAGAAATTAAACAACTATCAGGCAAATGAAGGAAATTCTTCATATTCTAATAACACCATATTTAATTCGCTGGAAACTTTCAACTATGTGCCAGACAAAGAAAAAACGTTTGAAGCGTACTTTAAACGATATGAAGATATTTTCTACACAGACTGTGAAAACTGGTCGAATTCAAGAAAAGTCAGTCTATTACTAAGAAAGCTAGGTACAGCAGAACATAGCAAATTTGTAGATTTTATTCTACCGAGAAAAACAACTGAATTGGAATTTTCGGAAACAGTGAAATTGCTAAAAGAGCTGTTTGGAGCAAATATGTCGCTTTGGCATAAGCGATGGTTATGCATGAATGTCTCTAAATCCGACGATCAGGATTACTTAACATATGCATAAGTGAATAGACATTGTGACAATTTCAGATTGGCAGAGATTACGGTTGAAGAATTCAAGTGTTTAATTTTTGCTCAAGGACTGGTATACAGTAAGAGTGCCGAAATAAGACGTAGAGTTTTGTCTAAACTCGAATCTGAACAAAACCTTACCCTGCAAAAGTTAGCAGAGGAGTGTCAACGGGCCGTAAGTTTAAAGAAAGAGTCTCAAAAAATCGAAGAAGCTGGCATTGCTTATATTAAAAAAATAAAAAAAACAGTCAAATTACCCATCAGAAAAAAATTGGAGTAAAAATTCGAGATTTGAGGAAATATGTGACGACTGAAATATTTAAAAAGAATATCAAATTTCAACTCGATTCGGGTTCAGATTTAACAATAATGAACTATAAAACATGGAAAATTTTAAAAAGGCCTACAATAATGAAGTCAACGAAACTCGCTCGAACGGTAACTGGAAAGGAAATTAACTTCGAAGGCGAGGTTGTACTTCCCATGAAATTGAACGGGATCGTTAAAAAAATAAAAGTTTTCATTATGAAAAATGGAGAAAACTTGATAGGTACAGATTTTATTGAAACATTCGAATTGTGGGATAAACCGTTAAACTCATTCTGCAGAAAAGTAGAAAGTAATACGCAAACAAGACAGGACATTAAAGATGAATTAAAGAAAAAGTTTCCGGAAACCTTCACACCTGGTCTTGGATGATGTAACAAGTTTGAAGCTAAATTTGAATTAAAGGAAAATACTATGCCAATTTTTAAAAAGAAACGTAACGTGCCTTTCGCAAGTGTAGAGAAAATTAACGAAGAACTTGATAGGTTGGAAAAAATGGGAATTATTTCGAAAGTAGAATCTAATTCATGGGCTGCGCCGATTGTGTGCATAAAAAAGAAATCAAACCAAATCAGAGTCTGCGTTGATTTTTCGACAGGGTTGAACTCGGTAATTAAGGACTACCATTACCCGTTACCGAGTCCGGAGGAGATTTTTAACAAGCTAAATGGCGGAGTGATTTTTTCAAAAATCGACTTATCAGATGCCTATCTCCAAATTCCCGTCGAAGAGAAATGTTCGAAGTTACTAGGGATAAACACGCATAGAGGTTTATTCAAGTACAACAGGCTTCCTTTTGGTATTAAAGTGGCACCAGCCATTTTTCAACAAGCTATGGACGTCATGTTGAATGATTTAGACTTTGCGTGAGCCTACTTAGATGACATCATAGTAAGGAGTGCAAACGTCGACGAACATCGAGAGCACCTCAATCAAGTATTTAAAAAGATTCAGGACTTTGGATTTAAAGTCAAAGAATCAAAGTGCGAATTTGGTTTGGAGGAAATTAAGTATTTAGGTCACATAATCAACAAAAATGGCAGATTTCCAGATCCGGAAAGGTCCATTGCGATTAGAGACATGCCGACGCCCACTAATGTGGCGACGCTACAGAGTTTTCTGGGGCTCGCAAACTGTTATCAAGCGTTCATTAAAGGAATGTACAATCTAAGAGCTCCGTTGAATGAACTACTAAAAAAAGACAAGGCATGGGAATGGACGGTAGAATGTCAAAAAGCTTTTGATGAAATAAAGAAAATGCTTACGTCCGACCTCTTTTTAACCCATTACAATCCAAAACTTGATATTGTAGTGGCAAGTGACGCTAGTTCATACTGGGTAGGAGCGTGTATTCAACACATAATGCCAGATGGTTGTAGAAAACCAATTGCACATGCTTCGAAAGCATTACTCCCAGGAGAACGAAGTTATTCACAGATAGAAAAAAGAGACGCTGAGTATCATTTTTGCCATAACAAAATTTCATAGATACATCTACGGCAGACATTTTATGTTAGAAACGGATCATAAACCTCTGATCACTATTTGCTTTGGTTAGAAAGCTGACTCGTGTCTTTTTACTGCTGCATCTCTTTCTGCTGAGTTTGATGGATGTCTGGTTTATATAGCTTTGAGTAAGCTCCAGAAGCATATATTTATTTATTGATGGGAGCTGATTTTATTGGCTATTATTTGTATTCATTTGAAAATTTGAAATATGTTTGAGCCTGTAAGACTGTGCAGAGCTTTTGTGTGGTGTGTTTATTTTTGTCATTTGATCTTTTGATTTGAAACAGCTAACTTCACTTACTCTACAGACTCATTCGGAAAAAAAACTACTTGACTAATCTTGAAAATTTGACTTGCTATATTTGCTAATGATTAACGCAAAATATTTTCATTTTGACCAATAAAAAAACAGTGTGCCAAATGTTTTTTTCTTTCCTCTTGACACCAATATAATCAGCTGATGATTTTGATTGTTTTGAAAAAGCTATTTTTAGAATTTTGATAAAGCCATAACAAAACCATCTTTGATGGCACCTTGATGTGGTGTAATACTTAGCAAGCTTGTCTTACTAGATCAGTTATGACTGAATAGTGAGTTCGATCCACACTGGATGTCACATACTTTTGGCCTTGTGCCACATCTAAGCTAAGCTTTTAAAATGATTAGGGTGCTTTGATGCGGTTAGCAAGCTTGTCTTGCTAGATCAGTTACAACTGAATAGTGAGTTTGATCCTCACTGGGGGTTCCATACTTTCGACCTTGTGTCTCATCTAAGCTATGCTTAGAAAATCACTAGGGCAGTTCAACTTGATGCAATGGTTAACAAGCTGAATAGTGAATTCAATCATTACTAGGTGCCCCATACTTGGGCCATATCTAAGCTATGCTTAGAACAGTCCCATATGGGTACTTTGATGTAATGGTTAGCAAGCTTCTCACTGGGTACCCAGTACTTTTGGCCTTGTGCCTCATCTAAGCTACACTTAGAAAATCATTAGGGCACTTTGACGTGGTGTAATAGTTAGCAAGCTTGTCTTGCTATATCAATTACGCCTGAATAGTGACTTCAATCATCACTGTGTTCCTCTTACTTATGGCCTTGTGCCACATCTAAGCTATGCTATGAAAATCACCATAACAAAACCATCTTTATAATAGGGTAAATAATAAATATTTAATTATAATTTGTTCATATATTTTTTATAATCTTAAAAAGATTTTAAACTCTATTACTTTCAAATTATCTCCCTTTGTTGTGAATATATTTTTCATGATGACATGAAAAATGGCGTCAAAATGTTATGTGTAAAACCTTCAGATATATGAAGTTAGATATACTCATTATACATGCACTCAAATAAAGACTCATACAAATATGTTATGGAGAGTGTGATAGCTGCAAATTGTTTTGTTGGCCCTAGAGTGGCAATGCCTCTAACTATAGAAATGAATAAACACAAACATGGACTTATAGAAAAAAACACAAACAATTATTTATTAGGCAGAACATTGGTGCTGTGGAAAGAAAAAGGATGAGTCTCTGTCAGAGCAATTAGTTCATTGTGGGAATGCTAAGCACTGGTTGTAAATCACAAGTGTAAGCTTTTCGGAAGTGTATTTGATTTTAGTATGGGAAGCTCATACTTACAAATAAATCCAGTTATCAATTAGCAGACTTAGTTCTTGTGTCAAATTCCTTGTCCAGGACTAGTGAATGGAATTTTATGGTGACAATGTGTTACGCAGATATGTCATTCCTGGTCCATTGATACGGTTGCTTATCCTCTGTCGATATACTGCTATCTGTTTAAATGCTGATTCTCCTCTGCTTACATTAATAGAGATAGGCTCAACTTGAACACCATTTTAGATTCTAAGTCTTCTGTTTGATTCATGGTGTCTAAATATCTAAATTAATTAATGCGTTAATCCTGGCTACATTCATCTGTGTGTGTGAAATGTCTTTATGTTTTTGGAGGTGCAACAATGTGTTCACAAATTATTGTTATATTGAATTATAATAATCTTGTAAATAAATTACTCTTATAATTTACAAAGTAAATTCTACTCTTGTAAAAATATTATTATTCTCACATAAATAAACAATTGAATGAGTAGTGTAAGAAATTATTGTTAGTTCTCAAGAAAAAAAAGTATTCAGTTTCATATGTTCTGAGTTTAGTAAAATTCTAAAGATAGCTTTTTAAAACAATAATCAACAAGAATGTTGTTGATCATCTAAATAGGAACAACCTCTTGAGTGACAAGCAGTAGGGGATTTGATCAGCCCAGTCCAATGCAAATGTTCTAAATGCTATTACTTACAGATTCAGTAAGGCACTGGAAAATAAACATATCTCAAGAACCATAGCATTAGATATTTCAAAGACCTTTGACAATGTATGGCACAATAGGATTGCTGTATACTCTATAGCTATGGAATCACTGGAAGAGTCTTCTTAATTCTAAAGACCTTCTTAATGGGTAGGTCCCTGAAGGTAGTTGTTAATGGTTAGTCCTCTAAGGCCCTAGCAGTCAATGAAGGGGTCGCTTCTCAGACCAAGTCTTTTTCTACTTTACATAAATGATCTGTTTAAGGGTATATTGCAATCATTTTTTGATATCTATGCTGAAAATACAAAAAAAAAAATACATACCTCCAAAACTCTAGACAAGCAGAGATTGGCAGCTGATCTCTACTCTGACCTAGCTCTAACAGCTCATTGGGGAAAAACTGGATGTTTACATGCAATGCCTCAAAAACCAAGTTAGTTACATTCCATGATGAACAGACGTACCCTCAGGGAGGTCTTGAGTGCATATGGGGACTTAAACTCCACGCAGACCTCAAGCAAAACTTGTATATATGATCCAGTGCTAATGGTGCCGGAAAAATGGTTGGTTTCCTGTATCGTGCCAGCAAGTACCTGAACCTTTTACGCTCTATCTTTACAAGAGCCAGATCAGACTGAAAATGGACTACGGTTGTCGATATTTGGGCAGGAGCCGTACAGTTTTCACTTTCCAGAGCCCAAAAGAATCTCTGCATCCTTGTAAGTGACAAATTATTCTACTTATACTTATTTTCTACTTTACAACCTCTTTTTCACAGATGAAATGTCGCAAGTCTTTCCCTGCTCTATTGCTGTTTCTATGGAAAGTGGTCAGATGAACTACATTCCTTATTTCCACCAATTCTAACCTTTAAGGCTAAGACCTATGTACATTGTAGTGAACAACACTCATTCTCTTTGTATTCTATTGGTAAGTTCAACTCAAGCATCTTTTTCCCATGAACTGCTGCTTTGTGGAACCGGCTTCCAAGATGAGGCTTCCCTGATCACTACAATCTTAACCTATTCAATGCCTAGAGTTAATTGTTATCCACATAAAGTACATATCCACATAAACCGTGCCTCTTTCTCTGTAAGCCTCTACCTTGAGTGGCTTGAATGGGGTGAACATCATTATAAGAAAAAAAAATATTTCCAAGAGCATAGCTGTTGGTTAGTTGGTTATTTAATGCCGACACTGTTTTGGAATGGTTTGGTTTCGTTTGTTTTACAGCATACCAACCTCAATGGGTTATTTAATGCCGACAAAATTGTTATTGTTGGTAATATTTTTTTTTTTAAATCTATTCCTGGTAATATTTTTTCCTTAAAAAAAAGAACTATTTCTGGTAATATTTTTTTCTTCAAAAATCTATTTCTGGTAATATTTTTTTCTTCAAAAATCTATTTCTGGTAATATTTTTTTCTTCAAAAATCTATTTCTGGTAATATTTTTTTCTTCAAAAATCTATTTCTGGTAATATTTTTTTCTTCAAAAATCTATTTCTGGTAATATTTTTTTCTTCAAAAATCTATTTCTGGTAATATTTTTTTCTTCAAAAATCTATTTCTGGTAATATTTTTTTCTTCAAAAGTCTATTTCTGGTAATAATTTTCCTTCAAATATGTATATCTTGTAACATTTTTTTTTTCAAAAATGTATTGCTGGTAATAATTGTTTTTTCAAAAAAAAATGTTTTGCTGGTAATATTTGTTTTTTCAAAAATGTTTTGATGGTATTAAAACTTGTTTTCACATATTTTGACCCCAGTTTGCTGGGACCCTGACAGGTGCTACCACCCTGGGTCAGGGTGGACCTGTGAACACCAGCAATTAAGAGGTGGTCCCACGCCCCTCAAAACCTCCTGAGCAGAGGCTTTGCTGTTGAATGTAGTTTATCGTCTTACCCAGGAGGCTGATGTAAACTACATCCGCCTCCATACACAGGGTGGCCAAGAGCATAGCAGTGTCAAGAGAAAAATCTTCATTTTGATACACCATTTTTTTTGTCTGGTTAAAACTTGCCCCAAACATTCTACAGTGTATTCAAATACTGCACTGCACTAATGGTGGGTTGAAAATCTACTGATCTCTTTTATTACTTAAACCTGTAAATGAAAAAGCATGTGAGACTGGAAAATAATACTGAATAAGACATAAACAAGAAAAAACAAGATTTTTTTTTTTCTCTTATTTCAGTTTTATTGTGGTGTGGTTCAAAACCCACACTTATCACACATTGTCAAAAAAATTGACTACTGTTTTGATATGTGAAAAACATTTTCAGTTTTTTTCATTTCATTGTGTTTAAAGGGCAGTAGACAGTGCAAAAGGTTGATTGTGATCAATAATAATAATAATAATAATAATAATAATAATAATAATAATAATATCTTGAGTGTAATTGGATTAACAAAGCAATTGGACATTTCAATAAAATAATGATAAGATGCAAAAGTTTTGTTACCCCCATTTATTCTCTTTATAAATATACATTTTATATATATATATATATATATATATATATATATATATATATATATATATATATATATATATATTTTATATATATATATATATATATATTTATGAATACAAGGTTGGTGTAGATGGAATAAAATAAAAAAGTGCTCAGTACAAAGTAGAGCAAATAATATTTATTCAAACATTATGACATAAGCATGTTATAACGTCACTACCAAAATAGCCATTTTGTTTCAACACTTCTCATGTTTTATCAAGTGATGGTGTTGATTGCAAAAAAACCCGCAATCAACACCATCACTTGATAAAACATGAGAAGTGTTGAAACAAAATGGCTATTTTGGTAGTGACGTTATAACATGCTTATGTCATAATTTTTTATTATATATATATATATATATATATATATATATTAATGATTTCAAATTTATCTAAACAGAGAAGTAATATGAAAGTGATATCAAAATATTTAAATTAGAATATATTAAATTTAAGTTGATATGCACTATATAGAAATTAAATATATTAAAAATCAATATAAAAAACTGTCATGTGGGGATTACAAAACTTTTTAACCATACAGTGAATAGATATGTAAGTAAAAAGATAAATAAATAACAGTTCAACACTTTCATTATAATACAAATATTTTTAAATACTTAAAGATCCGGTTTTCTTTCTTTCACTTTTTGCATTCATTTCTCCATCCTATGAGGAGAAGAAAAAAAGAGAAAGAAATTGTGTGTTGACATAAATTCCATGGAAAAAGGTAAAAAAAAAAAAAAAAATTTAGTTGGTAAAGCAAAGAAAATATTTTATGAATAAAACACTCAGATATATGAAGTTAGGTATGCACATTATGCATACACTCTTGTAAACACTCATACAAATATGTATTCGCAAACTTCAAATGAATGACACTTGAATGCAATTTTTGCCCATCCATTCTGTGTGTATGTATATATATATATATATATATATATATATATATATATATTTATCCATTCTGTGTGTGTATATATATATTAAATTAATTAAATTTAAATTAAATTAAATTAATATATATATATATATATATATATATATATATATATGAATAATTAAAGTAAATATAAAGTTTGTAACTTAGCTGATTGGTGGAATCTTCAGCATCACAATTATATATATATATATATATATATATATATATATATATATATGTATATATATATATATATATATATATATATATATATATATACACAAATTATTTTCAAATAGAGTGTATCTGCAAAGGAACAAAATGAATAAAAAGACAAGAGGAAAAACTATTCTTAGCTGACATGAGGAACTTTATCAAGATGTCTTGATGAAGTTAATCTGAAGTTGAAACGCATTGCCTAAAAATATTTTTCCCACTTGTCTTTTTACATATATATATATATATATATATATATATATATATGTGTGTGTGTGTGTATATATATATATATATATATATATATATATATATATATATATATATATATATAT
>OZ038479.1:67928528-67941028 GCA_964036315.1 Acanthosepion esculentum
ATGAAAGGTTAATGGTCAGAGTTGAATCAAACCAGGAAACAGTAGTATTAAAAAGTGCTCAATACTTGTGTGAAAAAAAAAAATAAAAGTAAAAATAACATATAAAGCTTTTAACTTTAAAAATCAGGAGATCAGTTGAATTCGCTACCTTGATTTCAACCTTACATTATTATCAGTTGTCCTCCCAATGCTTTATTTAAAAAAAAAACTAATGATTATTGTAAAGATGAAACCAATGTAACGAATTTAACTGAACTGATTTTTAAAGAATATATATATATATATATATATATCCCTTCTGTTTCATTGTCAAATACTTTGAGAAAATTCTTTATCATTGGCTTGTCTAATGACTGGTGTGCAAAAGAATAGATAATTGAGCGCTTGGGTAAACCACTTTCCCATAAGTTTATTATCTACCCAAAAAATAACAGCAAGTTAGCAGATATTATTTTCATCATGAGCCTTGACAGGGGTACAATCAATTAGATAATTAGTGAGTATGTGCTTCAGTTAACGTGAACAAATTTAATACTGTGCTATATTCCTGTCACACTTGGTGAGGATTGAAATGACTGTTAATGGTTTGCAGGTTCAACACATCTGCTTTTAGAGAAGTTTTGTTTTCAGCAAGCAGAATAATATCATAGCAGGTTTTTATGTCAGTGAATTGATAAAAAAAATAATTATCTAAAAAGAGATTAAGGACTGAAATTGAATATAATTTAAAAAGTAAATATTTGTATTTTTAAGTGGCCAAAGACGGCCATATTGCCAGTGAAAACTGTTCTCCAAAAGGAAATTATAAACAGGAGAATCTAAATGAAAGTATGGCAAACAAGGAGATTGTGTCCACAAAAAAACGAAGAATTGTCAAAGGGACAATTTTTTGCTATTATTTTAAATACCATCACTCATTGGCAATGTATATTGGTTTAAAAAATGATGACCAGAACTGTATTAAAATCATATGAAGTAAATGAATTTATATATTTTTTTTAGCGCGGATGTGGGTGTGGGGGATTCTTCAGAATTTACAACAAAAATTTAAACACTATTTATTTAATAGAATGTCTATTTAAACTGTTTATTTCTTCATATTGTTTACTGGAATGGTTGGCAAAACAAATGAAACTTTATAAAATGGTAAATAATAAGGATTTCCTTATAGTTGGTTCACATATTTTAATTAGTAAATGTTTACAAATTTATGAACAACAAAAATTATTTTCATATTTATTTCTTCATAAACAGGTAAATGATAAATATTGTATTAGCTTTTAGAATATTGTAGATATAAAATTATTCTTGTAAATAAACAATCTAATAAATAAATAGTGTTTAATATTTTTGTTGAAAATTCTCAAGAACAAAAATGCCTCAAACCAGGATTGAAACCCAACCGATTTGGTGTGAGTCACTTACATCATATGTTTAGGTTTTACTACAATTCTAATCATTGCTTTTTAAAACAATAAACATTGCTGAGGAGTGAAGGTAGTTAAAATAATAGTGGTGTCAATGGAAAAACTGTCGATTTGACTCTTTGTTTTTTGTGGGCACATTTATCCAAGATTGGCAAAACCATATCTATCTATCAATCTATTTTTTACTATCTCCCTTTATATATTTATATATATATATATATATATATATATATATATATATATATATATATATATATATATATATATATATATATATATATATATATATATATATATATATATATATATATATATATATATATATATATATATATATATATTACCAGCCAAGAGATTGATAGTCTAAATAAAATAAAAGAGGCCCCTCTTGACAGGAAAAGAACATGTATTCCATATGCATATATTTTAACCAAGAGACTTTAGATCAATAGGCCGGTAGACATTAATTTCTCTGTTTAAATGAGTAGGATATTTACTCAATAAAGATAACATGTATTATATTAATAAGTTTGTGCATGTGAGCATGCATGTTTATGTATCTTTGTCCATGTGTACATCTCTCTCTCTCTCTCTCTCTGCCCATATATATATATATATATATATATATATATATATATATATATATATATATATATATATATATATATATATATATATATATATATATACACACATACACACACACACACATATATATAGGGTGATTTTCTAAGTGTAGCTTAGAAGTAACACAAGGACGAAAGTATGGGGCACCCAGAAAGGATTGAACTCACTATTCAGTTGTAATTGATCTTTTGAGTTATTAACTGTTACTCCATATATATATATATATATATATATATATATATATATATATATATATATATATATATATATATATATATATATATATATATATATATATATATATATATATATATATATTAGATGTTTTTTCTCTTTAAACACATGCTGATCTACTCATGATTATAATCACTCAAGTATTCATGTATTTACTTACTTACACACACATACATTATATATATATATATATATATATATATATATATATATATATATATATATATATATATATATATATATATATATATATATATATATATATATATATTTGGATTATTTTACATTTTACAGTCATGCAAACACTGAAGAAAAAATTATGTATGAAAATTGCCAGTGGGCAAGAATAAGAAAATGGAAGAAGAAAAGTTATTTCATTCAAGAAGGAAAAAGAAGGAAATCAATTTTTTTCTTAGCAGCCAATACATTATTTTGTTGTTGTTACTTATGTTTGTTCTTTTCTGATTTTTTTCTCTTTATTTGGTTATATATATATATATATATATATATATATATATATATATATATATATATATATATATATACAATTTTTTTATGTTCATACTCCGGCAATTGCACACATTAATTTGGGGTTTAATATTTTTTGTAATTTTTTTCTGTGTTTTTATTAATTATTTTTTTTTGTTTTGTATGATACAGAATAAGTAGTAAAAAGTGTTGAATGCAGATATATAATCAACAAGTAAAAAATTATTGAAAAAAATGATTTCTTGTTTTGTTTTTCACAGGCATTCATTTCTCATTTCAAATATGCTGAATCTTCAGTAAAAGTAACAATATTTTTTTTTGTTTGTAATAATATGAATAACACGTCTGAGATACTCCAGAGAATTTTAAAAGTAGACATAAACAAAGTGTATCGTATTTTCATTCACACCGATGAGAAATAAATGATAATAATCATAAAAGATGAAGCATTGTAAATAATTCATAAAAGAGAAAATTAATAAGTTTGAGTCAAAATATATATTAGCTATAATGATAAAAGACAAAATGACAAATATAATTTCTCGTAATTGAATGATAAGATAGAAAAAAATCTTTGTAACGTGTTTCATCCTCTAAAAGGACTTCATCAGACTAGAGTAAACGTGCTTATTGATGGAGTTGTATGTATGTATATAGGGAGAGAGGAAATATAGACATAAACGCTGGTTCTATTAATGCACTGAGTGCATATGCTGAAGATGTTAGTTTGGATGCTAAACTTTAATATTTCTGGTTCTAGATGTACGGCATAGCCAATCTCATTTGGTTTCTGAATGTTTTTGTTTTTATTATTGTTGTTTTTAAATATCCTACACAACAAGAAGATTTGCTAAGAAAGGTGAAATAGTGTCAGAGTCTGAATGCAAATTTACTTCAGAAGATTCAGAAATCAGTGCACTTTCTATATTTGCCTTAGTGAATTACTTTCTTTTAATTAAAGCAGGTTTTTAAAAAAAAAAATTGTGGTAAGATTCATTACAATAAATGACTAATGCACTGAGTGTGTCGTTTTGTGAAAGTTCCATTTTGTGTTCATATAATTGTTTATTTAAATTCTTCAAAGTCTCCTGTATATAGTTTTTGTGACTTTTCACAATCTTTAATGAATTAGGATCAAATATAGATCAAATATGGATTGGAATCTGACAGAATGATAGAATAAGGAACAAATAGGAAATCTATAAATCTAACATGTTTCCCCTTTATTAAAGCTTCATCAGAGAATGAGATATGGAGAAAAAAGAAAGAAAGAACAAAAAGAAAGAAAGAGAAAAAAATTTGGTATTTTTAATTTTTGTGTTATTTGATTTCATTGGTTAAACAAGGTGTTCCCATCTTTTTTTCATCATCACCCACTTTCACATGGAAAAATTTCCACCACCCACCTGTATAGTAAATATTCAAAAGTATGCTAAAGTTGTTTGGTAAAAGTTTGTTACTGGTTCATAAACTAATTTTATGATGTAGTAAAAAATGACAAAGGGAGGTAACAAATAACACTGATTTATGTTACTATTTGGTAAAAGTTTGTTACTGGTTCATAAACTAATTTTATGATGTAGTAAAAATGCTGATTTATGTTACTACTACTGCTACTAGTGTATTAAAAAACATATGAAGGCAAACTTGACCATAGAAACCATATATATATACTTTACTTTTATGGTCAAGGTTAGTTTTATAGTTATGGTTAGAGCTGCTAGTGTTGACAAAAGCATTAAATGTTTTTTATTTAAAATTATAAAATTAAAAAGAATATACACTGCTAACAACAAAGAAAATCTCAGTGAATATTTTCTGTAGTTCTTTGTGTTCGGATTTATATATGAAAAATATTTTATTTCAAGAACTATTTAAATGTTAACGACTCTTATCAAAACTATAGAAAATACCAAAGTATTAGTTGTTTGTTGGGATAATTATATCTTATCTAGGAATGTGACCCAGATATTTCCATTTAGCTTCCTGTTTTTTATTGTGTTTTATACAGTTTCTTTGAATATCTTCTTTGAATATTTTAAGTAGCATTTGTTGAAATACTTTTTTAATAATAAAAAAAACAAAAACAAACTCGTATATCACCCACAAAAATTTCCAATCACCCACTATTTATTGTGGAGTTACTCATTGCCTACCCAACAGCTGATATCACCCAGGTTGGGAAAACCTAGCTTAAGCAGACTTCCCATGCATTTTGTCTTGTAAAGCAGCATTCATGTGTAAATTTACATGTAAGTGTATCATAATTCTAGCTTGTCTCTGGGAGATTTGAATGATAAATGTTATCAGACTATAATGTAAATTCCTGTTTCAGGTTTTAAGTTATTATTTTATTTTGCATTAATTAAATCGCTTAATGTTTTAGAAGTAGTTGCAACAGATGGCAAACATAGATAAACATGCCCACAATAAGATGCAGTGTCAAAAAGGTTGTTTTTTTTTTCCATGACACTGCTTTTTTAACTATCGTCACTCTTCAGCAATGTTTATTTTTTTAAAAAGCAATGATTCTTTTTTGAGAATTTACAACAAAAATATTAAACACTATTTATTTATTAGATTGTTTATTTGCAAGAATAATTTTATATTTACAACATAAATAAATAGTACAATTAGAACAAATGCAATGCAATATTTATCATTTACCAATTTATAAAGAAATAAATGTGAAAACAATTTTTCATTCATCAATTTATAAACCTTTACTAAATTATTAAAATATGTGAAACAGCTATAAGGAAAACTTTATTATTTACCATTTTATTAAGTTTGACTCAATTGGCAATTAGTCAATGTTTTGTCACCCATACCAATAAAGAAACAAATATTTTTGTTTTAGATTCTCAAGAACAAAAACAAGTATAAATTCACTTTCACCGTATGTTTAGGTTTTATTATAATTCTAATCATTGCTTTTTAAAATGACATTGTTGAAGAGTGAAGGTAGATAAAAAAAACGTTGTTATGCGAAAAACACTCCATCTTATTGTGATGCTACGGTTCAAGTTTGTCCAACAAATTTTATATTATGTTCTTTTAAATTCTTTTAAATTTAATAGGAGTAGATAAGTTTGCCTATTATCCAGTTCACACTCCTCCTCAGTCTTTTGAACAGGAATAGAGGCTTATCCTTTGTTTCTTGTTTAGGATTGGGTTTCCAGTTCCTTCTAAAAAGTCTACTTCAGCTCTGTACTTCCTTAGCATCTCCACCTAAACTCTGAGATTTCATTCACTATTTATTTTATTTTTTCCTTCAATAGGAGTAGAATGCATATTAGTGACAGTATTGCCTTGCATGGGGTTAATTGATTAAAAAAAAATATTGTAGTTGTGATAGCATTTTTTTCATTTTGTCATTCAATTACCCCACATTATTCTGATATATAGAAATTTATATATCACATATTTCCATAATTATAAAACAAGCAGGAATCAACAAAATTAAACCAATATAATTAACTTGCGATAATCAATTGTGCAATTTCACATAATAATTATCAATAATTTTTTAATTGGGTATTTGCAGTTATAATTATAATCTTAAAATATTTAACAAAAATCATTTAACAGCAATATTTATATAAGTATAATCATCATAGGAATAGAAAAAACTACCCCCAAAACTCAAAATGATTATTAATTAAAACAATAAAAATATCAACATATAGTCATTAATTACATAAAGAAATGCCAGTCAAATTAATCCGCAATGAGATTTAATTAATTGTCCCAATCACAATACCCAAGTCCGGAGTTATTCATTTTGTGATAATATTTTTGGTCTATCAACCGCACTATTCAATTTGTTGATTTAAAATATCAGAAGTTTTCATTAGTTAATTTTTTTAAAAATTAATTATTAATTAGAATAAAACTAAATTGTTTCAAAATAATTATACTTACAGAATTTACATAAACTGATTCTAGTAATAAATGCAATAAAATACTGGAATCAATTTTCATTAAATACATCATTTGGAATGAAATTGCCTGGTAGTGAAAGTGAAAGTGAAAGCAATGCAGAAATGAAACATTCCTCACTGCCACTCAATTTAATATCTTCAGAATATGAATGAACATTTTGGAGTGATACTTATTTTTTATTCCAAATATTTACTCTATGAAATAAAAACATAATGAATTAATTTATTTGGCATTTATTTATATTAACACATGACTGTATGCTAAAACAAAAGCCAAGATGTTATGAAATAATCATTGGTAGATATAATTTTTATTAAGTCCAACTGATGAAAAAAAAAAAGAAGACAAAATGTCGGTTCAAATAGTGCAGAGGCAGAGAAAAAATATTTAAATTCCTTGATATAAAAATTGTTACCTTACAGAACAAAGAGGCACATGTTCTTTGTACAAATAACAAAAAAAAAAAAAAAATAGAGATAAAAAAATGAAATAATAAAACCTTGCAAAATCAAATACAAACCCTTAAAAATGAAAAATAAAAATATGACCCAATAATAATAATTTTTCTGATCTCCTTGCAAGGTATAAAAAGGGCATGAACAGAACTTATGCTGAAAGCAAAACCTGATTAATGATCCCCGACCCCACCCCAAAAAATATAGTCATGTGTATATTAAGGTGATATGAGGTAAAAAGCATTAAGTTCTTTGCTGATTATAAAGTGTGGCCACAGGGAATTTTGCTTTCTTTTCTATGCTTGTAATTGTTTTATTGAAGAAGAAATAGTTTTGTTGAAAAATGCACATATTCAAAGATTGCATTGTATAAAATGCACATTTTCCTGGGGATGTAAGAAATGTCTATGGATCTCAATATATATATATATATATATATATATATATATATATATATATAAATTAAAATTGATCATGTGTATATATATATATATATACATATTACCATTATTTACATATATTTATATATTAAAATTGCTCATATATGTATATATATATATATATATATATATATATATCTACAATTAAAATTGTTCTCATATATATAGCTACAATTAAAACTGTTGATATATATATATATATATATATATATATATATATATATATATATATATATATATATATGTAAGCAAATGTGTGGATGTAGATCCGACGGTGTGATGAAGATGTGGAAAAGACAAAGCAAAATCCGAATATGTGAGTTTACTGTTTTTATTTTGTTTTTGTTTTTGTTATTCTGTCGACGTCAGATGTTTCGGTCAAATAGACCTTCTTCAGGACATGGTTAATGGAGACATATTTATATTAGATTTAAGTTAGGTGAAGAGACGATATATACCGGACTGGTCAGAAACAGAAAAACTGTTTTCTGTTTCTGACCAGTCCTGTATATATCTAATATAAATATGTCTCCATTAACCATGTCCTGAAGAAGGTCTATTTGACCGAAACGTCTGACGTCGACAAAATAACAAAAACAAAATAAAAACAGTAAACTCACATATTCGGATTTTGCTTTATCTTTTCCACATCTTCATCATATATATATATATATATATATATATATATATATATATATATATATATATATATAAATATATATATATATATATACATACATATATATATATATATATATACATATATATATGTATATATATATATATATATATATATATATAAAAGAAAAAATGTTAGGCAAATGAATGACAAAGTGGAAAGAATCTGTTACACATTCTGTCTTTTAGAAGAATTTCATATTACAAAAGAAACATTTCTGTTGATGGAATTATATATGTTTAGGAGGGGGCAGATAATTAAACACTAGTACTGGTTATAATTATATACCAAGAGGAAATACTGAAGATGTCAGAATGCTGAAATTCAAAATGTTTAATTAAATTTAATTTATTTTTTCTCAGATGTTTCTGAACATGGAGTCTATCTGGCCTTATTCCTATGCTATTTCTTAAGCACTTTTATCCCACATTGTCATAGCAGAAAACCTGCCAAGGAAAATAGAATGTTGTAAAAAACTGGATGTAAATTTATTGTGGATGTTCTAGCAATCAAAGCCCTTTCTACACATTATTGCCTTAGTAAATTGCTTACTCTTTTAAATTAGCATTTTTTTCAATTGAAATTATTATCAAACTCCTTACGCTGAGTGACTAATGCTTTGAGTGTCTTGTTTTAATCTCTTTTGTCTCCATATAATCTTTTATTTAAATTCCTAGAGGTTTCTCCTATATATTCTTTATGGCAGTCAATACTCCTTTGAGTTTTATTTTATTATTTTATTAGTTATTACTTTTTAGTTTGATGAAGTCCTTCTAGAGGCTGAAATGCATTACAGAATTTATTTTTCACTTTATCCTTCATATATGTGACAATTATGCATGTGTATGTCAGAAATAAAGTTTAAAGTAATAAAATTATGTTGGATTAATAAATAAAACTCCATTACTTCTTTAGAAATACATTATATATATATATATATATATATATATATATATATGTGTGTGTGTGTGTGTGTGAAATGGACTAAGTCTGACAATTATTTTAATATATTTTCTGTTTATACATTCTTTTTATAGATGCAAATATTTAAGTAAATGCTCTGTTTATAATAAAGAGTATTAACAACATTTACCGGCCTGAATGTCCAAGAAATCTCAAATAAAAGATGTGTCCTTCAACAGGAATCAAGCCTATATGCTACATGGAACTGTTATTTGGCTTGATGTGCTATACTATTTATCTACAGATATGCTTTGGGCTGATATGATCATTCGAGAAAAATCATGGGATATTTGTTTTTTAAAAACAGTAATTTAACTTTGCCAACCAGACGCTTCGTCTATAGCTAAATGTTATAGCACGTCTGGCTGAATGAAGGTTCCGTGTAGGATACAGATTCAATTTCTCATGACATTCAGTCCGGTATATGTAATATATATATATATACATATATATATATATATATATATACATATATATGTATGTATATTCTGTTGTATGGATATTAGTTTGTAATCCTGGGTTTCATGCTTTTGGGATCATCAGACAAACTATATATATATATATATATATATATATATATAGCTACACTGTAATAGGAAATAATATATATTATGTTATTTATGCAATCAGAATAATTAGCAATATCTATTTTGGATTTTACAAGTACATAGGTACATATTTAACATAGGATATGGGAAACCTAGCTAGTTTACCAAGAGTATATAATTTAAAAATCAAGCTTATTTCTAGTAAATGTGATTCTTTTTTTTTTCAGGAAGGATATAGTGATGTCATTATTGTGTATTAGGTTGGTGGATAAATAATGTTGTTTTATATATATAAGTTGAACGTCAAAAAACGACATTATTTTTGCACCAACCTAATAATATGTTTGAGTTTCATGTATTCAGATATGAAGGTTAATATTCACAAACTTTGTGGAATAGAACAATTTTTTTTTTGTTTTGCCTTATGTAATATTGGAATATGATTAAAAAAAAAAAAAAAGATGTGAGATGTCTGTAGATCTTTCAGACAACAGTCATTATTTTGTCATCAGGAAAAACTAAAGCAGAAAGCAAAAGCTTAACTCCCTTCCCATGCCTTTTTGTAAAAAAAAAAAAAAAAAATGAAGAAAGAAATGAAAATTACAGTCATGAAACCATTTTTACATACATTCTTATTTAGACAGATATGCATTCATAGATGTACAACATGCTCACTGAGGCACATGTGATCCCATTCATGTATATACAAGCTTTTACATATACACACAAACATATGTATACAAGAACACATATAGACGTACATATATATATTCACACGCACACACTAATGCATATATAGTAAATATATAAGAATAGGATAATCTGGAAAATTTCGACATATTTTGGCAGATTAACTGGCATCATCAGAGAATATAATTTATTTCACAAAAACTAAAAAAGGATTCATGTTAAGCATCTGAATGATTGATTTTTAATTTGTTAGAAAAATGAGATTTTAATTAATTTTATATTTTTTTTTATCTATATATTTGTTTATTTTCAAGTTTACCTATCCCATAATTGTTTCACTTGTAAAATTGTATCCCATAATTTTTTCACTTGAAAATTAGTAGCAGCAGGTATAAACTGAAATAGTCTAACATATATATAGTAAATAACATAATGATTTTTAATTTGTTAAAAAAATGAGATTTTAATTAATTTAAAATTAGTTTTTTTTTTATCTATGTGTTTGTTTATTTTCAAGTTTACCTATCCCATAATTGTTTCACTTGTAAATTTGTATCCCATAATCTTTTCACCTGTAAATTAGTAGCAGCAGGTGTAAACTGAAATAGCCTGGTTGTATATTAAATGTAAGGAACCTTGTGTAATTTCTATCACTTTCAAATTCAATGCCTATGATCAATGATTAATATAAAACCAGGCTATATCAAAGGGAAAACTTATCTTAGCTGACACGTGCTGTCTTCTGAGGGTCTTTATTTTTGTGAGTGTGTTTTTGTGTGTGCATGTGTGAAGATGATGTTTTAGCATTAATCTAGATAAGCATCTAACTAAATGCTAAAACAATGTAGAATATGTAAACCTTGGAAACATAAAAAAATAATGATAAAAATAAAACTCAGTTGAAATCTACAATTGAAGCTAAAATCAAGCTTCAGGCGTGAATCACTTTTTTGTCTTGCTAATGTAGATCTGGTTTTTGGGAAATAAAACTTCTTATGACACTGGTTCATCAGCGAAATCTGTCAAATTGAAATTTTCCAAAATTGTCCTTTATATTTATTTACCGTTCCAAATCTGCATATACCGGCAGAGTCCAATAATGACATAGTAAAACTAAATACTTTTAGTGAATTTGCAAAGTAAAGCATTTTTCATTTATGTTTATTAATATTATAATTCATTTTTTTTCAGTCACTCTCTTTACTTTGTATGATGACATTGATTTTATGTAGTGATCAAAGATTTTTGTCACCACTGTACACACACATATGAACATATATTCATCCACACAGTATTATTTTTGTCTCATTGTTGTCAGTATTCAGAATTCTATCAATCTATCTCAATACACAGCTATATATATATATATATATATATATATATATATATATATATTAAGTCAAGTTTCAAGTGGGCAGTGACTGACCATGATTGCCAGTTTCATGCGCTTTCATGCAATCATCAGGATTGACCGCATGATGATTTTGCGACAAAACTGGCAGTTGTGGTCAGTCACTGGCCACTTGAAATTTGACTAAAAATATATTAAAGACCTGCCATTTTTATGGCATTGAGCACTATTTTCTTACAGTGTGCAATCTTAGGCAAACTCTTTTGGTAGACTCCTTATCTCTAATTATATATATATATATATATATATATATATATATATATATATATATATATATATACACACACAAAAAAGGGCTCAATACAAGAGTAGAGCAGTAGTTATTATAAAACTGTTACTTTGGAACATACAAGTTACCACTACAAAAATGCATATTTGTTTCAATGTCTAATTTAGACATCTCATCAGGTGGTTAAAAATATGCATTTTTTTTTGTGGTAACTTGTATGCTCCAATGTAGCAGTTTTATAATAAATAATTATATATATATATATATATATATATATATATATATATATATATATATATATATATATAACAGATTATATGATATATTTAGGTAGCAAGTATTCATCCAAACAAGTTTGATTAA
>OZ038479.1:67953528-67983528 GCA_964036315.1 Acanthosepion esculentum
GTGTGGACAAGAAATGTGTAAGGATTTCTTTGGGATTATGCATTTAACCTGTCTTGTTTTACTTCGAAAAAAAAATTCACATCAGGATTTCTTAATCATAGGATTATTCATTTAATAAATAATTTCAAATAAATTTTATTTCAAATAAATGAGGGATAAAGATAAAACCCAAATGTATATAGAAATCCTTTTCTTTCATTCATGAATATAAAAATTCAACCCTTATCTGACTATAGTTAGCATAAATCCTCTCTCACCCACAACATTATTTATCTGAAACTCCTGATTTTCCCACATGTTCTCTACAAGTTAAAATAAATATATATAAATTAACCTTCTTCTAAAGCATGTTTAATCATTCTGCTAGTTTTGATGATTAATTATAAGTTATTCATTCTTGTAAATTATTATCAGTGAGTCTATCTCCACTGAGCACCGTGTCAAAGCAATCCTTAGTTACCTTAGTTCAGACATATATTGTTTTATTAATGTAGTGAGTTTAGAAGCACTTCCTGTAAGGGCTGGGACCCTACACATAGGTGAAGATAAAGTTTCTTCTTAAAGCATGAGTTTTTAAATGTGTCAGTTAGCCTCTGCTACTACATACTTCCTCTACAGTCAACCGTGCTGCCATTCTGGCTTAAACTCACTGCATTAATAACAGCTGAAAATACTTGTTCCTTTAGAGAACTCCTTGCCATCCAAAAGATGATATTTAAATAACTTTATAAAATTAAGAGAAGAGAAAGACTGCTATTCATATTTATCACTTTAAATACTTCTCCAACACATACATGTGTGTGTTATTGTTTTTTAGATAAACTACAATGCAGTCTGATGTTTGAATAAATCTCCCCTATATTGGAGGTTCTATCATTTCTTGGTACAAACTATTTTGTGAGTTGTAAAATTATGGGAATACATTTAGCATCTATAGGTTTTGTTATAAAATGCATACCCACAACTGTAATATAAAAACTTGAGTACCACATTAAGTCAACACCCGTGCCTTTCAACCATCTGTAACAGTAAACATCTGCTGATTCACAATGTGGCCATGTTTGCTTCTTTTTTTTAAACTGGTGACTGTTATCTTATTTTTTTTAAACGAAAACTGAACAAATAAAACAAAAGTTACAAATAAAAACTCAACCAAGAACCTGTCACCAAGTTATATATATATATATATATATATATATATATATATATATATATATATATATATATATATATATATATATATATATATATATATGTCACTTGTAATATCACTAACCTCTGGTATATTTTTCTGATAAAGTTTTTCAAGAAAAAACATAGAGAGAAAAAAGAGTGGGAAACAGATGAATTGATAGAGAGAGGGAAGGTTAAATGTTTTTCAGTAGTGACATTATTTGAGGAATGAGTGGTCGGTGTAAAAAGGGAGAAAGAGAAAATAGAAATAAGATTAAAAGAGAGAGAGAGAGAGACAGAGGGGGTTGTTAAAATTGTTGACCAAAATGCTGGGGTTAGGGGGAAGGAGAAAAAAAAACGTGTCATATCCTTTTTTTAATAAAAAATACAAACAAACACTAAAAACGCTTTTAAAAACGATTATAATTGATTTCAGTTTGTTTTTGTGCTGATTGGCAATTCCAGTTTCTAGTTGGAGCCCAATTTTACGAATCTAAATTTGTTATCAGAACTTTTTCTTGGAAAACATTTCTTTGCCTAATAATTGATCAATTCAGTATGTGTACACGTGCATAGTAATGACCAATTTGCAGTGAAATAATTTTTCTAACTTTTTTCAAGGTGTGTGCTGTGTGTATATAATCAGAATATAAAACTAAGTAAAATATAATTACAATTTAAAATAAAATGTATTGTAGCAGTAATGAATCGATTACGAAAAAATAAACAAAAATCTCTGAAAATCACAAATACGGGTTCAGAACTCCGGATTTAGGAAGTCAAAAAAAAGACAATTTCCTAAAGTTATCTGCCCCTGGACTTGGTTATTCCCCCTTAAGCAGTAAATTGCATATTATATGATATAGTAGCGAGATCACTTTCGTCACGTAAAATAAAAGTAATAACAAGTATTAGTTTTGTCATTTGGTATTCTTGTCATTTCAAGATACATCGTGAGTGCTTGTATATATATATATATATATATATATATATATATATATATATATATATATATATATATATATATATATATATATATATATATATATGGTACTTGTGGGTTATCTGTTGGCACTTTTTAAAATGCCTTTCATGTGGGTTATCTGCTGCCATCTTTTAATTTACTTATTGGTGATCTTTTATAAACTAAGATGTAGTGTTTAAAATGTTTTTAAATTAATTGTTTTTCTTTTTTTCCTTTCAGACTGCAAAATGAATCTTTGGGGTAGTATATTTTTACACATTTGTATTTGTGCAAAAGTTGGAAAATTAATTTAAAAAGTGGCAACAGATAACCCACAAGTACCATATATATATATATATATATATATATATATATATATGGTACTATATATATATACATATATATATATATATATATATATATATATATATATATATATATATATATATATATGTATACACACACACATATAAATATATATCTATATGTGTATATACTGTTACATGTTCAGGCAAATCTCTATTTAGAGCAGTATATATATATATATATATATATATATATATATATATATATATATATATATATATATATATATATATGTATATATATATATATATATATATATATATATCAGATTATGCATATATCTATAATTATAAATGACTGCACATGTACAAGTGTGTGTATGTATATGTGTATATATATATATATGTGTATGTATATATATATGAACTGAATGAAAATATACATGCTTATATATATATATATATATATATATATATATATATATATATATATATATATATATATATACACACGCACCCACACCCACACACACACACAACTATATTTTCATCTAGTCTTTCATATGATTTATACATTCTGGCATTCAAGTGTATGAATTTGTGTATGTGGGTATATATACACATACACAACTACATATACATGGATATATAGTATGTATATGTATATAATTGGCTTAATGAATCAAAAGATATATATTGTTACTCTCTTTCTCACTCAATCTCTCAATGCGAACAATCTATTGAAGTTTTCCCCTTTCAGTTGAATTTTATTCAATCCCATAATGCCATTCTTGAATTTTTCGATCCCATGATGTCATTCTTGAATTTTTCAATTCCATAATGCCATTTTTGAATTTTTGCCTGAGATTTATAAAGGACTCTTTTTTTTTTTTTTTTACCTCCCTACTTTATTTAAAAACAACACACCCACACACATAAAAATAGGTGATTTACTGTTATCATTTTTGTCACCTCTGTACCACCTTTATTCTACTGTTTCTTTCTTCTTTCATTCAGTCATCCTTTTGTCATTAAAGTCATAATAATCAGAGGCTTCTCTCTCTCTCTTTTTCAAATGTGTTTTGCAATTTTTTCCCTATTTTTCTCTCCTTTACTTATACTTTCTATTCTTCTCTTTCTCTTATATTCTTTCTCTCTTATTTTTCTTGTTCCTCTTTGTTGTAATATAGATAATTATATGTATATATATATATATATATATATATATATATATATATATATATATATAATTATCAATATTATTATTGTTATTCCGGATTGATTATTGGTTATTAGTCAATAGCATATGTTTTTGTTTTATACATAGTTATTTAAAAAATTGAAAATGTCATGTTATTTTTTTTAGTTTATTTTAAAAAATGTTTTATATTAATTCCAGGTATTTTGGGCATCAATTTTGTAAATTGTATTTTATTAATACAAATAAGGTCCTTTTTCCTTATCAAAAGGATATATAAAAAAGACAAAAAAGATAATCTTTATTTTTTCCATATTCATTAAAATGAATATTATCAGATAGATGATAATGAAATTCTGTTAAATATTTTTCCTTTTCAGAAAAGAATACATTTTATTTTCATTTCTTTCCCTTTCATATGAAGTCATTTTTGTTTTGAGTTCATGTTGGCTAAAAAGTTTTTTTTGTTTTTTTTTTTATTTCTGTTGGATTAAAATGCTTCCTTTTCAAAGTTCACTCATTTTCTTTCTCATTTCTTAAAAATGACAGAGCCATTTGAGAAATGGAAAGAAAGGTTTAGAAAGCCCTTTTTCTTTCCATTTTATAATCTCTTCTTTCATAAAAAAGAAATTATTATGATTTTTAAAAATTCTTGTTTCATATTTTTTTCCTTTTTCATTCAGTTACATTGCAATGAATTTTTATTTTTTGTTTTTATTTATCCTTCTTGTTTAGTTTTATTAGTCACTTTTTCTTCCATCTTTTTTCATTTTTCAGCTTGTTCTTTGCTTTTTCATTATATTTTCTTTTTAATAAACATCAACCACTTTTTAGCCTGTACATTTTTATCAGCAAGAAATCATTTTCTCTCCTTCAACCATCAATGTTTACATTCTGATTTCTTCTTCAGTAGATCAGACATTGCCTTTAATTTCTCTTTAAAAATCCTTTGAGAGGAAAAATTTAGATCCCTTTATGTTTTTTAAAATCATTTATGCTTTGGGTATTTTTTCTTTCTTTTTCATTCATTGGTTTTATTCAACTTTCTTTTCTTGTATTTATTCATTTTCTGATTTTCTTTCATTCAAGTGTGACTTAAAAACATTTTTAGAAAGACAAAGAAAAAACCTCTGAAATGATTTCTTGCTTGATATATTTTGTTAAAAAAACCTTTCCCTTCAACCAGTTTTCTTTTCTTTTTTTCTTCCTTTTTTTTTTCACCAGACTTCACATTTTGTTGAAGGATTCATTTCAGATGTGAATGGACAGTCAAAGACTGAAGAGAAGGCTCTAGAATTTGAGACGGCACCAATGACCCTGAAATTAAACAAAATAAATGCAAAACTTAATTTTTGCCAATTCAGTTATTCTTTTTTATATATTTTACTATTTCACAGACAAGAAAGTTTTTCTTGCTTATGTTTAAAAAAATATTGCAAAACTGAAATTTTGAATAAATTTGGTAAAATAAACAGGTGGCAATCTCATTAGTGAATTTTAATTCTAAAAGTACACAACAAATATTCTGAGACCGACATGTGATGACACTCAGAAAAAGATATTATCAATAAGAACATGCAAGCCATGAACAAAGAATACAGGAAATAAAATCCAAATGTTTAATTCACATAAATAATATCCTTTAAAAAATTAATGGACATTAAAAAATGTTAAAAATATTTTCAAATCTGTTTTATTTAAGAATTTAATGAGCAAAAGTAGTTGAATTGGATACATGGTAGGAATTTGGGGGAATATATTTTTTATTTGGAAAATTTCTTTTCATTAAAACATAAATTTTAATGAGAACTGAAGACTGAATCCTAACCTGGCTTTTCCAGGAGCAAAATGGTCCGTAAGAATATGGTGCCATATTCCTTCTTTGGTCCATCCTGAACAGTACATCTAAATTTAGAAATGAAAAAAAAAATGATTGACAATTAAGTACAAAGGAAAAATATATTTTTTAAAAAATGAGTGACAAATTTATAAGTACAAAGGAAAAATATATTTTTTAAAAAATGAGTGACAAATTTATAAGTACAAAGGAAAAATATATTTTTAAAAAAATGAATGACAAATTTATAAGTACAAAGGAAAAATATATTTTTTAAAAAATGAGTGACAAATTTATAAGTACAAAGGAAAAATATATTTAAAAAAAATGAGTGACAAATTTATAAGTACAAAGGAAAAATATATTTTTAAAAAAATGAGTGACAAATTTATAAGTACAAAGGAAAAATATATTTAAAAAAAATGAGTGACAAATTTATAAGTGCAAAGAAAAAAGACATGTTTTTTGTAAAAAAAAAAATACAAATATATTTTTCAAGATTTACAGTTATGAAGAAAAACAGAAAATTAATTTTGATGTCCTATTGTTTTACCCACTTTTGGTAGATTGGATATAAATTATGGCAACAGTACTCCACTTTGAATCTGATCTGGCTCTTGTAAAGGTAGAAGATAGAAGGAAGAGCCATGTACTTATAGAAGCAGTACAGGAAACTGACCATTTTTCCATCATCTTTAGCAATAGATCGTATATATGACCTCCACTTGAGGTTTGGGTTGTGTTTAAGTCTGAATAGACACTCAAGGCCCCCCCTGAGGGAACATCCATTCATCGTGATTGTTCAGGGTCCGATTGGTGATGATGGAATGTAACTAGTTTGGTTTTTGAGGCATTGAATGTAACCAGCCAGTTTTTCCTCCCACTGAGATATTTGGGCTCGGTCAGAGAAGAGATGAACTGCCAGTCTCTGGTTGTCTAGAGTTTTAGAGGTGCATCCATGTACCAACGTATCATCAGCAGAGATATTCACAAATGACTGGAGTATACTCTTAGGCAAATCATTTATATAGAGTAATAAGAGGGCTGGTCCAAGAAGCGAACATAGGTGTATGTCTGCATTGATTGCTGGGGGTCCTGGACGTCTGGCTGTTAACAACTACCTTTGCAACAACCCTTTATGCTACACCTTGTCAAAGATTTTGAAATATCTAATGCGATCGTTCTTGATCGTCTTATATTGTTTTATTAAATATTTATATTTATAATTATAAATTATTGTTTTTTATACAGAAAATTATTTTTTATTATTTTATTTTTATTTTTTATTATTTTATTTTTATATTTTATTTATTATTTTTATTTTTTTAATATTTTTAATTTATTTAATTTTTTATTTTTTTTATTGATTTTTAAATCAATATAGTTATTGTTTTTTTTATAGAATCATAATATAATTATTTATTATAAATTAAATATTTATTTAATATCATCCTATATTGTTTTATTAAATATGCATATTTATAGTTATAAATTATTTTTTTTATACAAAATTATTTTTTTATTATGCTATTTTTATTTTTTATTTCTATTTTTTTAATATTTTTTATTTTTCATTTTTAATTTTTTTTATTGTTTTTTAAACCAATACAGTTATTGTTTTTATAAAATCACAATATAATTATTTATAATTATAAATTAAATATTTATTTAATATCATCCTATATTGTTTTATTAAATATTTATATTTACAATTTTAAATTATTGTTTTTTATACAAAAAAATATTTTTTTATTTATTTTATTTTTTATTTGTTATTTTTCTTTTTGTAATATTTTAATATTTTTAATTTAAAAAAAATATTTTGTTGCTTTTTAAACCAATATAGTTAAATATAATATAATTATTTATAATTATAAATTAAATATTTATTTAATATCATCCTATATTGTTTTATTAAATATGCATATTTATAGTTATAAATTATTTTTTTTATACAAAATTATTTTTTTATTATGCTATTTTTATTTTTTATTTCTATTTTTTTAATATTTTTTATTTTTCATTTTTAATTTTTTTTATTGTTTTTTAAACCAATACAGTTATTGTTTTTATAAAATCATAATATAATTATTTATAATTATAAATTAAATATTTATTTAATATCATCTTATATTGTTTTATTAAATATTTATATTTACAATTTTAAATTATTGTTTTTTATACAAAAAAATATTTTTTTATTATTTTATTTTTTATTTGCTATTTTTCTTTTTGTAATATTTTTAATATTTTT
This sequence comes from Acanthosepion esculentum, assembly GCA_964036315.1. Classification (NCBI taxonomy): domain Eukaryota; kingdom Metazoa; phylum Mollusca; class Cephalopoda; order Sepiida; family Sepiidae; genus Acanthosepion; species Acanthosepion esculentum. The sequence continues at coordinate 67,961,260 of OZ038479.1, forward strand.
AATTTAAAAAAAATATTTTGTTGCTTTTTAAACCAATATAGTTAAATATAATATAATTATTTATAATTATAAATTAAATATTTATTTAATATCATCCTATATTGTTTTATTAAATAAAGAATTCTTTACCTGGGCAAAGCTGACATAGAAGAGTTGAGCTGGAGTTAGATCAATTCCAGGAAGAGGTTTTTCTTCTCCATGCTCTTCAGTCCATAATAAATATGCCTGAAAAATATCACAGAAATGTTTTAATGCAGTGAGCAGGGGCAGATATGTTGAGCCCCAGCATGAATCTCACAGCAACAATATTAATAATAGCCATACCTGCACCTGTTATTTGTACATTTATTTGTATATTAGATGCATTTTATGAACAGACTGCACCAAATATATGAGAAATTGGTTTAATATTAGAAGTACCAGTGAAAATTTCACAGTTCTTACACTTCAATTTCTCAAGTTGATGATTGAATATGCTCATACTGAGTTCTGCAATAATCAAATATCTGTCTAAATTCCCATATCGCATCGTTAAATATTTGAGCTTAACAACTTTAACAAAACATTGCAATAACAATCATAAATATGAATTCTGGGCGTTATTTTAGAACGTATAGGATTACAAATGAAAAGGTTTAAAACTGAAAACCTTTTACATTTCACTAAAAAAGACGTTAAACAAGTCTATCTCCCCATCTATTTATTTATTTTTCTTTCTTTCTTTCTTTCTTTCTTTCATTCTTTCTTTCATTCTCTCACTGTCTTTTTCCCTCTTTCCATGTGATCAAAATGGAATAGTCCATTGTCCATGGGATATTGGCAGAAGACTTTAAACAATTCTTTCTTTCTTTCTTTCTTTCTTTCTTTCTTTCTTTCTTTCTTTCTTTCTTTCTTTCTCTCTCTCTCTGTCTTTTCCCCTCTTTCCATGTGATCAAAATGGAATAGTCCATTGTCCATGGGATATTGGCAGAAGACTTTAAACAATTCTTTCTTTCTTTCTCTCACTGTCTTTTCCCCCCTTTCTATGTGATCAAACCAGAATTGTCCGTTATCTATGGGATATTGGTAGAAGACTTTAAACAATTCTTTCTTTCTTTCTTCCTTTCATTCTCTCTCTCTCTCTCGCTCTCTCTCTCTCTCTCTCTGAAGCCAAGTAGTACATTTTCCCTCCTTTCACACGATCTAAATGGAATAATCCATTATTTATAGGGTATTGGTAGGAATTGTTAAAAAATCTTTTTCTTTTTTTCTTTTTTCTTTCTTCATTTTTTTTTTTACTGAAACCAAGAAGTGTCTTTTCCCCTCTTTTCCTATTTGAAATTTCTGAACGAATTTTACTTCTTTCGTTAATGACTGAAGAAAATAATGGCAAGTTCCGCAACAATAAAATACCTGTAGAAATTCACCCATCACATCGTTAAATATTTGAGCTTAAACAACTTAACAAAATATTGCAATATCAATCATAAATATGAATACTGCAGATTATTTTAAGAAGTAAGGGGACACAAATGAAAAGATTTGAAATTGACAACTTTTTCCATTTCACCGAAACAGACATTAAACTTCTATCTTCCCTTCTTTCTTTCTTTGATTTTCTCCCTGAAGTAGCATCTCTGATATTTCCAAAAGGTATAGTCCATTATTTATGAGGTACTGGCTGTATATTTTAAACACTTTCTTCCTTTTTTGTTTGTTTCTCAGTGAAATGAAGTAGTGTTTCCACTATGTTGTTTCCACACAATCAAAATGGAATAGTTCATTATCTATAAGGTATTGCCAGCGTGTAACAGTCATAATAAAGTAGAGAGGAACAAACAAAGTTTTAATAAGCCATTTATTCCTATTATTAAGATTTATACAGCTGAGAAATATCATTTACAATAAGAAATTCTTGATAACTCTCAGGAGATGTTTATAGTGAAGCGTGTAGAAATGATATACGTTTATCTCCAATTAGTAGAGACGTCTAGATCCATATGTCAGTTTACACTGTACCTATGATTGAGCACTGACATCAACACAATGTGGGATATAGCCTACAGTGTGCAGAAATGGTGGGGAAGATGATGGGATGGCCCTGGGTATCCATAACAGGAAGCATCCAATCAAAGAGTAAAATAAAAATTTAATTTAAATTTAATTTGAATAAATTATGTTTCATCTGTTTTTACATATTTAAAATGTCTCTCTTTCTCTCATTTCTCAGTACTAGACCCTATAGGCCCCTGTTACTTCTTAGGAGCCCAGAATCAAGTAGTTGGCCTTGGATATCACCAAACATCACTAAACCTCAACATGTCACTGGCTGTAGTGATCCAAGTGATCATGGTTGTATATAACAACATGCTATGTTGAGTTTGTAGCAAGTGATTTTCCTAAGGACTGGTGTTCGCTATTAAATATTATGATTTTATATTAAATATATACGATTTTAATCTTTATTCTTTTTGTTTATGTTGTGAATAGAATACTGTTTTGCGTGACATATAACAAGAAAAAAAAATTAAAATTTTTAGTTGATTTTGAAAATGTAATGCCTGTTGTGCATCATAAAATCTCCAGTCTTGTAGGCCATAGTTTGCCTGTCGCTGTTTTCAATATCGCTGACTTATAATTTTCTGTTTTTTCTAAATCTTTGAAAATCGATTTGTTTTCAATCAAAAACTACAGATTTTAACTAGTGTTGACAGCTTACACAAAGTTATATTAAAAAAATTGGGTTTTTACAAACTTATGAAATCATTGAAAATAGAGTTGAAATTGACACAAAATATGCTAATTTCAATTGCTTTTGTACCTTAAAAACCGTTATTTTAAAATGTTTGAAAACATTTAAAAAAACCCTGAAATTATTGAAAATCGATTTGTTTTCAATTGAAAACAGTTGATTCTAACACGTTTCGACAGCTTACACGAAGTTATATTAAAAAAAAATTGGTTTTCAAAAACTTATGAATACATGGAAAATGTGATTGCTGGAGATGTCATTTTATGCAAACCATCACATTTTTTCATAACTTAAAGAATATTAATTTAAAAAGTTATTTAGTGTTTGAAAACATTAAAAAAACCCTAAAATTATAGAAAATTGATTTGTTTTTGTTCAGATACAATGGAAAACAATTGATTTTAACAAGTTTCAACAACTTACACAAGGTTATATTAAAAAAATTTGTTTTTTACAAACTTATGAAGTCATTGAAAATAGAGTTGAAATTGATGCAATTTAACCCAATTTCAATTACTTCGGATATCTTAAACACCATTATTTTAAAATGTAATTTTGGTGTTTGAAAACCCCTAATATTTTTGAAATTGATATGTTTTTGATGGAAAACTATAGATTTTAATAAGTTTCAACAGCTTACACAAAGTTATTTTAAGAAGAATTTGATTTTTACAAACTTATTTAAAATGGGCTAATTTCTTCAAAGGTGCTTGTTCCACAGCTGGGGTACAGCAAATGGAAGCACATTTGCAAATAAAGTGGTAAAAAAAATGAAAGAGTAGTAATATGCAGTCAGGGAAAAATAAGAGGAAATAATGTGTGCCTGTAAAAAAAATGAGTGTGTCAAAACAAAAGGTTGTTTTCTCCTTGACACCACTATTATTTTAACTACCTTAACTCCTTGGTAATAATTTATTGTTTTAAAAAATGATAATTAGAATTTTAATAAAACCTAAACATATAATGAAAATGAATTTATTATTTTATTTTTTTTTGTTCTTAAGAATTTACAAGAAAAATATTAAACATCAAATAGTTAACAACATGTAGCGAATTGGTAACCCTTGGGGACAAACCTGTTAACAAATTGGTGAACACAATATGAACTTGTAATACTTGATTATTTAATATACATCCAGGAAAACTATTCTCAGCAGTTTTGGTAAGATTTAAGTAAACAAAAACAATTCTTTCTTTTACATTTCAATGTATTAAAAAAATTCATTTTCAACTCACCACATATGCAGCCCGAAGACCTCCATTATCAGCAATGTTTTCGTCTAGTGTCATGTCACCATCCACCTGGAAAAAGGGGAATAACTCATCAAAGCAAATTATCATCTTTAAAAAACAGATCTCTCAATTGAAATATATATATATATATATATATATATATATATATATATATATATATATATATATATCCAAATGCAGGATTGGTGTATACAGAATAAATTCTAATAACCAAAAAATACTGTTCTTAAAAGAGTGCTCAATACAGAGTAGAGCAAATATAATTTATTTGAAAATTATAACATAAATATGTTATAAAATCACTACAAAAATAATCATTTTGTTTCAACACTTCTGGTGTCTTATTAAGTGATGGTGTTGAATGTAGAATAAAGAGTTTTAAAAGGTTCAAATTGACCAAACACCCCTCGATAAGGGAAAAGCTGTTACATAAGCTACAATGACCAATCAAAATACAAGTATATGAGAATTCAAAAAACTTGACAACGAACTTTGGTTATAATAATTAATGCCTTAATGTTAGGGTTAGACTAAAATAGAAATCATTCTAACTAATTAATATTAAATTTTACTATAAAATTGGAAATTAAAAATTACCAATTTTAAGTTTAAAATTTAATCTGTATTAAGTTTAAAATATTATAAAATTATTTAAAGAAGAAACTGAGGAAAAAATACATATATTTTATCATTTAATTTGTTTTAATTGAAAGGCCAAAATCTCAGAATAAACTTTAATCTAATGGGAATGTAAAGCTTCATTACAACTTAGATATATTTGAAGTGGTGATATAAGTAGGGGAGGGTGAAATCTTGCCAAAGACAATACATACAGAATCAGTTCACCCTGAGCAAGGGGCTACTGGGATTGAAAGAGTGAAAGAGAATGAGAAGATTTTAGAAGGATCCAGAAACCCAATCCTGAACAGGAAACAAGAGATTAAAATATATTTCTGTAATTTTGGGAATGTACGCTAAAAAGGAGAAAGAAATTGTCTTGGATATTTTTTGTTCGCCTTATTCGAAGTTGGGTGGGAGCCAGAGATAAAATAAACAGGCAAAAAAAACTTTTTTGTTAATTTGACTAAATTTTGTGTTGTAGGGCACTAAAAATTCACTCGATATAGGTCATTTTTACAAACAGTTTCAAATTAAACCGTTTTATTGCTTACAGCATTAATTTCTACAAGATCCTAATGACTTTCCCAGCAAAAAGAGGCCAAGAAAGCAACTATCATCTAAAAATAAATGATTAAATGTGTGAATTTTGATTAAGTTCAAACGATCATAATTTGACAATTATTTGGAGTTATGACAACATTAGACCAGTTCTGAAATCCTGTGATTTTGGACGAGATATTGCACCAGGAAAATATGTATAATTCTCCAGTATTTATCTTACATGTTTATAAATCTACCATTTGCCCTTGGTTTGAATATTGCTGGTCTGGTGCTCTTGCTATATATTTACAGATTCTTGATAAAATCCAAAGAAGAATCTGCAATGTTATTGGTTCTGAGCTGGCATCTTTGCGCCAGTTCCTTTCTCCATTGCTGTAACATAGCTTTCCTGTGTCTTTTCTATAAATACTTTCATGGTAATCATTCTGATGAACTTTCTGCAACGATAACCAGACTTTATGAATTTAAGTGCAGTACTAGATTAGCAGCAAGGTCTCATGCTTTTACAGTCGAAATGCCTAGATATAACCATAAGTTGTATACTAACAGCTTTTTTTGTCACACTTTGAAATGCTCTTCCAGCTTCTTGCTTCCAAGTCAACTTTGATCTTCAAAAGTTTAAATGTAATGTCAACTGCTATCTTCTGTTTGCTTAATCCTGTTCTTTTATTGTTCTCTCTCCTTTAATAATGTTTTCCTTTTTGTTATATCCTTTCATTTACTTTCCCACCATTGTAATAATTCTTTTATTGTTCTCTCTCCTTTAATAATGTTTTCCTTTTTGTTATATCCTTTCATTTACTTTCCCACCATTGTAATAATTCTTTTATTGTTCTCTCTCCTTTAATAATGTTTTCCTTTTTGTTATATCCTTTCATTTACTTTCCCACCATTGTAATAATTCTTTTATTGTTCTCTCTCCTTTAATAATGTTTTCCTTTTTCTTATATTCTTTCATTTACTTTCCCACCATTGTAATAATTCTTTTATTGTTCTCTCTCCTTTAATAATGTTTTCCTTTTTGTTATATTCTTTCATTTACTTTCCCACCATTGTAATAATTCTTTTATTGTTCTCTCTCCTTTAATAATGTTTTCCTTTTTGTTATATTCTTTTATTTACTTTCCCACCATTGTAATATAGCTTCCATGTGCCTTTTCTATAAATACTTTCATGGTAATTGTTCTGATGAACTTTCCTCAATGGTACCTAGACTTCATGAATGTAAGTGTAGTACTAGATTGCCAGATAGGTCTCATCATTTTGCAGTTAAAATGACTAGATGTAACTGTACATTATGCTAGCAGTTTCTTTTTTTGCACTTCTCACTTGTGGAACTCTTTTCTGGCTTCTTGCAGTCCAGTTAACCTTGATCTTTAAAAATTTAATTGCAATGTCATTCATTATCGTCTTCATTCTTGTTCTTTTATTGTCCTCTCCTCTTGATAGTAGTTTATCTCATATTCCTAACACTCAGTAAGTAACACTTGCGTCCTAGTGGCTTTATTGCCTTGTTTGGGGTGAAATGATTAAAAAAAAAGAAAAAAAAATGTTCCAAAAATATCAAATGATTCTGAGACTTTCAGACAAGACAAATCACTTAGAAATGCTCCAAATATACCAATCTTCTTGTGAGTGGTCTATGTGGAGATGATTTTCAACAAAATGTGACTTACGTTTAAATTTTCCACTTTGTATGAGCTGTATGTCCTTCTGACACATTGTGTAGTGATGTTAAATTTCTTTGCAGTTTCTGGGTCCCACCAATTTCTTAGCTGACCCTTTCCATCATAATGCATACCTGAAGGTGAAAGATGCAATGGAATCAGTGTGATAAAGGAAAAGAAAATCTATTAGGTTGAGTAATAAATAATTCACGTTTTTGTTTATCAAATTTATTCTTAAAACAAAAAAAAAGGTGACCTCTTGGTGATATAAGCTTGGAAGTGTGGGTATTGTAATGGATAATGGCTCGGAATTGTTAATTGGCGAGCTGAGTTCCAATTCCTGTTGGGTTCGTTATATTCACTTACATGCAGCTACCCTTCACAAAGGTATGGATCCATGTCTTTTCCTCCCAGCTATGGGTTAATTAATAAGACTTGTATTGCTAAACCATTATTATCTCAAAAAAATTATTGTGTAATCATAATGCAACAATTATTGGCGTTAGGACAATATTAGACCAATTCTGAAATTCTGTGACTTTCGGATTAGATATCACACATAGCAAAAATATGTAAGATTCACCAAATATCTTACATATTTATAAGTCTACAATTAAGCCTTGCTTGGAATATTGCTGCTACATCTGGTCTGGTACTCCTGCAATATAATTAGAGATTCTTGATAAAATCTAAAGAGTCTGCAATGTTATTGGTCCTGACCTGGCATCTCAGCTTCAGTTCCATTCCCACTGCCGTAACATAGCTTCCGTGTGCTTTCTCTATAAATACTTTCATGGTAGCTGTTCTTATACAAGCATAATTTTTGCCTGAATTTCTGGAATGAGGAATTATCATTATTTACATGACTTATATTCGGACTATAGTTCTCATCTTTGTTGTTTTCAAAATGTTTTGGTTGTTGTACTCTCTGGCCTTCATTAGGTATATATAAATCTGCGTGACCTACACAGAATTCTGAACTGAACTCTTTATTCAATCTATGGGGATAGACTGTTCTCATTCCACTGCTCATGTCTAGCGGGGATAACACGTCTAGTTCTTATTTTTAGTACTGTTCAGTTATTGCTCACTCCATTTTCCCTGAGTCCAAGTACACACTACCTGGCCTAGGGATTGAACTCACAATTACTATATTACTAAATTCACTAACTAATATTGTAATCCACTAAGCTATTGTCCTTGTGATAAAACAACAAAGATGAGGACAATAGTCCGAATATAAGTAGTGTAAATAATGTAATCACAGATTCAAACTTGACATCTGTAAATAATACCTAAGTCCAGTAACCCTTATTCTGACAAAATCATTATTTTTTGATTCAGTTGAGAATAGAAAATCAAATGAATGCTAAGCCACAAAAAAGTGTAAGAAGATTTAATGAATCTATAAAAAAGGTCCAATGAATGCTAATCTGCAAAAAATCTATGGTCTAATGAATCTATAAAATCTATTAGCATTCATTAGAACTTCTTAAAGCTTTAATGAATGCTAATCTATAAAAGGTCTAAGAAGGTATAATGTATGCTAATCTATAAAGAAGGTCTAAGAAGGTCTAATGAATGCTAATCTATAAAATAGGTCTATAAAATGGGGTCAGAACACTATGACAGTGTAAAAATAGGTTTTAATACCAGAAATATATTTTTGTAAAAAGTCATTACCATCAATGAATTTAAAAAAAAAAATTATTATCAGCAATACATTTTTGAAAATATTACCAGCAATAAAAATCAAAAGAAAAAAAAAGGTCAGCATTAAGTAACCAGTTGAGGTTGATATGTCGTAAAATAAACCAAACCAAACCAAAAACATTTATATACACTTTAATGGTTTGCATAATATTCTTTTGACAAAGTTTATCTGTTGACAAATTTGGCTTAATTTAAATAAATTCAATTTCATCTCTCTTTAGCTTATGAACATGTCTACCTAAATTGGAAAAAGAAAAAAGAAAATGGCTGTATAATTCTCCTTTGGTCGTTTGCTTGTATGTGATTGTTTTGGGGGTGATGACCTACCTCTGATACCAAATGCGTGAGTTATTTCATGACCTATGACGGATCCAATGGCTCCAAAATTCAGTGCCCTTCAAAGAAAGGTAAAAAAAACAGTTAGCTGAGTTCAAATACTAGATGAATAAATTTTCATTCACTTTGTGCTAATGCTCTCAGAAAAAGCATTAATCTCTTGCATTAGCTATAGATTTATAATTAACATCAGAATAAGAGAGCTGAAATTTCTAGGATGCATAATGAGGAAAGAGGGTTTGGAAAATCTGACAGAGGACAGATTGAAGGCAAGAGGGACAGAGGAAGACAATATATAACATAGTAAGCTTGAGCAAATGGATGGCAAAATAGGGTTTAGGAGAGATAACAAAAGGATAAAATTTATTAAAGGCTACAAAATGACAGGAAATTGTGGAGAGTCATGATCACCTACATTCTGAGGGGACATGGCACATGAAGAAGAAGCAGGGCAAAATGGGCTAGGAGAAAAAAAATAAAACCCCACTCCACCGTCTTTTTTAAGGACAATCATAGCAGTATGCAGTTTGCAAATATAGGCTGTTCCAATAACTTTGACCAATTTTAAATGTGAATTAAGTTTAAGCGTCTAATGATTTTTTTCTTTTTCTTTCAGATTTGACAACTTAAGTCTTTGGCAATTTCAACTATGGAAAGATTAACAGTCAAACAACGAAGCTTATTACGAAAATGGCCGTTCAAATTTATAAATATACGGCCCAATGATTCCGCTAGCAAAAATATGCACACCAAACAGCGACCTTTTGTGGATGCAGTGGCTTTTCCACAATCTTCCTTGGATTTTCATCAGCACAAATGAGACAATTCTGCTTATTAATGAATCCACCAAGATGAAAATGGGCTTCATCACTAAAGAGGATTTTTTGCGAAAAATCTTCATCAGCTTGTCTTTGCTCATGCACCCAATTGATGAATGTACGGCGCTCCAAATGGTCAACAGGTTTCAGTTCTTGTGTCAGTTGAATGTTGTGTGTAGAAACAAAACTTTTGTGAAAATTTGATGTAACATTGTTGTGGAGAGGTTCAATTCCTGTGCACAAGGATGAATAGAGGGGTCTGGATTTTCGGCCACATTCTCTTGCACTGCTGTTTTCAGTTGAACGGCGCAAACGAGCATGCAGTATTGTTTTCACATCTGCCACTGAACCAGTTTGTTTGAATTTATGAACAATTTTTCCAATTGCATTCGCAGTTGGTTGATTATGTTGACCAAAGAAATTGTGAAGTGAGTGAAATGCATTTCTGTTTGACCGTCCATTTTCGTAATAGGCTTCGATAACTTTAACACGTTGTTTGATTGTTAATCTTTCCATGGTTGAAATTGCCAAAGACTTAAGTTGTTAAATCTGAAAGAAAAAGAAAAAAATCATAAGACGCTGAAACTTAATTCGCATTTAAAATTGGTCTAAGTTATTAGAACACCCTATATTAAGCAAAAAGGAAACTGTGGAGAGCCATAACTGTCTACCTCTTGAAGGATTTAAAAATTATTTATGCTTTTGTAAAAGGCCTTTAAATTGTTAACTAATTAATTTAAACTAATTCAATATCTTATTGCAATCTCTCCGACACTTTTAGCTTCACTGTATTGCAGTTACTCTATTTCATTGTCTTATTTTATCTTTTCTTATCTTATAAGATATTCATATATCTTATTATTATATTATTATTATTATTATTATTATTATTATATTATTTTATTTTATATTATCTTATATTTTATATTATATTTTACCATATTTTAATATATTTATTATTTTTATATTATTTTATATTATATTATTATTATTATATTTTATATATAATAATAATATTATATTATTATATTATATTATATTATATTATATATTAATTATATATATTATATTATATTTTATTATATTTATATTATATTTATTATTTTTATATTATTTTATCTTATATTATTATTATATTATATTTTATTATTTTTTATATTATATTTATTATTTTTATATTATTTTATATCATTATATATTATTATTATATTATTATTATTATATTATATTTATTATATTTTTATATTATATTTATTATTTTTATATTATTTTATATTATATTATTATTATATTATATTTTTATATTATATTTATTATTTTTATATTATTTTATATTATATTATTATTATATTATATTTTATTATATTTTATATTATATTTATTATTTTTATATTATTTTATATCATTATATATTATTATTATATTATTATTATTATATTATATTTTATTATTTTTTATATTATATTTATTATTTTATATTATTTTATATATTATTATATTTTATATTATATCTTATTATATTATATACTATATTATTATTATATATTATATATATTATTATATTATATTATTATATATACTATATTATTATATTATTATATATATATTATATATATATATTATATATTACATATTATTATATATTGTATATTATATCTTATTATTATATCTTATTATCTTGTCTTATCTTATATTGTCTTATCTTTTATCTTATTGTCTTATCTTATTGTCTTATTTCATTATCTTATTGCAATCTCTCCAACACTTTTAGCGTTACTGTATTTCAGTTACTTTATTTCATATATACACAGAATATTTTTAATCTTGAGATAAATAAATTGGTACTTACTGAGGTCCTTCTTCTGAAAAAAATGGTAAATGAAAAAGTGCCATCGGAAAGAAAAGTTCATTCCTTATTGGTGAGTAGAACGGACTCACTGTTACGGGCGGGGAAATCCACCTGTAGAAAATAAAGTAAAACGATTTTGTGTCAGAAAAATAATTAAATAATTGGGAGTTTTCTCTCTCGGTCTTTCCCGTTCAATGACTGTGGGAAATTGGAATAAAAGAAAAATGAAACATTTAAAGCATCATTGACTGAGAAGTCCCATGTAGGAATATCCCTGGGTATGATGATAAACTACATCAGGCAGCAAGGGAGATTGGAAATTTTGAGAAGCAGGGAACGACTTCTTAATTGCTGTTTTACAAATACTGGTGACATGAAAAAAGTATTTATTGGAAACATGGATAGCTGCTCAGATTGAGAAATAGCAAAGCTGAATTCAAATTCAAGCTGAGTTAATTACATTCACTTATGTGCTAATACCCTTGGGAAATCTTATCTCTTCTCAGCTATGGGTAAATAACAAGACAGACTGGATCCAATAGCCCTCGGTGGCAACTGGTTGGGGAGAAGGACACCTCTGAATTCAAAACCTGAGGAGGGTCATTTGGGGACCTTCTCCCTCAACACAGCTATAGGTAAATAGTAAGACTGAATCCTATAGCCTTTTTTGGCAACGAGTCTAAGGAAAACACTTAATTCAAACCAACCTGAAAAGGGTTGGGCTATTTTATCCAGGAAACACCTATGTGGTGCCCCTATGACCCTAATGAGTTATGGGACTCATGATCATAATGTTATTTACTAATATTCCTTTTAGGGATTTTCTTCATAATGACTTGTGTTCTTTTTCTTTTTTTTATTTATTAAGATATGATTTCTTTAAATGAAACTTATATCCCGTTTTATTTCTACATGATAATAAGGAATTTAATATATTATCCTAATGGTTGTCTCTTCTGTGTTCATAAATGTGGGTCTTTAGATTTCTAGATGTCTCACCTATATATTTCTTATGGCAGTGTCCCATCATATGTCCCAACTTCCATGTTTTTTTCTAACCAAATCCTTGTTTTTGATCTAGTGGTTATAATTTTAGTGTCTGGGATAGTTACATGTTTTTCAAGATCAGTGCATAATGAGTAAATCATTAGAATTAAAAACTTAATATATTTTGCTGTTGACAGTTCTATTTTTAGTTTTATGGATTTTGTGTGCTTTTCTTCTTGCATTGATAATGAAACAATGAACTGATTAACTCTGATCAATGTGAATGAACTGATGGATAAAATGGGACAAATAACTGGTGACAAACTGAGGTAGATTAATTAAGTCATCTACTTGTTAAGGTAAATGACTTAAGAGAAACAGGAAGATAATCTGATGCAATTAGAATAGATAATGAAATCATTTGATAGATCAGGAAATGGCCAAGAGAGAGACAAATGCATTGAAAAGTGTTAATCAAGCCAGTCGTACCTTCGTCGATCAGGTTTCTCGGTTAATTGCCCAATCATTCTGTCCAAATCAAATTGTTTCCACCGTTTCAAATTTGTAAACCAGTTTCCTTCAACGACATCAAGCTGAAACAGAAAAAGGAAATAGAAGTGGAAGAAAATGATAGACAGCATTTCAAATGGCATATGAGGAGGTGCTGAAAAGTTCTCAGTCCAACCAAGAAGGGATTAACAATAAAAGAAGGAATTCTGGTTTTTGGTCAGTGTTGTAATGGAATGTCCCATACTCCCTATCGCCTACGTGGACCGACTACATTGGTAGATATATATATAGTAAGCACAGGATATACCTGGCAGACTTGCTTTGGCAATTAGTTGGAGATTTGTCTCCAGCCGTGCTGGTCGAACTCTCTGCCCAAAGGCAGAGAGGAACCCAGATGAGGCTATGCTGAAGGGCAGGGTCTTGTCTGGGGTGGTAGACAGCTACCTGACGCCGTTTTTATGGGGTCTACAGGGAATTTTTGCCAGAGTCTACGGGCTCGGATACCCCACATTAAATTCGGCCTTGTGCTACATCTGACCGTGTGGGGCGGTTGGCAAATATCCTTACTTCGTGCTGGTCAAACTCTTTGCCTTTGGGCAGAGAGGAACCCAGATGAGGCTATGCTGAAGGGCAGGGTCCCGTCTGGGGTGGTAGACAGCTACCCAACCCCATGTATAAGGGGTCTATGGGGAATTTTTGCCTGAGCCTAGGGGCTCGGTTTTAACCCCACAATAAAAATGGCCTTGTGCCACATCCTGCCATGTGGGGTGGAGGGGTAAATATCCTTGTTTCGGGAATTACTAGCTTGCTAACCAATTCCCTGTCCTTCAGCAGTGTATTCACTTTTACAATAAACCTCTCTTTCTTTCATCTACGCCCATGTTGCCGTTCCTTTCATTCAAGTACCACCTTTGTCTGCCTGTAACCTTCTTTAAGGATACAACAGTCAGATTTTAAGAAGTGGGTCAGTCTGAGAGATTTTCTTCACCTCCTCATAAGGTTAGGACTTGTATGAAGTGATGCTTATTCCAATGTTTATCTAATTTCAGAGAGTGTCTCTTAGAAAATAATTTTTTTTATCTCGAATAAGAACCACCAGACATTTTTTCTTTGTGGCCTTTTTTCCTTGTGGCATTTCCCTTCAGGATGTGGTCAATCATATCTCTCCACAACTTCCTCTCTTTTATTACTACCGGACACTAGTAGTATGAAAAGAAAAGAAAAATTAGTGAATGATCGACTATATCCTGAAGGGACACAGTATATAAAAGAAGTTTTCTGGCAGGTCTCATTGGAGACCAAAAAAAAAAAAAGAAAAAAAGAATAAAAAGAAGAATCTTCAGAAATGTCTGTCTGTGAAGTCTTATAAGGGAATTTTCTTTGAGTCTTTTACAAGTAATTTATTTAAAACCATTTCTTATAAGTATCTAAAAAAATACTTATCTATTTGCTTATATGCAGAATTTGAAAGATTTTTTTTTTACCAGTCACAAATGTTGGTGTTCAAGCCCAGGTAAAAAAAAAAAAATTCAAATGCTGCTTTTGTAGATAGGGAGGCTTTTCTCACTTGGAAGATTGCTACAAAATAATCTTCTTACCCTGTCATTCCTACCTATCTGACATTCTGCGGTATGAAGTTAAAATTATCAATACCATGCTACCAAATTCACAAGCAACTTGGCATCTATGCTGATGACACAACCATTTATTACTGTCTTGAGAGTAAATCTAAGCAGCTTGATAAAGGTTAAATTGAAGGTCAAGTTTATTAAAAAATGATCTACATTCTGTTGTTAAGTATCTGTCTATATTTCTGAGATGAGGTAATATGTACACTATTTACATTATTCAGACTATTGTCCTCGTCTTTGTTGCCATATTTATCACAACGTTTCGGCCATATTCAGGTGGTTGGAATGTTGAACTGAACCCTTTATTTTCTTAAGGACACATGGCACAGTGGATAAAGGCATTGGTTAGACCCAGTGACAAGACCCAAAGAGTTTCTGCCTTCCATCAGGCAGGTGTGTGTATATTTGCTGCACTCTCCTGCCACGGTTAAAATGTTTCCAGACGCAGGACATACTATTTTCTTATGTTAAACACACAAGAAACAAACAAAATGAAAGATATTTACCTGCTTGTAATAATTATTCAAGTAGGTCGTGTTGAGCATGAACGAAGGGTAGCTGACTTTTTCTATCATAGAATCAAGCTGTGGAAGAAAAAAAGAAATAGAATGGTAAACAGAAAATGAATGAAAAGTTTGTCGGAGTTAACTCCTCCTTAATTTCCTAATTGTCCAAAATGTTCCTAGGGGACACTCTCCCAACACTATATATACTTGATGAGACCCTCGTCTTATCTTGTCACTTTTCATTTTCAGTGGACATTACCACAGTGTAATCTCTCATGAAGATTACGTTTTTCCGATCGTGGTAGCGTTGCTATGCGTTTCCCTCAAGAAACGCCATGAAACACACATACACACCCACACACACACGTACGTACGAACATTCACTCATGCATACTTTGACCACAAACTTTTTATGTTCATTCATACACTCTCACCGTCTTCGTCAACCCTTAATATTTGTTAATACACATATACCTGTTTGTACATATATATATATATATATATATATATATATATATATATATATATATATATATATATATATATATATATATATTATTGTCATCCACAGACAGACTGTTTCGCTGTATTACAGCTCATCAGTGTGGCTAGGATTGAAACCCGACTGAATTGGCGTCAGTCGGAAATTCTACCACTAAGCCGTCGGCGCACAGCAGAGATGAAGGTGAATTTTAGCGTATTTATTTTTAGATTTAAATACACACACAGTGACTGACAGTGACTCAATTCTGCTGAAGAGTCATGCTATATATATATATATATATATATATATATATATATATATATATATATATATATATATATATATATATACCAGTCTGTTGTTTTCTTCACATTTTCTTTTACATTTCTTTTGGGTGGACTCATTCCGAGCCTGCCATATTTGTTGAGGGCCCTATTTCAGGAGATACATGTGTTCATCTCACAATGCATGCAAACACATGCCCCCGACAAGTTACTGAAAAAAAAGGTTGGTAAATATTGTTTAAAAATCAATTGGTATTTTCTCCCATTTTGTAATAAATTCTATTTTGCTATCTTTTTTTTCCCCAAGTTCTGAATAATCTTTCTCAGACAAGATTGATTTTTTATTAATAGTTGTCACATTATGACACTAATTGATTTTTACTAATACGTGTCACATACATCCAGTTGTGTAAATTCCGTTTCCAATAAAATTTGCTTTTACCTTTGCTGCTGCTGCAGCTTTTGTATGTTTGTCCATCCAAAACTTTCGCAAAATATATGCTTTGAATGCTTCCTTGATATACTTTATTAGACTTTCAATCTGAAAAAAGAAATTAAAAAATTGAATTTAAAAACAGAAATAGCAAAGAAAAATAAAAAATAAAATAGAAAAAATAGAAATAGCAAAGAAAAATAAAAAAAATATATCAAAAGAAATCAGACATTGGTATAAGTAACAATTATTTTATTAACTATACTAAATACCATATTTTGTATACAGGCTGAAAAAAATAGGCAAAGAACAGTTTACCGTACTATTTTATTGGCATAAAGCGATTGCTTAGAACTGAAAATGACATCATTTAATGGTTTTGCTCATTAGCACTGCCTTGTGCCACTCTCAGTAAATATTACAACAAATGATTGATATAAATGCATGTTGAAATTTACAATAATCAAAATGCTGCTAATTTAAACTATGTATAAAGATTTTGGTGTTTAAAACTTCAATCCACCTCATATTTTCAACTACAGGGGTTGGACAAAATAATTGGAACAGTTGCAAAATCCACTCTTATATTCCAAAGACCTATTATATTAAGAACTTTAACTAAAACTTCGTAATTGCAGATTATATCTATTGTAAATACGTTTATTTATCTAATTTACTGTCTTTGTCTTATTTATTTTTAGAATTTAGTAAAATTTAAGTTAAATGCGTGACCTCTCCGAGTTCGAAAAAGGGAAAATTGTTGGAGCTGCATTGGCAGTAGCCTCGATCACTAAGGTTGGTGAACTGTTTGGTTTTTCAAGAGCTACCATATCAAGAACACTGATGCAATTCGAGAAACAGGGCAAAACCTCTAGCAACCATAGCAATTCAATAACCATCTGAATAGTTCAGTTTCTACTAAAACTGTTCGCCGTAAGCTCCATAAGGCTGGATATCATGGAAGAGCAGCTGTAAGGAAACCTCTTCTCTCCACTCGCAACATTCAAAAGAGGTTGAAGTGGTACAGAGATCACAATACCTGGTCTGCAGACCAATGGAAGCAAGTCATATTCTCAAACAAGTCCAGTTTTTCTCTTTTCCCAGCTTCAGGGCGAGTTTATGTGTGGAGGCAGCCCAAAGAAGCTTACAACCCTGACTGCCTTCTTCCAACAGTTTGGGCCGCCATGTCACGGAAATGTCTCAGTTCAATAGTTGCCCTGCAGGTTGAATCAACAGCAAAGATTACCTGAACATTTTGGGAGATCATGTTCATCCAATGGCCTAGACTTTATTCCCTGATGGTGACTGTATCTTCCAAGACGATAATGCTCCAATACATGCCGCTCGAGTGGTTAAGAATTGGTATGAAGAGCATGAAAGTGAGCTAGAACACATGGAGTGGCCTCCCCAATCTCAAGATATCAATATTATTGAACATTTGTGGTGCATTCTGGAGTAACAAGTTAGGAGTCGCTATCCTCCACCGTCGTGTCGTAAAGGTTTTAATGGAAGAATGGCTGAAAATTAGTCTGGATGAAGTCAGGAAGCTGAATGATTCCATTCATAGATGTATTAAAGCTGTCTGTGAGGCTAAAGGAGGACTAACTCCATATTAAATAAATTTTTCTTTGAATTTAACAAGTGTTTCAATTATTTTGTCCAACACCTGTATATCAAAAGTTTTGGTGTAAAAAACTTAATCTGCCTCATAATTACATTTTAAGTCATGGATTTCAGTTTAAAAAAACTGATGCCACTTCATGTTTTCTAATTTAATTAAGGATTTTAGTATTGAAAAATGTAACTCACCTAATATTTTCAGAATAAGATAAGGGTTTTGGTGAGTAAAAATTTACCATTTTTAAATTAAGATCATGAAGAGACAACTTCCTTTGACGCAAAATTTGACAACATTTCACTTTTCATTCTATCTAATATATATATATATATATATATATATATATATATATATATATATATATATATATATATATATATATAGGTAACTATACTCGTGTCAAAAAACCTTCGAATTCTTGATTTAACAATAGCCAAATCAATCATGAAGGGAATAAAAGGTTTTAAAAAAGAAAGAGCCAGGAACATGAAAGTCTGTCGAAAATAATCGCACAGATACAGGTTCAAGGCCCAAAGAAAAAACCCCGATACGAGTAAACAACTAACTAAAGAGCTCGATACAAACGTAGAGCAAACCTAGTCAAACCTAATGAGCCAGACAAACCTACCAAGGTTTCACTTAGGCAGATCGTCAGGGTCCTGACGATCTGCCTAAGTGAAACCTTGCTAGGTTTGTCTGGCTCATTAGGTTTGACTATATATATATATATATATATATATATATATATATATATATATAAAATGTTGGCCATTGGCTTTTATAATTAGCTCATCTGCCCTTTTACAGGTCTTGTTTTTCATCCTATGGGGTGACATGCCTCTCCTTCCTCATCAGCAGAAATGCTAGTGGGGAATCTGGTTTAGATGCCAATCACCCATCCATGTAGCAGATTATACTGGGTTGCATGTTACCAGTAGCAGGCCAAAGCATGGCCTGATCACAATTGTTAATATTTATTGAGTTGTTATGAGATGGTGCAAAAACCTCAATACCTTATTTAATGCTTAGCTAATCTAGCAGATGACAAAGTTTAAAGAATTATTGAATTAAATTTTTCTGCATCTTAAAGTTTTTAAAGTGAATTTTCTTTTTTCTTACAAGCATAAATATGCATATAAAACATTTACCAGTAGAAAGCACAAGAAGTAAAAATCAAACACCCAAAAATGTTGACCAGAAGCAAAATTTCATGAAGAAGCTCAAAGCCCATTTTGTAATTATGAGACTGTTTGGAAAATAATTTCAGAAAGTGAAGTCTGAATGGCCATCAAATTTATTTACATACTAGCCAAAGCCATGTCTTCTTAACATTTCTCTTAATAATAATTTAAAAATAATTCAGCAGATAATTTTATTTTATTTATAGGAATTGGATTTTTCAGTCGCTTGATACTGTATATTTGAAAAATGGTGCTTTTATTGCGATCACCTTGCTTTTTGGTTGGGATCAAAGAGAAAGGACGAAAGAAAGAAAGGACGAAAGAAAGGACGAAAGAAAGAAAGAAAGAAAGAAAGAGAGAGAGAGAGAGAGAGAGAGAGAGAGAGAGAGAGAGAGAGAGAGAGAGAGAGAGGACGGAAGAAAGAAATAAGGGAAACTAGAAGCGTTTAACGACTCCGGCCAATACTTCATAAATAATGGACTCTTCTGTTTTGATCGCGCGAAAAGATATATCAGAGACCTACTTGTTTCAATGTCAGTATGAAAGAAAGAATTAAGAGCTGCCCGGTCTTGGAAAACAACAGCTAAAGAGGGCGGATTGGTACTAATACCAATACCAGCACAACTGACGGTTGTGGGGGCTGGGCTATTCTTGGACTGAACACAACTGGTTTGTCTATTTACATTTATATCTTGTCAGTCTATGAAGGTTTCAGCTGACCCTAGTATGATTGAGCATTATCAGGTATTTTTGATTAATCAATGCTTGCCTTATCTTTTAAAATGTTCTGTGCATGTCTTTTGAATTCTTGGAACTAAACATTAGTTGGGATATCAGAGAGATCAGTTGTGGACCTCACCTATCATGGGTCACAATGGTAATCATAAATATTTGTTGGTCTAATATTGGTTTTAAATCCAACTTATCGCATGGGATTGAACTTTTGTTTCAATCAAGAATTTAATCATTTCTCTTTTACAAAAGAATCATGTAAAAATGGCAATTTTCCCAATGTTCTGTCTTTGCAAAGTCTGTTTCTTTTTGGATTTATTTTAAATGATTTGAAACTGTTCAAGTTGAAATCTTTATTTTTCTGTCATTTCCGAAATGGTTTTGTGAGGATTCCCTTCCATTAAGTTTTTCAACTGATTATTTGTAACTGTGGTATAAATGTTCCTCTTCGTCTTTGAGATGTATGTGTTCATTTCCAGTACTTCGGAAAAAAAAAATTTTGAGAACTTCTAACGACATTTGATTCTTGATTAATACAAACTGAGAAAAATTTTGACCAAGATGTATGCTGACTCATGCAAGAAAATGAAGCATAACTCTGCAAATTGAGTCCGGAGCCACTAAATATGCAATTTATTATCTCTAAAAGAAACAAATATAAGAATTCTATGGAACAATGGTTAATCTTATAATAATCTCATATGTATAGACGAGATGAATATAGAGTATATATTATATTGCAATATAACTAAAAAGTGGTACAAGGAAAGTGGCCATTATTTTCCAAAGAATCTCAATGTTAATTTTGTAAATATTGAAACTTTTGTTAGTTTTGTGGCAAAAAGAAACAAAAATATTAAAGCACACATTGTTGTCATAATCTATCATTTTCTTCAGTATCTCTCTATCTAATATTTTATATCTTTTCCTCATTTTCTATCTCTCTATTTCATTTTCTATGTTTCGTCCTTATTTTCTATCTCTCTCCCTCATTTTCTATCTCTCTCTCTCATTTTCTATCTCTCTCTCATTTTCTATCTCTCTCCCTCATTTTCTATTTCTCTCTCTCATTTTCTATCTCTCTCGCTCATTTTCTATCTCTCTCCCTCATTTTCTATTTCTCTCTCTCATTTTCTATCTCTCTCTCTCATTTTCTATCTCTCTCCCTCATTTTCTATTTCTCTCTCATTTTCTATCTCTCTCTCATTTTCTATCTCTCTCCCTCATTTTCTATCTCTCTTCCTCATTTTCTATCTCTCTCTCTCATTTTCTATCTCTCTCCCTCATTTTCTATCTCTCTCTCTCTCATTTTCTATCTCTCTTCCTCATTTTCTATCTCTCTCTCTCATTTTCTATCTCTCTCTCATTTTCTATCTCTCTCCCTCATTTTCTATTTCTCTCTCTCATTTTCTATCTCTCTCGCTCATTTTCTATCTCTCTCCCTCATTTTCTATTTCTCTCTCTCATTTTCTATCTCTCTCTCTCATTTTCTATCTCTCTCCCTCATTTTCTATTTCTCTCTCATTTTCTATCTCTCTCTCATTTTCTATCTCTCTCCCTCATTTTCTATCTCTCTTCCTCATTTTCTATCTCTCTCTCTCATTTTCTATCTCTCTCTCTCATTTTCTATCTCTCTCCCTCATTTTCTATCTCTCTCCCTCATTTTCTATCTCTCTCTCTCTCATTTTCTATCTCTCTTCCTCATTTTCTGTTGCCACTTTGATTGTGCATATATAATCTATAAGCCTATGTCTGTGTTGTGTGCGAGTGACTTACATATGCTGGCACCATTTAATGTACATGTTATCACATGCAACCACATACACGCCTCAACTTGACTGAGTTTGAAATTAGACTCGGCAATGTATTATTCCCGAGCCATTCAGCCTGGACTACTCTTACACTGGGTTGAACAATAAAATAAAATTCAGCGACAAGAAAAGAATTGTTAATTTTTTTTTAAATCCTAAAAAATCAGATAATTATAAAGTTTCAGTGAACTTTTTGATATTTGGTAAAAAATACAATTATATTTAAAATTTGATTTTTTAGATTTTCTCGAAATATTTTTTTTAAGTCTGTCATTGAATTAAAATATACATGTGTGCACCAAATGCAAATGTACATATATATACATAAGAAATTGAAATGGCTGCCTGTATTGAAAAGGCTGATTTTCCTTTGGCTCTCCCAATAACCCCAAGGTAACGGGAAAAGAGTATTTCAAAATGTCCATCCCTTTCAAGTCATTCTTATGACTTCTTCAGTGAATATATTTTCTAATAAATACAGGATTTCAAATGGCCCAAATTTAGATTTGAAATTTCACTCTTTTGTTGTCCTTGAAGGGATG
>OZ038479.1:67988528-68021028 GCA_964036315.1 Acanthosepion esculentum
TACCCAATATATAAATTGGCAGGTATATAGTAGAGAGAAGATAATGTGACTTCAAAAAAATATTTTAACCAATCACAGTTGTTATGAGAACCCAAAACTAATCGTGCTAAGTTATAAAACGAAAAGGTTACTGAATAGTCAGTGAGACGACTCAGAAATGGCAGCTAGAAGCTAAACCAAGTTAACAGAACTGAAGAATGCCAACTTCAAAACAGGGAATTAGACAGGCAAAACATCAAATGCCCAACTAATATCATAAACTTTTTTTTAAAAAATTTATAATATTTATTTATACTTTATCATTAAGATTACGAAGATTATTCATGAATTTAAATTGTTCAGATAAAAAGTAGCATTCAGTGATAGTAGTTTTACCTGTGAAAGACTGCTAATAGATTTTTAGCAATTGATCATTATTATTCATCGATCTCTTCAAATGAAAACGATTCCAATTATGTTTAAATGACGTAAACTGTGATTTAGAATATTCATATCTTTGTGTGAATTTTATTTTTTTCATCTTTACTATTTTATACAAACTCTAAAAAAATATGACGACAACGATGAGGACAATAGCCTGAATAATGTAAATAGTAAAACTATTTTTATTACAAATTTTGCAACATATAAATCATGTATGAGCATTGATCAAAAAGTATCGGGACTGGTGCTATAAAAAAACAAAACAAATACCACATATCAATTCGGCATCCCATCTACTTCAAAGAAGTCCCCTACTGAATCCATACACTTTATTCAGCATCATTTCCATTGATGGAAGCATTCCTGGATTACCTATTTTGGGATAGTGAGCAGCTGCTTCAAGGCATTCTCTTGGATTGCCTTGATTTCTTCAACAATTCTTGTTCCTTTCAAGGGGAATAAGAGAGTTGTCGGACTTGAGGAATATTTGAGCTTGGCCCAAAACTGTTGCACAAGATTTTAGAAGGAATCAGAAAACCAATCTTAAACAGGAAACAAGGGGTAAACCGCTACTCCTATTCAAAAAACTGGGGAGGAGTGTTAACCATATGATAGGTAAAACTTAGCTATTCCTATTGGTGGAGGAAAGAAAAAAATTAAATAAATAGTGGGGGAATAAATTTTCAGAGTTCAGTCACAGACATTTGAACTACAGAGCTGAAGCAGACTTTAGAAGGAACTGGAAACCCAATCCTAAACAAGAAACAAGGGATAAACCAGATGGCAGCTGAACCTATCTACTCCTATTGGTAAATTGAAAAGATAAAAAAAACTCTTGGCTATAAACACAATATATTTCAATAGAATTTGATTTGAAAAACATAGGTGTACTTGTTCCTGCATACCAACTCATTATTTTAGCAATATTTTGAGAATGAATGCTTTCCATTAATTATAATAATAATATCTACTTTCTCACACATTATTTTTCTCAGTATATTATATTTTCATTTCAATAAAACATTAAAGAATATCAGTTAGTATTTGTTCCACTGGGCTTTAGGCAAAGACAACACAACATAAACTCAACAACATATTTTATTTAAACTCTCCACTGGATCTGACTTGATCCCAGAATTCCCTAGTGGGACCAGAAGTCCTTACAATCATCACATTCATCATGATCATGATCATCATCATTAATGATGTTATAACATCCCCTCTTTTAAGGTACTTTATTTTCTTCATTAATTTACTTACAACTTTTCCAAATAAGAAAATAAATAATTACAGATCAAAGTTTATTTTGGTTACAGTCCCAGGGCGATAACTCACTCACGTGAAAATCAAATAAATATTTTGGAGTTTGTATTCTTCGTCTGCTTTGAGTTTTTCCAGTACTTTCTCTTGTATTATTATTTGTTTGAAAATCCTTGTAATGTTCAGTAACTGGTTTCTTTCTCAAAAGTCTATTTTCGAAACTTGAATATGTTTCCTATTTCTTCGGAAATCCCCGTTATCAGTGTCTGCTGATTTGATATTCCTTCAGTGTTCCAATATTTCTATTTATTTGATTTTATTCTAACTCTATCCCCTCCTTTTAGAGTTGGTAAATGTCTGGCACAATGGATTCTGTTAAAATTCTTTTTCATTCTGGTTTTTGCCAGTTTGTTTCTCTTCCTGATTCATGCGAAATTGGGCCATCTTGGTAATAACTTTTTTTTGGATGTAAAGGTAATGTGGTTGTTATTTTTCTTCCCATAATTAATTCAGTGGGACTCACACCTGTGGCTTGATAATTCTTGAAATGTATCTGATTGTCTCTATTTTTCATAGTAAAATATAGATCATCTTCTTGGACTAGTTTATATTCCGTTTTGTGTGTGGCGTCCACATTTTTTTCTGTAAATGGCTTCCTATGTCAGGAGTTTGGACTTTGTTTTCTGGCTCTGTATGGGCTAATTTTTTAAAAAAATTTATTTTGACTAGGGTTTCTGCTTTGCTGCAAGTGTGTTTTTGTGAGGCAACACTTTTCAAAATGGCGTAAGGGTTTGGTTTGGTTTATTTTGTTTTATGACATTGTAGTAAACTCAACAACATATTTTATTTAAACTCTCCATTGGTTCCGTTTTGAACCCAGCATTCCCTAGCGGGAATTATACTCGTCAGGAGGTTACAATCATCATCATCATCGTTGTCGTCGTCGTCGTCGTTGTCATCATCGTCGTCATCATCATCATCATCATCATCATCGTCGTCGTCGTCGTCATCATCGTCGTCGTCGTCGTTGTCATCATCATCATCATCATCGTCATCATCATCATCATCATCGTCATCATCATCAATGATGTTGTTATAACAGTATTAAAGACATCAAACTTTGTAAGACGTATTTCAATTATTCTGATTCACATAAACATTACATTTGTTTTATTCTTTTTAATCAAATATTGATTCTGTGGAAATTTGAGTTTTGATTTTATTTCAAGCTGTCTGATGAATAAGACTGTCCGTTATAATTGTATCATATACAGGGTGTCCCAAAATAATGTATACACTCTTTAAATATTAATAGTTAATAATACATTACCGTGATATGAGACCTTATATGGATGAAAATATGCAAAACAGATAGATTGGAAGAATAGGGACACTTGAATAACCACCTAGATCACCAGATTTGACACCCTTGGATTTCTTTTTCTGGGGGTTTCTAAAAGACAAAGTTTACAGCAGGAACCCTGAAACAATTGCTGAAATGAGAGTAGCAATTGAAGAAGAATGTGCTCAAATACCAGAGGAAATGATACTGGACGTTTGTAGGTCTTCAATATATGAAAAGTGTATTGAACAGAACGGCAGCCAGTTTGAGCACTTGATGTGAACACATCATTATATGAACATTGTCCCTAGTAGCTTTTATCTTATTAAAGTTAATTTTCTATGTTTTTTGTATATTATATTCTCAAATTCTTTAAATGTGTATTCTTTCGCTTGTATTTATCTTATTCACTGGTCAAAAATTATAACGATTCAAAGAGTGTATACATTATTTTGGGATACCCTATCTAAAGATAGATTTCAGATACGTGTACATGGTCAAGTGGCAAGTTTATGGGAGTAAAACATACTGTTTTCCATTGCACCAATACAATAAACTCGGTAAAGAAGGATAGATAATTAGATAACGATATACATATTAGGGGGTGCTGAAAAGTTCCTGTCCTCACCCACCCTCCAGAATTAGTATTTCAACTACATGTCAGAATGCTGATTTTGGAAAATGGGTTAGGTTGAAGTGTATGTGTGTGTGTGTGTGTGTGTGTGTGTGTGTGTGTGTGTGTGTGTGTGTGTGTGTGTGTGTGTGTGTGAAAGATAGCTAGAAAAAGATAGAGAAAGTGAAAAGAGGAGGGAGAAAGTGAAAAGAGGAGGGAGAAAGTGAAAAGAGGAGGGAGAAAGATAGAGAATAAAAGGAAGAGAAAGAGGGTAAAAAATGGAGAGGGATAGAGAGAAGAGAAAGAGAGGGAGAGCAGTGGTGAGAGAATGAAAGGAAGAGAAAGAGGGTAAAAAATGGAGAGGGATAGAGAGAGAGAGAGAGAGAAAGAGAGAGGGAGAGGACAGGGGGGAGAGGACAGGGGGTGACGCTGCATCATGCACATTCTTCGTGATTATTATTCTTAGAATCGAGTAGCTGTCTACCAAATTTTAAACGTACATCTACATTAAAACCTCTAGACAACTGCACTTGCCTTAAACCAAGTCTTGTGTTATATTTAACTTTAATTGGTATATAGTTATTAGATAGATGAAAGCATTTTCAAGGAGCAAATCACATACAATTTCCAGACAGCAAACAAAGTTTGCTTTTCCATTTTCCTTTTTTTACTGTTTCTTTTTCAATATTTCTCGTTTTATTAATTTAAATCACTTTTAAAAAAGGTTTGGAATTTTAAAAAAATGGAATTTGAAAATTGCCTTTATATAAATTATTTACTTATTTAAAAAATAATTTCATAACTTTATAATCGCTTAAAAATTAATCTGAAAAAAAATTAAATTTAATAAGCACGATTTAAAATCACAGAATCAGTGCATTTACGACGTTTGAATAAATTTATAATATAGTTTAATTTTTAAGCTCATGGGAAATAACTCTTTAGCTTTGCGTATGCTTATCTCCCTTTGTTTCATTTTTTTTTGAACTGTGAAGTTCTTGAACTATGAGAAAACAGTGAAATAATCTGAACGATATGCATTTGTATGAATATTGTTATAATTAAATAAATTGAATTTTATATGAAATTACATATCTATGTAGTGGTCAGTGAGTCAGTTATGTGCCATGCGTGATACAGGCTATTAGGCGATCATGTATCTTTCGATACATGACTGACGAGGCAGATTTTTTTTCAGCAGTAGGTTGCCATTTCTTTCTGCGGTAGACCAGTTTCCACCCAAGGCTATAGAACCCGGTCTGTCCTGCTAACTGGGGAGAAGAAGAGGATTCATACCTTTCCCAAAGGTATTAGACCGTAAGTGAATGTAACGGATTCGACTGGAATACGAACTCGGCTCTCCGATTCCTTAATGAAAGTTCTAGAAAAATCGGATCAACGAATCTTAATAGAAAACGATTAACATGAGTGTTACAAAATAAAGAAGTTTTTACTTTCTTTTTACAACACACAACTTGTGGAAATATATAAGAAAAATTAATCGTTCGTGTTTGTTTTTGTTTTTAAGTCTCTGAGAGTCGTAGAGAAAAGCGTTAAAAGCCTCATCGCCAAGTTGAATATTGTAATTTGATTCTGTTCATTCAGCGGTTAAAGAGGCGGACTTGTGGCGAGAGACAGTTGTTTAGCATTCCGCTACCACTTTATTTTATGAATGTCGATTTCTGTGCAAAAAGCGGATCACAGAGCTTATCCAGCTTCATACATATTTTCAGAAAACCTCAACTTCTGATTGGTCACTTAATATTTAAATCATGTTCGAATAACATCGACCTAGTTCTTGACCTGACTAAAAAATAATTCTGCCCCAAATCTATCAATGCCTTTCGAGCCTGTCACGTGATTAAGTTGAGTATAAATACTAGACAGGAATTCGTTCTTCCTCTTCCTTGATTTCTCTCGCTACTAAAATGTAGTTGTAAAAAAGAGATCGCGTCTCGACCCTTTGCGGGCGGACGCTGTGAAAACATTCACACACGCACGCATACACGTACGTACGAAACTTTCCAAACTACATTACAAACATTCGAAACTTTTCAAACTTCATAACGAACATTAAAAACTTAATGACAAGCAACGGAGACTTAATTACGAACATTATGGCGCATTCACTTCTTCAACCCTTCTGAAGCTAAAAGTTTACTCAACATTTTCTCAGCTTTACAGAACTCTTTCAACTCTCTCACAGTGAAGATTTTGAACTTTTTATGAGCTCAGATAAAAATTATTTCATTAGTAAAAACTTCAGTCAAAGGGACATAACACCAACAGAAATAGTAACTCCTATGCTTGTACATCATTATACAAATCTTAATATAAATCTCATTGTTGTTATAAAACCGTTTTGTGTTCCTTCTTGTTGTTACTCTTGTTGCTTTTGCGTTTGCTTACACGTTCATAAAGTAAAAAAAAATGTGTGGGTTGATTTAGGCCGTCAATACCGCCACAGTTGTATTTCATCTTGCCAGACAAGTAAGTTGTTCTGAAGCGGTTTGACAATATTTTAATTTTTTAAATGTTATGATGGGATCCCGCGCGCGTTAGCTCCACAAATTTCTTACGAAGCGACCGCGTATTTTTTGCATACCCGATTGGTCAAAAAATGTGGTCGAGTGTTTTATTTTTTTGAAAACATGCATAGGCGGTTTTTATATATTAAGAATTACGCCAAAGTTGATCCGATTTTTCTAGAACCTTCCTTGATGGTGTAGAGGACCGTGCGTGTGAATGTGAAGATGATGAGGAGATATCTCTGGGTTAAGCTTTACGAACGCGTATATAGTTTTTAGCGTGTTCCCAGAATATGGGAAACGCTGTAGGTGTGAGAGGTCACATATTGTAGTAAGTAAAAAAAAAGAAAGTTTTTTTTACCTCGCCTCACGCGCGAGGTTGCGACCCGAGGCGAGGCAGCTGGCCGCACGTGTGCGTAAACCGGAAAAAGAGGAAGAGGCGAAAGGTCAGCCAGTATTTATACTCGTGGGAGAGAGAGACCCCTGTTGAAGGATTAAGCAAATGAGGTGGAACTAACTGCGACAATGGGAAATTGCCTCATTTCCTATATGTATTATTCAGACATTTGTGCTTATATATGTATGTGTGGCAAACACATTTATTCCCAAAACTAAGAAAATAAGTACTATAAATACATAATACTACCTACCAATTCAATAACGACTACAAAGAAAAAAAAAGAAAAGACTTCATCCAAATTAGATATAAAGATTGATATAACTTCTTCTAAAACAATAAGATTTAACATAATATCAAGCTAAAAACATGAAGCAAGAATTTATACCCAAAATTGTAATAAATGTCGCAAGAAATACAGAAGTGACATATTTAGGAATTTAAATAAAAAGAATCTTTTATAAAACAATGCACTTAATGCATTAGTTGGTCCTTGTAATAAGTTTGACCATTAGTTTGACTTGAAGAATGCGGTTTTAATTACAAGAATAAGGTAAATTACGCTAAGGTTAAAAATATATAGAACGTGTAATAATTTCTGAGTCTTTCATGCAAAATATTGTCTTTCTTAATAAAACTAATGAACAAATGATGTTTGTTCTTTTGTTTTGGCTCAAATATTTTTCACTATCTCAGTCATTATCAAGAAACATGTTTTGTTATTGGGTTGGTGCATAATTATCAGGCGTTTTTAAACAATATTTACTATGACCCCCCCCCCCGCAAAAAAAACATAAAGATTCAACAATAACATTTTAAAATGATTATTCAGGAGCGTATCATTATCGACACGCATTTTCATTATTTGAAAATAAATTAATTCTTTTATTAAAAAAGTTAACAAAACAGCAATTGTTATTAACAAATAACTCGCCTACAAAAACGCCTGATAATTATGCACCAACCAAATACATAATGACTGAGGCGGTTGAAATTACTTGAACAAATATGAACTTCAAACAGTTTATCCACAATTTTGATGCTAACATGCAACATCTTGTCCAAAAATTGGAAAAATACAATAAAAATTAAAAAGACAGGGTTTGTTGATTGAATTTAATAAGAGAATTTGTTTGAACTAATACTTGCTGCCTTAATATACCAATGACCATATACTTTGCTATTTCAGAATGAATTAAAAAAAATATTTAAACAAGAAATAGATAAGTAAAAAACAGGATATACCTATATTTTTCCAAACTTCCAAAACAAAATGTCTGAGATAAAACAAAAAAAAAAAAGAAAAATTCAGAGACGAAGGAGAGAAAAAAAAGGAAGAAGTGAAATAAGGAGGAGGGAGTGTAAGGAGACTATAAAATAATGAAAACACACACACACACACACACACACACACACACACACACACACACACACACACATAGAGTCGGTGTACTGAATCAACTAAGTGACAAATTTATATTTGTATTAATCCTATATATTGCACGTGCGCACATTTGCGCAGACGGGTGCATAGGCGCATGCGCGCGAATGCACACACACATTATAATGAAAAAGGTCTTGCACCAATAAAAAGTGCATATAAAACAAGAAAAGTCGAGAAGTATAAGCAGTCAATTGCTGATACGCCCTGACGAGTGGACGGAATAATTCCCAGAGGGTCCGTCTACGAAACTCTGGAGTCAGGATGCTGAAGATACCATCAATTAACTAGATGACATTTTTCTACTTCTATTAATTATATATATATATATATATATATATATATATATATATGTGTGTGTGTGTGTAAATAAAAAGGAAGAACAGTAAGATATATAATCCAGTGTACTTATAGATATTTTTATTTTTACAAAATAGTGTTCAATGTAAATTTACAGAACATTAATATTATAAATTAACTGTTTTAAAATATGGTTTTCTGGCTACACAGTAATAATCATGTTTCAAAAATGGAAGCTAAAAGCTTCGAATTTAATTTTGTAATTAAATTAAAAACATTAGTTCCATATCATCCTCAAGCGAATTTTGGAGTAACTTATTTTTAAATTTACTGACTTTTAAAGGCACGGCACAAATTCATAATTCACAATTCTCTGTATCCTTGGAAACAGTGAATTATGAATTTTTGCCGTGCCTTTAAAACTGCCTACGTTTTAATGAATGCTCGATCATGGCATTCAAATATAAAAAGAAAAAAATCCATAATGGATAACTATTCACGATTTAATGAATGATAAAGCATAACTGTCATCCATAGCATTTAAACGCAAAAGAAAAATTCAATCATGGATAGCTACACATAGTTTTTGGCTTATCAGTTGCACCCCTGATGATGATCTTAGAAAGAGATGGAAAGTACTTGGGTAATAAAAGTGATTCTCGGTGTTACAGTGTATTTCTGGCCTCATTTAATTGTAGTATTCAGAAAAATATTCGTGAATCAGGATCAAAATAAGCAAACATAACGTTAGTAGCTTATTCAATATATATATATATATATAAATTTAATTGTAGCCGGAAGTGAATGCAGGGACACCTTTCCATGCGCGACATGGCACTACAGACATCCCGGTATTATACAACTGTTGATCGTCGCCTCCCTCTGTCTTTTTTACAAATACTTTCATGGTAACTGAGCTGCTTTCGCTGGTTCCCAGACTTCATGAATTTAAACCCTTTCACTGTGGAAACTGTTAAATGTAGCCTTCTCTTCTATTCCAATAGCTTCATATCTCGCACCTCTCGCCTGTGGAACTCCCCCCCTTTCGTTTTCCTGATAGCTATAATCTCCAACTATTCAAATGTAATGTCAATCGACGTCTCCAGATGCTTTGATCTATCCATTATCCTTCTCTTCATCCTTTCCTCTATCACTCCTATTTGCTCTCGCTCCAAATCTTCTGTAACCCCTTGCGTGCTAGTGGCTTCCCGCCTTGCTTGGGGGTGAAACGCTTAAAAAATAGTACAATAATGGATCATAAGCAATATATATATATTCAACTGAAAAAATTGAAAATAAATACAATGTATCTAAATACAAATTAAAGACATGTCATAATAGATCATTCCATCGGCACGTTTGCGGCAATTTTTTAAACATCAAATTGAGATTTTCTTGTTAAAAAGTTAAATAACTTTAACACATTATGAATAAAAAATAGTGAATTTTGTAAGGTGTTTTTTTCGAGACTTAGTGTGAGCAAAACAAATTTACGAATTTGGACGAAAAAAAAAAAAAGACACCAGAATGACGTCAGAGTCCGCGAAATTGTTTTCTCCTTTAATAGTCAGCTGTGCTTAATTTAACTTGTAACGTATATAAATGTGTGTGGAAAAAAACAAAACAAATGTTGATAAGATATCGAGTTGTCACAAAGCACTGTCCGGGGCCTCCAATCAGGATCATTCCTAGTCGAGCAGTTCGGGGGTAGTACGCACCGGCCCTGTTAAAGGAACATGACGCGTAAAAAAAAAAGGCAGGATTGGCTATTCCGATGCGCCTTTGAATCTATGCGCCGTTAGTTAATGAAAAAATGAAAGAGTCTTTGAGTTGTATCACTTGAAAGCAGATAAATTTTATTTTTTTTTTTTTTTAAGCGTATCACCCCAAGCAAGGCCGGTGGCCACTATCACGCAAGGGGTTACAGAAGAGTTGGAGGAAGAGCAGATAGGAGTGGTAAAGGAAGGGATGTGGAGAAAGAGAAGGACGGAGGGTCGATCGAGGTGGGGAGGTTACGGGAGATATAGGGCGAGAGCAGATAGGAATGGAAGATGTCAGGAAGTGGATAGATCAAGGCAACTGGAGATGACGATTGACGCTACACTTAAACCGTTGGAGATTGTATTTGTCAGGGAAACAGTAACGGGGAAGGGAGTTCCATAGGCGAGATGTACGAGACATGAAGCTATTGGAGTAGAAAAGACGTCTACACCTAACAGTTTCTACGGTGAAGGGGTGGGAACGGGATGCCAGCCTCGTAGGACGCTTGAATTCACGAGGCTTAGGGACAAGTGAGAGCAACTCCTCAGAGCAATTACCGTGGAAGTACTTGTAGAAAAGGCAGAGTGATGCAACATTCCGTCTGTGAGAGAGCGACTGCAGACGAGATGACAGATCAGGGCCAATCACATTGCATATCCGTCTCTGGATCTTATCAAGAACCCCGAGGCAACACGCAGGGGCCCCAGACCATAAATGGCAGCAATACTCCATGCAAGGTCGAATGGTAGACTTATAGACCTGGAGGATCGATTCAGGGGAGAAGAATTTCCTGGCTCGGCACAGGGAACCAACTTTTCTAGCGGTGGATGATGCAATTGACTCGATGTATTTGTTCCAAATGCAAGACTTTGCACTAGGTCGTGGTCAGTCGACTAAAAAATTGCCAACTTGTCAATATAAATTTACGCCAAGCGACTCCTTTTCCCCAAAGAGCGGTTCGAGATCAAAAGACAACTGAAGAAACATGCTAAATTAAGTCAGTACTTTTTTCTCCTTTTTAAACTGTTAACGGTTTTTACTAACTCCTTATCTATGCTTTTTCTACGCACATTTGAAATTATAAGCTTACTTTCTGCGAAAAGACACATCCGCAGAAGATCAAATGACACTCAACATTACATATCCTATTATAATTGTGCTTGTTCCAATCTTCGTTAGTTAGCACGACCATTACTTCCTGCCTGTTGTAGCATACCTACGGACGATAATGAGTATATCCCTATTCACATAAATACAGTACTAAAATGTTGGTCTGCAGTTGGAGATACGTCTCCAGCTGTGTTGGTCAAACTCTCTGCCTCCGGGCAGAGAGGATCTCCAAACTAGGCTATGTCGAAGGGCAGAGTCTCATTTCGGGAAACAGCTATCCGACCCCGTTTTATACAGGGTCTATAGGGACATTTTTTGGCCGAGCCTATGGGCTCGGATACCCCACATTAAATTCGGCCTTGTGCCACATCTGACCGCGTGGGGCGGTTGGTAGATATCCTAGAGTTGGAGATTCGTCTTCAGCTATGCTGGTCAAACTCTCTTCCTCCGTGCAGAGAGGATCCTCAGACGAGGCTATGTCGAAGGGCAGTCTCGTCTCGTGAAACAGCTATCCGACTTTATTTTATATGGGGTCTACGGGGATTTTTTTCGCCGAGCCTACGGGCTCGGATACCCTACATTAAATTCGGCCTTGTGTCACATCTGACCACGTGGGGCGGTTGATATCCTGCAGTTGGAGATTCATTGTGGAATTCACTTGGCTCACTTCTAGCAGTTGAATACTTCTTCTACGCGCCGCTGGCGAATCTTATATGCGTTGTTCGTGCCCTAAATATTATCGTTCATTACCAACCTTCGTGTGATTATTCTATTCAGTAACATTCCCTAGGTTAAAACACTGTTGATACCTCATAAATAATGGACTATTCCACGTTTTGATCACGTGGTAAGAGGGCAAAAGACATTACTTGATATCAGTGAAAAAAATAAAAGAAAGAAGGCAAGATAGAAGTGGGGAAAGAGAGATAATCAGATTAAACTAAGAACAAACACTACGCATTATACTCCTTTCGAGTGGTAATACACTTTGGGAAAGGTGTGAATCCACTTCTTCTTTCCCCCAGCTATGGGTTAATTAGTAAGAATTGTGTCAGTAAAGCATTGTTATCTAAAAAAAAAAAAACATACGATTTTAAAAATATTTTCTGTGGCTTTAAATAACCCTCAAAAGATTAATAATCAATCAATCCATTGAATTACAAAATGAAAAAACAAATATCTTAATATTACTTAAATTTAAAGCTAAGCGTCCCTAAATTTTCAACGTTTCTTGATGTAGAATTGGAACGAATGGTCGTTGTATTTCGACCTCCTCCACCTACATATATAAGTCTCCATTGTCAAAACCACCTTTGGTGTGAAGACGCCTATCTAATGACGAAATGCGTAACATGATTCCCCCCCCCCCATTTTTTTCGTTAAGTTTAACCATAATTATCTTATTGGTTTCGGGCGTTTTTGTAGGCGAATTATTTGTAAATAAAAATTGCTGTTTTGTTTACTTTTTTTTAATAAAAATATTACTTTATTTTCAGGTTATAAAAATGCGTGTCGATAATCATACGCTCCGGAATAATCATTTAAAAATGTTATTGTTGAATTGTTACGTTTCTTTTTTCATATTTTAAAAAAACGCCTGATAATTATGCACCAATCCAATGGTATAAACATTATTTGAATTTGGGTCAATGAATAGATCGTCTTTTCGATAGGAACAACGGTTTTATCATAGATAGATATGCTGCCACAAGTGAGTTAGCATAGCCAGATATACGAAAGAAGCAAGCCATCAGACCCAGTCACGAAAGAAATCGTTTCATAACCAGTTTTACACTTTTCTCGGAAAATATCGAATAAAACGAGATTCAACTTCGATCATGAAAATATTGATTGAGCCAATCAAGGTACGAGAGGCGCCTGTGTCTTACGAAAGAAAATGGGCGCGAAAAAAAAATGGTATTATTTCTTGTTAATTTGAAAAAAAAAAAAGAAAGAAATTAAGAAAAATAAAAAAAACGTAAAAAAGTAAAAGAAAGTACATTAAAAATGGCGTCTATGCGTATATACATGAAGCACTAACGTACAATAATGTTGAATGAACATACGTTGAAAATAGACGTTCTTACAACACATCTATAGAGAAAACAATGTGTCGTCTGCTGAACAAAGGGTGCTGATGAAGAGAGGATTTAAAGAAATATATAAAGAAAGGAAAATCGAAAGGTAGGAAAATAAGATGAAGACGGGATGAGGTGCAAATAGAAAGAAAACTGATTAAATCTATAAATAGATGACGGGTTTATTATATTTGATATTTAAAATGTATAAGTAAAATCACAGAAATTGGGATTTTTATCACTGTTTATGCTATCCATATAGCATAAATAGTGATAAAGAAACAAAAAATCTATCTATCTATCTATCTATCTATCTATCTATCTATCTATCTCTCTCTCTCTCTCTCTCTATATATATATATATATATATATATACATAAATATATATTATATACATCTATCTATCTATCAATCAATATATAATATCTATCAATCTTCAATATTTTCCTATCTTCAATATCTATCTATAATATATCTGTGAATGTATAATATCTATCTATCTATCAATATATAGTATCGCTCAATCTTCAATTATATATATATATATATATATATATATATATATATATATATATATGTATATATATATATATATATATATATATATATATATATATATACAATATCTCTCTCCCAGTCAATATATACTATCTATCTATCTATCTATCTATCTATCTATCTATCTATCTATCTATCTATCTATCTATCTATCTATCATATATAGGTGTGTGTGTGTATCATATCTGTCTATCAATATATTGTATCTTTCAATCTTCAATATATCTCTCCCTATCTATCTATCTATCTATCTATCTATTTAGTTTTGTGTACATGAGTGTGTTTAAATAACCAAAAAGATGCACGCGTATTTACTTTGATATATACTTATATAGGGTGGGATTCGGGGTGATTTTGAGTGACAGATTCCAAAGTTCGACAATAAAATAGCGGACACAAACATGCACTCACCCACAGCTTGGTCAATTTTACTATGTAAAAGATTACCTATTCTAACAACTAGTTACCATTGTTTCTTTCGAAGTAGTCCCCTTGCGAGCCAACATATAGCTTTACAAAGGGCACGTCTCATAAAAAGTCGCTCTAAAATCCGTACAACATTTCGTATGCGCTATTGCATTTTCCGAAACGTTAACTTGTTGACTGACATTATTTTGGATATTATTTGTGTGTGTGTGTGTGTGTGTGTGTGTGTGTGTGTGTGTGTATATATGCGTGTGAAGTTAGATTTGAAGATGTTGTGCACGATTTGCTCAGTTTAATGTGTATGATATTGCATTTATGTATGTATGTGTGTGCATGGTCATATATAAATCACACACATACATATTTTCACCTCATAATTTTTTCAAAGTACTTATCGACACACATACATATGTGTGTGTGGAGAGAGGGCATGTATGCATTAATAAAAGTAAGGAATTACTTCCCAGAATGCCTTGCTTTTGCGGAAATCAACTACTTTTGTGTTCTGTTTTCCGGTTTATTTTTTCGTGATACCAACTCACCTTTTTCCTCCTCTTCCAAATTACTCTCTTCGAAGAAAGGCAACATGGAACGAATCAGTGAAACTATTAAGTAATTCCGTAAAGTTCTGCAAAAGAGAGAGAGAGAAAAAAAAGATTAGAAAACTGCGCGAGAAAAAGAAATCCAAATAATTTCTCTCAATTCTTTCTGTGTACAGCTTTCTAGAAATGCATTGCAAATTATTCAAAACGCAAATGGATGTGCATTATTTACAATACGAACACATTTTTCTGTGTAGAAATGCATTTTAAACGATTTCCTACAAAAATGAATTGCTAAGGCATTACAAAAGGCAAGTATTGTAAACAATTTATTTTAGATATGCTCCATTAATCATTATAGAATTGCATAGCAAGTGACTTACACTGGAAATACGTGGAAAATTATTCACTGAAGAAAAGCGTTATAAATGGCTTTCTTAAAATACATTAAATTGTTAACTATAAATATATGTTACAAATACTTTACATCGGTGAATTTCTAACGATTTGTCCATTACAACTAATAATGAAAATCATTGCATGAACAGTTTTTGATATTCTTCCACTGATCTGAAGTTTGTTCAATAATTTTGAATTATCTGTATTATATTTTTTCGTCTAAATCTTAGACAAGTCGTTTTATTCGTTTTTTTTTTTTTTTAAATTTTATTTCATTTATTTTTGTCGAGTTAATTTTCTTGTCTCTTGTTGCTTTCTTTAACATAAAGAATGGCAGTTAAATTCATCTGATTCACGAAAAAGTCATGGGTTCATCGCATGTGTCGGGTAGGTTCTAAGAGCTCGCAGGCAGAGACACCGGATGTGACGTAAATGGGATGAAACGCGCATGTCCCATCAGAACAAAGTCCACCATTTCAAAAATAAAGAAGGCGCCCGAGGGAGACTCGAAAGACAGCGAAAAAAAATGAAGACTAAATAAGCAAATACACTTTGCGTAAAATGTTATGAATATTGCTTCATATTGAACGACCTTATTTCTGACAGAAAATACAGCGTCTTATAAAGATATATTTTACTTGAAATTTGCGTATCAATCGGGTTATTATGATAATCCCTTTAAAAGTTTGTTTTAAAGCAGCTCAAATTTAAATGAATTTTACCAGATATATAACACGATTATATTAAGGCTATCGGAGAACCATTTTTACTCAGGAATATCTGGTTTGGGTCATTTCCATTGAAAACAAGTGCAATATATATATATTTTTAATGATTGATCGAGTCTGAAACCTCAACAGAATTGAAATCCTGACAGTTAGGTCGTGAAGCAAACACCATACCAACTGTTCCAACGGGCCCCGGTGACGAACAGATAGCAAATCAGACTCAATATAGCGCCGCTCACTCAAAAATTCCTTGGTGGAACTCTACTGAGATTCACTTTAACTGTCAGGGTTTCAATTCTCGGTTTCAATTCTCGGTAGTGGATGCGCACTGCTGATGAGTCCCAAATATAGGACGAAACGGCCGTCCAGTGATTTCTGCATTCTGTTGAGGTTTCAGACTCGATGAATCATTAAATATAATTATCAATTTCTCCTAATAATTTCAATATATATATATATATATATATATATATATATATATATATATATATATATATATATTGCACGACATAATCTTATTGTGTTTGGCCAACTAGGTATAACCAATCCGCCTGGAAAGGATTAGGTTTTGTATTTTTCGACATTGAACGATAAACATATTAATAAGCTTGAAATTATCTACATACTTTCTTCAAAATCTGAACCTGGCCAACTATAATATAGGCACGATGGAATAATGGATAGCGGTTCGGAGAGCCGAGTTCGAATTCCAGTCGAATCCATTACATTCACTTACGTGCTAATACCCTTGGGAAAGGTATGAATCCTCTTCTTCTTCCCCTGGGTAAATAGCAGGAGAAACCAGGTAACTGGTCTACCACAGAAAGAAATGACAACTTACTGCTGAAAATAAATCTGCTTCGTCAGTCATGTATCGAAAAATACATGATCGCTTAAGGATGGCACATAACTGAACTGATGGGAAGTACTCGAAAATCGTATCACTCGTTGATCCAAACCTGGTGAAAGGGTATGGAAGCTGTCGAAGGCTCTCTTAGCACGAAGTTACAAGTAATCGTGATCTAGAGTTTAGGCCGACTGACTTGATTCAACTACTGATCACACATGATTATTCGCGCTCTTCTCGAAACTATAGCTAAAGGTCTGATGAGCATCGTTGCAGTATAAATCGCAAATATCCTTGAGCAGGCGTTTTTTTAAATGCTTATAGACACCGGATGTGACATAAATGGAATGAAACGCGCATGTCCCATCAAAACAAAGTTCACCATTTCAAAAATAAAGCCGATGTCCGAGGAAGGCCCGAAAGACAGCGGAAAAAAATGAAGACCAAATAAGCAAATACACTCTGCGTAAAAGATAAATCCGAAAGAGTGTCAATGAAGACTACAATAATAGAGTATCTTTCTTTTGGTGTATAAGACGCACTTTTTTAATTTAATGTGAAAATCTTCTTGAATCTCATAAACCGAAGGTATAAATAAAAGTGGTAAAAGAAAAACAATCAAAAACGAAATGGCAAGAACTCAAAAATAAACTCTACAAAATGGATTGTGGATTTGAGAAAGCAAGGTCTTTGTACAAATTTGATAAAAAGAGCATTCAACCTGTAAATAGTTTATAAGATTTTACTGGTCATGTATGAGCGATAACCATACGATGTATCGTATGGTTATCGGTTCTTGAAATGCAGAGGCCTAGTTAGGAGAACTAAAACAGGACAAAAAAAAAGACTGACATTTGCTCAGATGTGCATATGGTTGA
This sequence comes from Acanthosepion esculentum, assembly GCA_964036315.1. Lineage (NCBI taxonomy): Eukaryota > Metazoa > Mollusca > Cephalopoda > Sepiida > Sepiidae > Acanthosepion > Acanthosepion esculentum. The sequence goes on from OZ038479.1 coordinate 68,006,160, forward strand.
AGAATTTGTGAGAAAAGTGATAAGAAGTGATATAGGAACTAAGTCATTTAAGAAACGTGGTATCAGTAACGCAATGGATGGAACGGATATATGGTTATCGCTAGTTACATTTTTGAGCGTTAAAAAAAGTGCGTCTTATACACCAAAGAAAACGATAGTGCATTATTGTAGTATTCGTTGAGACTCTTTCAGATTTATCTTTTATGAAGAGTGTATTTGCTTATTTGGTCTTCATTTTTTATGCTGTCTTTTCTCTTCGATCATGGCATTAGATTCAATAATGAAAGTGAAAGTGAAAGTGAAAGGTACGTGAATAAAAAGTTATATAGGGATTAAGTCATTTAACAAATGTGGTATCATTAAAGTAATGGATGGGACCGAGGATGACATTCTCTTTGATTATTCGATCTAATGATGGAATGTCTGATTTCTTTCCAAGCAATAGTAAAAACAATGAAGATTTTCTAGGTTTTAGATCAAATTAACCGTAAATTTTTATTTACGATATTTTTCTTATTTGGATGTTTTGAGCTTATTTGTGTTTAGAACAATTTATATTAATTCTTAAATTATCAGTTTGAATTTTTGTTCAATAAAAATACGGCCTTTCAAATACGACTCCCTTTTTTCCCGAACTATCTTCAATAAGAATGTGTTCTATACACCGTTGCGTCTAATATTCAGAAAAATACGGTGAGTCAAATTTTTAAGAATTCACTCAGATTAAATACTTACTCGGCCTTTGTGGCGTTTGTCTTGACATCGTTTAAGAAAACCGATAAATGACTCAAATAATCCGGGTACAATATGGCCACCCGGTCTGTGCTCTTGATGCTTATGTGACGTATGGAAGCGAGACTGGTAAAATATTTCATCCAATTGATCATCGGATAGCGTATCGTTAAGTCATGGATGGTTGATACATTGTAGCTTTCTTGCGACGACGTCGACTTCATCTGGAGGGAAGAAAAAGCGAAGAAAATGAAGAATAATGATGTCTTATGTTACGTTAGACGCTTAAATTACCAGAATAAATCCAAAGAGAGAAGAGGGAAGTAATTTTGTTGGCTTATGTAACAAAAGAAAAAAAATATTCGTTCCCTTACTTACAGGAGAACTGCAAGAAAGATGTCACATTGACCAGACACGACGTAGTGAAACTTACAAAGGTTTGAAAATAAATCGAACACACATGCACAGAAGCGTGCGTACGTACGCAAGTGTTCACACTCACATGAATAGAACAGTAGAGAATACAATAAATATAAAATATCCAGAGACTAATATTGTAGATTAATCAATTAAAAAAAATGTATATATATATATATATATATATATATATATATATATATATATATATATATATATGTATTCCAGTCGAATCTATTACATTCACGTACATGCTAATACCGTTGTGAAAGGTATGCTGTGGGTAAATAGCAGGACAGACTGGGTTCTATAGCCTTGGAGGGCAACCGGTCTAGGAGAAGGACAACTCTGAATTCAAAACCTGCGGAGGATCGTTTGAGGACCTTGTGGCACGTAGTGCACCAGGTCTCTGTATTCGGCCCGTCAAAAAGTGTGGTGGGTTCTGCACAGCCTTCACCACTATAATCAAATCATATGTGCTGGTGTCTGGGCTGTCGGTTCCTAGAAACTGAGCTGCTTGAACCTCATATTTCAAATACGACGGGAAAGTTCACCATATATATATATATATGTTCCAGTCGAATCCATTACATTCACTTACGTGCTAATACTCTTGGGAAAGGTATTAATCCTCTTCTTCTCCCTCCTGCTATGGGTAAACAGCAGGACAGACCGGGGTCTATAGCCTTGGATGGCAATTTTCTAGGAGAAAGACAACTCTGAATTCAAAATATGCGGAGGAGCGTTTGGGGACCTTGTGGCACGTAGTGTACCAGGTCTCTGTATTCGGACCTTCAAAAAGTGTGGTTGGTTCTGCACAAAACCTTCACCACTATGATATATATATATATATATATGTCCACTTTTATATTTATATTATAACAATATATATATATATATATATATATATATATATATATATATATATATATATTTATATTTAGTTGGATTGATGTGAGTTTGTGACCTTGGGTTTGACGCTATTTGGACTTTGTCTGACGATCGCAAATAGCGTGAAACCCAGGGTCACAAACGCACATCAATCTAACTAAATATGTTAGCTCTATCACTGATATTGAGCGCTTTCCAATAAGTACCGCACATATATAATATATAATTCTTGAAGCTATATACATAAAACAGTTGAAACATAACCTGAACAAAATAAACTACGAAATCTCCACAATTTTTTTTAAATGCCTATAAAAGACAATAGAAGCCATTGGTTTATACCAACGGCTTCTCATACCTAATACTTCTCGTTTTTACTCTCGCGTAGTCATGTGTGACGTCACAAGCTGCGATGCGATTTTCGCTTCCGCGTCTCGTATACACGAGTTTGTCGTTGCTTTGAAAATTTATATATATATATATACAAATCAATCTAACTAATTTTATCGATTTATCTCAGTTTGTTCATATCTACTTATTTATGTCTATTTATACAACTTTTTCCACTCTATATTGGCTCCATGTAAGATAAACGAGAAGGAAAAGGGAGATAACTCTGTGCAGTATGCGTCTCTCTAAACAGCTTACCTGTACAAACGTTTTCTCCATGACACTGACATGATAGGCGAGCATCGAGGCATTCACAGATTTTCCCGCTAACAACTTCATAATCCGAATCGTTTCCTTCATGTACTTTTCGAAAGATTCAGACAAGAACTGAAAAAAGGAAGAAAATGGAAATCACATAAGAGCCAACAAAACCGAATAAAGTTCTGCATTTTACTTAAACATTTTTACCACATTTGTCTTTGTATGTACAACGCCATGATGTAAAATTATACGTCCAATCAAGAAGCTCTTAAAAATACTAGACCATTCATAAACCCGTTTGTTTTCTTCTAAACGCAGTTCATATAACAAAATGATGAGGTTACAAGATTATCAATTTTTAGTATTAATTACACATTTTAATTTGTATTTAAAGATGATAAAAGGTTTCTTCAACTCTAAACATATATATATATATATATATATATATATATATATATATATATATATATATATATATATATATATATATATAAGGCAGGTTTTCTCAGCCTTTTTAAGCAATGACGCTCTTAGTAAAATTTTTGAAGGGTATTTTAAAAAATGAATATTAAACAAAGTATTTAAAATAAGATATTTTAGTAACCCTCATTTCAATTTTCAAACATTTTCTTGAATTTCATTGGTTGTTAAATAAAAATAAGATTCGAGAAATTTTCATAACAAAACAGTCAAAATTTATGCAAAAATAGGCTCAACTGACATAAAAAAAATATTTCTCAAATTCATCCCTAATTTAAATGTTTCAAGAAATCCTATTGGCTAAAAAATAAAAATATACAACATTCACACAGTATTTCTCATAAAAATTTGCAACAAGCTACCAAGCCGCTGGAGCCGATTTTGTTGTTAAAAACTATAAATAGAAACAGCAAACGAATTTTCGTTGCATTTTGAGACTCACACACGTAAAGATACACACGGGAATTATGTGTCAAAATTGCCGCCAAAGAAACAAACTTTGTTTATGAGAGATTGCAAAAATTCATACAACAAACTTTTTCACTTAATATCTTTCATAGAAAAATCTTTTGTCTAAGTTAAATTCAACCTTTCAATCAAAGGCAGACGACTTTTTAAACATTGAACATTTCTCAAACAGCAAAGAACGTTTTCTCTATACCTTTGCACGCATCATTACAAACAAAGAAATTGCAAATTATGTATATAAAATTTAATCTGTTGTTTCAAACATGTATTTTTTGTTGTGATTGAAAATCGTTACCATTTAAATGGTCATTTCTTATAGTTTATGTTTGTGGATATTGCATATTTTATCTGCAGCACAATCTTAAATATTCACGCATCCTTCTTAGATCCACTACAATATCGTATATACTCGCTTATCATGCGACCTTTGAAGATCTAATTTTGAAGCTAATTTGACTACAGTAAATGGATGTATATTTATATTTATAGGGCCAGGAGTACATACACTAATTTTATATCTCGTGTATGATGCAACCTCCCTTAAAATTAGCTTCCAAATTATGTCTTCAAAAGTCCCATAATACGCAAGTATATACGGTAATCGAAAAATAGTGAAAAGAATTATTTGAAAAACAAAGTTTAATACTTATTCATTTATTCTAATACTAACACTGTACCACTACTACTTCCACACAGACATATATATATATATATATATATATATATATATATATATATATATATATATATATATATATATATATATATATATATAATATGGATAAAAACATATAAATAAATACTTTCGCAAAAAAACACCCAATTTTTTTTCAGTTATTTTATCCATATTATATATTATGTTGGTGCAAAAATAATGGTTTTTTGACGTTCAACTTCATGTGAGAAAACGACATTATTTTTGCACCAACCTAATACATGTCAAGAAAGTATACGTGGCTTCTCATTATGCTATATATATATATATGTATATATATATGCTGTGACAGTATTTCGTGGCACACTTAAGAGAATCACGTGGCACAGCGGTTGAGAATCTGATAGAGAGAGAGAGAGAGAGAGAGAGAGAGAGAGAGAGAGAGAGAGAGAGAGAGAGAGAGAGAGAGAGAGAGAGAGAATTTCTATGGAGACATTAAACAGATTGGACACTATGTCAATGTCTCTAAAACTGTATTCATACGCTTCAACCAGCAGATAAATCAACTTCAGCCAACAGGTGAATCAATAAAATATGGCGAATCTTTTACGCAACTAGGAAGCGAAATAAATTCTACTGAAAAGGATGTGAAAATTTGCATAGCTAATCTCTGGGCTGCCTTAAATAAAATGGCTGTAATCTGCAAATCTGATCTACCAGACAACCTCAAACGGAGATTCTTTCGAGCCGCGGTAAAGGCGGTTTTGATGTATGGTGCCACTGCTTGAACATTGACTAAAACCCAAGAGTCCAAGCTTGATGGAATCTACACTCGGATGCTGAGAGTTTATATTTAAAATTTCTTAGAGACAAAATCCAACTCTATGGACCCATCTTTGATATTTCTACAATCGATGGCAAACAAGAAACAAGAACTTACGAGTCATCTGCTGTACTGGATACGTAGACATAGAGAAATACGGGTTGGTCGCTCAGCAATCACCTACGTTGACTAGCTATGTTATGACACAGAATGCCACCCTAATGACCCTCTGACCTTGATGAAGAGCCGGGATGTTTGGCGTGATAAACTCATGAATATCCGAATTAACTCGATCGAATAAAGTAATAACTAGTCTTATTCACGAGATCATGATATTCCGTCAGAGAACTTGAAACGATATATTTATCATGGATAGGTCTTCTTCGGGTGTATTTCTATCCAGGTAACCTTTAGGGAATTTCAAACTCAACCCTTTATTTAATCTACGAATATCTGTGTGTAGGGATTAACCATTTGTTCTTAATTGGTACTGCTTACCTATTGTTTTCCTTGTTTTCACTGATCCGTCGGAACCTATAACTTTTAGCATTAAACTTTTCCTGCTGTAGCGCTTGGCTGCATTCACCGCCGTTTCTCTTTTCTTCCTGCTGCTGTTGCCGCTGTTGAAGCCTTACTGTCATACCTCTTTCTTTGTTTACCAATGGCTCTCATATTGTATTTATTTCCATGCTAGGTCTACGGAGGTGTCCTACATAGTGTAATATATGCGCCAAGTCCTCCAGTGTTCTCTTTTTAACTCCTCTGTAGTTAGCGACCACGCTAACAGAGAGGACAACGTGACCAAGAACTGCGTCCAATTCCATTCTTTGCAGCCGTTGCAAATAATACAAAGGAGTAAAGCTGGAGGAACATCGAGACAATGAAATCTGGCATGGCTGATCATGTATGCAGGGAAAAGGGTAGGCGAAATATAGTGATAACAGAAACAAAGATGAGGATATTAGTGCAAAGGCAAATAATGTAAATAATAATAATAATTTTGTAATAATTGATCATTTCATATTTTGTTCTGCAAAAAATACAGAAACTTCAATTTCAGAGATATGAATTAGCAACTATTTTTCAATTTTTGACAAAACTTGATTGAGTTATTTTTGGCACGTAATCTGTATGTCTCTGTCACTATCTTGGACATCCATATTCACTGAAGAAACTACACAAAGCACACGTATTTTTCGCTTGAAATAAAGTCAGGCAAAAGCGTAATCGTTAGTTAATACCAGAAAAAGCCTTTAATATATTTTCTCGACAACGAGAAAGGTTGGCTGTTGATCAGGTCTACATGGACGCTGTTCAAACCACTATTTACATTGTTCGGACTGTTGTTGTCATCTTTGCTGTCATATTCACAACGTTTCGGCCGTTGTACGCTCCGGCATTCTTCAGGTATATAGAGAATTAGAACAATCTACCCAGTGGACGAAATAAAGGGTTCGATTTGAAATTCCAGTCACCTGAAGATGGTCGGAGCGTACAACGGCCGAAACGTTGTGAATATGACAACAATCCGAACAATGTAAATACTTGCAATACCCTTCTCAGAAATATAGGCAGGCACTTAAACAAAGTTGGTCCTTCAGGCAGAGGGACACCGTCACATCCATAATCTTTCCTCTACTGTCATCCAATGTCCTTTTTAGAAAAAAAAACAATGAAATCTGGCATAGCTGATCATGTATGCAGGGAAAAGGGTGGGCGAAATATAGTGATAACAGCAAAAAAGATGAGGATATTAGTGCGAAGGCAAATATTGTAAATAATAATAATAATTTTGAAATAGTTGATCATTATTTTTATGCGGAAAAATGTGTCTTTCTTGCATTAGTCTAATCAGTCCAACTGGATCCCAATCCACCATGAGAGGAACCGCATGACTGTCTACAACGGCAGCGACAATGATGTCGATACACAGAACGGTTTTCTTTAGAAACTCATGTCGATTGTACAACGAATGGTATATTACTCAGGGACGTACGACTTACTTGTGAGTATAAGGGTCCGTTTAGTGTTGTGTCGTTCTCTGGAGTGCCCGATATCGGATGAATATGGGGGTCCATGAAATTGGATCCAATGCCAATCTAGAGAGAAAGAGAGAGAAAAAGCAGCAGATTTAGAATCCCAAGAATTAAATGGTGATATAGAATTCTCTAAAAATATTAGACATTTGCAATCGCATTAGCATTCAAAGCAAATGCCACGCGAGCATAGTAAAGAAAAAGGTGAATTAAAGAAACGAAAAGTTTTGCTTTCAATCCATATATTTATATATCTAGAGAAGTGCTTTATATAAACACATTTTCACGACGTATTGCATTTAACACACATTTATGTATTTAAAAAGTCATTCGTAATGTTGTGTCAAAGCTCAATAGAATAAGACAAATTTACAACAATTTAGTCACATGACTGAAGACATTTTCAACGAAGAACGATGACCAGGTTTGCGGAACTATTATCGACGCTAAAGGGGGATTGAACAGCCATGTTTAAATTATTTCCTAGTCAATTCATCCACTTTTGCATAAGAAGAAGGGCTATTCTGAATTCAAAACCATGATAATGGTAGTATTAGCCGTTTCCTTATAAGAGAACATCAGGCTTTCATTGACCGAGCAGTTAGTGCAACGGTCGGTTGAAAATTATAAAATCTTTTAGGTTTCTCAAGTCCAGTAGCTATTATCGCTCTTTCCAGTACTGATGGGGCTTTCCTTCCTAACCTTTTATTTGAAGTAGTGTGGAATGTCAACATCTTGATTATGACATTATTTTCTCTTCGAGTTACATCTATTTCAGCTGTCGCTGTTGTTGAAAGGCCTCAAGTGATGTGGTTTATCTTATTTAGTGCAGTTCTTTGTGATTCTGTTGCGCCAGTCGACTAGGTTCAAACATGTGAAATAGGACCATGAAGTTTTTTCTGTGATACAAAAGAACTCAAGACAAGGCTCAAGAGCCTCTTATGGTAGAGGGTTACTGAATGGGGTATGTTATATGAATATAACAGGAGGCGAAGATTATGAGGATAAGGAGGATAGATAATGACTGATCCTTAATTTGAGGAGATTAATATTGGAGGACGTAACAAAACAGATGTGTGTTCTACAAAGTAGCAGTTCCCGAGAAAAGGCTGTCTGAGTAGAACTTTCTACTAACAATAGGACTACTGAAGAAATGTGGCTGATTCAACTGTGTGGATGTAGCACGGTGTGTCCTAGCTGTAATGTTTTGAACTGGTGGAATTAAAGAATTAAAAAGCTCATCTAAACATTTGTAGCAATATTTTTGTCGAGTGGAATAATATATAATATTCTACAAGACCTCGTAAACAGTTTTGAAATATATCAAGGCTGGAAAGTGAAGACTGAGTAGTTCCTGTCCAGGCATGACAGCAATTTTTGGTCTAATCTGACTAAAGATAAAGTTAAAGCAATGTAGAAAAAAGTTAGGCACTTCTTAGAACGGTTAAATGGGCCGACAATTTATTCGAAATCTTTTAATTGGTATTTTTTTTTTATATGAGAAAATCTCCATAGCAAGTTTGAACTCTGAATATTGCTTTTTATAGCGTCGGGTTATAGCGATTTGGAATTGACTTATAACAATGGAATGAAGGTCATTAGAGCCTTTGGTATTGCCGAAGTAAAAATCTAATAAATTAGCTCTAACCTCCAACCTCTCTCTCACAGGCGGGATGTGGCGAGCCTCTCACTGCTCTATCGCTACTACCATGGAAAGTGCTCGGACGAACTACATTCCTTAGTTCCGCTATGTCTAATCTTCGCGGCTAGGACCCGCCATGAGATCATCCATATTCCCTACGTATACCATCGGTGAAAAGTAAGTTCCAATCAAAAAGCTTCTTTCTGCGAACCACTGCCCTGTGGAACAGGTTCCCAAGAGGATGCTTCTCCAATCACTAAAATATTAACCTGTTCAAGTCTAAAATTAACCGTTATCTTTCCCTCCTTATCAATATAAACTACCCCTTAACGTAACCCCCTTTCTCGAGTGATCCCCGGGCCTTATACGGGGTGAATCTTACACTAAAAGAACAAAAAGAAATTCAGACTGTCATTGATTGTTTTAATATAAAGAAACATCATTGTTTAGGATGTATTCAAAGTAGCTTAAGGAAAATCATTTAAGATATCAGAATAGCTGCTTCGGACGCTATCCATTGGCCACACTGAGGCAGTTCACACGTTGGATACAGCGATCGTTCGGTGATTTTGATTGGCTAAAAATTTCGTTGTGAAACTGACGGAAGATAAAAACATAATACGTAAATAAAAGAATTATTTTCATGAAATCGTATTAGACTTTTTTTCTTAACAGAGAATTGTCTATGTGCGTTCAGACGCGTCGGTATGTATCTAGAAAGACAAACGTGTAGTGTGTCTATGCGTTCTTGTTATTGTGTGTCTATAGATGAAGATTTCGACTTCACTTTAAACATCCAATCAAATGTCTTCATATACCTGTCCAATAAGTTTTCAAGGTACTTACTTTAAATATATTTTTTGTGGGGTCCATTTCGTCGACATCCACAGTGATTTCAAAAAGTGGCCAAACGCCTAAATGGTGAATGTTCTGAAGCGCTGTTTGAAATCTCCAATTGGCAGCCGTCGTCGTCGTCGTCGTCGTCGTCGTCGTCGTCGTATTATCAATATCTGAGAAGCTCCAACCACCGACTTGTTTGATTAGCAGGCGCAAAGATGATAACGTTTTCTTCCGGATGTCCTGATGGAAGCCGTCACTTTCCAATAAGCAGGAATTGTAGAAATTCTTCACCTTCTGCTCGACTGGCCCCATTAATGATAACGTTTCTGAAAAACGAAAGAAAGAAAAATTGAATAATAAAACAGTATATTCAGTGAAAATTCTGCGTGCACACTTCCAATTGCTATCTGACATATATCGACAGGAAGGGGCATGACTATGGGTTCGCCACTATCTCCAGTAATAGCTAACATACTCTGAAAATAGCGTTATTCTGGACAAGGTATGTAGATGACATACCCTGAAGTGTGTGCAAATATAACTGGAGTGTATTTGATTATTTAAAACAAATTAAACAATAATTTTGCTTCCCTTAAATCGTACAGAGCATAAATTGAAGACGTACACAAGTGTTTTTTCAGCTGACCGAAAATGTACCAGAAATCCGAAGGCGAACTGGAATAGCAAAATACATCACAAAAGCTAAATAATGTGTGTAGAAGCAGGAAAATTTTGTTAGAAACAAAGAAAAGATAGCTGAAATGCTATGTAATATCAAATCGCCTTTATAGCAGTGAATCCTGGGCAGTTTTCTCACAGATGAAGAGGAGACTTTAAGAAACAGAAATATAGTTCTACAGAACGATGCTGAAAATAACCATCGATTGAACAAGAGTAATGAGGAAGTTTTAAGGAAAATGGAAACAAAAACGTAAGCTTATACATAGAATCAGAAAGAGTCAGCTGAAATTTCTACGAAGTACAATAGGGAAAGAGGGATTGGCGATTTTGACACTCACAGGACCTATTGAAGGTAAGAGGGACAGAGAGAAACAATGAGTAACCTACCTAACGGGCTGGTGCAAATAAAAGGCAGAGCGTGGAGTAATAGTAAAGGGGAAAATGGTAGTAAGTTGTGGAGAGCCATGATCACATATGTTCTGAAGGAACACGGTCATAAAAGAACTACGTATCATATTAAAATGGATTCAAAAATAGACCAGCATATTACGCAGTGATTCGAATAGTTACAAGGTGATATTGAATTTCTGTGTTGCGATTTTGATTTTGAAGTTCAATGAAAATGCGCGCGCAGCTGCTATTCACAAGTACCTAACATTCTGAGTTAAACTGCCATTTTGTTTTTGCTATCTATCCCTATTCAGTTACAGAGTGAGATATTGCAATGTTGTGTTTCAATGACTCTGCAATCTTTACGATGGCAGAACAATTTGAATCAGGACCAATGCAAGGTTCTCGTGGAGACGCCGAATCTATTATATCTCAAATTTCCTAATTTTCTACCATTTATATAAAATATAAATTTTATCGCAGCCTAATTATAGACAATAACGGATCATATGCAATATAGGTGAAAAATTCAACTAGAAAAATAAATACAATGTATCTAAATAAAAATTAGAGACATGTCATGATAGATCATTCCATTTTAAATAAATCAACAATGTTTGGCGGCAATTTTGAACTTCAACTTGAGATTCTCCTTCTTAAAATGTTGAATAATTTAACACATTTAACGTAATGGTTACAAAATAGTAGCTTTTAAATATCGTTTTTCGTGACCTAGCGTAACCAAAACAAAATCACGAGTGTGGACAAAAAATATCAGCGAAAATTTGTCATACTTTAATAGTCAGTTGTGTTTAGATTAATTTGTATATAAATTTCGGTAGGAAAATGCTGATAAGATACGGAGGATCACAAAGCACTACCCGGGGGTCCCCAGTCAGACTTGGCTCCCCAATCAGGCTTGTGGTACTTATTCTCCACCAGGTTATCAAAACTTATCAAGTAGTTTGTTAGCTGTTTCCATTGCTTCTGGCTTCGAGGCGCTCTGTCAATTCTCGAAGTTTTCTTTCCTCAGTATCTATCTTGTGCGCGCAAACGGCATTCTTCAAATTGGTATCTGACAGATATCGACAGGAAAAAAGACATGGCTATGGGTTTCATCGTTATCTTCAGTAATAGCCAACAAATAACGGCGACATTCTGGCCAACGACATAGAAGAGGCATTTCTCGCTGTTTCCATTGCTTCTACTGCCTTCGATGTGCTCATTAAGTGTTAAATTCTCCAAGGTTTCTTTCCTCGGTATGTGTCTTGCGCGTGAAAACGACACACATTCAATTGGGATTTGACAATTCAGCTGTTTCGTTGTTTACCTGCACACACACACACACACACACACACACACACACACACACACACACATATATATATATATATATATATATATATATATATATATATATATATATATATATATATATAATAGGCAGGTTAATTAAATTCGAGGAATAAGAGACAACAAAATGATGAAAATATTGTCAACTGATAACATTTATTTTATATTTGTTATGGTCCAAATTCCTTTGTACCACGGTGATTGTCCAAGGTAGAACCAATGAAGAATAACTCGAACACAGGTATGGAATAACACAGATATATTACAAGCAGAAATATGTACAAAGAAGTAGAAGTGTTAGTAATGACTATCAGATTTGGTTAGAGTGAACTATGTTGTCTCGACAAGTATCACTATTCCAATGTCTTACAGTAATCGTCTGACTCTTGACTCTGTCTCTGACTGACTCTGAACAGTATTTACTGTCCCACCCACGAGGAATAGATGTGGCACAAGGCCGAGTTTACCGTGGGTATTCCCGAGCCCGTAGGCTCGGCCCAAAAATGCCCGTAGAACCCGTATAAACGGGATCGGGTTGGTCAACCTCCCCGAACGAGGCTCTGCCCTTCGGCGGAGCCTCGTCCGGGTTCCTCTCTGCCCAGAGGCAGAGAGTTCGACCGTCTAGCCGAGTCGTCCAAAAACGACTGACTCTGAACTGATGTTCAATAACACGCCCACGTGTGTCGAATGTGGCACAAGGCCGATTTAATGTGGGCTCACCGAGCCCGTAGGCTCGGCCAAAAAATGCCCGTAGAATCCGTATAAATGGGATCGGGTTGGTCAACCTCCCCGAACGAGGCTCTGCCCTTCGGCGGAGCCTCGTCCGGGTTCCTCTCTGCCCAGAGGCAGAGAGTTCGACCGTCTAGCCGAGTCGTCCAAAAACGACTGACTCTGAACTGTCTGCTCCCTCTTGAGGCGCAGTATTTATGATGTCCGGAATAGTCCATTATTATTACGGGTAAGTTCCCATAACAATATTCTTTCTTTCTTTTTATATGCCATGTCCATTCAGGACGTAGGCGATCATGGCTTTCCACCTCCTTCTATCCCTTGCAGCTCTCAACAAGTTCCTTCCCGCCGCTTCGTCCCCCAGACTACGTTCTGTCATCCACTTGCTTAACTCTGCCAGGTATGTCACGCGTTGTTTTCCCCTGTCTCTCTTTCCCTCTATTCGATCCGTGGGTATCAGATTCTTCAGGCCCTCCTTCCTCATTATGTGTCAGAGAAACTTCAGCTGCCTCTTTCTGAAGTTAAGTATAAGCCCCCTCGTTGTTTACAACCTCTCCAAGACCTCATTGTTGCTCATACACTCGGTCCATCTTTCTGTAGAACCACATCTCTGTCGCCACGAGTCTCTTTTTAATCTTTGAGGAAATCGTCCAACATTCGCTGCCGTAAAGAAGGACAGATGTCACGTAACAGCTCAGTATTCTATATTAATAGGCCTTTTGACTAAATCGAAGTAGGACGAGAAAGATTTTAATGTTGGAATTTTCGGACACGCCTGTGTTCTTTATCAAAGAGACGAGAAATAAACAATCATGTGGGACACTCTTTTAGGGGAAATTTTGTTGTTAATAGTGGGGATATTGACAACCGTCTAAGGCAAGCTACACATTCGAAAAGAGAGATTAATTTTGTACAGTGTACGGTGCTCAGTGAGGATCGAACTCATTACAGTCTTGTTAACCATTACATTATGGTACGCCCCCCGCTACAACGCCTATGTATAAATCTAGGTATCCTTTCACGCATATATTGAGATCCGTTTACCTGTGAGTGAAAGAAGAAGCCATGAGGGGTCCGAAATTAGAAAGAAAAAGGCAAGAGTCATGGCCTATTTTTCATCATGGCCGAAGAAACATAAAGCCGATCAATGAATCGCGGTAAAGAGGAAGTTTCGCCTTTGGAACGGTTCCAGCGGATATAGGGTGCCGCAGGACAGAGCCCAGCTGCCATCTTGTAAATGATCAGGCTTTAGTGCAGAAATTTGGCACGGTCATCTCTACATTGAGCGTGGGCACCGGGGGAAGAAGAAAACAGTGAAGAAAGGGTGAAGGTGGTGAACGCTCCGTTAGATCTGCAGAGGCAGAAGCATGAAGTGGAAGGGAAGCTGATTGGTCCGATGGATAAGCAGAGAAAATAATACGAATAAAAAAATTGAATGGATGTATATAATTTTGTTAATGATCTATCTATCTATCTATCTATCTATCTATCTATCTATCTATCTATGTAATTCTGTTCATTATCTATCTATCTATCTATCTATCTATCTATCTATCTATCTATGTAATTCTGTTCATTATCTATCTATCTATCTATCTATCTATCTATCTATCTATCTATCTATGTAATTCTGTTCATTATCTATCTATCTATCTATTTATCTATCTATCTATGTAATTCTGTTCATTATCTATCTATGTAATTCTGTTCATTATCTATCTAGCTATCTAATTCTGTTATATATGCAATTCTGTTCATTATCTATTTAATCCCGTTCATTATCTATCTATCGATAATCGAAGTCGGCAAGGAAGAGCAAAGGCGAGAAGCAGACGACTATCTATCTATCTATCTATCTATCTATCTATCTATCTATCTAATTCTGTTCATTTGTCCAACTGTTTACTGCCGTATAAAAGATTAGATCATGACGTAGAAGTTCAGCACTCTTTTCTTTGTTCATGACGACATTTTCCGATATCTTAATGCTTTTATGATTTTCTGAAAGGCATCTTTTATTATTCTTATTCGCCCTCCAGTTTCTCTGTCACAATTTTTATTTCCTTTTTAAATATTTTCTA
>OZ038479.1:68023528-68028528 GCA_964036315.1 Acanthosepion esculentum
AACAGAGTGACGTAAACTGAACTATGTGAAGCGTTGGTGGTTGGGTGGTGGTGGTATTCATTGGCTTACATCGAGCTAACAGATATTGAGACGAAGTAGGTGTTGGTCGGGTTATCGATATGCGGCCGTGTATTGCGTATCGCGAAAGAGTAATGCTAATGGAAGCCTAACGATTTGTTGCTTTCAATCTGATAATAATAATAATAATAATAATAATAATAATAATAATAATAATAATAATAATAATAATGAAAGCGTCCGAACACACACGCGAACACATGGAATTTCTCATTGTATTTAATATTTAAACGCCAAAAAACTATTAAAAAACTAAACATTTTTCTCCGTTTTTCTTCGCCTTATATTCGCTAATGGTCATGGTCACGCAGCGTCAGTTATCTATTCATTTAATTCACAGCACCCTCCTTATTCAGTAACTGCACCTTGAGCCTTGTTGCGGAGGCCGGGGGGGGGGTGATTCTAGTACTAAAAATGCCAGCAATGTCTCTCTTTTCCTTAGGCTGCTATAACCCTGGAAACTTGCGATCCTGTCATCTAACCTCGAAGACCGGATCAGAATCGTTTGAGTTTTTTTTTTATAAAAGAATGTGTAGCGCTAATTTTCCTTGTGACGATGAGCAGCGCGCCTATAAGAAAAGTCGGCACTTGAAGGCAATCTTTTTATAGTAGCTTAGTTGTGGTACAAGGCGGAAAGTATAGGGCGCCCAGTGAGGATCGAACTCACTACTCAGTCGTAATCGATTTAGCGAGACAAGCTTGCTGACTATTACACCACGTCGAAGTGTTCAGAGTGTATAGTGCTTTACTAATCGTAGCATAGTTCTGGTACAAAGCTGAAAGTATGGCGCATCCGGTGAGGATCGAACTCACTACTCAAACGAGACAAGCTTGCTAACCATTACACCACGTCGAAGTGGCCAAAGGAATCTTTTTATGTCGAACAGAATAATGACTAATAGAATTGTACAAGATGATGTTACGCCCACCAACGCATTGGAAAAAACGAAAAACGAATTTATTCATGCAGACTTGAATGTCTTCAATGAAATGAATAGACCTCAAAGAACTTCGCATAACTATTAAACATTAATAGACGTTAAGTGGAATATTATATATATATATCCGATGCAATGCAGATAAAAATAATATACAAATTCTAACGTTCACACCATTAATCCAAAAGAGGGCTTGATACTGACAGTAGAACAATAATTATTTATTATAATTTTCTCATATAGACAAAAACAGTTTAGCTACTACAAAGAATCAACTTCGTTTCGGTGCATTTCACTTGCACCTCGACTGGTGAGAACCATATATATATATATATATAACCAAATGGATAAATATAGGTAAATGTACGAGCGAGTGATTGTAAAGAAATTCATATATATATTCATTTATTTTATTAATATTGATATTAATAGTATTATTAATTACTTTATTGATTTTCATGGAAAAATAGCGTTACCCTACCTTAATTTCCAAACGCTATTTTTTTGTTTGTTACATTTGATAACGACAGCGTCTCTTTAAATTACAATTTATAATTTCTGATTTTCAATCTTTAATGTTAATCTGGGCCTAAATTCAAATCCAAAATTAAACAATCATTTAAATATTTTAACAACAATAATAATCCAACCCAACAATAGAATATCTTGCGATGACCAGAAATATTAAAAAACGGCGTTAACCAAAAATACCAGAAAAATTGCGTCGGCATGAAACTTGTTCAATCAATATAAAGTATTATGTCTATTTCTTAATATATTTATATATATATATATATATATATATATATATATATATATATATATATATATATATATATATATATATATATATATTATAATATTAAAAAAAAATGATTCCTTCGCTACGTAAGAGTTCTCATGTTTCAAAAGCGTGAGCCGAGACCCCTAATATAATTTTTGAAATTAAGTTGAATTAAGGTGTCTGGTCACGCTTCCTCGTCAAGCGAGAATTTGGGAAATTGGCTTTCCAAATTCTCGCTTGACGAGGAAGCGTGATCAGACACCTTAATTCAGCTTAATTTAAAAAATTATATATGGGGTCTCGGCTCCCGCTTTTGAAACATGAGAACTCTTATGTAGCGAAGGAATCATATTTAAAAAAAAAATTATAATATAAGCTCTACTTGGAGCACTGTCTTTTTAAAAATAAAAGCAAAAATACTAAGGAACTCCGGATTATTTACCTAACATGTTCTTTCCTATTTTCCTGCATACCTGCACACACACACACACACACACACACACACACACACACACACACACACACACACACACACACACACATATATATATATATATATATATATATATAAATATATATATATATATATATATATATATACATACATATATATATATATATCCTGGATATAACTCGCTTACTTTTTTCTTATCTGACTTTGAATTATGCCACATTGTGTCCTCCACATGTTTTAAGTGACCTTTAAACTACCTGATAAACTTTCATGAACGTCATCAAATTCAAAAACCCTGATAAACCAATGACATCCTTACTCTTGTATATAAATACGTGCAGTAATATAAATCTTTACCTTTGCCTTGATAAAGTCCCCGATAGGATGAAACGTGTAGTCTCTGAATAGTTTTCTGTTTGTCATTTTATTAATTTTATTCCTTCAAAGATACATTCTATCTGAAAATAATTTTCATCCCCCATATATATAAAACATATATATTTATTTATTTTATTAATATTAATATTAATAATATTATTAATTACTTTATTGATTTTTATGGAAAAATAGAGTTATCCTATTAATCTAGCAAGACAAGCTTGCTACCATTACACCACGTCGAAGTGGCCAAAGCAATCTTTTTATGTCGAATAGAATAATGTCTAATAAATAGTATATTCCAAATATACCATCTTATATATATATATTTAAAGACATTTATATATATGTTTAACGTTATTTTTATAGATACAAGTATTTAAGCAAATGCTCTGTCTATAAAATCTATAAAAAGAACGTTAAACATAATATATATAAATGTCTTTAAATAAATTGTCGGACTATGTCCAATTCAATATATATATATATATATATATATATATATATATATATATATATATATATATATATATATATATAAAAGATGGTATATTTGGAAACAAGTTGGATCCTTAAAATTTTTTGTCAATGTATCGTTCAGTAAAAACATTAGAATAACTGAAAAAAAAAATAAAGAAAATCTTTACAATGCCAACCTTGCTAATTAGAATCGCTCTGATTATTTAAAAAAAAAATTAGCAGTTAATAAAATTGAGAATAAACATATTTAAACAAATAAATGATATATATATATATATATATATATATATATATATATATATAAAACATACAAGGAGCTGAAGAGATCCGTCATTTACTCAAAATAATTTGCGCACCTTGAATCTACTCAAAGGTACCAGAAGTGACACTGGGGAAATTTGAAATTCGAGGTAAGCTTAAGATTGTCTAGACCAGGTCAGTACCAGAGATCACCAGAACTACCAATCTTTTGGTGTGAACATGAATATTCATGAATTCGTGATAGTATGTGTGTGTGTGTGTGTGTGTGTGTGAGAGAGAGAGAGAGAGAGAGAGTGAGAGAGCGTTTTATCATTTCAAAATTAAAATCAATGTGCAGAAACATCACACACACACACACACACACAAACACACACACACATGCGCACACACGCACACACAACAAATGGTATAAAGTAGATTCAAGATCATGATTAAACTTTGGTGCCTGATTTATTTTAGCTATTCATTTGCTGGAAGCTATTTTCTGTTATTAATGGTTATTTTAAATCTTGCGCTGAAGGTTTTTTTCAGCATTAATTAATTAGTTTATTGCGATAAAATTCAAATGAATGGCTCACAGCTCAATGTCACTGACAGGAAATGTTGTGATATGAGGTCGTTATTTGTCACCAACATCAAGATAGGAGCGCTTGTAAAGCCTACCTTATGGCTGAGATAGTTAAGTGTTTCGAACCTACATAAAATCAGGATTTCGAATGATTGGATTTGCACGTATAGGTTTGGATTCCGCATACAATATCGGCACCGAAAGTGGAATCGACGAGCCGAGTTCAAATCCACGCCTTAGTCTGTTGCGTTCACTTTCGCATAAGTGAAAGACGTAAAGACATCTCTTCTGTTCCCAAATAGTGATTAAACAGTAGGGTTGATTAGACTTTATAGCCTTGAATGGCAACCAGTCTAAACTGAATTTCCAACCATGAAGAATGTAGCGGGTAACCATGACCTAGTATTCAAGAAGTCATAGAATTTTACAGAAATTGAAGGAAACTGTGGAGAGCCATAATCATTCATGTTCTAAAGAGAGACATAGGATTTAAGAGAGAGAGAGAGAGAGAGGGAGGGAGGGAGGGAGAGAGAGAGATGGAGATTATATTAAGCCTTCTCTTTGAGATATACTATATTTTCCGTATATAAGTCGCACCCTTAATTTGAATTTATAATTTCCCAAAAGAAAGCACCGGTCGTATTTCAATGAATTTTTTTGACCAAAAATTTAATTCTGATAATTTAAGAATTGATGTTTATATTTTTAAGATGAGGCATTGTAAGTATTTATATTGTTCGGACTTTTGTCCTCATCTTTATTGTTATATTCACGATAAAGAATTCAGTTCGAAATGCCAACGTAAATCACCGGAAGAAGGTTGGAAAGTATAACGGTTAACAGTCCGAAGAGTGTAAATAGTTAAGAATTAATATACGTTATTTTAAACACGGAAAAGCTAAAAAAAAAAAAAAAACTACAAAATAAGAAAATACCATAAATAGAAAGAGTTTACTGTGGTTTAGTTTAGTTAAAAACTTACAAATCCTCATTGCTTTCAGTTTCACTTTCACTTTCACTTCGGCTCCAATGTTATGATCCAAGGGAATGTTATCCTCG
>OZ038479.1:68031028-68056028 GCA_964036315.1 Acanthosepion esculentum
ACACATATATATATATATATATATATATATATATATATATATATAGAGAGAGAGAGATAGATAGATAGATAGATAGATAGATAGATAGATAGATAGATAGATATTGTGTTCTACATATGTGGATATTTTGACAATATAAATCTGTAGTTATGCATATTTTATATTTTTATTTGAATTAGCTTAATATAATTATTTTCTATTTTTCTATTTCCCTATTATATTGCTTAATTGTGCAATAGAAGAAAAGCACGAATTAACTGCAATAAGATAAAATGCGAATTTAAAAGTAAAAAAAAAAAAAAATATTAAAATGCATTCGTCAACAAAATTAATCATGTTAAAAGCCGGCTGCAGAATGACACGCACAGAACTGCGCGCCCACACAACTGCACGCGCGCACATTTTTACCGTTCTTGAATCCATACGAGTAAACATCGGTCAGTAATATGCATCAAACGTTTGTTGATAATACGCCAATATTATGCAAGTTTAACGACAAAGAAAGGCTGCAGGTTCTTAGAATTAAGACCATATAACATTGTAACGACCAAACACACTTCTGATTATTAAACTAAAGACCTTATAACATTTTAATGACAGACAGGATTGAAGTTCTGAAAATAAGGATTTTATACTACTTTAACGATAAAGACTGGCTTCGGATTATTAAAATAAAGACCATATAATATTTTAACGATATTGACAGGCTCCATAAATAATTAAATTATAACATTTTAACGGTAAAGACAGGTTTTAGATTATTATTATAATAAAGACCTTATAATATTTTAACGACAAAAACAGGCTTCAGACTATTAAACTAAAGACCATATAACATTTTAACGACGAAGACAGGCTTAAGGTTATTAAAATAAAGACCATATAATATTTTAACAATATTGACAGGCTCCATAAATAATTAAATTATAACATTTTAACGGTAAAGACAGGTTTTAGATTATTATTATAATAAAGACCTTATAATATTTTAACGACAAAAACAGGCTTCAGACTATTAAACTAAAGACCATATAACATTTTAACGACGAAGACAGGCTTAAGATTATTAAAATAAAGTCCTGGTGCCCTTTTAACAATCTTCAGGTTCTGAATGACTTAATAGCATGTCCTTATCAAGACCGTATATCATGTGTGTGTATGTGTGTATTATCTTGCATACTTTTCGTTGTTGACGCTAGAAAGGCGGTTAAGGGCTTTGCAGCTCAGAGAGAAAGACAACTGAAAGAAACGTGTTATGCAAAATATAATTTTCACTTTTGTTGAGTAAAAGCTGATTGAAAAAAATATGAATAAAAGTAGGCTCTTTGAAGATAAGGCGAATTTTAGATTCTTCATTTTCGATAATGTTGACGAAAAAATAGTGATATTTTACAAGAATCTCAATTATTACTCGAGCAATTAATCAACCATCGCACGCCTTTTAGAAGCTTAAGGTGTATAAAAATGTATTCTACATAAAATTACGCAAAGGAAGTCAGGTCAAAACTTAAAAAACAGTTTTGCGTCATCTCCTTTTAGAACGTGGGTGAACATAGCTCTTGACAATTTCTTAAAATTTGTAGCTCTAAGCAGACTTTGTCACTCTGGCAGTCACTGTTACACAAGCTTTTTAGGGAGGTTACTCGCTGTTTCATTTTTCCCCTTCAGTATCTCTTTTGAGTATCAAATTCTCCAAGACCTCTTTCCTCATAATGTATCTTAGAAATTGAAACTGATGCTTTCTGATTATAAGCACATATATCCTTTTTGATTTCATTTTCCTTAAACCTCCCTTGTTGCTCACATGTTTCAGCCATGGAATTATCAGGGACCATATGCAAAAACTACATCTATGTTGCCTCAAGTCCCCTCTTCGTCTGTGAGGAAATTATTCACTATTCCCTTTCACGTAGGGGAATTGATATTTCATAGCAGTTCAGTATCATTTTCTTTGTTTCTATCCAAATTATCCTGTTTCGTAATACTTTGTTTAGCTTTTGGAAGGATTTTTCCTTGTTTCAATGAGCTTTCTGTGTTACATATTCCATCATGTATTATAACACATCCTAGATTGTTAAATTTTTGTATTTGTTTGCTTCAACAAATTGTTTTATTCATTGCTTTAACAAGACAGTCAAAGTAATTTTAATATGTCAAAAATATTTCTAAAATCATGGCTACATCCAAAAAGAGCTTTCAACATTTGAACCTAAATAAAAACGTTCTGAGACATAACTGAGACAAAGAGGCATGGCACGTGGAATTAGAACAATCTATCCCGGTAGACGAAATAAAAGGTTCAGTTCGGTATTCCAATCACCTGAAGAAGGTAGGAGCGTACAACGGCCGAAACGTCGTGAATATGGCAATAAAGATGAGGGCAACAATTCGAATAATGTAAATAATTACAATACCTCATCTCAGAAATATAGACAGAAAAATTTCTATAGAAAGATATGTATAAGTAATCTTTTTAGAATCTAAAACCATTATTGTAAACCAGGGGTCGGGCAATATTTTGGAGAGAACGGGATAGAAAGCTATGTATTGTCTCGGAGGAGGGCCATTATATCAAATATATTATAACAAATTTTCTCGACCTCAGACCGCTTCTGTCCCAAAGGCTGCCTTGCTCTTGAGGTTTAAAGAAAAAACGAAGTTAATTTACATTATTTGGACTATTGTCCTCATCTTTGTTGCCATATTTATCACAACGTTTCGGCCGTTGTACGCCCCGGCCTTCTTCAGGTGATTGGAATGTTGAACTGAACCCTTTATTTCGCTCGCTGGGGTAGACCGTTCTAGTTCCGCGTGCCATGTCTAATGGATGTCAGTTATCAGTTATCTCCTGTTAATTCCCCTCTCCAAGGTCTCCACCGCCTTAACCAGGTATTGAACTCACAAGTCTTTGGTTCCTGTCACTGGATCTAACCAACGCCTTTATCCACTGTACCATGTGTCCTTAAGGAAATAAAGGGTTCAGTTCGACATTCCAACCATCTGAAGAAGGGCGGAGCGTACAACGGCCGAAACGTTGTGATAAATATGGCAACAAAGACGAGGAGAATAGTCCGAATAATGTAAATAGTGTACATAATACTTCATCTCAGAAATATAGACAGATACTGAAGGGCCGAAACATTTTAATAAATATGGCGACAAAGATGAGGAGAATAGTCCGAATAATGTAAATAGTGTACATACCTCATCTCAGAAATATAGACAGATAACGAAGTTAATGTTATATTATTTAAATAAGGTTTCTTATTTTACTGCAGGAATTTTAGGACAACAACTAACACGATCAACAGAAATGCAGATTACTTACTAGAAACGAAATACAGTTAGAACTGGCAAATTATTTAATGAGACACTTGTTTCTTCCTATTGTTCGGCAACGTCTCCACATCAGGTGAAATATTTGTTGATGACAGTCGCAAAACATCGTCCAGGCGGTCATCAACCAACTTACGAAAATGTTGTTCACAAGCATACGTACTTCTAAATAATGATACCATCATTTTTACATTATTTAATAAGCTTTTATATTTTCCGTTTGGCAAGACATATTTCTTGTAGAAGTCAGCAGTGGATTCGGAATTAAATTTTAATTTAAAAAAATCCGCCGTATTCTGAGTCAATTAACTCAAATTTTTTTCTGCCACTTGCTCCACAAATTAATTAGATAATTAGTATCCAGGTATTAATCTGGCGGGCTGGATAAAAATCCTTCTCCGGCCGGATGTGGCCCGGGGTCCGGGGGTTGCTGTAAACACTGCAGTGAGCAATTGACTCGTTTGAATGACGTAAGCATTTACTTTTACATTACGAGGTCGAGTTGTTAAATTTTTGCATTGTTGGGGAAATTAAACCTTGCTACTTTTTTTCTTTCTTGTTTCTGCACTATTTTTGGCCATGATCTCATTTGCATATACAGTTTTTGATTTATAAATTGAACACATCGTAAAAAGTGGGCGAACGGTAAAAGGCATGCAAAGCAACTACTATCATTAAGGGCTCGTTTTTCCTCTTTTGATTCTATTTAATATCTCATTAATTTCAACTTTAATATCTTTTATGTGTCAGTAATTGTATTGCCAGAGCGGTAAATGGCAACTTCAGCATTTTACTTTTATTGAAATTACCTGGCATTTTATGAGGCCTAATAAGGCTGCAACTTATCAGACAGATTTAAAATTCTAACTTTTGGCAGTCTTTGTTGGATATTCGAGGACGCCAGGAAGGAAATTTAAGGTGGTAATTAATGGTATTTCTTCTTATTGTTTGGATATCTGCAATGAATAGGCTTTCCACATTTCAGGAGGGGCGGGAAAATTAGCAGCACCGGAAACAAACACGAAAAGAGCCGAATACGGGATTACGACGAGCAGGCTACGAACATGACTTCCACACGTAAGCGACAAACATATCCGAGACACCGGAAGCACAAACAAATTTCAGGTAGTGGTAGATATGTAATCTACCATTATATATACAGTGCTGTTCGATAAAAGTGACACACCTGATTTTTTTACTAAAAATATTTTTGTCTATTGTTTTTGGGGTTAAAATAATTTTTCGACCACCTCGGAAAAAAGCTTATTCACCCTAAGGTATTCTATTGATAATTATAAATTTGGATATAAATGAGATTCAGGAAAAAAACTCTGTGCAAAAAAAGTGACTCAGATATCGCATTCTAATGATTAAACTGGTAAATTTGAAGAGCTTTTGACAAAATATTGAAAACTATTTTACAATACACTCAGAACAATATTCTAGAGAATTCTAGAACAGCTTAAATTAAATCTAGAGTATTCCAGAATATTCCAGAAAGCCTCATACAGTATCGAAACAGCTTGAAATAGCCACTCAAGTCACTAACCAGATGAAAGGGTCCAAAAACGCATCAGAACCACTTAAGACATCTATGATTGCCCTCTCAAAAGCAGGCAAGTCTACGAGAGAAATTGCAGAAATTGCTATAACCTCGCAATCAACTGTCTCTCGAGTGATTAGGGCACATAATGATGCCACTCCTGCTCCAAGGAAGCAAACAATGGGACGAAAGAAAAAGATTGATGATAGAACTGGCAGGGTAATCAAGAGAGAAGTTGCGAAGAATAGGACTATAACTAGCCAAGACATTGCAGCCAGTCTAATCGAAGAGCAAGGTGGTAGTCTTGCCTCTTCAACAGTCCGTCGGTGGCTGTTAGAACAAGGCTACAAATCTTGAACACGAAGGTTTAAGCCGCTAATAAGCAAAGCAAAGAAATGGGCTCACTATTAAAAAAAAATTCACCGTAGAAGACTGGAAGAATGTTCTCTTCTCCGATGAAACGAATGTTGAGCGAAATTCAAAGGATAAGGTGAGTCACTTTTAACGAACAGCACTATATATATATATATATATATATATATATATATATATATATATAATCTATCATCATATCTATCTATATAATTAATCTATCATATCTATCTATCTAATCTATCATATGTATCTCATTTACCTATAAATCATTCTTTCTCATGTATCATTCTTTATCTATCTATCTATCTATCAAGCTAGTTAGCTAGCTATCAGACTTTTTCATCTATCTATCTAAGTAGCTAGCTATCACACTTTTCACCTATCTATCTATCTATCTATCTATCTATCTATCTATCTATCTATCTATCTATCTATCTATCTATCTATCTATCTATCTATCAAGCTAGTTAGCTAGCTATCAGACTTTTTCATCTATCTATCTATCTATCTATCTATCTATCTATCTATCTATCTATCTAGCTAGCTAGCTAGCTAGCTAGCTATCAGACTTTTTCATCTATCTATCTATCTATCTATCTATCTATCTATCTATCTATCTATCTATCAGACTTTTTCATCTATCTATCTATCTATCTATCTATCTATCTATCTATCTAGCTAGTTAGCTAGCTATCAGACTTTTTCATCTATCTATCTATCTATCTATCTATCTATCTATCTATCTATCTATCTATCTATCTATCAGACTTTTTCATCTATCTATCTATCTATCTATCTATCTATCTATCTAGCTAGCTAGTTAGCTAGCTATCAGACTTTTTCATCTATCTATCTAAGTAGCTAGCTATCACACTTTTCACCTATCTATCTATCTATCTATCTATCTATCTATCTATCTATCTATCTATCTATCTATCTATCTATCTATCTATCTATCAAGCTAGCTAGCTAGCTATCAGACTTTTCATCTATCTATCTATCTATCTATCTATCTATCTATCTATCTATCTAGCTATCAGACTTTTCATCTCTCTATCTCTCTATCCCTCAATCGAGGTCTCCTTTATCCTTTGCACTTTCTTGCCAAGAATATCTATGAAGCCAATTTGTGAAGGTTATTTTATCGCCATAACTTCCCATTCTCACATACTCGCATCTGACTTTTTTTGTGTGTATTTTTAATATTAGAACGGATAACAAGTCTGAGTTGCCTGTCAGTGGGCCAGATCTCAAAATTTGTTCAGGGTGAGAGATGTTTTGTGGTAATTTGGCCACCCGCTAGTTTTTCGTTCGCCCTGCTACATTTCTTGCTTTTGGCACTCATGCCTCCTGGCGCTAGTCTGTCCTTTCCAATCTGTTTCGCGTTAGCAATTCAAATTTCAACCAGTTCCAACCCAGAACAGCATAATCCTCAATCTGTTCCGTATCAGTTCCTAGCCTTCCGAAATAGGTTCTTTCCTTCCATATTTTTACAGTCTTAACAATTTCTTTCTTTCTTTCTTTCTTTCTTTCTTTCTTTCTTTCTTTCTTTCTTTCCATTCGACGTTTGTCTTTCTTAAGTATTAATTGATATAAGTATGTCACAATACCATTAGTTTAATTCTATAAAAAAGAATCTCGTCATGGTACATGTTTGGTTCTTCATGGCGTTTCTTGAGGTAATGGGGTTGCTTGGCGATAATCAGAAAGCAGAGTTGTTAGGCTAGATCTGAAGCTATCTAAATATATATAGATAGATACTGAAGAGAACAAGATAGATAGATAATGAATACAAGATCGATCGATTGATCGAGAGATAGATAGATAGATAGATACTGAAGAGAATGAAATAGACAGACAGATAAATAGATAGGTACTGAAGAAAATGAGATAGATAGATAGATAATGAAGAGAATGGGGCAGATCATACTGGTCGGAATGAGATAGATAAATAGATAGTAGTGAAGAGAATTAGATAGATAGATAGATAGATACAGAAGACAATTAGATAGAAACTGAAGGTAATGAGATAGATAGGTAGATACTGAAAAGAATTAGATAGATAGATAGATATTGAAGGGAATGAGATAGATAGATAGATAGATAGATATTGAAGGGAATGAGATAGATAGATAGATAGATAGATAGATATTGAAGGGAATGAGATAGATAGATAGATAGATAGATATTGAAGGGAATGAGATAGATAGATAGATAGATAGATAGATATTGAAGGGAATGAGATAGATAGATAGATAGATAGATAGACAGATAGATAGATAGATAAATAAATAAGATAGATAGATAGATATTTAGATAATATTTTGAGATTCGCCATATATTGAAAATTTGGATAATTCTTGTATTTACAGATTTCTTGGAAATCTTTAAAAGTCCTAGACCATTTCTTTGATAAAAACAAAAACAAACAAAAATCAAAACCCGAGATGATAGAATAATGAAGTTGTCTGAAAGACGACAGAAGGTAATGGGACAAAACGTCTCCTTATCTCCATAATCGCCACTACTTACCTCATAACTCTTTCACTCATATCACCGTTAATTCATTATAACCATCTTAACAATAATCCTCACCTTGAAGGACTTTCGAGCCTTGTATTAAATAAACTTTATTATATATCTTTTATTTATTTTTACTCAATAAACGGAACGAACATTCTGGTTATCCAACATTCGTGCTGGGAAGCACGCCCGTATGCTTTCCTGCAAAAACATGTTTATTTTATAAACACAAACTCCGTCCGTCGTAGCTGACAATGGATATAGTAACCATTTTGATCCCATATTTGGCAAAAAATAGATTACATATTATTTTACAAGTTTGGCAGACAAAGTGAAAACGACCTTGTATCATTTTTTTTTCTATTTAAAAAAAGTTATTGGAATATGTATAGAAAAGAATTTTTCTCTCATGCCTGCATTCTTCAATTATGCGAAATGCTTTTTTTTTCACAAAAAAATAAATAAATAGATTATATGACATAAAAACAAAATTACAAAAATTGTATGATTTTTGCTTTCAATTTAAATACTCAATCTGCTATTGTTTCCAAAACAAAGGGTACATAGCTAATTTTAATTTGTACTGAGAATATAAAAAATAGACCGAACATCTTTTTCACATCTTTTTCACTTCCTCTCGTTTTCTTTCGCTCCTTACGCATCTTTTTATGCATTGTTGTTCCCTCTTTTTTTTTACTCGATCTCTTGATATCAAGTAAGCTGAGCCGAATGAGTTGAATTTACGAAGAAAGATTATGATGCGCCATTATTTCAATTCGAAACTGCCTACACTGAAAAATATGTTTCAAATCCAAAGCTCGAAATACCGGTGCAATATACAAGTTTTTCTTTCGTATTCGACACTTTTTTGTTCTCTTTTTCATTTCTTCCTTGGGATACTTCTTTTTTTTCATTCTCTCTTTCTACAACATTTTTCTTTTTAACTTTGTATCATTTTACTCTTCCTTTCTTTTTTCATATTCTACTTTGTTTTTCTTTCTATTTTTACTTTCCCCTTTTTCAGAGAGAGAAAATGTTATTCTCCTTCTATTGTACTTCATTTGTTTTCTTTTGCTGTAGAATGGCGAACTTTTTCTTTCTTTTTTCTTTTCTTTCTTTCTCTCGTTCCATAATGCTGAAAGAGTTTTTATTATTTTCTTTCTTTTTTCTTTTCTTTCTTTCTCTCGTTCCATAATGCTGAAAGAGTTTTTATTATTCTCTTTCTTTTTTCTTTTCTTTCTTTCTCTCGTTCCATAATACTGGAAAAGTTTTTATTATTTTCTTTCTTTTTTCTTTTCTTTCTTTCTCTCGTTCAATAATGCTGAAAGAGTTTTTATTATTCTCTTTCTTTTTTCTTTTCTTTCTTTCTCTCGTTCCATAATACTGAAAGAGTTTTTATTATTCTCTTTCTTTTTTCTTTTCTTTCTTTCTCTCGTTCCATAATGCTGAAAGAGTTTTTATTATTCTCTTTCTTTTTTCTTTTCTTTCTTTCTCTCGTTCCATAATGCTGAAAGAGTTTTTATTATTCTCTTTCTTTTTTCTTTTCTTTCTTTCTCTCGTTCCATAATGCTGAAAGAGTTTTTATTATTCTCTTTCTTTTTTCTTTTCTTTCTTTCTCTCGTTCCATAATGCTGAAAGAGTTTTTATTATTCTCTTTCTTTTTTCTTTTCTTTCTTTCTCTCGTTCCATAATGCTGAAAGAGTTTTTATTATTCTCTTTCTTTTTTCTTTTCTTTCTTTCTCTCGTTCCATAATGCTGAAAGAGTTTTTATTATTCTCTTTCTTTTTTCTTTTCTTTCTTTCTCTCGTTCCATAATGCTGAAAGAGTTTTTATTATTCTCTTTCTTTTTTCTTTTCTTTCTTTCTCTCGTTCCATAATGCTGAAAGAGTTTTTATTATTCTCTTTCTTTTTTCTTTTCTTTCTTTCTCTCGTTCCATAATGCTGAAAGAGTTTTTATTATTCTCTTTCTTTTTTCTTTTCTTTCTTTCTCTCGTTCCATAATGCTGAAAGAGTTTTTATTATTCTCTTTCTTTTTTCTTTTCTTTCTTTCTCTCGTTCCATAATGCTGAAAGAGTTTTTATTATTCTCTTTCTTTTTTCTTTTCTTTCTTTCTCTCGTTCCATAATGCTGAAAGAGTTTTTATTATTCTCTTTCTTTTTTCTTTTCTTTCTTTCTCTCGTTCCATAATGCTGAAAGAGTTTTTATTATTCTCTTTCTTTTTTCTTTTCTTTCTTTCTCTCGTTCCATAATGCTGAAAGAGTTTTTATTATTCTCTTTCTTTTTTCTTTTCTTTCTTTCTCTCGTTCCATAATGCTGAAAGAGTTTTTATTATTCTCTTTCTTTTTTCTTTTCTTTCTTTCTCTCGTTCCATAATGCTGAAAGAGTTTTTATTATTCTCTTTCTTTTTTCTTTTCTTTCTTTCTCTCGTTCCATAATGCTGAAAGAGTTTTTATTATTCTCTTTCTTTTTTCTTTTCTTTCTTTCTCTCGTTCCATAATGCTGAAAGAGTTTTTATTATTCTCTTTCTTTTTTCTTTTCTTTCTTTCTCTCGTTCCATAATGCTGAAAGAGTTTTTATTATTCTCTTTCTTTTTTCTTTTCTTTCTTTCTCTCGTTCCATAATGCTGAAAGAGTTTTTATTATTCTCTTTCTTTTTTCTTTTCTTTCTTTCTCTCGTTCCATAATGCTGAAAGAGTTTTTATTATTCTCTTTCTTTTTTCTTTTCTTTCTTTCTCTCGTTCCATAATGCTGAAAGAGTTTTTATTATTCTCTTTCTTTTTTCTTTTCTTTCTTTCTCTCGTTCCATAATGCTGAAAGAGTTTTTATTATTCTCTTTCTTTTTTCTTTTCTTTCTTTCTCTCGTTCCATAATGCTGAAAGAGTTTTTATTATTCTCTTTCTTTTTTCTTTTCTTTCTTTCTCTCGTTCCATAATGCTGAAAGAGTTTTTATTATTCTCTTTCTTTTTTCTTTTCTTTCTTTCTCTCGTTCCATAATGCTGAAAGAGTTTTTATTATTCTCTTTCTTTTTTCTTTTCTTTCTTTCTCTCGTTCCATAATGCTGAAAGAGTTTTTATTATTCTCTTTCTTTTTTCTTTTCTTTCTTTCTCTCGTTCCATAATGCTGAAAGAGTTTTTATTATTCTCTTTCTTTTTTCTTTTCTTTCTTTCTCTCGTTCCATAATGCTGAAAGAGTTTTTATTATTCTCTTTCTTTTTTCTTTTCTTTCTTTCTCTCGTTCCATAATGCTGAAAGAGTTTTTATTATTCTCTTTCTTTTTTCTTTTCTTTCTTTCTCTCGTTCCATAATGCTGAAAGAGTTTTTATTATTCTCTTTCTTTTTTCTTTTCTTTCTTTCTCTCGTTCCAGAATGCTGAAAGAGTTTTTATTATTCTCTTTCTTTTTTCTTTTCTTTCTTTCTCTCGTTCCATAATGCTGAAAGAGTTTTTATTATTCTCTTTCTTTTTTCTTTTCTTTCTTTCTCTCGTTCCATAATGCTGAAAGAGTTTTTATTATTCTCTTTCTTTTTTCTTTTCTTTCTTTCTCTCGTTCCATAATGCTGAAAGAGTTTTTATTATTCTCTTTCTTTTTTCTTTTCTTTCTTTCTCTCGTTCCATAATGCTGAAAGAGTTTTTATTATTCTCTTTCTTTTTTCTTTTCTTTCTTTCTCTCGTTCCATAATGCTGAAAGAGTTTTTATTATTCTCTTTCTTTTTTCTTTTCTTTCTTTCTCTCGTTCCATAATGCTGAAAGAGTTTTTATTATTCTCTTTCTTTTTTCTTTTCTTTCTTTCTCTCGTTCCATAATGCTGAAAGAGTTTTTATTATTCTCTTTCTTTTTTCTTTTCTTTCTTTCTCTCGTTCCATAATGCTGAAAGAGTTTTTATTATTCTCTTTCTTTTTTCTTTTCTTTCTTTCTCTCGTTCCATAATGCTGAAAGAGTTTTTATTATTCTCTTTCTTTTTTCTTTTCTTTCTTTCTCTCGTTCCATAATGCTGAAAGAGTTTTTATTATTCTCTTTCTTTTTTCTTTTCTTTCTTTCTCTCGTTCCATAATGCTGAAAGAGTTTTTATTATTCTCTTTCTTTTTTCTTTTCTTTCTTTCTCTCGTTCCATAATGCTGAAAGAGTTTTTATTATTCTCTTTCTTTTTTCTTTTCTTTCTTTCTCTCGTTCCATAATGCTGAAAGAGTTTTTATTATTCTCTTTCTTTTTTCTTTTCTTTCTTTCTCTCGTTCCATAATGCTGAAAGAGTTTTTATTATTCTCTTTCTTTTTTCTTTTCTTTCTTTCTCTCGTTCCAGAATGCTGAAAGAGTTTTTATTATTCTCTTTCTTTTTTCTTTTCTTTCTTTCTCTCGTTCCAGAATGCTGAAAGAGTTTTTATTATTCTCTTTCTTTTTTCTTTTCTTTCTTTCTCTCGTTCCATAATGCTGAAAGAGTTTTTATTATTCTCTTTCTTTTTTCTTTTCTTTCTTTCTCTCGTTCCATAATGCTGAAAGAGTTTTTATTATTCTCTTTCTTTTTTCTTTTCTTTCTTTCTCTCGTTCCATAATGCTGAAAGAGTTTTTATTATTCTCTTTCTTTTTTCTTTTCTTTCTTTCTCTCGTTCCATAATGCTGAAAGAGTTTTTATTATTCTCTTTCTTTTTTCTTTTCTTTCTTTCTCTCGTTCCATAATGCTGAAAGAGTTTTTATTATTCTCTTTCTTTTTTCTTTTCTTTCTTTCTCTCGTTCCATAATGCTGAAAGAGTTTTTATTATTCTCTTTCTTTTTTCTTTTCTTTCTTTCTCTCGTTCCAGAATGCTGAAAGAGTTTTTATTATTCTCTTTCTTTTTTCTTTTCTTTCTTTCTCTCGTTCCATAATGCTGAAAGAGTTTTTATTATTCTCTTTCTTTTTTCTTTTCTTTCTTTCTCTCGTTCCATAATGCTGAAAGAGTTTTTATTATTCTCTTTCTTTTTTCTTTTCTTTCTTTCTCTCGTTCCAGAATACTGAAAGAGTTTTTTTTATTTTCTTTCTTTTTTTCTTTCTCTCGTTCCATAATACTGGAAAAGTTTTTATTATTCTCTTTCTTTTTTCATTCTTTATTTCGTCCCATAATATTGAAAGAGTTTTTGTTTTCTTTCTTTCTTTTCCTCTTTTTTCCCCTCTTTCTTTCTTTCTTTCTTTCTTTCTTTCTTTTGTATAAAGGCGAAAGTGAGATTTCTTTTCATCGCCTCTTTCTATTGCCATAGTTACATTTATTCTTTCTTTTTTTCCCTCTCTCTTCATTAGTTTCTATATTTCGATCTCTTTAAATTTTTATCAGCTACTTTACTATTCAGTCTTCCCCTCTTTTCGTCTTTCTTTTGAATCGCTATTTTTTTCTTATCCAGTCGTTGATTTGCCAAAAATGCATTTTTTTCTCTCGAAATCTTTAAACGAAATTGTTGTATAATCTTTGGAATAAAGATGAACATTTAAAATGTAAAAGAAAAAAAAAATTTAATGAACAAAAGAAAACAGTCAATATTATTACCAAGTATTTTTGTTGTTGTAATGCCACTATTTAATATATTTAGCGTTCAGAAATATGCAAATGTTTTCAAAGGATATTGCAATGAAACTAGAATGAGTTGCAATATTAAAAGCCTTTGTCATAAGTCTAACGTAGACGGTATTACCATATCAATTACAATCTAATGTATCAATTAGAAGAAAGATTTGATACAGCGTACTGTCGGGAATTGAGCACGTGCCTTCAAACATACAGAGTACTAACAATAATAAACTATTGCAACATGTAAAACGTGAGAGCATCATCGAAATGAACCAGTTAATATTTGCGGAAGAACAGATAGAGATCGAAAAGTACAAAGAATCAAACGCAGGATGGGAGATGAGATTAGAACAACGCATACAAGAATTGCATTTTTCTTTCTATGATCCGTGTCCTTTCAGCACGTAGGCAATCGTATCTTTCCACCTCCCTCTATCCCTTGTAGCTCACAACAAGTTCCTTCTCTCTACCACCTCCCCAGACTATGTTCTGTCATCCACTTGCTTAAGGCCGCCAGCTTTCCCTTGTCTCTCTTACTTTCTATTCGACTCGTGAGTATCAGATTCCCCACCCATCCCTCCTCATTATGTGTCCCAGAAACTGCAACTGCCTCTTCCTAATGTCACATGTTAAGCCTCCTCCTTGTTTGCATCCTCTCTAAGACCTCATCTTTGCTCGCATGCTCGGTTCATGATATCATGAGCATCCTTCTGCGGAACCACATCTCTGTCGTCTCGAGTCTCTTCTTCATCTTTGAGGAGACCGTCCAACATTCGCTGCCGTAAAGAAGGACAGATGTCACGTAACAGCTCAGTATTCTTTTCTTCGTTACCAAAGATATCCTCCTGGCTCGCAATGCTCTGCCCAGCTTTTGGAATGCGTCCTTCGCCATCCCAATACGTCTACTGATCTCAGCGTCGCATTTAGCGTCCTCTGTCAGAACGCTTCCCAGATATTTAAACTTCCTCGTCTGCTCGATTCTAGCGTTCCCAACTTGCAAAATCGCATTTCGGGCTCATCGTTTTACTAATGGCCATGCATTAACGAAATTACTAAAAATAAGAATTGAAATAAGAGCTAATCACGTGATGAATAGACAATATGTAAAAGACTTCAGAAAATAATAGCAGCCATAACAGAGGAATTTTTTAAAAACATAATAACCTACTTAAATGAACTTTTGTAAATATTTACAATAGTTGCTTTCGTTTGTTCATCTTGCCTTCAGAATGTTCTGCGAGTGTCAAATTTTCTAAACTTTCTTTCCTCATTATATGCCTTGGAAATTTCGGCAATGTTTAACCTTCACACCCGCAAAAAAATGGTATTTGCGCGTAAGTGAATGTAACGAACCTGATTACACCATCCGCAAACCCAAACTTACAGCACCTGGTATTCCCAAGCGGTGTTTCAACGTGATATGGCCGTAAATCCTCGGACTATGTTCCTATCTACCTATCTACCTATCTATCTATCTATCTATCTATCTATCTATCTTCAAATGTAAAAGAACGAAGAATAAAATTACAACGTTCAAAACATTAACTTAAAACAGGGCTGAGTACAAAAGTAGAGCAATAAATTTTTATTATATACTGTTACATTAGAACACGTGTATAATACATACATACATATATATAAATGATAGAAATTATTAGGAGGATTTGATAATTATAATTAAGTAATTCATCGAGTCTGAAACCTCAACAGAATGCAGAAAGCACTGAACGGCCATTTCGTCTTATATTTGGGACACAGCAGTAGTGCGCATCCAGTACCAAGAATTGAAACCCTGACAGTTAGCTTGTCAAGCAAACATCATACTAACGGTTCCAACGGGCCTCGGTGACGAAGAGATAGCAAATCAAACTCAATATAGCGCCACTCGCTCACAAATTCCGTGGTGGAACTCAACTGAGATTCTCTCTAAACATAGGACGGTGCCCCCGGAGCCACGACTACTATCACCAAGCCGCTCACTCTAGAGCATTAGAAACAGTGCAGATGAGTCCCAAATATAGGACGAAATGGCCATCCAGTGCTTTCTGCATTCTGTTGAGGTCTCAGACTCGATGGATTACTTAAATATATATATATATATATATGCATACATATATATATATATATATATATATATATATATATATATATATATATATATATATATGTATATATTATACACTGTGAAATTAGAACATGTAAATATCCTCTACAAAATTGTACATTTTGTTTCAACGTTCAAATCAAACGTTTCTTTAGGTGGTTAAAAATGATGGTACTAAACGATTTTATTCAAAATTGCGATTAAACACTACTTTACTGTCACGTTTTTGAAAAATTTTCCATAAAAGGTGAAAAGGATTTATATAAAGAAAAAGGAAAGAAGATAAGAAATCAATACAAAAAGGAAAGAAACAATAAAAGGAAAGAATGTCATGTGAAAGCATGGAAATTAACCCTACTACCAAGAGAAAAGACAAAAAAGAAAAGGTAAGATATATATATATATATATATATATATATGAGTCGTCCATATATATATGTATGTTCATATCTATATCTATATCTATATCTATATCTATATATATATATATATATCTGAATGTGTTCATATATATCTCTGCTTTTATCTATCTATCTATCTATCTCTATATATATATCTGAATGTGTTCATATATATCTCTGCTTTTATCTATCTATCTATTTATCTATCTATCTATAAATATATATATATATATATATATATATATATATATAAAATTCAGTAAAATGAATGGAGCACTTTGGCTGATTGGCATTTGTTTACATTTGTAAAAACAATACGCTAGATTTAGTTGTGTAACTCTACCGAGTGAAGATAGCTCTGGCTGACACCAAATTAGTTGTGTTTCAATCCTGGCTTGAGGCATTTGGAAGACATATGTATGTATATATATATATATATATATATATATATATATATATATATATATATATATATATATGAATCTGTTTATATATGTCTGTTCTTATCCGTCTATCTATCTATCTATCTATCTATCTATCTATCTATCTATCTATCTATCTGAGTCTGTTCATATATGTCTGTTCTTATCTATCTATCTATCTATCTATCTGTTCACCTCTCTCTCTATGTCTCTCTCTCTCTCTAGACTATTTGGTTCCAGTGTTGATATCCATTGGTATATCTCCCAATCAATTAGACTTTCGTATCAATGGAATTTATCCTTTACGTATCAATTTATTAATCCTGTTCACTTTATCAATTCCATTGTTCCTTCTTTTCTACCGATCTTCCTTTCTCTGTCTTTGATTTCTCTCCGTTTCATCTGTTTTAATTCGCTTTCAATTCTTTCTTTATTTTCTGATTATTTTGTTTGTCCAATTTTCCCTCTATTCACTTCTTTTATAATCGCCCTTTCTTCCATTTTTTTTTTTTACGTTGCCATCAGTCTGTCTGCGTCTCATCAGAGACAAACAATAAGGAGTATTGATGCTGAGATTCGACTGGCTCGATTATTCCTTGGTTTGGTGAGTACAAAAACTCTCAAGAGCTGTGAAGTCGAAGGCAATTCTCAATTCGCACCAACCTCAAGCATTCGTTCCATTCGAATATTCCTTTTCTGTCTATAGGCTCAACTAAAAACTGAATGGAACAAATCCAGCCTTTTGCTATGATTAGGCATTCCTTTTCGAGTATATTTTCTATTTTCTCCCCAAATATCTTTATTTCTGCTGCCTTTTCGATGGTTAATTCAGCAGATTATACAAAAATACACTGACTGTAGAAGGGCGGCTTTATTCAAGGTCGTTCTTATTGTAGATCCTGAATGTCGAATAGTGACTTGGACAATGTCGGAAACAATTCAATAGTGATTTACTGGATAGGTATATAGATCGATAAATGGATAAGCGAATTAGAATACGTTGGCGGTAAGATATTCTGAATAATAGCACTTCCAGAATAGACAAGTTTCAAATACGACAACACAATCGGCCATGCCTGACATCACCTTCTTCTGCGAGGACAGCTGTGGTTCTCCAAAATAAATATCCTTCTGTGTGCAAAAGGGCAGAACGAATGGATTTTTATCACCTACATTACGAGGAAACCAGCAATACAATCGTGTGTATGGAATACACAGACGCCAAAGGGTATATTCACACATTGTACTTGAATGAGCTAAGCTCATTAAATATCTATAAGTGCTTATAGATACATTCCATGAACATACGACAGGAATCTATTAACGCATATGTATATAGTATCTTACATAAAGTAGTTCGATTTTGTTATTATTAGTTGTAATTTATTACTCTTATTTTTTTCATCATATTTTCATTGGTTGTAACTCCTAGACTCTCCCGTCCTTGGTATGACGATAAACTACACCCGCGTTCTGGGTAAGACGATAAACTACAACAAACAGCAAGGCCTCTGATCAGGAGGTTTTAATTTCTTAATTTCTGGTGTTCCCGGGTACACCTTGACCCGGGGTGGTAGCACCTGTTAGGGTGTCAACTATAGGCAAATAGTTAACTTCCAAACTGGGGTCAAAGTGTAAAAATAGGTTTTAATATCAGAAATATTTTGAAAAAAATTATTACCAGCAATACATTTTCAAAAACAAATATTATCAGCAATACATGTTTGGATACCCCCACCCCAAAAAAAAACAAAAACAAAAAAAAATTACCAGCTATACATTTTTCGAAAAAAAAAAAAAGAAAAAAATTATTACCAGCAATACATATTCAAAAGAACATTATTGCCAAAAAATAGATATTTTTGAAAGAAAAAATATTACCAGAAATAGATTTTTGAAAAAAAAAATGTTACCAACAATTAAAGTTTTGTCGGCATTAAATAACCTATTGAGGTTGATAAACTAAACCAAACCAAACCAAACCCAGACTCCCCATTCTACGACTGGTTAATAAAATTCAAAGTAGAGATTCGACGTGAGTTCGAATTTTACTGTAGGCTTATTTTTTTATGCAATGCTAATAACATCTGATAGGAATACAAGACACAAGTTTTCATCCGAAACAAATAATTGGGCTCCGTGAAATTAACCCCGGCCAGTCAAAGGTATGTGGTTTCGGGTCTTTCTTCAAATGTTCGATCTTCTTGCGGCGGCTCGAGGGATTCTGCCTTCCTCCTTCGCTCATATGCTAAGTTCAGTTGAGATGACTTCCGGTTTATGCACCCACCGACATCCTTTCAGGCCCGGTTCTACCCCTGGTTGCTTTGAGAACAACCTCGAAGCACCTGTGTCTTTTGACATTCTGAGATGACACTAAGTAAAAAGGTTATATCTCTGATGAAGGACATAGTACATACTGAGGTCACCAAAGATCAACTCTTATTAGGTTCCTTATTAGGGGCATTAAACTCGATTAAGATCTCTAGCTTTGACAAGAACCACATACCATATTTATTTTCGATCCGGGCTTCTTAATAACAATTAGTACTAAAAAATTATGAATAATAACGACATATTCGCATAAAAGCAGGTGATCCCACACAAATTGTCTCTTTTGGTGTTTAAAGGGAAAACTTTAAATGAAGAAATAGTCGACTAGAAAGATTATGTACTGTAGGACGTAGGTGATCATGGCTCTCCACAACTTCCTGTCCCTTGTTGCTCTTAATAGATTTTGTCTTTTTGTTATTTTCCAAAACGCTGTTCCGCCATTCATTTACTCAAGCTGACTAAATATGTTATGATTTGTCTTCCTCTGTCCCTCTTGCCTTTAATCTGTCCTGCGAGTATCAGATTTTCCAAGTCTTCTTTCCTCATTGTGCTCTAAAACTTCAACTGTCTTTTACTGATGTTAGGTATAAGATTCTTTTTGTTTCCATTTGATTTAAAATTTTGTCCTTTCTCCTATGTTTGGTACCTGGTCGGTCACCCCAACATCATTCTGTATTCATGCTGCTTTAAGTCCCTTCTTGATCTTTGAGGAGATTGTCCAGCATTGACTGCCATACAGGAGGACAGATATCACGCAACAGTTCAGTACTCTTTTCGTTGTTTCTAGCGAAGTTTTTCTATTTCTTAATCCTCAAATTAGTTTTTCGAATGCATCTTTGGCTATCCCAATATGCCTTCGGATTTCGGTGCCATGCTTTCTGTCCCCTGTTAAAACACTTCCTAGATATTTAGATTTTTCTGCTTGTTTGATTTTGGTATCTCCGGTTTGAAATTCGCACTTTGGTCTCATCTTTTTGCTAACAACCATCCACTGTGCACCCTTGCAGTCAGTGATGTAACATGCGCGATACCCGCTTAGGCGATCAGGTATCTTTTCGATACATGACTAACGAGGCAGATTTTTTCCCGTAGTAGGTTGCCATTTCTTTCTGCGGTAGACCATTTTCCATCCAAGGCGACAGAATCCGGTCTATCCTGCTATTTACCCATACCTGGTTGGGAGGGGGGTGGGTGGGTAGAGAAGAAGAGGATTCATACTTTTCCCAAGGGCTAGTGAATATAATGGATTTGACTGGAATTCGAACTCGGCTCTCCGATTCCTCAATCCGTGCCTACTAGTCAGTTATGTGCCATGCATGATACACGCTTATCTTTCAATACATGACTGACGAGGCAGATTTTTTCCCGCAGTAGGTTGCCATTTCTGTTTATGGTAGACCAGTTGCCATCCTAGACAATAGGATCCGGTCTGTGCTCCTATTTACCCATAGATGGGGGGAGAAGAGGATTCATAGCTTTCCCGAGGGTATTAGCACGTAAGTGAATGTAATGGATTTGATTGGAATTCAAACTCGGCTCTGCGATTCCTCAATCCGAGCCGGTATCCATTACTCCACCGTGCTTAAAAATCAGCTAACAATTTCGGATTTTACCTGGGATCGGATACGAACAATTGGCGCTTGTGGGAAATACAAGGTCGGCCATTGTGTTTCTTTATTTTCGTCTGTTTAGCTTTCTGTCGTTTTATTCTTTCGATTTGTCTTTATTCAGAACTATTCACGTTTTTTTTCTCTGTCTTGTTAGATTCTTGGGATTTACTAAATGTAGATGTATACGACACGTGGCCAGACTAGCGTAAATTAGGCAAAGAAGATTGTCTTACACCAGAGGACCTGCCTATCTTGAAAATAGCATGTTATCGTAGTTTTTATTTTGAAATGTACATCGATCTTTGGGAATATTTTAGATACGGAGGAAATCATTTCAATTTTTTTTCTTTTTCATTCTTTTTTTCTTTTATCATTTAAAAAAAAATTCCTACTTTCTTTAAAACGATTTTTTGTGGATCGTTCTTTCCTTTTCTTCTTTCCCTTTTTCTCTCTCTGTCAATACTAGAAAGAGCGATAACAGCTACTGGACTTGAGAAACCTGTTTTCCTAAAAGATTGTTTCAACAGAAAGATTTTATAAATTTCAACTGAAAGAAGCACTGGCCGCTCGGTCAATGAATGCCAAATGTTTCCTTATAGAGAAACGGTTATTATTACCATTACTATTTGTGCGGACCGAACAAAACAGATAAGCACAAATTTGAACTCGCTTTTCCGGGTGCATTTTCTCTCCTGCTTACTCTTTCGCTATCCCGCAGTTAAGAAAAAACGAATATCTACAGTCAGGTTTTCAGTTTGTTTTCTGTACATTTTTTTTTATGTATGAAGGTAGATATAGACCAGTACACATTGTGTGTATGGTGTAGTTTGGCTGTTATTTTTTTATATACAAATGCAGGTATATAGTTTTATATCTCATGTACCGTTTGTAACTGAAGATGTGCATAGGTTCAACATAGAAATATTTCAATGCATATATATATATATATATATATATATATATATACAGTATTTACATTAGTCGGACTATTGTCCTCATCTTTGTCGCTATATTTGTCACAACGTTTCGGCCGTTGTACGCTCCGGCCTTCTTCAGGTGGTTGGAATTTCGAACCGAACCCTTTATTTCGATCACTGGGGTAGACTGTTCTAGTTCCACGAGCCATGTTTGATGGATGTCAGTTATCAGTTATCTCCTGGCAATTTTCCCTCTGAAAGTTCTCCACTGCCTGAACCGGGTATTGAACTCACACTCTTTGGGTCTGTCACTGGATCTAACCAACGACCTTATCCACTGTACCATGTGTCCTTGAGGAAATTCCAACCACCTGAAGAAGGCCGGAGCGTACAACGGCCGAAACGTTGTGACAAATATAGCGACAAAGATGAATACAATAGTCCGACTAATGTAAATACTGTACATAATACCTCATCTCAGAAATATAGACAGATATACATATATATGTGTGTGTGTTTTATTAGCTGATTTCAGTTGATTTACCCAAGGCATACCCATGCACACATGTAGGAAATATGTAGACATACATTTGTATTGTTTTATAAATTTAGTCCGGCGATGAACGCATAAGCTCATATAAGTATATGTAATACGAAGAAAACATATAGACATACTCAAGATGTTAACATACCATTTCAAGGAGACGCCCATCAACATTGGAAGGAGCGATAACAGCTATTGGACTTGAAAAAAATTGTTTTCCTAAAAAAATTATTTTCAAAGAAATGGCTGCTCGGTCAATGAATGGCAAATGTTTCATCATCATCATCATCATTATTATTATTATTATTATTATTATTATTATTATTATTATTATTATTATTAATTTCTTACTCTACATCATTCTTTACAAGATAAGGAGTTTTTTTTTCGATCTAACCCACTTTCTTAAATCTGACCACATGGCTAAGTATCTGATTGTTTTCGGAACGGGTTCTTGATCGGGACAAGAATTTTCCCCTCACCAATCGTATTCGCTTTCCTTCCTTCCTTCCTTCCTTCCTTCCTTCCTTCCTTCCTTCCTTCCTTCCTTCCTTCTATTTTTCTTTCTTAGTTCTCCACTATTTCATTATTTTTCCTATTTTATTTCTCTATTATTTTTTGTAACACACTTGTTTTTTTTTCTGGAACGGATTGCTTTTATCTCAGCCCTCAAGGCAGAGTCAATGAAAGAAAGAAAGACAAAAAACCCACAAAAACCCCGTGTGTTGACGAATTCCTACACAGACATAGAAGATTGCTTGGTGTTTTTCTTACACTAAATTGACTTGTAAGAATTTTGGGAATTGAACAGGTGTGTTTTTGATCATTCGTGCCTGGTGGCATTAATTTGTATATATGGAGACTACATACACACACACAACCATATATATATATATATATATATATATATATATATATATGTATACACACACAGACACACACACACACACACACATATATATATATATATATATATATATATATATATATATATATATATATATATATAGGTGTGTGTGCGTGTGTGTGTTGACGCATAGATATAGATATGTGTGTATACTTGTATATTGATAGACGCATGACTGAAACCACACAATTTTGTTATAATTTATCTTAGTTTTTCAACTTTCCTTATGCCCTTTCGCTGTTAGTTCAATTTTGAGAATATTAATCTGCCTAAACTAAAATAAACAATAAACTTTCCAGTGGATATATTAGAATGTTTCAGCTGTTTCATTGCATAATGCCATTTTTCTAGACGCACGCACCCCCCATATATATATATATATATATATATATATATATATATATATATATATATTCAAATTAATTTTTTAATGTGAGATTATTATTACTACAAAAGTAATTTTTCATGGATACACGTATTAGACTTGCTACCGCTGTTTTTTTTTCACCTTCTTAAACGTGATATCTGTCTTTCTCTCTGGCAGCAGATACTGGACCATCTCCTCAACGATGAAGAAGGGACGTGAAGCAACAGAAATGTGGTTCTACAGTATATATATATATATATATTCAGACAGCTTAAATTTCTAGGGCACATAATGAGGGAAGAGGGCTTGGAAAATCTGATACTCACAGGACAGATTGAAGGCAAGTGGGATAGGAGGAAAAGAGCGCATAACCTACTTAGCGAGATTCAATAAATGGATGGTGTAAGAAGGTTTAGAAGAAATAACAAATAGACTAAATTTATTAAGTGCTACAAGGGACAGGAAATTGCGGAGAGCCATGATCGTTTACATCGTAAGGGGACACGTCATATATAAGAAATGTAGCCTGATACCATTTCTGTAACAATATTCGGATACTTACCACATTTCACCATTTTTGGTATGGTAGAACTTCTATTATCACAATCTGCGATATTTAATAACAAATGCGATAAAAAGAAAAAGAAATTAAATGAAATCGGCGAGGCTATACGCTCAGAACATATATTAAAAATAAAATGTGAATTTAAATTAAAAATTTCAGCATCCCCAGTCGAATTCATTACATTCACTTACGTACTAATATCCGCGGGAAAGGTAGGAATCCTCTTCTTCTCCCCCGCCCGCCAGCAATAGGTAAATGACAGGACAGATCGGGTTCTGTACCCTTGGATGACAACTGGTCTACGGCAGAAAAAAATGGCAACCTACTGTGGGGAAAAATCTTCCTCGTCAGTCATGTATCGAGAGATACATGATCGCCTAAGCGTGTATCACGCATGGCACACAACTGACTAGGCGGCACGGACTGAGGAATTGGAGTGCCGAGTTCGAATTCCAATCAAATCCATTACATTCACTTACGTTGTAATATCCTTGGGAAAGGTATGAATCCTCTTCTTCTCTCCCCAGCTATGGGTAAATAGCAGGACAGATCGGGTTCTATAGCCTTGGATGGCAACGGGCCTGTCACAGAAAGAAATGGCAACCTACTGCTGTAAAAAAAAAAATCTTCCTCGTCAGTCATGTATCGAAAGATACATGATCGGCTTAACGTGTATCACGCATGGCACATAACTGACTGAGATATCTGCCCAGTTTCGTATCCAGGACGTAATCAAAGCAATTTCTAAATAATGAATAGATTTATTTTTAATCCGACATTTTTTTTTATTATTAGTAGAAACTGGTATTTGAAAATGTTTAAAAATACGAAGCGCTTGCTGTTGAGAGATGGCCGAGAAACGAGTCTGACAGAT
This sequence comes from Acanthosepion esculentum, assembly GCA_964036315.1. NCBI lineage: Eukaryota > Metazoa > Mollusca > Cephalopoda > Sepiida > Sepiidae > Acanthosepion > Acanthosepion esculentum. Next base: position 68,055,375 of record OZ038479.1, read on the forward strand.
AGTGTATTTGTGTCAGTTGGTGTTTTGATGGTGTAGCGGTATTCAGTCGGTTAAGTGCCATACACGATACACGCGTGGGCAATGTTCTTGGAGTGGTTCTGTATTTTTGCAATCCCAGCTCGATAAATATCTGTTTTTTTTTTTTTTTTTTACTAAGCTGTCTGTTTTATCAGATGATGGAAAATGCGGCAGCGAGATAGCGAAAGATAGCGAAAGATGCCTTCCAAAATTGAAGTAAAATATTAAGAAATAGGAAAATTTCGTTAGAAAGAAAAGAGTACTGAACTGTTATATAATCGCCTCACGGATGAAAAAGAAACTTGAAGCAACAGAAATGTGATTCTACAGAAGGAGGAGGCTGATAATATTGTGGAAACGTAAGCAACAACGAAGTTTTAGAGAAAATGGAAACAAAAAGACACTTGTACTTAACATCAGAAAGAAACAGTTGAAATTTCTAGGGCATATAAAGAGGAAAGATGGCTTGGAAAATTTGATACTCAGAGGACATTTGAAGGCACGATGGCTAAAAGAAAGTGGCGTATAACCTACCTTACGGGCTCGTGTAAATGTTTGGTAGAACAGGGATTAGGTGTTGTAGCAAAAATACACACTTTACTAATGGCTACAAAGGACAGGAAGTTGTGGAGAGCC
>OZ038479.1:68061028-68078528 GCA_964036315.1 Acanthosepion esculentum
CCCACCGGTGGCAGATAACGTCCAGGTTTCGAAACTGTGTTTGAAACGTTATTTTTAGTGGGTACCCATATTTGAGTAGACAATCCGTTTATTTATTAAACAGTATTTTATTTCGTCTACCAGCCTGCACATCGGATACGAAACTGATCAGTTATGACTTTCGAGAAAATCTGAACAAGTGAAATGTACTTTAAAGGCAAATATAACCTTACTCGCCTGTGAAGCTCTTCGTAGCCGAGCGGCCAAAGAACATCGGATTAAACAACGTTTTTTTTTCCTGAAAAGGGGGACGCAGGTTCGAATCCTGTCAGATGGCGCATTTTCTTTAATAAGTTTTTTCGATTGTGCAGGCCGGTAGACGAAATAAAATACTGTTTAAAATGAACGGAGCGTCTACTCAAATACGGGTATCCACTAAAATAGCGAAAGTAATAAAAACGTACACTAAATGATTTACTAGTGTGCGTGTATCGTCCAATTAATTAAAGCACAAATATCAGTATACTTTATGTATAAATGATGGAGTAGAAGTTAAGTTACACAAAAGGATCCGATGCCAGCCAGTGATTGAAGTTAAGGCCGCAATTGAGATGTCCTAAAACAGATGGGTAACCGCTTTAGAAGCAGCAGTTTAGGTAACTAGAATTTTTTTGTAACACCCTGAGATCTGTTGAAATCTTCAAATTCCAACATTTTGAAGCGCTTGCCCTTGTGATTTACTTATAGTTGTTACGAACTCAGGGTGAACTGGAAACTAAATTCTTGTATATTTAAAAACTTAAAAAAAAGATATGCAAAAAAAAAAAACAATATTGCATTTTTATTAAATAAATATTTGTTTTTAAATTCATTAAATCATTAACTTATTTTTTAAAATAGTGAGATTATTTTGTATGTCAAATAAAAACCTTAAAAAAAAAAAAAAAAAAATAAAAATTTATGTTACTAAGCTACGCACCCTAGTAAAACCAGTTGTAAAGGGTGTTCCAATAACTTGGATCGATTTTAAATGTGAATTAAGTTTAAGCGTCCAATGATTTTTTTTCTTTTTTCTTTCAGATTAGGCGGACATTTGGGCGACATTATTTTTCAAACATAATTGCAATGTCTTAAATAACATGATCCAATAGAGAAATAACATTTATTTACTGCTGATTTTGATCCGTCTTAATGAAACACCCTTTACTTTGTATCCCTTTACCTGTTTGCATATCTCCCAAAAATTTAATTTCGATCGGTCAATGTCTGGCTACTTTAGAGGGTGTGACGGACAGACAGACTAATTGGAGTCACAGAATTTTATATATAGATTAATCTGAGACGTGTGCGTCAAACTAAACTAAAGCTTAGTAAATAAATGGTAAATACCAAATAAGTAAAGATACTTTAATATTTCTTTGATTTGGAGTTTTCATACCCGTAAGATGATTAAAGATTCTGGAAAATAATAACTGACGACATTGTCCTACTAATTCTTTTAGGGCTATCCAAGAGGCTTCAATTAGAAAAGGCAAATGGAATTGTGAAGATGCTTACACAATTGAGAAATAATTGGGATATTTCGCAATGATGTTAGTTACTCTTGTATTTTTCCTAAGCTGGACCTAAACCCGCGGAAAAGGGAAATTACGTATGCAAGATGCAGTAATATCCATATAAAATAATACTCATAAAAATTCAGCCAGCTTGATCATCTCAGGGTAATACAATGAGGATAGAAAAAAAAGTTAAGTGGATGATACGGGGAAGAATAAAAGACGAAAAGGAGAAAAAGAAAGAAAGAAAAAGTAAAATAGCAAAGAAAAAAAGAGACAAAAGAGTAGAAAAACAGCTGGTAATAATGAGAACGGCAGATGATAAAAATCCGTAGAGAGAGAAAGAGAAACGGGGAAAAAGAGTAGTAGAGAAATGAGGAGGAGGAGAAGGAAGAGGAAATGTAATAGTATCAGTAGTAGTAGTAGTAATAACAAGAAAAAAACAAGTAATTGAGAAGGGCATAAAGAGAAAGAGAGAGAAATGGAAACGAGACGTAGGAGGAGGAGAGGAGGCTGTGAGGGCGAAGCAATAATGTTAGAAAAACTAATGAAAAACAGAAGAAAGAAAAAGACGCAAAGAAAAAAAGTAAAAACATGAGACAAAAGAGATGGAAAAAGAGTAGTAAAATAGTGGAAATATTGCGAATGGCAGCAGATAAAAATCAAGATAGATACGAGAAAAGAAGAAGGATCAATAAAATGAAGGCGAATTAGGAGTAGAGATATGAGAAAGGGGAGGAGGAGAGGGAGGGAAAAAGTAATAGCATCAGTAGTAGTAGTAGCAATAGGAGAAAAAGAAAAGAGGGAAGTGAGTATGGATTAAGGCGGAATAAGACGTAAAGAAGTGAAAAAATAGAGAGAAGTGAGAATGGATTAAGGCGAAATAAGACGTAAAGAAGTGAAAAAATTAGAGGGAACTGAACACGAGGAGAAGAGGGAGAAGTGGTGGTTGTGATAGCGAAGCAATGATTTTAGAACAACCATGAAAATAAATAAGACTTTTTGGAGCTGAAACAAGAAAAAATGGTGGGCGAAGCCATTCGTCTCGACTGAGTGCCGCTTGCGTAAAAGAAAGTGGCGATTTCATTACGCGCCAAACATTTCGGTATGGAGAGAAAAGAGAGGCGTGTGGCGATGGGCCAAATTTGCAATCAGGTTTGAAGGAAAAGGCGGGTCTTAAGCTTGTGGCCGAGTTAGATGCGTGTTTTCTATTCATACCGGAGGTCGGTGTTCAGGTTTAGGTAATAGCTAGAATTTTAAATACTTCTGTTCAAGGCGACGAAACTTCTCTATTTGTAGGTCTGTGAAAATGATAATCTTTTTACATCCATGTCCCCACCCCGGTTTTGTAAATGAGCGTAGTTTCGTCTGACACAAGGTAACAATAACGTGCAAATGATTTTGCAAGACGATCTTGTTAACAATCGCGCCAGTTTTGATTGCTTCTTACTCTATAACTTAGATTGTAGGGCACAGAGTGAGAACCAAATTCACATCGTCGTGCTGGTCCGCCATTACTTAAAATTCGCCCATCACGGGTCGGCGGTTTCTATGTGCTATGTCCTTTCAGGACGTTGGCGATTCCACAATTCACTGTCCTTTGTAGCTCTTAATTTTTTTGTCTTTTTGTTATCTCTTCTAAACCTTGTTCCGCCATTCATTTATTAAAGTTCACCAAGTACGTTAGACGTTGTTTTCATTTGTCCCTGTTCTCTTCAATCCGCCCTGTGACTAAAAGTTTCCAAGCCATTTTTCCTTTTTATGTGCCCTAGAAATTTCAACTGTCTTTTCCTGATGTGAAGTATGAATGTTCTTTTTCCCCCATTTTCTCTATAAAACTTAATTGTAGCTCACATGTTCAGTTCGTGATATTCTCAGCAACCTTCTGTAGAACCACATTTCTGTTGCTTCAAGTGTCCTTTTCGCCTGAGGTGAGAGTGTCTAGCATTCACTGCCATATAGGAGGACTTGCGAGGCGCCTAATTTGCGCAAATATTCAGTTCGAATGAAGAAGGGGAGGAGAATGAAACTGAAAAGCAAAATGGAGGGGCGAAAAAAGATGACGAGACAAGATGAAGGACAAAATTGAAGGGCAAGAATGAAAAAAAATGAATAAAGTAAAGAATTATGAAAGACGAAGAAGAAGAGGAGGAGGAGGGGGAAAGAAGAAGGAGGAGAAGAAGGAGAAGAAGATGAAGAAGAGGAAGAAGATAATGCAATGGAATTAAGGGAAAGAGACGAAATTAAAAAAAAAATGAACAAGATACTATAAGCTTGTAGGTGCGGTTGGTGTAATGGATAACGACACAGAATTAAAAATCGGAGAGCCGAGTTCAAATTCCAGGCGGTTTCGTTATATTCTCTTACGCGTAAATACCCTTGAGAAAGGTATGAATCCATCTCTTCTCCCCCGGTTATGGTGTTAATTAGTTGGCCTTGTATTAGAAAATCATTATTATTTTTAAAATTTAAAAATGTTTTCTGGCTTTAAATAACCTATAAAAGCTTGATAAGCCGTAAAAAATCAAATCAGTATCTGTCTATATTTCTGAGACGAGGTATTACGTATATTATGTACACTATTTACATTATTCAGACCATTGTCCTCATCTTTGTCGCCATATTTATTACAACGTTTTGGCCGTTGTACGCTCAAGGACACATGGCACAGTAGATAAAAGCGTTGGTTAGATCCAGTGACAGGACCCAAAGAGTGTGAGTTCAATACCCGGTTAAGGCAGTGGAGAACTTTCAGAAGGAAATTAACAGGAGATAACTGATAACTGACCTCCATTAAAAACATGGCACGTGGAACTAGTGAGGGAAGTAAATGGTTCAGTTCGACATTCCAACCACCTGAAGAAGGCCGGAGCGTACAATGTCCGAAACGTTGTAATAAATATGGCGACAAAGATGAGGACAATAGTCTGAATAATGTAAATAGTGTACATAAAATCAAATGAATGAAGAAGAAAATAAAATCATTAAAAAGACTAACTAGAAAAACAATTTAGTCGAGAAGGAAATACAAAATCGTTGCATCAGAGGAAAGTTATGAAAAGTCGAAATTACGTTTTAATAATAAAAAAGGAAAATAAATACAACAATTATTTTTAAGCGCCGGTTAATTCGACACACGGCCACCAAAGTGGTGATTACGCATTTCAACTTTCTGGCTTCATCAGATCCAAAAACGAAAGACAGAAATGTGTGTGTGTGTGTGTGTGTGTGCGTGAGTTTGTGTGTGTGTGTGTGTGCGTGTGTGTGTGTGTGTGTGTGTGTGTGTGTGTGTGTGTGTGTGTGTGTGTGTGTGCGTGCAACGGCTCGGAATTGGAAATCGAAGAGCCGAGTTCGAATTCTAGTCGGATTCGTTATATTTACTTACGCGCAAATACCATCGAGAAATGTATGGATTTATCTCTTATCCTTCCAGCTACGGGTTAAATAGCAGGACAGAATGGGCCCTATAGTCTTTGTTGGCAACCAGTCTACTGCAGAAAGAAACTCCTGCCTACTACGGGAAAATCTTCCGCTCAGGAGAATCGAGAGAGACATCATCGTCCAAGCGTATATCACGTATGACACTGAAGTGCCATATTTGTTCCACTGCCTTTCGTCATCTTTGAAGCAGCTTCATGCTTTGATCTTCTTGGCATCTTTCTGGGTAATGAACTGGTTTTCAGAGAACTGAAGTCATTCCCGTTAAAAAGGTTTTGCAGGAATTTTTGGTGCAAGGACAGGTGTTAGTATGGCGGGTGTAGTAACACATCCCAGTTAAGTCGTACCAATTTTATCTAGACCTGCAAAGAAATGTAAGGCCTGGCGTTGATTGAGGCTTTTCATAGATTGCTACTTTCAATCGGTCCAGCCCTTCACATCTGATTTTGCAGCAGGAGTTCGTAATACACAATACGCTTCCAATCCCTTCAATCGCCTTCTTCGGATGCAATAGTTAATAGTGAATTATTTCGTTTACCAAGAACATTTTTCCCTCCACGCAGTAGAGCAGTCTATTTCCCATCGCTTGGGATAGAATCGATATGGTTCCTTAATTTAAAAAAAAAAATCACGTGACACACAAGGATCATAGTGTTTTTAAATGCCTTACAAAATTATATGAGGCATGTGGAGTATCTTAGTGAGGCCTCATATCGTTTGACGTGGATAATTTTTTAATCACTGTTTGGTCATCAACAACTGCAGTCCTGCCAGAACGTTCACCGTCTTCCAGATCCAATTTTCCACGACTGAACCTACCGAACCACATAAAAACAATATTCTCAGCTATGGTACCGTATCCATAAACGGCACATATGTTTTTCTTTTTGTACAACGTTTTTTTTTCCTTTATGGAAATAAATGAGCAATAAATTAAGAAAATGCATCTCATTTGATTGCATTTTTCGCGTTTAACATTCACAATGCCCACACGAATCGTAGAGAAAGACTTGTTAAAATGTCACCTTTGAAAATACATAACACTTAGACTGCATGCTACGCCACGAAGCTGCTGTTATTGAGGTGACGGTAACATTAACACGTTATCTTTTTGGGACCACTAACTGCTGCCTCAACCCTAGTATTCACGGATTTTCAACGGCGAATTTAACTCTTAGGTCAAAAGTCAGATGCAGCTAAATTTGAGCTGTCAGGTTAAATCAAGGCTGTACAACTAGTTCTTTAGTCAGAATGGCTGGATATGTTCCTGAAATGCTTCGTCTAAACTGATTTAATTATTTACTAAGTCATAAAGGACAACATATGCAGAGGCTGCCCCCGACAAGGAAACAGGTGGTTGAACCTGCTGTGCTTAGGATGTGCACCTCTGGGAGATGCGGATGACATATAAGCGAAAGAGTAAATGTATTGAGCCTTTCGTATTCTCGCGAGAAGAAAAATCCACATTCGAAGAAAAGTCTCAAGTCGAGACACCCGCTCACTGATGTCAAACGAAGTTGAATAAGCAATAGTTTTACGCATGAGAGATTTGATCTCGCGTTCATATTAGTCTATAGAATGATAACATTTGCGTAAATCAGTTTCCACGTTTCTAATCTTGTCTACGGCGTTTCAACCGCCACTTTTGTGTCGGGAAGAGATAGAAGTCAGAGGCAGTGAAATCAGGGCTCCAGTGAGCTGCATGTTTGCCAAGTTACATCATGGCCGCGCAATCAGAATTAGTTAGGAGATGCTCCTCAGATACCGCTTAAAAAATAGAAATTGTTTTAGTTATTTGTAAGGCAGTGGATGAATATTTAGTTAGTTTCCTTGTAGATAATAAGTCAAGATAATTAAAATAAAAAGTATGAAAATGGATGACACTACCGCAGTTAAATCCCTACCTGGCCCAGTGCCGGGGAGGTTGAAAATAATAATAGTCCGAGCCCAAGGCAGAACCTCTCTTTCAGGAAAGGGCTGGGGTCATTACCCGGTGCCTGAAGCATCTTCAAAAAGGGGAACTACCGAGAGAGCGTAAGCAATTTTTCGAAGGTATTAAAAAAACTCACTTTAAACCTTGTCCTTGTGTCACATTCGGTTGCGATCTGAACGCACTGAAAAATTCTATAACTACAGCAGTTTGTGAGTTAAAATTTAAGAAATCTATCTTAAGTTAAATTAAGTGGATGGAGGTACAGTGCTTGTTCGATTGTCCGGACACCTTAGGGAAGAGGTTCAAAAATATTTCCATATTTTTGAGATGAAATATGGTAATTATTTACACTATTTACCTTGTTCGGACTGTTGTCCTCATCTTTGTTGTCATACTCACGGCGATTCGGGCGTTGTACGCTCCGGCCTTCTTCAGGATCTGTCTATATTTCTGAAGTAAGGTATTGAAACTATTTAGACTATTAACCTTGTTCAGACTGTTGTCCTTATCTTTGTTGTCATATTTACGAGGTTTCGGGCGTTGTACGCCCCGGCCTTCTTCAGGATTTGTCTATATTTCCGAGGTGAAGTGTTGAAACTATTTAGACTATTTACCTTGTTTGAACTGCTGTCCTTATCTTTGTTGTTATAATCACGGCATTTAGGCCGTTGTACGCTCCAGCCTTCTTCAGGTGATATATGTTGGAATTTCGAACCGAGCCCTTTATTTCATGTACTTGGGGTAGATTATTCTTGTTCCACGTGCCGTGCCATTTCTGGACATTGAAGTTTCAGTTATTTCCCTTTAGTAATTCAACTCTCCAAGATTTTGTTCACATCTGCTGTGAGCAGGTATTGAGGTATTTGGGTGGTCACTGGATTACGTCAAACAATGCTTTTATCCAGTGGGTCGTAAATATGACAATAAAGATGAAGAAATGCCCGAACAATGTAGTGTAAATATGTCTGTATAATAATTTAAAAAAATTCCGAATAAATGAACGCCAATATTTTCTGAAAGAAATTTAAAATTTGCTTCATCGAATAACATTTTCAAAAGTTTTGTTTAAGGTTTTGTCAAGTTTATTTTCTTTATGAAACATATGCGTCAATTTTTTCTTTTCTTTTCTCGAAACTGAATTAACGTAGATTCCTTTGTAAGGGTCTCCTTCTAGGGCAGCTTCTAGTTTAAGGTGCAACCAATTGAAGCATAATCACTGTTTCAGTGTTCGAGATTGCGTATTTGGACGGTTCATATGGGCAATATGGGCAATACAATCATCATCCCCGCTCTCCATTAACATTTTCTGGCGCGGTACAACCTGGCCGCTATTTGGTTTGTTTTGTTTTATGGCATATCTCGGCCTCAATAGCTTATTTAATGCCGTCAAGATTTTTATTGCTGGTAGTATTTTTTCTTCAAAAATCTATTGCTCTTAATAATTTTTTTCAAAAGTATATCTGGAGTCAAAACCTATTTTTATACTTTCATAGTGACCTCACTTTGGAGTTTAACTATTTACCCATAGTTGGGACCCTAACGGGTGCTACCGTCCCGGGTCACGGTGGAGCTAGGAACACCAGCAATTAAGAGGTGGTTCCACGCTCCTCACGGCCTCCTGATCAGAGGCCTTGCTGTTGGATGTAGTTTATCGTCTTACCCAGAACGGCCTGGTCGCTGTGATAATTGAAGTGTAGCCTATTTTGCTGTTTATAGGATTCATTTCCTCCCTTGTGTTTTAACCATTTCACCCCAAGTAAGGGAATAAAGCTTGTAGAACGCAAGTAACACTTTCCTTCCTTCCTTCCTTCCTTCCTCCCTCCCTCCCTCTCTTTCTTCCTTCCTTCCCCTTCCTTCCTTCTTTCCTTCCTTCCTTCCTTCCTTCCTTCCCTCCCTCCTTCCTTCCTTCCTTCCTTCCTTCCTTCCTTCCTTCCTTCCTTCCTTCCTTCCCTCCCTCCCTCCCTTTCTTCCTTCCTTCCCCTTCCTCGTTCCTTCCTTCCTTCCTTCCTTCCTTCCTTCCTTCCTTCCTTCCTTCCTTCCTTCCTTCCTTCCTCCATTTCTTCCCCATCCTCCTTCCTTCCTTCCCTCCTCCCTCCCTTCCTCGTTCCTTCCTTCCTTCCTTCCTTCCTTCCTTCCTTCCTTCCTTCCTTCCTTCCTTCCTTCCCTCCTCCCCCCTTCCTTCCTTCCTCCCTTCCTTCCTTCCTTCCTTCCTCCCTTCCTTCCTTCCTTCCTTCCTCCCCCCTTCCTTCCTTCCTTCCTTCCTTCCTTCCTTCCTTCCTTCCTTCCTTCCTTCCTTCCTTCCTTCCTTCCTTAAACTCCTGGTAACAAAGCAGCAGCATTTATAGCCGACACTTTAAGAATAATACTACTGTATACCAAACTTTCGTAGCATATGCTGAATATTTTCGGTTGATTAAGTTCTCGTCCTTACGATACTTAATGGTGTCAAATCTTTAGGAGCAAATACATTTTTCCGCCAACAGCTGAAGCAGCCATTAATGAAAATTTCAAGCTATAACACCCCGGTAAAAGGATTTACCAGTACGGTAAGCACAGTCGTTATTTTTAACCGACACATAAATCAAACTTAAACTTATTTCTGCATTCAAATTTACATGTCTCTAATTTCAAATTAGTTCTCCATTCTGATTTGAGATGAATTCGTCACGATTAGTGAGCATTTCAGGCTGCAGTAATATTAGGTTTTACTGGTATTATGAAATCTAACTTCTCTTCTAATTATGACATTCTAAATTTAGTCATTCATTTATTCCGTTAGCGCATTATTCGCCGCCGCTCTGGTCACCACTCCCCTCCATCTCACAACTGTGGTTCATGGAGACAATCAAGGCAGAATATTGCAATGGATTGCCAGTTCCTTTTGAAACGGGAATGTTGAGTTTACCCGTTTCTCCTTCCAGAAGTTAAAGAGGCAAGGCCTACAGTACAAGTCAGCAGGTGGTTTGAATTCAGAGTTTTCCTTCTCTTAGACTGGCGATAGTATATGGAGGCTCTGTGTTGCACAGACTACATGGCCTCTCCCCTCTCGGCCGTACCGATACGATAAAGGAATACGGGGAATTATATTTGGGGGGACGGTTTGGCTGCAGGAGATGCCGGAAAGTTGTCAGCGATGACAGCCAACCGCTTTCGGAGCTCCACACCGGAGTTTTGGTCTGGATTCACTTCCATAGCCTTTTACATGTTTTAGATATGACCGCAAGGCAGCGGAGGTTTAAAATCAGGGTTTTCCTCCCCACTAGATGGATTGCATTTCTGGGCTGTCCAGCCCCATCTACCCGAAACATTCTAAATAGTTACGATAATTTTGGTATTTCTCGGTCTGTGATGAGCTTAGTCAGGTTTTCGTGTTGAAATATGGTATCCAATAGGTAAAATTGGGGATAGTGGGGAGAGCTATGAAGTACAAAACATTTGTGGGGAAAGGGCGCCTCATGCAACGTATCGTCTCATAAACGGCGAAATACGGTAAGTTCTTTGAATGTGTATTCGTCCACATGCTCTCGTCGCTGTATGTCGAGGTTTAATTCTGGAAGCCGTCCAAATCGTACTCAAGACCTCCTCCCCTTGCCAACTCGACACTTCCCCTTTGGGAGATGCCTTAGACGCCGAGTAATGATCAAAGCCTGCTCACGAAAGTGAGGTAGTGGCCTGTGTGGAGAGACTCCCTGGGGCTTGAGCTAATATTAATTGCAAACTTCCCCGGCTGGTGCCAGGTAAGTTATTTTGTATGAAAACAACGAAGAAATTAACAATAATTAATTGAAATGATTCTATTAAACACTGAGGATGGTTTCATAAATTCTCGAAACGTTTGTCTGTTTTATTAAATTCTTAAAACGATAACTGAAAACATGTTCGGACGATTTAAGTGTTTCTCTTCCTTTAACGTTTGAGTAGACGAATTCCGGAAAACTGATGTACGGATAATCGAGAAAGTATTGTATTTTTAATTATATAAGTTTGAGTTCAATCATACTGGGTTATAAATCAAATTTCGAGACGATTTTCTTTTAAATATAAAAATAACTCCATGTTTGCGATATTTGAAAATCATTTCAGACGTTTCAAAGACGAATAGTAAGCAGAAAAGCAGACAATTTTTTAAAGGTTGTATTGAAATTAATTATTCAATGCCAGACTATCAACTTAACAGCTGTCTACCAAAATAAAAGTGTCTATTAATTTCTAATTCTTCCTCCTAAAAAATAGATATGACAGAAAAAAAAGCGACCATTAGTGACAACAACAACAACAACAGAAAGGAAGATATTCTTGTTTTCTTAAACTATTTGAAACCCGCCGTTTTCAAAGATATCTTTTCCTTTCGTGTCTCTTTCCTGATTTCCATTAGATAAAAGTAGTTGATAAATTTGTTGACCATGGTAGTGACGGAAATAGAATGAAGATATTGCTACGTGAGAGTAGGAAAAGGTAATGTCCGATGGATGTCATTGGAGGAAGCCAGACAAATGATATGATAGTAAACAAGTATAAATAGAATAAAGAATGTGAGAAAGAGGTAAAGGGCTTGAAGTCAGATACCCTGCGCTTTATTTTTCATATATTCAAAGATTGCCGCCATTTCTTTCATAATGGATGGATGGATCTATGTATGTATGTATGTATGTATGTATGTATGTATGTATCTATCTATCTATCTATCTATCTATCTATCTATCTATCTAATTCGTTTATCTATCTATCTATCTAATTCGTTTATCTATCTATCTATCTATCTATCTATCTATCTATCTATCTATCTATCTATCTATCTAATTCGTTTATCTATCTATCTATCTATCTATCTATCTATCTATCTATCTATCTATCTCGTTCGTTTCTCTCTCTGCCTCTCTTTGTCTCTCTCTCTTTCTCGATCTATCTCGTTCGTTTATCTATCTCATTCGTTTATCTCTCTCTCTGTCTCTATCTATCTATCTATCTATCTATCTATCTATCTAATTCGTTTATTTGTCTCTCTCTCTCTATCTATCTCGTTTGTTTATCTATCTCATTCGTTTATATCTATCTATCTATCTATCTATCTATCTATCTATCTATCTATCTATCTATCTATCTTGCGCACGCATCAACGTAATCAATGAAATCCTAAAGGACGAAACGCGTCACGCGAAAACTTTACACTTTGTCATATATATATATATATATATATATATATATATATATATATATATATATATATATATATATTAGGAGTGGATTAAATCCGGCCTATTTTTAATTTATTTGATTACCTTCCTTTGTTTATGCGTTCCATCTGCCATATATACGGGGTTGGAACCGTGCACATCGGCATTTCTCTTTCCATTGGACCATTTCAAAGACATGGAGATGGGGCGACCTACTGCATAGGTCATAGTCTGTCCTTCATATCTTGTATACTGGAGAGACGGAAAACACAGGAGAGACATCAACCGGAGAACAACTTCCGAGGCTGACGGACGCCTAATGTTAATATCCAGTGATAGTATGGAAAAATATATAAGAAAAAAATAACTTACCTAGTAATCCTTTTAAACGATATAAATTTTTCTCTGAAAGTTCTTGAAATCTGTCCCAACTGACGTAGTTTTCAGGAATCGGATTGTCTCGTACCCAACTACCGCACGCGTACTGGTAGAAATTGTGGCAGGGATCGACTGTCGTATCCATGGCGGTTAATATAGAACCAGCTGCCGAGATGCAAGCCGGTGTCGAGCAGTAAGGGTCACCTGTGAAAAAAAAAAAAAAAAAAATAAATAAATAAATAAATGAAAATACGAATAAAAACAAAGGCCATAAAATTAGTCAAAAAAAAAAATAAAACAACTTTTTCCTTTTCAGATCGGAAAAGTATGATTTTAGGTCTGTCAAATTGTGAAAGGATTTTTATAGGCTCTTCCACAACAGGCTAGAGTTCAAAAAGCCACCACCTCGCAATTGGAGGAACATTATTACGTAAATTATTGTTGTGTAGGATCCACCTAATCTGCATAGGTGACTATCAACTATATAAATAATGGTTGATACCGGAAGACGAGGGGAAAGGAATCACGAGATCCAACTAGAGACTCTGATCGACTGCGACTAGTCAACACATTCTCCAGGAACGTCTTCCCAGAAATATACAGAAATACTATATGTACTTATTGTGTACACTTTCTTGTTATAATACATTCTTGTTCTAAGTACATTTTGTGTTGCATTATTATTCCATGCATTAGGCGAGATTCAACATTGAGTCAAGACTCAACAATTATGATGGCCAATCAAAACACATTACGATGGCCAATCAAAACACATTATGATGGCCAATCAAAACACATTATATGATAATTCAAATAACTTGGACAACGGACCCTAGATCATTCAGTTATGTGCCATGAGTGATACACGTTTCGGCGATAATGTATCTTTCGATACATGAACAGCTTAAAGAGTTCAAAATTTAAAATTCGTAATTTTTTATTATGTATCTTTCCATACATGACTGACGAGGCAGTTTTTTTCCCGTAGGTTCTGGCTGACTATAGAACTTGGTCTGTTCTATTTACCCATTTACTGGGAGGAGAAGAAAAGGATTCATACCTTTCCCAAGGGTATTAGCATGTAAGTGAATGTAATGGATTCGACTGGACCCTCAATCCGGACCGCTATCCATTACTCCACACCCTAGATACAATTTATTAATGCTTTAATATCAGTGTTAGATTAGATTGGAAATCGGCATAACTAATTAATTATTAATTTACTATGCATTTAAAGAATGAAAATTACGAATATTAAATTTTGAAATCTTTAAACTTTTTATTTTGCAATCAACACCATCACTTGACAAGGCACCAATAATGCTGAAACAAAATGGCTATTTTTGTAGTGATATAAGGTTATGTTATAATTTTTAAATATATATTATTCGCTCTACTTTGTATTGAGCACTTTTAAAAAAAATAGTGGTTTTGGCTATTGGAATTTTATTCCATTTATGCCAACCCTGTATTCGTGTATATATATATATATATATATATATATATATATATGTGTGTGTGTGTGTGTGTGTGTGTGTGTAATTATTTAAAAAAAATATGATTCCATCGCTACATAAGAGTTCTCATGTTTCAAAAACAGGAGCTAAAAACTTCAATTTCATTTATACATATTTAATTAAATTAAAGCAGCTTGTTTAATATAGTCTCTCCCATTGTATCGGGCACTGTTCTTTTTTTTAAATAAAAACAAAAATACTAAAGAACTTTGGATTATTAACCTAACGGTTCTTTCCTATTTTTACACACACACACACACACACACACACACACACAACACACACACACACACACACACACACGCGCGCACACACATATATATGTGTGTGTGTGTGTGTGTGTATTTGTGTGTGTGTGTGGTGGACTCATTTAATAAAACTAAAAAAATAGACATAATACGTCTAAATTATTTAAACAAACTACATATATATATATATATATATATATATATATATATATATATATATATATATATATATAGTTTACGAAAAACTAGGTAATCCGTATGGGTAGACCCAAGGAGGATAAAATCCACAGAGCTCAATGTAAATCAGAGCTAATAATTTAAATAAAAACAGACCATTTTAAGGTTCCATATAATGAATTATTTCACCACAGCCCTTTTAAAGGACAGCGGATCATCAGATTTTATTTCCAAAGGTTGAAACGAAAAAAAATTCAACCTATGGAAATAAAATCTGATGATCCACTGTCCTTTAAAAGGGCTGTGGTCAAATAATTTATTATATGGAACCTTAAAGTGGTCTGTTTTTATTCATATATATATATATATATATATATATATATATATATATATATATATATATATATATACGGTGGACTCTCATATCGTGAACGATAAATGAGTGTCAGCATTGGATGGTGCCTTTGGTTTACACTTATGCATGCTAGCAGGGACAATTGTGGAGAAAATCAGTTAAGGGAAAGACATATTTCATTTGCGCTTTCTTAAGTGTGATACTAGACAAGATAATATATATATATATATATATATATATGTGTGTGTGTGTGTGTGTGTGTGTGTGTAATAAACCTGTTCTGTGAAAATATGAACTAGAAACGTGCAGTTAAATAAAAAAAATATTGCGTATTTTGTTGATATTAAAAATATCTGTGGGTTATAGACTAAGTATTATGAACGTATATTAAATTTGAGATTTCATTTTACCTCTGGCATCATAATTACACTGAAAAATTCAATTATATAGAATAACAATTGAACTGAAAAATTTTCATTAACCGTAATAATCAAGTTTTATAAAATTTATGGAGAATTTCGACGCTTCATGTCATGTAATAACAAAGAATGACTATCTAATACTATTAAATATCTAGCTATCTATCTATCTCTCTCTCTCTCTCTCCCTATCTATTTGTTTGTTCCTATCTATCTATCTATCTATCTCAATGTGTTTATTATCTATCTATCTATCTCTCTATCTCTCTCTCTATC
This sequence comes from Acanthosepion esculentum, assembly GCA_964036315.1. Taxonomy (NCBI): domain Eukaryota; kingdom Metazoa; phylum Mollusca; class Cephalopoda; order Sepiida; family Sepiidae; genus Acanthosepion; species Acanthosepion esculentum. The sequence goes on from OZ038479.1 coordinate 68,076,479, forward strand.
TATTTGTTTGTTCCTATCTATCTATCTATCTATCTATCTCAATGTGTTCATTATCTATCTATCTATCTATCTATCTATCTATCTATCTTCAAAACGACGAACAGCTGAACTAATTCTCCAATGTCGTCTTCTGGTGCGAAATTCGTTATATAACGTTCTATAAAAGAAACGCCAATACAACATCAATTTCAATTTTTCATACCATGTCAATTATTTTTTTTAATTAATTCACCCCAAGGATGGCGATAATGACCCTAAGACGCTAGAAGCTACTTGGTATGAAAGAGAATGAAAAGATTCTAAACAGGGAACAATGGATAAGCCTCTACTCCTGTTCAAAAGACCGGGGAGGCGAGACGATCTACTGCTGTTGAGGAGAAAAAAAAAATTCGTAAATAAAATTTCACAGTTCAGACGGAGACGTTAGGAGTATAGAGTTGAAGTAGACTTTAGAAGGAACCGGAAAACTAATCCTAAACAGGAAACAATGGATATACCCTTTTTTTCCCTTAAGATAAAAAAAAAAAAAAGGAAAGATCTATGGACAATTTGCACACGGTCTTGAACCTATCATTCCTTCTCTTGAACAAAAACAAGAAAAAATTACATAAAAAATGGACAAAATACTCATTGTCTGTTGTATTCAAGAAAATGAAACGATATAAACCGCACAAAATTAAGTGCTGCTCACATATACATCATACGTTGTATTGTTCAGAGTTCACTTAATGACGTCATGAGCCAAAGTGAATCTCTATGTCCGTGCCATTAACAGGATTACCCTGGTGGGTCTTCCGCTCTCATGGAAGCTAAAAAATGCTGAAACTGATCAACTGGATATGCGTCTGGTAAGTTATGCATTTAGTGCAGAGGTGATATAATCCACTGTCGTTTGTATGTTAACGCACACAATTCTAGTCAAATGCATCTGGTCTTGATGTTTACCGACACGTGGTCGACCACTGCACAATCCACAGTGTGCGGTGATTGCTTTTATCAGGTATTCTCGGTACGAAAATAAACAAAGAAAGGTGTACTGAGCTGTCATGTAATATCAGTCCTCCTATATGACAGTGGATGCTGGACAATCTCCCCGCAGATGTAGAAAGAGACTTGAAGCATCAAAAATATGATTCTACAGAAGGATGCTGAGAATACCATGGACCGAACATGTGAGCAACGACGAAGTTTTAGAGAAATTGGAAACAAAAAGGAAAAAAAATCGTGAAGAAACAGTTTAAATTTCTAGGGCACGTAATGAAGATAGAAGGTTTGGAAAATCTGATACTCACAGGGCAGATTGAAGGCAAGAGGGACAGATGAAAACAACACATACTGGTGAGTGAGAGTTTAGGAGAAATAGCAGAAAGACAAAATTTATTAAGAGCTACAGGAAGTTGTGGAGAGCCATTATTTGGTGCTCACAGAACAGATTGAAAGCAAGAGGGGTAGAGGTAAAACAACGCATAGCCTACCAAGCGTGATTGAGTAAATGGATAGCAGAACAGGGCTTAGGAGAAATTTATTAAGAGCTACAAAGGGCAGGAAGTTGTGGAGAGTCATGATCACCTACGAGCTGCAGGGACACGGCACATAAAGAAGATGGTCGACTACTGCCTAATTCACGTGGAGTAATTGCCTTCTATCGTGTCAATCTCTTCACCTTTGGCGTCCTAGTTACCCCAGTTTGTTCTGACTTTTCTATTATCTATAATAGTAGCTACCCACTCGTATTCGAGGATACCTGTCTACTAGGGCGGCTAGCCAATCCCTATTGCAGACTCTTGCTCAGGCGCATTTGTGTTTGTTCAACACCGACAAAGCCAACCTGTGGTTTATATTGCAACTATGCTGAGCAGACCTTAGTTACAGTTTCTGGGAGAGAGCGTCTTATCTGAACAAGGTCATCATACTCAAACCTCCAGTCACGATGAATTGTGACTTCATGCTAGCACACCTATCGACGACAAGTGTTCCGTCTACCCAATCTCTCTCACAAGGCTTATATATAATTATTATATGATATTAATAATATATATATAATTATTAT
>OZ038479.1:68081028-68092204 GCA_964036315.1 Acanthosepion esculentum
ACTGAGTATGGGAGAAAGAAAACATTATTAAGGAGCGGAAGCAATAAAAGAGGAATCAAGAAGACAGAAGATAACGATTTTGTATTTAAATTTTTGAAGGTCAAAGTTGACTGGGAAGCAAGAAACCAGAAGAGAGTTCCACAAGTGAGAAGTGCAAGAGAAGAAACTGTTAACATAGAACTTACGGTTCTAGCCATTTCAACTGTAAAACGTTCTAGTACTGCGCTTAAATTCATCAAACCTAGACACCATAGCAAAGAGTTCATCCAAATAATTACCATGAAAAATTATAGAAAAGGCACTGCCCTTGATTCTTATTGTTTTTGAATCCCGGGGGTAGACTGTTTTTGGTATCACGTGTTGGGATATGTTTTTTTTTTTTTTTTTTTTTTAGTGCAACAACAACAACTAAAATGGATAGCACATGTAACTTTGAAGGGAAAATATGATGATCAAGATCTATATTATTCGGACTGTTGTCGTCATCTTTGTTGCCATATTCACGACGATTCGGCCGTTGTCGCTCCGACACTATTCAGGTGATTGGAATTTCGAACAGAACCATTTATTTCGTCCACCGGGATAGATTGTTCTAGTTCCACGTGACATGCCTCTTCCAGATGTCTCAGTGATCTCCCTTTAGCTCAACTCTCCTAGTTTAAAGTTCACCGCTGCAGTAGCCAGGTATTGAACTCCCAACACTTTGGGTCAAGCCACTGGATCCAACCCACGCTTTTTTTTATCCACTGGACCATGAGAAATATAGACAGATATTCAAGATGTTGACATTTCACACTACTTCAAATAAAAGGTTAGGAAGGAAATCCCCAACAATAATGGAAAGAGCGATGACAGCTAATGAACTTGAGAAACCTGTTTACCTGAAAAAAGGGAAGATTTAATGAATTTTAACCGAAAGCAGTACTGGCTGCTTGGCCAATAAATGCCAAATGTTTCTTTGTAGGGAAACGGCTAATATTACTATTGTCTTTTGTTTAAATATCTTTTATGAAACAGAATGTAAATAGAATGTTAAGCTTTTGCAAATTATTGTATAATGATCTCTCGAATACTGCATTTTAATGTGAAAATCAAGAAGTAAAAAGTCGTTTTATTGCATTATAACTGCAGCACGGCATTATAATATGAATTGTTTAAGCTAGAAATATTTACATCGGTAGTTACCATAACGAGGCTGTTGTTAGCCTACCGCGATCCATGCATACTAGCTTATTTAACAGGTACCCCCAAAGAAAAGAGATACAAAACGCATTTTTAAAAATGAAAAATCTTTCTTGAAGAATTTATTTTAGTTTTAATTTCATGCTAACAGATTAAATTGAATATTTCCAATAAGCAAAATACTTTGCTGTATTTCAAAACGAATTTAAATTGATTGGAATGGCTTCGTTAAAATTGCTAAAAATCAGCCATTTTAACGAATCTAACATCAAACCAGGATTCTCTTCATTAAAAAATCTTCCAAAAACAAGATCTACTTTCTGAAACGTTATTTGAGAAAAGTTTAATGTGATTTGAAACAAATATTACTTACTTTTAGTTTAAGACATCACAGAAAAGCATTTTTAACACAGGGGTGGGTGTTTTTATGAGGTGTTGACAACTTTCTCGAGACATGTTTGGGAATATTTCCTATGGGAGACATACCTGTAAAAATTACTTGACAAATATAACGTGAGTGTTTTTTATATACCGTATTTGACGGCATATAATGCACACTTTTTAAAAAATAAAATACCTTTTAAAATTCCCCTGTGTCTTATATGCCATATGTATGTTTAAAATTCGCGATAGTCGGCCGAAATTAGCTACCTGGTAACTCCTATTAGCTTAGACTTAAACATGAAGGAGCAATGGGACACGTGGATGGCAATGCCTGATCATGACCTTACACTTACAGGAAGAATAAAAAGACCCAGCATTGCACAAGTCTGCAAATGGGGGAATCGAGCTTGGGATAATATTAGACCAGAAATTGTGAAATATTTTTAAAAGTGTGGCATTAGCAATGCTCTCAATGGAACGGAAGATGACGCATTATTTAATGATGATTTGAAAATGAGTATCAGAGTTTTGATAACGAAGGCGACGAATTTTATGGCTTTGAAGATGGATAAAATTTTAATGGTAACTGTACTGTTTCACGCAATTGTAATAATTGCTGGATTTTTATTTTGTTTTCTTACCTTTGGATATAATAAAGTTTTTATATAATCGTGTTATTTTTCTTATTATTTTCCTTTTAATAGTAATCACGGCTTGTTTAACCAAAATAATACCCCATAAATATAGCCTAGGCTGTACCATTTACTAATGATTTTACCAATTTGACTATTTTTTTCTTGATTTGCCCTGCAGAAATTGGAATGCGTCTTATAGACCCGGGCGTCTTATATACCGTCTAATACGGTAATTTTTAACTACCTTAAAAAATTAGGAAAATATTTTAAGTAATCTAATATTTATTGAATTTTATAGTCTTACTTACGAATGCACTTGTTGAGAAAGTGTAAGAAAATTGCAATATATATATATATATATATATATATATATATATATATATTGCAATTTTCTTACACACACACACACACACACACATATATATATATATATATATATATATATATATATATATATATATGAATTTACTATAGTTACCGCTTTTATTTTCTGATAATATCGTGTATGGACATCAGTATTCACAAACATATTTTTACGGTATTTGTTCTAATGGCCTTTCCTCTTTGGCAAGCACTACCCCAATTTATGCTTATTGGCAATTAGGTCTCATCGTTTTACAGTTGAACTAGCTTGATATAACCCTAAGTTCTATTCTATTTTTTAAAGCATTTCACCCCAAGCAAGGCGGGATGCCACTAGTACGCAAGGGGTTACAGAGAATGGGAGTAAGAGTAAAGAGGCGTGATGGAAGAAAGGATGAAGAGAAGGACAGGTTAAGGACAAGGCATCTGGAGGTATCGATTGACATTGACATAGTTGCAGATTGCAGCTATCAGGCAAGCAAATAATAGGAAGGGAATTCCACAGACGGGAGGTGCGAGACATGAAGCGATTGGAGTATACGAGACGGCTACATTTAACTGTTTCGACAGTGAAAGAGTGGGACCGAGATGCCAACCGAGTAGCGCGTTTAAATTCATGCAGTCTGGGAACTAGCGAAAGTAGCTCGTCGGAGCATTTACCGTGAAAGTATTTGTAGAAAAGACAGAGGGAGGCTATGACACATCTGTTAGGGAGCGACTGTAGACTAGATGCCAGATCAGGACCAACCACATTGCATACCCGTCTCTGGATCTTGTTGAGGACCTTAAGGCGAACAGTGGGGGCACCAGACCATATATGTCAGCAATATTCCATGCAAGGGCTTTTTTATCGCATATCTTCCGATTTCTTGCTTCCCATTCATCTATAATCGTCAAAAAATTTAAATTTAACCTCAGTTGCCATTTTTCCGTTTTCCTGAAACCTGTTCTTTTATTGTCTTTTCTCCTCACCAAAGTTTGTTTTCTCATTCTCTTTCTGCTTCCAGTAATTCATTGCGTTTTAGTGGCATTTTCGACTCACTTGGTTTAACGATACCCCCCCCCCCCCCAAAAAAAAAATAACATATGTGTATAAAGAAATCGCTTACCTGGCGGTTCTTTTGATCTCACCAGCGCCACTGCAAGGGCGATAATCACAACCAGAAAAAGCACCAGGATTACGGCTAGGAATTTCTCTAGGGCACTGCGGTTCCTAACACATTGGGGATTGAAAATAGTGACGTCATAATCTTCTATGAGGTCATCGTCATCGGAGTCTGTGGTCCTCGACTCTGATCTACTGAAAGGACGTTCTGACATCTGCAAAGAAGGACAAAGAAAATCGTTTTGTAAGACAACATCAAAAGGCATCGAATTACATTCATATAACGAATTCATTGGGGAATATAATAATGACTCAGAGACACGATACTTTAAAAAATGATCACAGCAATAAAATCTATGTAAAAAAAAGGAAAAAGTTACTCCCTACTTAAAGTTAATGCCTCAATTGGTAAATGTAACTAAAACGAATTTTCTGGGAGAAAGAGCACAAATTTGGCCTGATCAGCAGTGGGACAAAGCCAGTGCGCTAAACATATCGGTCACGATGACTTGTAACTCCGTGCCGCACCATATATATATATATATATATATATATATATATATATATATATACTCCCTCTCGACTCTCCCGTCGAATTCGACGTATGAGGGTCAAGCAGATCAGTTCCTAGGAAACCGACATCCCGACAACAGCACATGAGATTTGATTATAGCGGTGAAGCTCTCTTGCAGGACGACCACGAACTAATTATCTGCATGCCTGTGACGGGCATGATTTTTGAGACCAGCTCGAGAATTGCACAAAAGATCACAAACAGTACAGGAGAATGTATTGTATCAAGTGCAGCAGGAACACTGTTAGCTGTCTTACTTTGCATTCGCGTTTCATGTAGTCGACTGATGCTTACATATATATATATATATATATATATATATATATATATATATATATATAATAAAATAAATTGAAGATCAAGTAGGAAACGTATCTCTGTCTAGCATGTTTTATTTTTATTAAAGCTTCATCAGAGATCCAGATAGAAATGAAAAAAGCGAAGAGTACTTATATGTTAAAGTTTTTGGTTAGTTCTTATTGGCCAGATTCGTGTAAAGTGTATAAACGCAATAGATATTATATCAATATGCGTGTCGGACATTTTGGACGTTAAAATGTGTGATAATGTAAGAAGTGTATGTGAAGAAACACTTGCGTGTCTGGGTGTATGCTGGACGGTAACGTTAATTCATGTAAGCGTATAAGTGTGTATGAGGAATGTATCCTTGCTTTCTTTCATTTTTTTCTCGACCTCTGACGAAGCTTTGAAACATGTTAGATTGAGATACGTTTCCTACTTGTTCTTTAGTTTATTTTGTCATATATTGTTGAAACTTCACTAATGCATGGAATAATAATGCAAACACAAAATGTACTTAGAACAAAATGTATTGAAACAAGAAAATGTACATAATATTTACATATAGTCTTTTGTATATTTCTGGGAAGACCGTTCCTGGAGAATGTGTTGACTAAATCGCAGTCGGGCAGAGTCTCTAGTTGAATCTCTTGATTCGCCTCCCTGTCTTCCCGGTACCAACCATATTTATATCGTCGGTACTCTACTATGCAAATTAGGTGGATCCTACCACAACATATATATATATATATATATATAGAGAGAGAGAGAGAAATTTAAGTAATTTTTACTGAAATTTATGTATATTTTTTATTTCAAAATTAAACAGTCAGTCCTTGTCAGAATATAGGTAGATGTCAATAAAAATTGGTTTTAATTAATTCTCACTACCTAAAAATACCTTATATATATATATATATATATATATATATATATATATATATATATATATATATATATGATAAAATAAACTAAAGAACAAGTAGGAAATGTATCTCAATCTAATGTGGGGAGAAGAAGAGGATTCATACATTTCCCAAAGGTATTAGCACGTAAATTAATGTAATGGATTCGAACTCGGCTCTCCGATTCCTCATATATATATATATATATATATATATATATATATATATGTGTGTGTGTGTGTGTGTGTGTGTGTGTGTGTGTGTGTGTGTGTGATTAATATCAGCGCATTTTTTGGCATTAAAATGTTTTGTAAAAAATTCAACCTCCCTAAAATCACCCCACCTCATCCTCCAAAAGCAAAAAAAAAAAAAGAAAAAAGAAAAAAGTCCAACAGCAAATGAAAAACCGCATACATTTTGTTATAAATAATCATGAGCAAATGTGGAATGGAATTCTTGATAATGAAGATAAAAGTTCATTTAAACTGAATTATTCGCCATCTTTGTAATTACCTTGTTCCTAAGAGAATGCTGTCAATATCATCGCCTTCATGACATTGACAGGAGATATTTATCAGGGAATTACTACGAATTATTATGAATACTTGATCTGCTTGTAATCACGAGAAGGACTTATTAAACAAATGCATCAAAGATTTTATACACTTAACTAATTTCATATAAACCAACGGAGTATTGGTGCTATATTTGGACCGGAGTTGCTCAATCTTTTCCAGCCTTGACAGAGTTCAAATCGTGTACACGGTTTCGTGGCGGCGGCGTTGGTGTTGGTGGAGGAGGTGGAGACTTATTCTCCACTCTGTTGCCTCGTTCCCGATCTCTATTTCCATCGCTAATGTTCAAATGAGCTTCTCAAACTTTGGGTGAATTTATAAAAATAATTTATGAATATATATAAACAATAAAAAAAGTAGTAGTAGACGGTAAAATTTCTATCGCATATTTAACTTTCAAAGACATATATCTTAGTCAGTTATGTGCTAATATATCTATCTTAGTCAGTTATGTGCTTTAATTGATTGGTTTACGCGTTAATGATTTAAGACAGGCTTTACGTGACGTGGTCGAGCGAGGTGGGGACATTGGCAGTAACATCCCACGGTGGTCTGTTTCCTGTTGCTATTTCCCTTACTTAGACAGATGTCCGAACGAAATATGGGGATCTGTCTAACCTTTGAATGATTGCTTCTGCAGTACGATTGACACGAGTAGATCGAAGCTGTGGTCCTAGTCAAATTACACAGTATTATCACAATCATGGCTCCCGTAAACTCTTAGGGACGTAGGGTCACCACGTTTACTGTAACCATAGCAGGAGAGGTGTTTCATGGACAAGACAGCCTAAAGAGGGTCAACCCTCTCCAGACTGGCTTGAATTCAGCTTTCCTTCTCCTAGACTGGTTGCCAACCAAGGCTATAGGACTCAATCTGTCCTGATATTTCCCCATAGCTGGGAGGTGGGGATAGGTGGATTGATGCCTTTTCCAAGTATATCAGTGTGGACATGGAAATCAAGACTGCATGGTAACTGTCAGTTTCACGTTTCAATGCGATCTTCATACTAAGTCGCACACTTCTTTTCTCCATGAGTAAATATATATATCTATATAACTTATTATATTCACGTAAGTGAATGCTATGTACTCGACTGGAGTCCGAGTCATGGGATTACACCTATAAAATAATTAACAATAATGGTAGCACCAGTAACAGATAGTGGATATACGGATCGCATGACGGCTATCATCGCTGTAAGTGAAATTAGCGTACCAGGTTCAAATACAAATCTTAATACAAAGCCCGGTATATATATATATATATATATATATATATATATATATATATATATATATATATATATATATATATATATCAGTAAGGTAACATCAATCAGTTAAGTGACAAACTTTTACTCACATTAATCCTATATATATATATATATATATATATATATATATATATATATATATATATATATATGTAAGGTTAATTGTCAGAGTTGAATCAGACCAGGAAACAGTAGAATTAAAAGTGCTCAATACACGTGGGATAAAGCATAATAAAATAAAACTAAAAATTATACGTAGAGATTTAAATCTTAAAAATTAGGAGCAGTTGAATCCCCTACCTTGGTTTCAACCTTATAGTATCCGGATACCGTAAGGTTGAAACCAAGGGAGCGGACTCCATTGATCTCCTAATTTTTAAAGTTATATAGATATATATATATATTTACACATGGAAAAAAAATAAGTGTGCGACTTAGTATGAAGATCGCATTGAAACGTGAAACTGACAGTTACCATGCAGTCTTGACTTCCATGTCCACACTGATATATATATATATATATATATATATATATATATATATATATATATATATATATATATATATATATATATATTTTGAACGATAAAAATTATTAGAAAAATCAATTAAAATCTTCAGACACACTGGGTTGTAGATTAATATTCTTATGCTTTTATTATTATTATTTCATTTATATTCCTCGACTAGTTTCGACCAACATGGCCATCATCGGGAGAGAAAAAAATGTTTCTGCTTGCTGTAGCAGTAAACTACAGAAATGAATGTCTTGTTGAAGAAAACGAACGTTTGTCTGTAGTTTTCATTTGTTTTTTTATTGTTTATTTATTTATCTTTTTAACATTCCTTGTGTTGGTCAAACAGTCTCTTTTAAGTTGTCATTTGAGATAAGAGCTATATTCCCTTTTTTTTTCTATATATACAGCAGATTTTAAGCAATATGTCTATATCTATATAGGTATATGATAAAAATATAGTTTTATATATGCTTGTGTGTATTTGCGCATACAATGGCGTAATTGTCCTTTAAAACATGGCTGATCATTGCCCTCCACAATTTCCAATCGTAAGTAATTCTTTCGCCTTTACAGCTCCGTCTTTTTTTTTTTTTGCGATTCATGTCCTGTTAACTATTTGCTTAAACTTGGCAATTGGTTTTCCTCAAGGCTTTCCCCGTTTTCTCTGCACTGTTAAAATAATTAAAATAAAATTTAGCTGGTTTTTTAATTGACTTTTCACTTTCTCGTTTGAGCTTCTCTTATGTGGAGTATAGCTTTGACAGAGTCTTACTTTTATCTCAAGTCAAAACCAGGCTCAACCATGAGGCCAAGTGCATTATCAATCCTACACATCAATGTTTATTGATTTATTTATAAAAGAAAGCAGTAACGCACTCACAGCTTCACCGCCAAATGACTTCTTGGCATTTGGTATTAGAAGCAAAAAGTCCCGTTGAAGAAGCCCTATCGCGGAAATCTAGAATTGACAGTAGTCAGTTGACAAGCAAATATGAAAAAAGACGTTCGCGTTGCAACGAATGTTTTAAAAATAGCAACTGAGGAATTCGAAAGCCTGATAAAGTTTCACAACAACAACAAAAAAAAAGAGAATATTATTGAACAAGAAAAAAAAATAAGAAGGAAGAATCGACAACAAACTAATTAGGAATCCGTGCTGAGAATTACAAGATTTGTAAAAGACAATAGGTTTTTAAAGGATTCCTGAAACACGTGATGACCTTTCGATCTCCCATTTCTAATTTCTATCTTACGCCCCCCTTTCTTTAATATTTTTTGTTTTTTTTTCGCTCATTTTTTTTTCTTTCATTCCATCCATTTCTTTTTCAATCTTTTCTTCTCTTCTATAGCAAAGGTTTTATTTTTGCCTACGGTAATCAAAGATTCACTTCCTCTTCGATCGAATTGAAGTGCTACATTCTTTTTGATCCTCATTTCATTTGGATACACTGTTCCTTCTGTCCACTTCTTGTCCATCTCTCTTGCTTCAGTTTTATGCTTCCCTTTCTAAACGCCTCAATCTTTTTTTTTTCTTTTTGTATTATTTTAAGCCGTTAAATTTCTACTATCACTACTACTTATTTCTTCGCCTCTCCTTACATATACCGGGTTCGCTCTTCGTATTATTTCTTTTTCAAGATCTTTCTTTTTAATTTTACGTCCTTTCGACTTTAGCGCAGATTTCTTTCTTTTTCTTTCTTTCTTTTTCTTTCTTTCTTTTTCTTTCTTTCTTTTTCTTCTTTCTTATTTTTGAATGAATAATCTTTCCTTCTTTCATGTTCATCTCTTCATTATTTGCGTCAGTTTTTTTTTTTTTTTTTTAAGCGTATCACCCCAAGCAAGGCTGGAGGTCACTATCACGCATGGGGTTACGGAAGGGATGGAGGAAGAGCAGATAGGAGTGGTAAAGGAGAGGATGCGGAGAAAGAGAAAGACGGAGGGTCGATCAAGGCAAGGGGGTTACAGAAGATTTGGAGCGAGAGCAGATAGGAATGAAAGGTGAAAGGATGTGGAGAAGGGAAGTGGATAGATCAAGGCAACTGGAGATGTCGATTGACGCTACACTTAAACCGTTGGAGATTGTATTTGTCAGGGAAACAGTAATAGGGAAGGGAGTTCCATAGGCGAGATGTGCGAGACATGAAGCTATTGGAGTAGAAGAGACGTCTACATCTAACAGTTTCAACGGTGTAGGGGTGGGAACGGGATACCAGCCTCGTTATGTGCCATACGTGATACACGCTTAGGCGATCATGTATCTTTCGATACATGACTGACTAGGCAGATTTTTTTTCCCCGTAGTAGGTTGCCATTTCTTTCTGCGGTAGAACCCGGTCTGTCCTGCTATTTACACATAGCTGGATGGTGAATGCAGGGTATTAGCACGTAAGTGAATGTAATGGATTCGACGGGAATTCGAACTCGGATTTCCGATTCCTAAACCCGAGCCGCTATCCATTACTGCACCGTGCCACGCGTAATAAACGCTTAGGCGATCATGTCTCTTGCCCCGCAGTAGGTGGCATTTCTCTCTGCGATAGACCAGTTGCTATCCAAGGCCGTAGAACCCAGTCTGTTCTGCTATTTACCTGATGGGAGAAGAAGAGGATTCATACCTTTCCCAAGGGTATTAGCACGTAAGTGAATGTAATGGATTCGACTGGAATTCGAACTCGGCTCTCTGATTCCTCAATCCCAGCCGCTAACCATTACTCCACCGTCTTTTCTGAAACTGAATAAGCTTTCTTTCTTTTCTTCTTTCTTTCCTTCTTTCTTTCTCGTTCCTTACATCAAAATTAAATTATCTGTTTTTCTTCGTTCCTGGTTTGTTTTATTCCTTCTTTTTTGTTGCTTATATCTAAATTGAATAATCTTTCTTTCTTTCTTTCTAGTTCCTTACATCTAAATTGAATTGTTTATTTTCCCTTCTTTATATTTAAATTAAATATTCTTTCTTTCTTTCTTTCTTTTCCTTTTCTCATGCTTAAATTAAATAATCTTCCTTCCTCCCTTCTTTTCTTTGTCATGCTACTCCATTTTCTTCTTCTTCTTCTTCTTCTTCTTCTTCTTCTTCTTCTTCTTCTTCTTCTTCTTCTCTTCTTCTTCTTCTTCTTCTTCTTCTTCTTCTTCTTCTTCTTCTTCTTCTTCTTCTTCTTCTTCTTCTTCTTCTTCTTCTTCTTCTTCTTCTTCTTCTTCTTCTTCTTCTTCTTCTTCTTCTTCTTCTTCTTCTTCTTCTTCTTCTTCTTCTTCTTCTTCTTCTTCTTCTTCTTCTTCTTCTTCTTCTTCTTCTTCTTCTTCTTCTTCTTCTTCTTCTTCTTCTTCTTCTTCTTCTTCTTCTTCTTCTTCTTCTTCTTCTTCTTCT
>OZ038479.1:68092404-68107404 GCA_964036315.1 Acanthosepion esculentum
AATTTGCGATAAGAATATCACATATTACCTCGGTCTGAAAACGGTGCAACAGAAATAACGAATACACATTGACAATATCGCGAGCACTCACATAGAGAGACATGCACACAGCAGAAAATGCACTTACATATACACAAATATTTCCATAATCTCCTCAAACCTCGGCAAGCCTCTTATAAAGATATAAATATTATATATGTGCCGATATACAAAATCATAAATATATATCTACTTACTTATCTATATATATACATCTATATGCTATGTGTGTGTGCACACATATTTATAATCGCATGTACATGCATATATATAAAACTACTTTCACGAACAGATGCACACATGCAGGCCTTTCTTACTTTAATACGCTCACGCTTCATTTCACACACACACACACACAACACACACACACACACACACACACACAAACAAACAATATATATTGTTGGATAGTTGGGTTAATATCCTACGACAACTAATGCTACTGACGTCATCCTCCTACAACCTTTACTTTCACACATCTTAATCTATATAAATAAGAAACTGTAGAACAATATCAGGGCACGTGAAAATACGTGAAATACAAGATCTGAGATGCAACAAGATTTACATGTCGGCCATTGACAATCGTAACATTGGGACGTGTGACAAGCTCAAACATTTTTACCATTCATGTGTACTCGCTCGGTGTAGTAATCATGTTGTATATTGGGTGGTATGTGAAAAATTTCAGCGCAAATTGATATTGGGCTCTTTTAAAGATAAAAATAAAACTTAATTTAAGAAAATAAGTAAAAAAAAAGAAGGAATTTTTATCAATAGTAGAAATTACTACCATGTAGGCTAATTAGTTATCCAGACGTCAAACAACAGACGTTATTCTGTGAAAAGCCTTTAGAATCGACCCCTCAGTGAGAAAAGTCAACACGGGTAAGGAGCACGTCAGGCTTTCACGAGTGAAAAGCGATCGGCCAGTGCTAGTTATAATTAGGCCGGGAATCTGATCCGCTAAATAAATAAATAAATGATGAAGGTTCAAGAGAAATCTGGTCTTTTCTAGAAGACCCTACGTGATTCTAGAAGCCTTTTGGGCCGGAACCAAAAGTGTTCCACCATAGACACATATAAACTAGGGTTAAACAAAGACTAGGGTATGTGCCATATAAAAGGAAGAGTTTGGGCAAGAATTGGGGGACGGCAGATTTTGCTGGCGAGTTTCACGGAGGCAGTTAAACTGAGAGGTGGAAGAGTGTAAGCGAAACGTGCGAGCTGACCCGTGGGTCAGCCGGTCGCTGGCGGAATTAAGATGTCGCCCCCTATAGAGAGCAGTTTAATAGTCTACCGCTATCACAGTGTCGCTAGACGTCTTTCTCTCTCTCTCTCTCACTGGAAAATTTACCGGAAAAATAAATCAAGAAGAAATCAATCTAGGTCTTCAACAAATTCGCGTCCTCGTGTTTTTTTTTATACGATGCAGCAACGAAATTTTGTGTCACCGTGAGTCACTAGATCCGACGTCATGTTAAAGAGCAATGAATGGCATAGCTACATTCAGTATAACACATTCTCAGTATAGTACTAACAAGTCATAGAATGAAATGGATGAAATATACCCCCCAAAAATCTCAAATGCAACATAACGGAGAAACAAGGAATTTTACCAGCCAAACTAAATCAACGATTGTAAAAATAACAGAAGAAAAAGTAATTTTTGAAAGAATTTCTTCTTATATGCATCATTATTTCTTATCACTATAACCGTTACTTTTAGAGTAATGGATAGCGGCTCGGATTGAGGAATCGGAGAGCCGAGTTCGAATTCTACTCGAATTCATTACATTCACTTACACGCTAATATCCTTGGGAAAGATATGAATCCTCTTCCTCTACCCCCAACTATGGGTAAATAGAAGGACACACTGGGTTCTATAGCCTAGGATAGCAACTGATCTACCGCAGAAAGAAATGGAAACCTACTGCGGGAAAAAAATCTGCCTCGTCAGTCATGTATCGAAAGATACATGATCACCTATGCGTTTATCACGCTTGACACATAAGTGATAGGAGGTACATATTAAGGAATCGGAGAGGCGAGTTCGAATTCTAGTCGAATCCATCACATTCACTTTCGTTCTAATACCATTGGGAAAGGTATGAATCCTCTTCTCCTCCCCCCACCAGCTATGGGTAAATATCAGGACAGATCGGGTTCTATAGCCTTGGATGGCAACTGGTCTACCGCAGAAATAAATGGCAAGCTACTGCGGGAAAAATCTGCCTCGTCAGTCATGTATCGAAAGATACATGATCACCTATGCGTTTATCACGCTTGACACATAAGTGATAGGAGGTACATATTAAGGAATCGGAGAGGCGAGTTCGAATTCTAGTCGAATCCATCACATTCACTTTCGTTCTAATACCATTGGGAAAGGTATGAATCCTCTTCTCCTCCCCCCACCAGCTATGGGTAAATATCAGGACAGATCGGGTTCTATAGCCTTGGATGGCAACTGGTCTACCGCAGAAATAAATGGCAAGCTACTGCGGGAAAAATCTGCCTCGTCAGTCATGTATCGAAAGATACATGATCGCCTAAGCGTGTATCACGCATGGCACGTAACTAACTGACTGAACTGTCACGTTGCTATCCCCGTTTAAAAAGCAAACAAACAAAATGTAGGGGAAAAATGCTTTCAAAACATTACTGTAGTGTACGTTTCGTGTACGAAACATAAGCTAGCAGATATTGATTCACAGAAGTCCCAACGAGAAATGTGCTTTCCTTAAATATGTAATTCTAACCTTGCCATGTCAGGCTAGTCTGGGTAGCCGAAATGGTAAAGGCAAACTTTGGCTCAAAAAGTGTTTTTTCCTGACGGGGGAAAAATTGATGAAGGATCGATTTATGTCGGAGGCACAAATTTCGGAACTTCTTAGTAGACGACAAAGTTCATTTAACATCTGGTCATTGATATAATTGGCCATATCCTTTTCTGTGTATCGTGTCCATTCATGTGGACCGAGGTGGTCATGGCTCTCCACAAGAAGAGACATTAGAAGAAGTGAGGAAGAGGAGAAGAAAGAGAATAAGTGAGGAGGTGAAAAGAAGATGAAGAAGAAGTGGGGAGGAGAGAGAGAAGCAGAAGATTAAATTAAAAGAATAGCGTATATTTTTTGTGAAAAAAAAAAAAAAAAAATGAAACAAATTTACAGTTAGAAAAATTAGGAGTTTCGAAACCTGGCCTCGGATATTCCGCGTTCAAGGACCATCGCAGCTGATTCGGAGGTGAGTGGTCATTGTAGATGTCCCTGGGGCGAAGTTCATCTATTACAGCCATTCTTACTATTACCGCTATAAGTTTTCCGTATTGGAATATAGTAACAAAAGTGTAAGAAGAATAGGGTAATAAAAGAGAGAGAGAGAGGGGGGGGGAGAAAAAGTGATACAGATAGATACAAAAATAAAGAGAGAGAGAGTGAAAAAGAAAAAGTAAGAGAAAATAAGAGGATGAGAGAAAAGAAAAAGAGAGGAAGAGAAAAAAGAAAAAAGAGAAAAGAGAGAAAGGAAGAGAGCAAAGAGAAAAAGAAAAAACAGAAAGAACGAGAAAGAGAGACACAGAGATAAAAAGAAAGAATATAAGAGAGAAAGATAGAGGACGTGAGGTAGCGGCAGTGATAAAAAAATCAAAAAATTATCCAAGCAGACGAGAAGATAGATATAAAGAGTTGGACGTTAAGAAATGATAATTTAAAGAAACAGATTAAAATATTCATGGAAAATCTAAATAATATTAAATAAAAACGGTGAAAGACAGAAAGATGATGACAACGACGACGAGAAAAAAGTGGAGGATTTAACAAGACCTTGGTAAAATGGAACATACGTGTGGATTATTCAGCAAGTCAAGTTTGAAGTTTGTTGCATCGAAAGAACACGGGAGGGCAGTGAAATAGATAATGGAGTCGGGGGGGGGGGAGAAAATCTATGAATAAAGAAGAAAAGTAAGTAAACTGAAAAAAAAAATTCAGAGAATGGAAATCTTGTGAAACGAAAGGTATTTTTTTCTTGGCGATAAAGATAAAAATATTGAAACTCAAATTAAAAACCATGAAGAACAAATAAAAACGAAAACAAGCTTCCAATTTGAATATCTATCTGTTCAATTCTGTTCAATATCTATCTTACTCTGTTTAATATCTATCTAATTCTGTTCAATATCTATCTATTTTATTCTGTTTAGTATCTATCTAATTCTGTTCAACATCTATCTAATCTTGTTCAATATAGATCTGTCCAATTCTCTTGAATATCTATCTTACTCTGTTTAATATCTATCTAATTCTGTTCAATATCTATCTGTTTTATTCTGTTTAATATCCAATTCTGTTCAGTATATATTTTATTCTGTTTAATATCTAACTTATTCTGTTCAATATCTGTCTTACTCTGCTTAATATATATATTATTCTGTTTAATATCTATCTAATTCTGTTTAATATCTATCTAATTCTGTTCAATATCTATCTTGCTTTTTTATCCACTTCTTTTCTTCATGAATTTTCGTAGCTAAATAAATTGATAAAATGTCTAGTCACTGGCATGTCACACTGCGAGTCTGCTGAGAGAGCAAAGGGGGTTTGAGTGAGAATCTCGGAGGAGTGTCTTACATAGTTTGCTTACATATTCGAGCAGTTGCAGCGAAATTCGGTTACCACAAAAGCCAACTTTGATAAGTTAAAGTCTTATCTATCTATCTATCTATCTCTCTCTCTCTCTCTCTCTCTCTCTCTCTCTCTATATATATATATATATATATATATATATATATATAATATGGATAAAACAACTGAAAAGTTGCAAATTAAAAAAAAATTGAATGTTTTTTGTGAAAGTATTTATTCATATGTTTATATATATATATATATTTGATATTTCAGATCGCTTCCATCTTTCCTCAGAAATTAATTAAATAACTGTATTCGGAAGTTTGTTTACAAGTAGCGTCCGTCGCGAGACGCGGACGTCACGTGATGTGGAATGCAACTGTGTTTGACTATTTCTAACGTAAATCTAACGATAATATTTTAGATATTGTTTAAAAAGGTTTTTTAACTATATCTAAAGAAATTTTTTAACTATTGAAATATTTATACAGATTTAAAATACCCTAGTCTTTGTTTAACCCTAGTTTATATGTGTCTAATTTTAAAATCCAGTATTTTTCTTTTTTTCTGCGTGTGTATGTGGAACTAAATTCGGAGTCTATCAATAAACATTTACAGTTGTCTAATGAGTGTCTTGATTGATTAAAGTGTTCAGCTATGAGGGAATAAGGATTGTTTTGACGTATGGATAGATTGTGATTGTTGAAGCGAAATCTAAAATTAATTTCAGATTCGCCAATATATCCACTATTAGGACATATTGTGCAGAATAAGTAGTAAATTATATTATGGCTATCACAGGCAAGGTGGGTGTATCTTGATATTGGTGTTGGGTACAGAAAATACACTATCGGTTATTAAGTGTTTGCAGAGAGAGAGAGAGAGAGAGAGAGAGAGAGAGAGAGAGAGAGAGAGAGAGAGAGAGAGAGAGAGAGAGAGGTTAGTTGAAAAAACCCATCTTGGAAATCAGGGACAGCAGAAAAGGAAGTGGCAGACATTTAAGAAAGCTTTAGCAAGAAAATAAAGAAAATGGCAGAATGTGTCAAGAAGGGCCATTTGAATGACGAGATTGAATTGGAACGAAACTGAAGGCGACAGAGAAAACATGTGCGCGAGAGAGAAAGAGAGAGAGAGAAAGAGAGAGAGAGAAAGAAAGAGAGAGAAAAGAGAGAGAGAAAGAAAGAGCGAGGGAAAGAGAGAGAAAAAGAGCGAGAGACTGAAAGAGAGAGAAATAAAGAGAGAGAAAGAGAGAGACAGAGAGAGAGAGAAAGAGAAAGAAAGAGAGGGAGAAAGAGAGAGAAAGAGAATGAAATAGAGAGAAGGAGAGATGAAAAAAGGAAAGAAAGAGAGAGAAAGAGAGAGAGAGAGAGAGAGAGAAAAAGAGGTAAAAGGAGAGAGAAAGTGAGAAAGAGGGCGAAAGAGAGATAGAGAATGAAAGGGAGGGAGAAAGAAAGAGAGAGAAAGAGAGAGACAGAGAGAGAGAGAGAAAGAGAAAGAAAGAGAAGGAGAAAGAGAGAGAAAGAGAATGAAAAAGAGAGAAGGAGAGATGAAGAAAGGAAAGAAATAGAGAGAAAGAGAGAGAGAAAAAGAGGTAAAAGGAGAGAGAAAGTGAGAAAGAGGGCGAAAGAGAGATAGAGAATGAAAGGGAGGGAGAAAGAAAGAGAGAGAAAGAGAGAGAGAAAAGGAGTTAAAGGGAGAGAGAAAGTAAGAAAGAGAGAGAAAGAGAGAAAGAGAGAAAAAGAGAGAGAGAGAAAGAAATTGAGAGAAGGAAAGAGAGAGAAAAAGAGAGAGAAAAAGAAAGAGAGAAAAAGAGAGAAAGAAAGAAATTGAGAGAAGGAAAGGGAGAGAAAAAGAGAGAGAGAAAGAGATAGAGGGAGAATATGTGTGTGTGTGTGAGAGAGAGAGAGAGATAGATAGAGAGAGAGGCATTCAAATGTAGAAAGCCAGCGACATTGTGGCAAACAAGGAATAAATTGATGACATACGGTGAGATAAGACGTTTGTGCAAACGGACAAATAAAACAGTTGGAAATGAATCAATGATGGCTTGTTTCCGTAAAGAAATTCAGTAGAAATGTTAATGGTCTGATCTGTTTGCGATTATTGACACCAAGAAGCAAATGAAGACCCGACCGAAACACAAGCGAGCAAATAAACATAGCTACGTTATTATGCATTCATTCACGACAAAAGCTTCATGCATGTTTCTTTTAGAGTGACACGAAGATAATTTAAATTCATACTGAATAAATTATGCAAATTAAGCGTCTTTTTCTAATCAACGAAAATTTCGCAGCGCTCATTCATTCGTCACGGAAACCATCCACTTCTCTATTTTACAGAGTGATTGAAGGACTTTCTTTCAAGCGATGGAAATAAAACTAATTTGAAGGAAACCGTGTGGAACATGTATATTTCCACACACACACACACACACACACACGTGTGTGTGTGTGTGGAAATATACATGTTTCACAAGGTTTCTTTAAAATATATATACTCAACTTTAGGATGACGTATGCGGTGGTAAGTGAGAAGAAATGGCAACCTACTGCGGGAAAAAATTACCTCGTCAATCATGTATCGAAAGATACATGATCGCATGGCGCATAACTGACTATTTAAAAAAAAGTATCCGATACAGCCGGTTTATTTACTTATCCCACCAGAGATGACCTTAAAAATAAAACTTTCCACCGGCAATCAACATCATATGCTATGCCGAAACGAAACAACAACATCAATATTATTATTATTATTAGTAGTAGTAGTAAGAGTAGCAGTAGTAGTAGTAGTCGTAACACTTGAAGTAGTAGATGTTAAGCAATCAGTACGATGTGTAAGAATATAGTCATACCATTAATATAGTCATATGATTAATTTCAACCCCCTTTAGATAAGTGTCTCCTCTGCATTCGGTAACGCGTTACTTAAATCTGACGTGCTCTCTAACTATACGAATAGGAGATCATATTCGTATGTCAGAATTTCTACCTTGAAAGAGTTTGCATTATTTACACGCTGACTATTGTCCTCATCTTTGTTGTTGTTATCACAACGTTTCGGTCTCCGGTCTTCATCGGGTGATTGTCGATCCGTATAACCTTCCGGGAATTTCTGAACACCTTATTTAATCTACGGGGCGGGTGGAGGAGAGTGTTCTCGTTCTGGTCTCCATGTCCAGATATATCTCGACTAGCTCTTACTTAGTACTGATCCGTTTTTCCTAGCTGGTTGGACTCGAAATTACAATGTCACCAAGTTCACGAACCAACGCTTTCGTGCTCTCCGAGTGGAGAAATTGGAGCCTTAAACCTAACCTGCCCTCTGATGAGTGCTTCTGTGCCGCCGCTGTCTTGTCACACTTAACTGGCTTCAATTTGTTTCTGCTGCTGCTGCTGTTGAGGCCTTGCTGCCACGTCTTTATTAATCTCTCTAATATCGTATTTATTTCTATGCTAGGCCTATAAGAATATGAGTTCAAAT
Source organism: Acanthosepion esculentum (assembly GCA_964036315.1). NCBI lineage: Eukaryota > Metazoa > Mollusca > Cephalopoda > Sepiida > Sepiidae > Acanthosepion > Acanthosepion esculentum. Next base: position 68,100,556 of record OZ038479.1, read on the forward strand.
TTCGTCGTAGTTTTATTACTGATTAACACAGATGCCTTAAAACGGCACGAATGCTGCATATAAATAAGCAAGAAAAATAACACGAAGGAAAAAAATCGTAAAAATTAATAATGAAATTGCTTCATAAAAGGAAAGATCTCAATTTTTATTTTTAATCAACACTCTTGAGATTTGCATCAATTTTAGGACGTTGAATATTTGACTATCTACCTTCAGGGATCATGAAGTTACACGCTTCTCTGTAATGAAGCCTTTACTTTAGAAAATGTTTTGGACCTATTTGGCGAAATGGAAGAGTAACATTTATTGGGAGTAACTGTAGCTCCATTGCATTTTATAAAAGTGAACGTAGCGTTTTTTTTTTTTTCATCTGTGCATGCATTTCCGATTCACTGGTTGGTGATCGTTGTTGATAGAGACATTCACCATATCCGGTTTACGTCAGCTGTTCAGATCCATGACGACCTTTGTATTTCGGGGATGGGGTGGGGGAGATGAAGGGGGAAAACCTTTTGACAGCCGAAACATGATAAAATTATTCCATACCAGTTTCTCTTTGTTTCTTTCGTGGATTGTATTTTCCTCTCGTGCGCGTGCGCATGCGCATGCTCCAGCCTTACGCAACTTCATTTTCCGTATCTGATTCCATTTCTGAGATGAGGTATTGCAATTATTTACAATGTTCTGACTACTGTCCTCATCTTCACGACGTTTCGGCCATTGTATGCTCTAGCCTTTATCAGGTTCCACATATTTCAATTTCAGTTATTTCCCTTTAGCTCAACCCTTCAAGATATTTGTTCACCTTGAGGCCAGGTAATGAGCTCACAACTCTTTGGGCTATGTCATTAGATTACCAATGCTTTTATCCACTAGGCCATGTGTACTTGAAGACATTTTACGTAATTATCATATTTCACAGGTAACAAAGGAAATCACTGCGTTATTTACAATATTCTGCTACACCCAGATCTTGAATAAAAAAGGGGTGGTTGGATTTTAATTTTCAAAATCTAAGAAGGAACAAGAATAACCCATCGGGTAGGAATAAGCAAGGGGAGTGGTGGAAAAATGTGAACAGGGGGTTAGGTTAGTCTAGAATTTAGTTTATTTCAATGATATAATCAAGAACAAGCGTTGAAATAAAAGGGGGTGTAGTTGGAATTAACACAAATCAAATCTATTGGCCGAGAAGAGAGGGATGGAACAAGCGAGGTGGTCGAATTTTCTTTTCAAGATCAAATAAGCGAGGAGGTTGGAAAAAAAACTGAGGGTGGAGTAGGATTAGTCTAGAATTTAGTTTTTTCTCTTTGTTAACTCGACTTTACGAATTTAAGCGCAGTACTAGATTAGCAGCTAGGTCTCATCAGCTTACAGTTGAAATTGCTCGATGTAACCGTAAGTTCTATGCTAACAGTTTCTTTTCTCGCTAGTTGAGCTCACTCCTAACCTCTTGCTTTCAAGTAAACTTTGACCTTCATAGTTTTAAATGTTATGCCACTCATTATCTTTTGTTGTTCTTTTTATGCTTTCTCTCTCTCTCCTTAATAATATTTTATTGCTCTCTCTCTCTCTCTCCGTCCTGAGTAAGACGTTAAACTACATCCGCGTCCTGGGTAAGACGATAAACTACGTCCAGCAGCAAGGCCTCTGATCAGTAGGTTTTGAGGAGCGTGGAACCATCTCTTAATTGCTGGTGTTCCCAGGTCCACCCTAACCCGGGGTGGTAGCACCTGTTAGGGTCTCATCTATGGGCAAATAGTTAACTATTAGCAGAAATACTTTTTTGAAACAAATTATTACCAACAATACAATTTTGAAGGAAAAATATTACCAGAAACAGATTTTTGACAAAACGAAATATTACAAGCAATAAAATTTTTTGTTGGCATTAAATAATCAATTGAGGTTGATATGCCGTAAAACAAAATAAACCAAACCAATCTAAACCAAAGAAGCGCTATTCTATTCATGCGAATCTATCCTAAAAATGTTGTCGGTATTAAATAACCCATTGAGGTTGATATGTCGTAAAACAAAATTAAACCAAACCAAACCAAACTCTCTCTCTCTCCTTAATAAGGGTTTTCTTTTCATCTGAGAAACTTATTAACCCATTGCATCTAAATGGTTTGCTTGGGGTGAAATAATTAAAAAAACATGTTTATTCCAAAGAAAATAATCAGGCCGAGGATTGGAATAAGATCAGGGTGGTTGAAATTTTTTAAAAAGCAGTACATTGGTGGTGGTGGGTACGATGTAGGCACTGAGAAATTTCGATGGTGCTTAACTTTGGTGTTTATACAAGAACCAATGTTTCAACGTGATACTGCCGTGTATATATATATATATATATATATATATATATATATATATATATATATATATATGCACACACACTCACAAACACATAAGCTATATATATATATATATATATATATATATATGTATATATGTAAAATGGGTATGTATATAAATATAAATAAATATATATATATGCAATTTTTATATATTATTTATATATTATATATGCGCGGTACCTATTGAAAAGCGATCAATATCAGTGATAGAGCTAACATATTTAGTTGGATTGATGTGAGTTTGTGACCCTGGGTTTCTCGATCGCAAATAGCGTGAAACCCAGGGTCACAAACTCATATTAATCCAACTCTACATATATATATATTGTTTGCGAGAGTGATTCTTGCCGTATAATTAGCTTCAGTATTTGATTTTCGTTTGAATGATTTACGTTATATATATATATATATATATATATATATATATATATATATATATATATATATATATATATATATATATACGTTTATGTGTATATGTATGCCTGTCTGTGTGTGCGCATATATATATATATATATATATATATATATATATATATATATATATGTAGAGAGAGAGAGAGAGAAAGAGGGAGAGAAAGAGACGCACATACAGCTACACACACATACATATCTATATGTGTGTGTCTATCTCTCTCTCCCTCTCTCTCTCTCTCTCTCTATATATATATATATATATATATATATATATGAAGAAATATAGTCTTAAAGTGTGCTATATTTATGGGATAAAGTTCTCAATATCAGAGATAGAGCGTGTGTAAATATAAAAGTGGACATGGAAGTCAGCACTTAGAGACGACATATATATATATATATGTATGTATATATATATATATATATGTGTGTAGATAGATAGATAGATAGATAGATAGATAGATAGACACACACACATATATTTCTTTAATATTCCGTTTTACGTTCTATATCAATCGCTTCATTTCCTGGCCACTATTCTCTCAAAGCGAATAAAGAAAATCATTAAAATAAAATTGCCTTCTTTGATGACATTTCCAGGACCCAATGCGTCTTTGTTACCCTATTCAGGCTTACTTTTCTACCAGTGTTGTTTTGTGTGCTCTTTCGTACGTACGCATGATTGCGAGTGTATTTATTCGCCTTTGGTGTGAGTGTCATTATGCGCATCTGTCGTCATTCTTTTCGCATTTCAAACATACACAGTGGAAGGAATCAGAAAGAGAAAAAAAGATTAATAATGTCTTTCCTTCGTTCAATGTCGTTTTCTCTGCGTACAGTTGGGATAAATGTTTAATAAGGTCAATCGTTCTTGGCATTTGAACGAGGAAAGTTGATCAAATATTTGTGCCTAAGTTATAAAGTCACTAGATAATATCTGTTATTTTTTTTGTCTAAATCTGTTTAGTGTTCACAGTTTGTTAGCATAATTACTTGGGATCAACATTCAGCTTCAAACGACGCAAAAACTACAACATATATATATATATATATACAGTATAACCCGGATATAAGAGACCCGGATATAAGAGAAACCCGGATATAAGAGATATTTTCTCTGGTCCCAAATTAGAGCCATACTTACCTAAACAAAATAGACCAAACCCGGATATAAGAGAAATCCGGATATAAGAGACTTATCCGGTCTCGACAACTCTCTTATATCCGGGTTACACTGTATATATATATATATATATATATATATATATATATATATATATATATATATATATATAGAAAGAGAGAGAGAGAGAGAGGCATGGTAGAGAACCGAGTTCGAATTCCAGTCGAATGCATTACATTAACTTGCTAATACCCCATTAGGAAAGGTATGAATCCTCTTCTTCTCCCTCCAGCTATAGGCAAATAGCAGAACAGACTCGGTTCTACAGCCTTGGGTGGCAACCGGTCTAGGAGAAGGACAACTCTGAGAATTTAAAACCTGGGGAGGGGGTGGGTGACCTTGCGCCACGTAGTGCACCAGGTCTCTGTATTCGGCCCTTCACTATAATCAAATCACATGGGCTGGTGTCTGGGCTGTCGGTTCCTAGGAACTGAGGTGCTTGACCCTCATACGTCGAATACGACGGGAGAGCCCACGATATATATATATATATATATATATATATATATATATATATATATATATATATATATAGTGCACTCTTCCGTCCTATATTTATTTTATATGCGCGGTGTTTAGTGTAAAGCGTTCAATATCAGTAATAGAGCTAAGTTGTATGGATATGAGTTTGTGACCCTTGGTTTCACGCTTTTCACGTTGATCGCAAAAGCGTGAAACCCAGAAACCCATATCAATACAACTAATTTTATATATATATATATATATATATATATATATATATATATATATATATATATATATATATATATTAAAAAGAAGAGAGGTACCGCAAACCTTTTTGGTTGTAATGTGGGTTTTTTAAAAAAATATTATTCTTTATTTTTCATAGTTTTACATAGTTTTACAACACGTGTTTCTGGTCTTACGACCGTCTTCAGGTAAAGGGTGGAGATTTCCACATATTATTAAAAATAATTATTAAAAATAATTAATTTTTTTCCTTTATGTTTTTCAATGTTACATCTTCTCCATATGAGACATTCTCTGTTATTGTGTTGGTCATTCCAATGTCTTTCTTTTAATATATATATATATATATATATATATATATATATATATATATATATATATATATATATTTCATTGAATACGACATGCAAGGTGCTTTTATTTAGTTATTTATACAATTTCCCATGAGATCTAATAATTTTTTTTCTTTTCAGATGAGAAATAATATAAAAACTGTTCGAATTTTCTTTTTATCTTAGCTCTTTCGGCTATGCATTTAGCCATTATCAAGGATTAAATATTTTAACTGTTAAATAAGAAATAGTTTGTTGTATGTATGTTTTATAAAATGCTTTCATTTTTTCAAAACACAGTCAAGATGTTGTGCCTATGTTCAAAGTTAATATTGTTAAGTGTATTTTTGTTTTTATTAATAAGGCTTCCATTATTTTTAGCCTTTTTTTGCATGTAGATGATGCTATTATATTAGTGTTGTCGACAAGTATGTTAGGAATAGTATCCGGTAAGTCTCCATGAATATTTAAATGACATCTAATTGAGCTATTGTCAGAAAGGTGTAGAGTGAGTCTGCGTGTCAAACATGTTGTAGTGTGGCCTATATAATTATTTACGAATTTTGATTGATCAGGAATACAATTGCTTAATGGGTATTTAAATTCGTAACTAATATTTGCCCTATTTAATTTTGTTCTAGGAGGTGAATTATTATTTTTAACTATAAGGTTAGAGGTTTTAAATTTTTTATAATAAATAATTAATCTAAATTTTTTGCTATTGTCAACTGGTGTTATGCATTTTTTTTAAATGTTCTTAATTCTGCTTTCATCCTGTTTATAATTTTCGTTCATCTGATTTTTATAAAAGATATTAAAAATTAAAAATATTAAATTAAAATATTGTTTATGTTTTTATTATCGTCGTTGCTCTTAGCTAACTTATTAGATCGCATGAGAAATTGTATAAAAAACTAAATAAAAGCACCTTGTCTGTCGTATACAATGAAATGTGCATGAAAGAAGATTTGCTGCCTAAATACACAAATATATATATATATATATATATATGGGTTTGAAATTGAAGGAAAGCATTATTTTAAAGGAAACTTTTTCGTGCAACACTTCTTCAGAAAGATTCGTTAGAACAACAACAAACAAAATAGATAGCTAGAGCTGTCATATTTAATAAATTAGACTTAGCCGACTCAAGAGTTTCGCATCGAATCGCTGAAAAGTGATAGAAACCATAGCGTGTTATAAAACTGAAAATGAGAATTAGCGTTCTTTCATACAGAATGTGTATAAATATGGGATCTGATAAGTTCAATAGATTTACCAAATATCTGGCGCTGTTGAGCGTTTCCATGCAAAACTCCTGAGTAGGTTAAAACAGTCACTTGAATTTATATATATATATATATATATATATATATATATATATATATATATATATATATATATATATATATATATATAGTAAAAAGGAGTGCTATATTTATGGGATAAAATGGTCAATATCAGAGATCGAGCGTATTAAATATAAAAGTGAACAATGAAGTCAACACTCAGAGGCGACAGACTGTTTCATTCTAAACGTAATCATCAGGCGACATGCGTTGGTTCTATCTATCTATCTCAATCTGTTCACTATCTACTGCATTTCGATGTCTATCTATCTATCTATCTATCTATCTATCTATCTATCTATCTCGTTCGTTTCTCTCTGTGTGTCTCTTTGCATCTCGTTTATCTATCTATCTATCTATCTATCTATCTATCTCGTTTGTTTCTCTCTGTGTGTCTCTTTGCATCTCGTTTATCTATCTATCTATCTATCTATCTATCTATCTATCTATCTATCTATCTATCTATCTATCTATCTCGTTCGTTTCTCTCTGTGTCT
>OZ038479.1:68112404-68129904 GCA_964036315.1 Acanthosepion esculentum
ACAGCTTCTATGGATCTTTTCGAGCCCCTCCCCCAGAGGGTACCACCCATTTTGGGAAACGGGAAGGTGTGTTAAGTATCCCAGATTCAATACTGGGTTCAAAACCTCGCACTTTGTAATTAGCAGTCTAATACTCTACCATCTGATTCTAAGTATGTTTTAACTTGTTTTTTCCCCATCGAACACTGCCTCTAGAAGTGAATGTAATGATCTTTAGTACTGTTAATGGCATCGACTGATATTTTCCGAGTAGTGTGTTCACGGCCAGAACATAAAACGTTTAGATATTCCAGCTACAGATTTATTTACCCAACACCAGAAACAAACTTCTGCTTGAATAAACAACAAAAAAAAAAAATAATGAAAACAAAAATACCAAAATAAAAAAAAAAAAAACCAACGACAACAAACAGATTTTAAAATGCTGGTTCGAAAATTTACAACATTTTTTTTTTTTCGCTTTCTCGAGGCGTTGTGTTTTTCTTAAAAATCTTTAAAGTTTCTTTTCTTTTGATGTTAACAACACCCCGAATTCGTCTGTAAATCTCGCTCGATTTCATTTCAAAGAATCGTTCAATAAACTTGTTCTGTTGCCTCTCAGAGCATTTTCGACTTCTGTTAGTTTCCTTTTGTCATAAAAATCATCCTCTTATTCAGCCAAACAAACAAATATTTTTACATGTGTACTGATAACATTGACATAGCAAGGTAGTCTGACACAAGGCCACTGTAATTACATCCTTTTCCGATAAAGACTTTTTTTCGATAGGCTAATTAAGTTTCGCTTTGTCCCAATGGCTTCTCGTAGCAGAAATATTAAATATGGTTTCTGTAAATGGAAAATGGAATACAGGTTCACTTCCTGTCGTGAGGCCAATTTATGACGCCCACCAAGTCGGGTGCTGTTTTAATCCACACCAAGCCGAATTAAACGATAATATTTTTGTATTACAGCAAGGAGTTCCAACTCTTATTTATGCCACAAAAATATTATAGTCTAATATATTAAGCTTGGTGCCTGGAGCTGGTTAAGGCCATGTTCAACTATATCAGTGGTCGGCTCCCTTTTGAAGAAGGCGGACCAGAAAGCTATGCATTGTCTCGGAGGAGGGCCATGATATCAAATATACTATAAAAATTAAATAATTATAATAAATATAATACTATAATAATAATAAAATATAAATATAAATAAAAAATAATAAATAAATAAATAAAATAAAAAATAAATAAAATATAAACATAATAATAAATTAAAAATATAAATATAAATAAATAATAAATAAATAAAATAATAAATAAATAAATAAAAATAAATATGATAATAATAATAATATAATAAATATAATAATAATATATATATAAAAATATAAACATAAATAAAAATAATTAATAATAATAATAAATATACATAAAATATGAATAAAAAATAATGAATAAATAATATAAGTAAATAAATAATAATAATAATAAATATTATACTATAATAAATTAATTAATTATAATAAATTGCCAGAAGCCGCGCCCTCTCATTGCATTAGAGAGAGGGATCGGTGCTCGCACTGAGGCTAGTGCAACCTACGATTACGTGGGTTTCGGGCAATTTTTGCTCCTAACCCCGGTGTACGCGCTCGGGTCCTCACCTTAAAAACTGACCTTAGTCTGAGTGGGGAGACAGAGTAGATAGCTACTATAATAAACTGTCCCAATCTCAGACCGTTCCTTCCAGAAGACTGCCTTGGTCTGGAGGGATAATGGAATAACAACAAGTTGACGTTATATTATTTAAACAAGGTTCCTTATTTTACTGCAGGAATAACAGGATAACAACGAACAAAATCAACAAAGAATGAAAATTCCTTACTACAGAAAAGTTGGCGGGCTGGACAAAAATTCTCCGGGAGCCGGATTTGACCCGAAGCCCGAGGGTTGCCGACCTCTGATCGATGTAATCTATGAATGGGGTAATGATACTTTTAAAAAACAAGGGTGCGTACTCAAACTTGTGTCTCCTCTAAATACAACGTTTTGAATAGTTTATTATCTAAGCTGATATTTAGGCTTGAGGTAAAATTCGTTTAAGATATTAGCAGTTCCACTTTCGAATTTCTTTTCCGAGATGAGAAATTGTCAATATTCTAATATTATTTTGAACTCTTGGTTGATAGAGATATTATTATACAAACGAAGTTTTCGACTAAGTAGCCTCTGATCATTATTGCGTGTCCACTGATTGGCTAATATGGAATATATGTTGATTATGATATTTTGTCCCTGCGATATCAATTATTGTTCGAATTGCTGCATCACTACTCGTGATAAGGATTGAACTCATGTCCACTGGATGACAGTAACACGAGAGTTCAAACGTTTGACGCCACCCCCAGAATTAGCATGGGATAAACTTGACAGAAGAGTGAAACATTTTCATCCAAAAAAGGAAAAAAGAGCTCTTAGAGTCACTGTAAAAAGAATGGAATTAATTATCAATTTGTATACTATGAGAAACTTTTGTAACGAATGCTTAAAAATTTGTGCTGCAGTAATCAAGGCTAAAGGAGGATATTTTGACGGGAGCAAAATTTAATAAAATTTCTGATAAAGAAAAACATGTCTTACTTTTTTCTAACCATGTATAATATTTTTCTCTTATTTAAAGTACAAAACGTCTACATTTTGGGCCAATTTAAATATTTATTAGGTGTTACTTCAAACTTTTGAACAGTAGTGTATATATATAAATATATATATATATATATATATATATATATATATATATATATGTATATGTAGTGGAACCTCGGTTCATGAATTTAATTCGTTCCTAAAGAACGTTCGTAACCCGAAATGTTCGTAAACCGAAATTATTTTTTCAATAGGAATCAATGTAGAGAAAAAAAAAATCGCAGTACAATAAAATTGAGAAAAAAGCTCAACCCAACACCACAAATGTATACAACACGGCGGTCGACTCAGAAATTATTTCGTTCGGGTTAACTCGGTTTGGCAAAGTTGTTCGAGAAACGAAATTTTGTTCGATAACCGAGGCATTTTCATCTCGAATTTTCTGTTCGAAGTCCAAAATATGAGACTTTCGAGAACAGAGGTTTAACTATATATATATATATATATATATATATATATATATATATATATATATACACTTTAATCATTTCACCACAAGATTGCCGGAATGCCAGTAGTACGCAGAGGGTTACAGAGAGTGAAATTAAGAGAAAAGACTGAGTATAGGGAGGACTGAGGAAAGGATAAAAGATGAACGGATTTTCAGAAGATAGAAGATGGCGGTTGATGTTGCATTTAAATTTTTGAAGATTGTAGTTATCACGGAAGCAAGCAAGTGGAATGGACTTTTTTTTTAATCATGTATATTAATTTTCTCTTGCTTAAAGTACAAAACAAACTACTTTTGGGACCAATTTAAGAAAATAATTATCAAACTTTTGAACTGTAGTGTTTAACCAACTTCTATATTATTTACTTTGCCGTACTGAAGATGGGAACACTAGTTCGAAATAATATAAGAATAATGCTTCCACTGTTATGAATTCTGTGTTGTGAGCTTGGTGAACCAAACATGGGTAATTGAACTGTAAACTTCACGACCGAACTGTTAAAAGGAGAATGAAGATAATTGATGCTAAGTATGAAAAATGGAAGCAGGGTGAGAAAATAGGCAGAATAGTGGTTAGAGAGAGATAAAAAAAACTAATGAGTAAAATGAGCAAAGAAAAAAATGGCTGCTAATAATAAAAGCACATTAGTCTCGCTAATTAATAGCACAGGAAAAACGCAATTAAACAAACAATGACATTAGCAAAGGAAGGAAATTGATTATCAAAACGGGAAAGAGCAACATTTGCAGCCAGATAATCAAACTTAAGCCATAATGAGCGTGCTGTCGATTTAGACGTGTGAAAACATTTACTACTGTAATAAACGAAGTCTATGCGCGTGAAGCAAGAAAACTTAACAAAACTGCATTTTTCTTTTTTAATCCAAAGTATCAATTCGGCTTTTCGTTGAAACCAACACTACCCGAAATCCCTTCTCTGAATGCCGCTTCCGATGTCCATATGTTCTTGCGTAAAGACCCACCAAATATGTTAGAGGTGCTTTTAGGGTCGATTTGTGTATTAAGCAAATCTGATACTTTTCGTCGCTTGTCTGTCCCTGTGAAATATTCTACAGGACATTGTTGAAAACAAGGTTTGTATTAACAGGTTGACGGCTATATCATCATATATGGGGGGGCCCAAAAGTAACCGGAATTGTGTCATATAATTTTATTCATTTATTGTTGCATGTTTATATTCTTATCACCTTCAAGGTATTCTCCATTTGAAGCAATGCACCGGTCCAAACGTGTTCTCCATTGTTCAAAGCAGTCCTGGAACTCTTGTGAAGTTATGTTTTTTAATGACTCCATCGTTTTCTTCTTAACCTCTTCCGCATCTGCCAAACGTTTTCCTTTCAGGACTTTCTTCATTTGGGGGAACAAAAAAAGTCGCAGGGGGCGAGATCGGGTGAATAGGGAGGGTGGGGAAGTGGGGGTCATGCCATTCTTGGTCAGAAACTGTCTCACACTCAAGGCGGTGTGCGCTGGCGCAATATTGTGGCGCAAACACCGCCCTCCACTTTGCTACAGGTCACCGCGTTTTCGTCTCACCTTGTCTCGCAAACGCTTCAGGACTTCCAAGTAAAAAGCCTGGTTAACAGTTTGACCAGGAGGAACAAGTTCTTTGTGGAACATTCCTTTCGAATCAAAGGAAAAACTCAGCAGCATCTTGACATTGGACTTCACTTGACGCGCTTTTTTTAGGTCGTGGTGTCGTTGGATGCTTCCAGTGACTTGATTGCTGTTTCGTTCCCGGGTCGTAGCCATATTACCAGCTTTCGTCACCAGTGATGACCTTCGAAAAAAGGTCTGGATCAACTTCCAACTGTTCTTTCGGTTTACGAGAGGCATCTTTTCAGCCATGGTAAAAATAAACGAAAAGGCGTGAAGAACTTCAAAACAAATGTGAACCACGGAGCTGTACGTCTTCCCACGATGACGCCAGTTAGCACACTGATATCTAAGGTTTGCCTCAAGTGGCATCTAGTAGTGGAAGCCGGAACTACTACGATCTTGTCACACAGAAAACGATCCCGGTTACTTTTGGGCCCCCCTCATAGCATGGCATTTTCGACTTACCACCAGATACCAGTGACAATTATGAGGAAACACATATGGCGTCTCGTTCTCTTAACTTTCATTTTAATGTTTTATAAATGTATAGTAGGTATAAATGTATAGTAGGTATAAATGTATAGTAGGTATAAATGTATAGTAGGTATAAAATAAAATCTCAAGGATGAAATAGGTATCTGTTAGAAGAAAGAAAAAGGATATTAGTAATAATTGCAGAATTACTTTTTTCATCAATATATAGTGATGTGGCTGTGATTATTACGTAAATCACATTTATAGCGCGCAATAGCGCTTCTTTATTTACCCGTGGTGTAATGGATAGCGGCTCGGATTGAGAAATCAGAGTTCCGAGTTCGAATTCCAGATGAATTTATTACATTCACTTTCGCGCTAATACCCTTGGGAAAGATATGAATCCCTCTCCTCTCTCTCCAAATAGCAGGAAAGACGGGTTCCTATAGATTTGGATGGCAACCGGTTTAGGAGAAGGAAAAAGTCTGAATTCAAAACCAACCTGGAGAGGTTCGGCTCCGTCAGAGTACCTTGCTCAAGACACACCATTGCTACTACAGCGGCAGTATATGTGGTACCCTACGAACTTAATGTGTTACGGGACTCGTGATCGAGATTTGCCTATAAGCATCTAAAATAACGAAAGTGTGTTTTTTTTAAAAAAATCGTTTTCACCCCACGCAAGGCAGTAAAGGCACTAAGACACAAGGGGTGACAGGGTGTGGACGAATTAGGAACAGAAACATTAATAAAGACCGGGAAGAGGAAAGAGTAATCAGGAGGACAGTAGATAGCGATTGACAGTGCATTTAAATTTATGCAGATTAAAGTTGGCTGGAAAGCATGGGGACGGAAGGGAGTTCCACAAGCGAGAAGTGCGAGAAAAGAAACAGGATAGAATTCACGGTTACAACTAGCCAGTTCAACCGTAAATTGATGAGATCTCGACGCCAGTCTAGTACTGCGCTTAAATTCCAAAAAGTTTAGGTACCATAGCGAAGAGCACATCCGGACAATTACCATGAAAGTATTTGTAGAAAAAATAGAGAAAGGAAACGTTACGACAGTGGCAAGTGACTGCAGCCGAGCCGACAGATCAGGAACAATAATGATAGTTATATATATATATATATATATATATATATATATATATATATATATATATATATATATATGTAAGCAAATATGTGGATGTAGATCCGACGGTATGATGAAAATGTGGAAAAGACAAGCAAAATCCGAATATGTGAGTTTACTGTTTTTTATTTTGTTTTTTGTTTTTCTGTAAATGTCAGACGTTTCGGTCTAATAGACCATCTTCAGGACATGGTTATTGGAGACATATTTATATTAAATTTAGGTTAAAATGAAGATGGTATATTAGACCGAAACGTCTGACGTTGACAGAAAAACAAAAAACAAAATAAAAAACAGTAAACTCACATATTCGGATTTTTCTTTGTCTTTTCCACATTTTCATCATATATATATATATATATATATATACAGTGCACCCTCCTATTCGTGTTTCAACATTCGCGGCTTCACACATTCGCGGATTTTTCATATGTACTTGTTATTCGCGGAAACCCCGAATATTCGCGTGTTTTTCTGAAGAACATATGTACAAATTATTCGTTGAGAAATCCCTCGATTCGCGTATTTTTTCGATAGAACACATTTAAAATATTCTTGTATTATTTTCGTGTTATTTAAGTGACTTAAAACATATAACAGTCCATTTTTATGGTAAAAATTGGCAGAATTGTACATCTTCATTGTAAAGAACAAACGCAAAACATGCGTAGTGCTTAGGCTTTGTTCATTGTTAGGGGCTGCGACTGGGGTCTTAAAAGTGGCTTATGCTAAGTCTGCAGCCATCCTCACCGTTCTGTTTTTAAAAGAAGTTTTAAACTTTATATTTCATGCCTTACACATATTTTATACAGTATGGTTGTATCGATGTATGCGTAATTAAAAACGGTTATTGTATGTATGAAAGACAATTTACGCTAAGTTACCAATAACATTTTTCAAAAATGATTTTAAAAGGGTTTAAAATGTTTCTAAAATGTTTAGGATGAAAGTTTATGGCATATAGGGTTTTAACAGTCAAAATAGGTACTTATAAGCACTTTTAGAGGGGTACAAGTATTCGCGGCAGGTTCTGGTTCCTAACCCCCACGAATACGCGGGATTCAATATATATATATATATATATATATATATATATATATATATATATATCGAAACGAAATGGCTATTTTGTAGTGATTTTATAACATATTTATGTTATAATATTTAAATAAATGATTATATATATATATATATATATATATATATATATATATATATATATATATATATATATATATATATATATAATTAATTCAGGTAAAATAATTTATAAGTGATTATGTGTTCAATTCGTCGTTTTCTTTTCACTTTACACTCACTCCTTTGTAAAATCCGAAAGAAAATTATTATGCGCATTAAAAGTAGCCATCACCACTAGTTGGGGACATGGGTTGTGAGATTAAGAAAAAGACATCGATAGCCATTTTCTTCATAATAATATTAACACTAACAGTTTTAATTAATACCAAATATAATCAATTATAAAATATTTAAACAGAATAGTGTCCTCCCTATGACCCTAGTCTTTCTTTTTATGTGCCATGTCCTTTCAGGACGTAGCTGATATATATATATATATATATATATATATATATATATATATATATATATATATATATATATATTTGTGTATTTAGGCAGCAATCCTTCTTTCATGCACATTTCATTAAAAACGACTGACAAGGTGCTTTTATTTAGTTTTTTTATACAATTTCTCATGCGATCTAATAATGTTTTTCTTTTCGGATGATAAATTATATAAAAACTGTCCGAATGTTCTTATTTATCTCAGCGCTTTCGACTGTATAGCCGAAAGCGCTCAGATAAAAAGCGCTCAGTAGCCATTTTCAAGGATTATATTTTAAATGTTAGAATTAGAAATAGTTTGTTATATGTATGTTTTATAAAATGTTTAATTTTTTTTTTGTTTCAAAACACCGTCAAGATATTATGTCCATGTTCAAAGTTAATATTATTAAGTGTTGGTTTGTTTGTTTTTATTAATAAGGCTTCCATTATTTTTAGCCTTTTTTTTTTGCATGTGGATGATGCTATTATATTAGTGTTGTCGACAAGTATGTTACGAATAGTGTCCGGTAGGTCTCCATGAATATTTAAATGAGATCTAATTGAGCTATTGTCGGAAATGTGTAGAGTTAGTCTGCGTGTTAAACAATTTGTAGTGTGGCCTATATAATTATTTACGAAAGTTGATTGTTGAGGAATACAATTCCTTAATGGGCATTTGAATTCGTAAATATAATATTTGCTCTATTTAACTTTGTATATATATATATATATATAAATATGTCTCTCCACCTCCTTCTATCCCTTGTAGTTCTCAGCAAGTTCCTTTCCCCTGCTTCCTCCCCCAGACAACGTTCTGTCATCTACTTGCTTAAGCCCGCCAGATATGTCACGCGTTGTTTTCGCTTGTCTCTCTTTCCCTCTATTCGATCCGTGAGTATCAGATTCTCCAGGCCCTCCTTCCTCATTATGCATCCTATAAACTTCAGCTGTCTCTTCCAGATATTAAGTGTAAGCCTCCTCCTGATTTGCAACCCTCTATAAGACCTCATCGTTGATTTTAATTTGGCAGTTATCGTGTTAATAGTTTACTCTTTACTCTGTCATCTGATATATCGCATCGTTTGGTGTCGTGGTTTGGGAAAGCTTTTACTTTAAATTTACTCAGTTTTGCATCATTATCTTGTAAAATACTTTTTCGTACAGCAGTAGTTGAACTGTCATCATTTTGAACTAACTTGAGGAGTTTAAATAAAATTCGAAAGCCAAGACGTCTGTTTCTTCAGTAACTTTTTAATGCATCCTATGTTTAAATATTTGTTTGTTAGAGATTTATCCAATTGAACTGGAAGAGAACGAATCCGTAGAATAACTGCAACTAAATTAAAAAATATTAAATAACACACGAAGGAGACAAAATATAAAACAAGAGATGAAAATAAAACTTATGCCAAAGTTTTGGTGATTAAATTGCCATTCAAATTATGAAAGAAATTAATTTCAACTGATCATGACACAAAACAATTGATAGAAACGAAACAAAGAACTGATTTTCATTCGACTCAATTGAAGTTAAATTGAAAAGCGATGCGTTAATTTGTTTTAAAATATATGAAGCCGGTAGGAAGAATTAAATGACTGCGTTTAATGCAAACGTTTGTTAGTGGTTAGTGCACAGAACCGTAGACTGAAACGTCTAAAGTTACATTTTTTTTTTTACTGATAGCTGACCCAATATAAGACCTAGGGACCAATCAAGGTAAAGTGTTACTGAGTATTGAGGTAAAAAAAATAATGCAAATGGGCTAAAAACGAATGCAAGTTGGTGCAAAAAGAATGCAAGTTGGGAGAAGAAGAATACAAGTTTGAGGCAAAAATAATGCAATTTGGGGGAAAAAAATGCAAGTTTGGTACAAAAGAAAGCAAATTGGGGAAAAAAGTATGTATGCTGGTGCAAAAAGTATGAAAGTTGGGGCAAAATGAATTCAAGTTGGGTCAAAAAGAATGAAAGTTTTGGGCCAAAAGGATGCACATTGGTGCAAAAAGAATACAAGTTGGAGGCCAAAAGAATGCAAGTTTGGACCAAAAGAATGCAAGTTGGGCCAAAAGGATGCACATTGGTGCAAAAAGAATGCAAGTTGGAGGCCAAAAGAATGCAAGTTTGGACCAAAAGAATGCAAGTTGGGCCAAAAGGATGCACATTGGTGCAAAAAGAATGCAAGTTGGAGGTCAAAAGAATGCAAGTTTGGACCAAAAGAATGCAATTTGGGGCCAAAAGAATGCAAGTTTGGACCAAAAGAATGCAAGTTGGGCCAAAAGGATGCACATTGGTGCAAAAAGAATGCAAGTTGGGGCCAAAAGAATGCAATTTGGGGCCAAAAGAATGCAAGTTGGGGAAAAAGAATGCCAGTTGGGGCCAAACGAATGAAAGTCGAAGCAAAAGAAATACAAGTTGGGGAAAAAAGAAAGCAACTTGGCTAAAAAAAGAATTCATGTTGGATCAAAAAAGATGACAGTTGCCATAAAAACGAATTCAAGGACTGCAAGTGGGATCAAAAGGTACACAATACAATTTTGTAAAAGCATTTTGTTCAACATTGTAAAGAAACGGTTTCAGCTGAAACTATAAATAATAAGTATAAGATATTCTTGGGATTCTTCATCCACATCGGATACCACTTCCACGAAGAACGGATCTGATAGTCGTAAACAAAGAAAATTTGACCTTTGAGCTCTTAGAAAAGAGTCACTGGGTGAAGACGAAAGAAATCGAAAAACTGGAAAAATACACGCACCTTGCTAGAGTAGTGAGAAAACTAGGAGACATGAAAGTTACTGTCCTGCCCATAGTAGCTGGCGGACCTGAAACTGCGAAAAGTGTTAAAAATACGGCATCTAGGAGACATTAATTCAGCGTTGATGGGATATCTTGCGAGGATGCTGAGAAAGTGTTGTAGATTTGCGTAGACCTAATGCCACTCGGCCTCGTGCGAAGATCACGAGTCTCTCGGCATAAATACGCAACTGTGTGGAATATAATAATTTTAATACGGACGTCATTGCGAATAAAGTGATTTGAGAAGTAAATCTATAAGGCATCAATGCATAAAGATCAATGATGAAAATTGAACCCTGTCAAGGTTGACTATGAGGGTAACAGCCGTTTTCCGCCGCTTGAGTAAGTAAAATAATTATAGTTACCTCTGTCAACCATTTGTAGAATAGAAATGACCATACTGCTTGGAACAGCGTGCAAAGAAAACTGGATTCATGCCTTTTCCAAAGTCAGTGGCGTGGAGTGAAAAGCCTCAGATGAAATTGGAATTCGTATTCAGGACCATTAGCCTCAACACTACTCCTTATACACTATTTACATTATTCGGACTATTGTCCTCATCTTTGTTGCTATATTTATCACAACGTTTCAGCCGTTGTACGCTCCGGCCACATGATTGGAATGTCGAAAGGAACCCTTTATTTCGCTCGCTGGGGTAGACTTCTAGTTCCACGTGCCTTGTCTAATGGATGTTAGTTATCAGTTATCTCCTGTTAATTCCGCTCACCAAGTTCTCCATCGCCATAACCAGGTATTGAACCCACACTCTTTGGGTCCTGTCACTGGATCTAACTAACACCTTTATCCACTGTGCCATGTGTCCTTGAGGAAATGTAAATAGTGTACATAATACCTCATCTATGAAATATAGACAGATACTACTCCTTATCTTCAATAATAATAATAATAATAATACTTTTTCACGAATTCAGTGGATTCATTAATAAGACTGAGTGAATAATTGAAAAAGGTTCTCTGCATAAGTGCGTGTAAGTGAATCAATGTCTGACGTCGAGATTTCATTAATGAAGCTGGTGCGCAAATGCGCCATAGAATGAATTGATAAAATAATATAAGAAAACCTATAGGAACGAGAGATCAGAATTAGTGAGGGGAGTATGAGAAACGCACTTTCTGCCTAAACCAATCTACAGCTGTAATAACGACAAAAGATGCACAAAACGTGACCTGCACCTTGACGTGTGTCCATGCGCGTCCCGTTTTTGTAGTTGGAATTCTTCAATCAATTCCGGAAAAACAATTTATTTATTCATTTCCTTATTTTCCTTTCTCGTTCGTTCCTTTCTCTCTTTCTCGTTCGTTCCTTTCTCTCTCTTGTTTTTTCCTTTATTGTTTTTTCCCTTCTCCATCTTTCTCGTTCTTTCCTTTCTCTCTCCCCTTTCTTGTGGCGTAATTTCTGTCTCTCATTCGTACCTTTCTCTCTCTTCTTTCTCGTCCCTTCATTTCTCTCACTCCTTTCTTGTTCCTTCCTTTCTCTCTCCTTCCTTCCTTCCTTCATCTCGTCCCATCCTTTCTCTCTCTCCTTCCTTCCTTTCTCTCTCTTGTTTCTTCCTTTCTCGTTCTTTCCTTTCTCTCTCCCCTTTCTTGTGGCGTAATTTCTGTCTCTCATTCGTACCTTTCTCTCTCTCCTTTCTCGTTCGTTCGTTCGTTCGTTCCTTCCTTCCTTCCTCTCATCCCATCCTTTCTCTCTCTCGTTCCTTCCTTCCTTTCTCTCTTGTTCCTTCCTTTCTTTTTCTCTCGTTCTTTCCTTTATCGTTACTTTCACTCTCCTTCTCCTTTCTCCCCTTCCTCTCTCCATTCCCGTTGGCGCATTTCTGTTTCTCCTTCGTACCTTTCTCTCTCTCCTTTCTCGTCCCTTCCTTTCCCTCACTCTTTTCTCTTTCCTCCCATTCTACTTCTTTCTCGTTCTTTCCTTTCTCTCTTCCCTTTCTCGTTCCTTTCCTTTCTGTCTCTCGTTAATTCCTTTCTGTCTCTCGTTCGTTCTTTTCTCTCCTTTCTTATTCCTCATTTCTTTCTCTCCTTCATCGCTTCTTCCTTTCTCTCTTGCTCCTTTCTTTCTCTTCTTTCTCGCTCATTCCTTTCTCTCTCTCCTTTCTTGTACCTGCCTTTTCTTCTCTCTTTCTTTTCTCGTTCGTTCGTTCCTTTCTCTCTCTCCTTTCTCACTCTTTCCTTTCTCTCCCTCGTTCTATTATTTCACTCTTCTTTATAACTCGTTCCGTTCTCTCTTTCGTTCCTTCCATTCTCTCTTCTTCGTTCCTTTTTTTTTTGTATCTCTCCATTTTTCGTTCCTTCCTTTCTCTTGTTCCTTGCTTTCTCTTTCTCCTTTCTCTACTTTCACTACTTTCTTTCTCTCTTTTCTTGTTCCTTTCTCTCCCCGCTTTCTTGTTCCTTCCTATTTCTCTCTCCCTTTTCTCGTTCGTTCCTTTCTCTTTCCCCTTTCTCACTCTTTCCTTTCTCTCTCTCGTTCTGTTCTTTCTCTTTCTTCTTTATAGCTCCTTCCTTTCACTGCCTCGTTCCTTCCTTTTCCTTTCTTTTCTTTTTTTATCTCTCACTTTTTCGTTCCTTTCTTTCTCTCGTTCGTTCCTTTCTCTTCTTTCCCGTTCCTTTCTTTCTCTCCTTTCTCGTTCCTTGCTTTCTCTTTCTCCTTTCTCACTTCTCTCTTTTCTCGTTCCATTCTTTCGTTCTCTACTTTCTCGTTTCTTTCTTTCTTTCTTTCTTTCTTTCTTTCTTTCTTTTCTCGTCTATTCTTTATCGTTCCCTTTTTTCTGTCCTTCTTTTTCTCTTAAACAGTACAGTGTACTGTTGGTAACAATTGCACACCAACGGAAATTACCGAAGAAAGAGCTACGAGGAACGGGGGATGATTGTTGAGGCCCATTTGCGTCGTCCACAATAGAGCCTCGGACTGAGTGGTCAATAGACGCCCATCTCCTTTCCGGAACAGCTCACCCTCAAATATCGATTAATCGATCGAACTTGTTTTGGTCACCGCATATACCCGTGCCTCCACCAGAGTTTGTGAGGAAATGTGTTTATCTGTGCGTGAGTTTGGTTATTAAAAGTGCTAATGTTTATAGACTGTCAGTTATTTTGAATTTCCCTATAACTAACTGCTCGAAGACTGTACATATAAGATTAAGATAAGTTGTTTTTTGTTTTTTTTTTATCTTACAACACAAAGAAATTCTAAGAGTTGTTCGGGCCACTGAACTTAATTTTTAGTTACTTGTGTTGTTACAACAACGTTTCGGCCTATTCATTATGCAACCTTTTTTCAAATATAAATCTATAAGGGGGTGGTTATATTTTTCTATAGAAAATGGTAGCAAACCAAAAACATATAAGTAAATAGAATTAAATGGAAGGTTGGGAAACTAAAGGAAGCAGTATACATTAGCTTAATGGAAAGTTGTAATGAAAAGTTATTTTTGTTTATCCGTTTGAAGCCAACGTTTACAAATAGTTCTTATTCTTCATCACAAAACATCCTTCAAGAAATATCTCATTAATGATAAACCGTTAACTTCCAACTTTAATTCTGTAAAATATTTACCGAAAAAAAAAAGAGGTCATTTCTTGTAAAATATTGACGTGTGGATGGTGTAATAGATAACTAGGAATGAAGAATCGGAAAGCCGAGTTCGAATTCCAGTCAAGTTGTTACATTCACTTATGCGCAAATATGCCTGGGAAGGTATGTTTGTTTGTTCGTTTAGCGGCATATCAACTCGTTATGGGTCATTTAATGCTAAAATCTAATTTTCTTGGGAGCATTAGTAATTTTCTTTACACAAATGTATTGCTGGTCATTTTTTCTTCAAAAAATTTTTGTATTTTCACTATAAAAAGTGCAACTGGTTTGGGGCTTGACTAAGATCTTGTATTCCAACAGGACAACGACCCAAAGCACATGGCTAAAATAACTCAACACAGGTTCAATGAAAATGGAATTAATGTTCTGGAATGGCCTAGCCAGTCACCGGATTTTATAGTGTTTGAACGTAGGTTGAGGCTTAACTATCTGCTCAGGGGGAACCTGGGAACGATAGAAATTAGGAGGTGCTTCCACGCTCCTCAAAACCTCCAATCTCCCGATCAGAGGCCGGATGTAGTTTATTGTCATATCCAGGACGGTGAAGGCATGAATGCATCTCCCCAGATGTGGGTTAAATAGTAAATCTTGCATCTGGAAAAATGATTATTCTCATAATATTCTTAAGCAATATTCACTCAAAAAAAAAGAAAAGAAAAAAAAACAGGAATTATTCTTACAATCCAAAATATGTTGGGTTGACAAACCGTAAAAAATAAATCAATCACAAAAATAACACGGAATTCAAGATGCGAAACTTTAGAAAACAAGAACATTGGGCAGGTGATAGTGCTCTCATGCGCTTAGCGTTTGCTTTAGCGAAATGAAAAATCTTGTCAATTTCGATTATTTCATTTATACCTTCTTTAAATAATGGCCTTTTTTTATCATTTCACCCCAAGCAGAGTAATAATGCCGCTAAGACGTAAGAGGTTACTGGGTTTTAGAGAAAATGGCGAAATACTGCTATTAAGGAGAGAGGACAATAAAAGAACAAGAGTTAAGAAGACAGAAGATAACGATTGACATTGCACATAGATTTTTGAAGATCAAGGTTGATTGGGGAGCAAGAAGTCGGAAGAGAGTTGCACAAGCAAGAAGCGCCATAGAAAAAAACAAAAAACTATTAGCATAGAACTTCCGGTTACATCTAGCCATGTCAAATGTAAAATGATGAGACTTTGCCGCCAATCTCATACTGAACTTAAACTTATAGTTACAGTAGAGGAAAATTTAATCCGAACAATTACCATTTATCATTGTTACTGAGATATTTATTAAAGTTGTTAAACTCAAATATTTAAAAATGCAAAGTCGAGGGCATTTTATAGTCGAGGAACTTTCAAGGAGCTTATTCAATCGTTAAATTAAGAATTGTGATAGGTCTGAAAATTCAAATTTGAAAACCATGAAATCATTACGGGTAATGCTAAAGCGATGAATTACTATGCATCCAATTCGGTATACATGAAAAAAAAAAAGGAGCCAGGCGGGATTCTTTATTTTTGTCGATAACGATGCCATAAAATCTTCTAAACTGACACAATGGACCATACATAAGCCAGGAGATAAATATTTCATATAACCTCCTTTAGAAATATTCAGTTGTTCAGTTATGGCCATTATTAGTCGTCGAATTGTTCTGCTTCTGCAAAAAGAACCGACAAAGATTCCTATTTTCCACATACTCTCTTTGTTAGAGAACCATCTACTTCAACCCACACGCGCGCGTCCACACACACACACACACACACACACACACACACATATATATGTAGTTTTTTTCTTTTTTTATACCCGGAGTTATATTTTCCGATTTCTTTTTGAATTTGTAGGTCTGATGAATTGGATCGTGATTATGATTCCAATGTAATAAATCATAACCATGGAATATTAGTGTTTCAGCCTTTTATATTATATTCTTGCTCTGTGCTGGACCTGGATTCTATCCTCTTGGAAATTTATATATATATATATATATATATATATATATATTGACCACTAATATCTATGTATCTATCTATCTATCTATCTATATATATTTAAAGACATTTATATTATGTTTAACGTTCTTTTTATAGATACAAGTATTTAAGCAAATGCTCTGTTTTATAATAAACAGTATTAAATAACATTTACCGGCCTGAATGTCCGAGAAATTTTCATAGAAAATTTTCGCTCTCGGACAGGAATCGAACCTGTATCCTATACGGAACCATCATTTCGCGTGATGTGCCTTAACCTTTCGGCACAGAGCAGCGTCTGGTTAGCAAGGTCGATTTTACTATCTTTAAACTTAAATCTTCCATGAATCTCTTCTATTCATATCTGCTCTAGCGTATCAAATGTAAACAAATGACGTCATATATTTTTAGAATTGGACATGGTTCAAGGTTCGATACAGGTTCGATTCCTGTCGGAGAGCGAAAATTTTCTATGAAAATTTCTCGGACATTCAGGCCGGTAAATGTTATTTAATACTGTTTATTATAAAACAGAGCATTTGCTTAAATACTTGTATCTATAAAAATAACGTTAAACATAATATAAATGTCTTTAAATAAATTGTCGGACTATGTCCAATTCTAATATATATATATATATATATATATATATATATATATATATATATATATATATATAAATATATATATGTATTGTGTGTATTTAGGTAGCATTTTTTCATTGATGCATGTTTTTACTAAATAATATAGACGAGTTTTGTCTATTTATTTTATGCAAATTACTTTATATCGTCTGATAAGCTTAATAACATTATCATTGAAAGACGAAAGAAAATCACCATATTGATACATGTTTTTTAATCCTATCTCAGCTTTCGGCTGACATAAGCCATTATCAAAGATGACAATAACATTACAATATATTAAACAATACACGGACATGGCAATAAAGATAGCCTGCTGATGTTTACTTGGAAGATTTTCAAGCAACGACAAAATTGTCTATATTATTTAATGAAACATGCATCAATATATATATATATATATAAAAGTGAACATAGAAGTCAACACTTAGAGGCGACAGTTTCATGCTAGATGCAATCGTTAGGCAACAACGATTGCATCTAGCATGAAACAGACTGTCGCCTCTAAGTGTTGACTTCTATGTTCACTTTTATATTTACACACGCTCTATC
>OZ038479.1:68134904-68169904 GCA_964036315.1 Acanthosepion esculentum
TGCATGTATATAATAAAAAAAAATCATAACATTGAACGAAATGAATAAAAAAAATTACCAGTCAGTAAATTCCGGCATACATGTGAATAGCCGCAAACATATATATCTCAACTAAATTCTTTAAATGAATGCATATTGACAGATTTTTATGAGCTTCTTTGAATTTTTTTTCATTTTTAGTCTAATTTCATTTATTTGCGTATCTTTATTCACTTCCTATTTATAATTGTAGATATATAATTCCTTATCGGACTAAAAGATGTGAACAGTTGCCCCGAGATAAAAAGAAAATATCTAGGCGCGGTTTCAAATCCGTTGGTAGACTTATTTAGCGTCTTAAAAAAATATATATTTAAAAGATTCCATTATCCTCTTTTTCTATGAGCTGTGTCCAGTCAGCACGTTGGCGATCAAAGCTCGTCACAACTTCCAGTCCTTTGTAGCTTTCTTGCTGTCAATCTATCCTGTGAGCACCAAATAATGGCTCTCCACAACTTCTTGTTCTTTGTAGCTCTTAATAAATGTTGTCGTTTTGTCATCTTTCCAAATACTTTTTCTGCCATCCATTTACTCGATCACGCTTGATAGGATATACGTTTTTACTTCTGCCCATCTTGGTTTCAATCCGTTCTGAGAGCACCAAATAATGGCTCTCCACAACTTCCTGTCCTTTGTAGCTCTTAATAAATTTTGTCTTTCTGTTATTTTTTTTTTACTAAACTCTCATTCGCCATCCATTTACTCAAGTTCACTAAGTATGTTATTCGTTGTTTTCCTCTGCCCCGTTTCGATTTAATCCGTCCTGTGAGTATCACATTTTCCAAGCCCTGTTTCCTCATTATGTGCCTTAAAAATTTCAACTATTTCTTTCTTTCTCTTTTTTTTCCATTTTATCTAAAACTTCATCGTTGCTCGCATGTTCAGTCCATGATATTTTCACCGCCCTACTTTAGAATAACATTTCTGTTGTCTCTTCTTCATCTGTGTGTAGACAGTCCATCATTCACTGTCATATAGAAGGACTGATGTTACGTAACAGTTTAGTACTGTTTGGTTCTAACGAAATTTTTGTGTTTCCTAATATTTTGCTTAAGTTTTAGTGGGCATCTTTCGCTATTTCAATGGGAACCTTAAAATCAAGCAGAGACAGAAAATTCAATATTTTTTTAATCAGCCCCCCCCCCCCAAGCAAGTCGTTAATGCCATCGCTCTTTCCAATATTGATGCGGGTTTACTTTCTAACCTTTCATTTGATTATGCCTTTATTTTCTCTTTGAGTTACATGGAATATTCATTTTTATTTTTGCCCTTGTTGAAATTCCTCAAGTGATATGGTTTCTTTTATTTGGCTAAGAGAACGAGAAGTCTTTAGAAGGAACCGGAAACCCAATCCTAAACAGGAAATAAGGAATAAATATCGACATCTGTTAAAAAAACAAACAAAAAGAACAAACAAAAAAAAACAAAAAAGAATAGTGTGAACCGAACGCTAGGCGAATCTATTTATTCCTTTTGTTTATGCGAGCATTCGATAAAAGATGGTGGAAAGTGTAACACAGAAATTGGAAGGTGCAAAGACATAGCAAAAAAATTCCTTTCAGAAACTAGACGAATTTGTTAGAAAAGATTTTACGTGTTTCTTTGTTTTTCCGACTTCGAATTCTTTCTAAAGATCTTTGGGACAATGATAGACGTTTTCCAATAATGACGGGTACAATTGCTATGTTTATATTTTACAGATTTTTGGCAAGGTTTACATCATGTTTGTAGACATTTTTCGCTTTTAATTTCACTCTGGTGACTGGCATAAGACAGTGAAACATTAAAACTGACAGATCTTTTCTTCGCATAAAACGATTCTTCTTCTGGCTTTGATTGGGGGACCTGGTTGAATTTAAGCATTTTATAAAGCTTCACATTTCTCTGTTATGGGATCTTACCTCTAACGACATAATGAACTCTTCCTGACACTATAAAGACTGCGCCCCTCAAGAGAGACGTAGGAAGTGGAACGAGTCGAGACAATAGTAGTTCACTCCAAACCAGACTGACAGTCATACTAAAACTTTCAACATCTTGTATTATTATTCTGTTGTAATATATTTTTGTTATTCCTACTCTTGTGTTCGTGTTGTTCTTCCTTGGTCCTAACCTTGGACCATAACAGTGGTGCGAGGATATTGGACCATAATACTACCTCTGGAGAGATTTGTGCTTATGTCATTTTCTGGGGCATGATAATGATAAAATTAGTGGTAATGGAAATTTTAACCGTTTCCTTATCAGGAAACTTTCGGCATTTATTGAACGTGCAGCCAGTGCTAATTTCAGTTGGTATTTATATAATATTGCCATAAAAATATTCAGAAAAAAAACTTTCTCAATTCCAGTAACTGTTATCGCTCTTTCCAATGTTGATGCGGGTTTACTTTCTAACCTTTCATTTGATTATGCCTTTATTTTCTCTTTGAGTTACATGGAATATTCATTTTTATTGTTGCCCTTGTTGAAATTTCCTCAAGTGATATGTTTTTTTTTTATTTGGAAAGTTTTTTTTGGCGTTCTGTAGCATCAATGCGGCTCAAAGAATGATGGTCCTTGCTAAGACCTACTAGGTTTATTCACTTGACTTATATTTAGCCATTGATCTGAGAAAGTGGCTGATAGATTAAATATTACTGAATGTGTATGTCATGGAGGCACGATGGCGTAATGGATAGCGGCTCGGATTGAGGAATCAGAGAGCCGAGTTCGAATTCCAGTCGAATCCATTACATTCACTTACGTATACCCTTGGGAAAAGTAGGAATCCTATTCTTCTCCCCCAGCTATGGGTAAATAGCAGGCCAGACCGGGTAGCACTGGATGGCAACGGAACTACCGCAGAAAGAAATGGCAACATACTCCGGGAAAAAAAAATCTGTTTCGTCAGTCATGGATCGAAATGTAAACGATCGCCTTAGCGACTGACTGATGGTGTCATGCTTGACACCTATATCGATCTGATGAGGATATTTAAAGACATCAAAGTTTTAGGTTGATCTTTTCATTTGGCATGAACTTGCATCTGCACGGAATAAAATCATTTTTAACAAAGTTATCGCTACTAATAAAGCTCTTAGACATGTAGATTTATAAGCAATCATAAGATCAACGATGTCTATGAGGGTAACAGCTTTTTGGTTCTTGAGCAAGTAAAACGGCTGTTATAGTTACTACTGTCAACAATTATGAAATGGGAATGACCATACAACTTGTCACGATATTTAGCGAAAGGAGAGCATGCAGGGAGAGCGATATTAATATACTGTACTGCCTCTTCAGCATTTGTTCCAGATTTCCTATAACGACGGATACATCATGTTCGATAAATTCAAAATCTCTCCGGCTAGATAGAGATACAGAGCAACCTAGGCCCTCACATGTCGAACAAATCGGGTTTCGAACAGAAAATTCGAGATGAAAATGCCTCGTTTATTAAACAAAATGTCGGTTCTCGAACAACATAGCTGAACCGAGTTAACCCGAAGGGAGTCATTTCTGAGTTGTCCGCCATGTTGTATACATTCGTGTGTTGTGCTGTGTTTTTCTTTTCCAATTTTATTGTAATGTGCCTTTTTTTTCGAAGAAAAGTTAAGAGAAAAACAGTTGTTGATGATATTGTCTCTATGATGATGATGACGATATTGTCTCTTCCTACTCAGTTTCATATGACAAAATCAACGATCTTTACTATTCTTATAAGACATTAGTTTTATAATACCCAGAAATTCATACACAGATGTCCTCAAGGACACATGAGACAGTGGATAAAAGGCGTTAGTGACAGGACCCAAAGAGTGTGAGTTCAATACCTGCTTAAGGTGGTGGAGAACTTGGAGAGGGGAATTAACAGGGGATAACTGATAACTGACATCTATTAGACATGGCACGTGGAACTAGAACAGTCTAGCCTAGCGAGCGAAATAAAGGGTTCATTTCGACGGAGCGTGCAACGGCAGAAGCATTGTGATAAATATGGTAACAAAGATGAGAACAATAGTCCGAATAATGTAAATATTTTGTCAATTGTTTGTGGATATTTACAGAATCTGCATTTCGGGTAATCACAATTTTTCAGGTTGTGTGCTTGGTAACATCTAGTTAAGAAGCGTTGGTCCTGTGCAGCAAGAATAAAACCTTCGGTTTCAGCTTTTAACCCTGCACTATGTAACAACTGATGGACACGTAGTTTGTCTACATCAGCTTGTTTGGTACGGGCTGAGTATTGATCATGAAGATGCTTATCTTGCCATCGTTTCTGCATTGGTATATTGCATTTGTTTTTTGTTTTTTAGGCTGTTTTTTTTAATTTTTATTATTATTATTATTATTATTATTATTATTATTATTATTATTATTATTATTATTATCATTCATTCATTCATTCTCTGCAATAATAATGATCTAATATTAAGTGCAATTTGAGCTTGATCCAAATTTCCGGATCACGAAATTGTATTTTTTTTGTAGGGAAATAAATAATTATATAGAAAGAAATGATTAGATAAAATAATAAAAAAAAAAACATGTATCAGAAAATTCAGCGTCCCTTACCGCCCGAGAGACGCCATTAGCTAATACTAACAAAACGGAAATTTAAGAACAGCAAACAGATCTGAACGCGTAAAAAAGTGCCTAGAGGAGCGACGTTTTAACAAAGCTTTAAGAATATCTATTTTTCTATTTCAAGGTCATTTTAAAATGGCATATACGAGACATTTGTCTATCGTCTCACATGAAAGGAGCCGAGAAAGAGTAAGCTCTGCGAAATATATCAGCATAATTGCAGGCGTACGAGCGAATAGCTAACTGTCTCCTATATAGGCTCTTCGAGATGCTTGCACGAGAGGGAGTCAAAAAATAATGCAATTGGTTTTATTATATAAGAAATAAGGAACGCAGTGAAACATATCACACATCAAGATATAGCTGTACATTACATCCCTCCTCGGTCTTTTGAACAGAAAAAAAGAGGTTAAAGAGAAGGAAACTTTGAATTTAAACTACCGCTACCTTGCGGCCATACACACTCATGGGAAAAGCTTCAGGAGTAAGCCCTGAGTATAAATCCGTAGCCGGAGTCTCCGAGACAGTCCAATGTTATGGTCGTCCTGGTAACTCTGGCTACGACACCGGTGCCAAGCTTTCCCTTGGACAATATCGGTGGCATGGTTAGGGGAGACGTTCTGCATGGGAAGCCGCCGATCTCTCATAAAAGCCTGCCCAGGCCTGCGCCCTGTTGTTGAGATCTATGGGGTCTCTAAGAGCCCGATGGATACCGAACATAGAGGTTTATCCCTTGTTCACTATTTAAGATCGAGTTCGTTCTAAAATCCTTTCATTCTCTTTTACTTCCAGGATCCCATTGCGTTTTAGT
Organism: Acanthosepion esculentum; assembly: GCA_964036315.1. Lineage (NCBI taxonomy): Eukaryota > Metazoa > Mollusca > Cephalopoda > Sepiida > Sepiidae > Acanthosepion > Acanthosepion esculentum. The sequence continues at coordinate 68,140,324 of OZ038479.1, forward strand.
GTCATTATCTCCTTGCTTGGGGTGAATTGATTAAAAAAAAAAAGCATCACCAGTTAATATCCCTACTTCTCAGCAATAACCACTCTTTCCAATGGCAGTTGGACACTGTCACTAAAGGACGACATGTATCACAGCTAGTTGCTGATGTAACCAGTATCTTACAATAGTTTTCACTTCATCGCTACCTCAGTGTCTCGTTCATTGGACCAAAGAGATAGAAGTCTGAAGGTTGCATCCAGCTGAGTTTTACAAAGCTGGGATACATGTCATCATTCGTAGGTGGAACACTGCAATTGAAAGTAGGGATGTGTAACTGTGATGTATAGCTATATCTTGATGTACGATATATTTTGAGTGCGTTCTTCATTTCTTATATACCAGGGTGGGCTGAAAAATTCATAGGCTTATTATGAAAGAGTGATGCTAGAACTGTGAAATCTTGCATGTATTAATTCCAAATGATTAATAACCGCATTGTTTTTTCCAGGTAAACTGATATCTGACCGTTCAAAGTAACTTCAAAAGTAACTAGTAGTGGCTTCTCTTGAAAATGGACAAAATTTGGCATGGTGATGGTGGAGTAATGGATAGAGGCTTGGATTGGGGAATCGGAGAGCCGAGTTCGAATTCCAGTCTAATCCATTACATTCACTTACATGCTAATACCATTGGGAAAGGTATTAATCCTTTTCTTCTCCCCCGCCAGCTATGGGTAAATAGCAGGACAGACCAGGTTCTATAGCCTTGGATGACAACTGATCTACCACAGAAAGAAATGGCAATCTACTGCGGGAAAAAAACTGCCTCGTCAGTCATGTATCGAAAGATATATGGTCGCCTAAGCGTGTATCACGCATGGCACATAACTAAACTGATGTTATGAAGTACCTGCAGAAAAATGGTTTAGTCCCCAAGGACATTGATGCTGGCATGGTTGCTACATTAGGGGATGATGCTCCAGCTTTATCAACATTGCAAGAGTGGGTAGCTGAATTTAGGAGGGTCTTGAAGATGGCACAAGGTCCGGAAGCCCTGCAACTGCCACCACCGAAGAAAACATTGATTTTGTTCATCACGTAGTGATGCATGACAGGTGACTGACGATAAATCAAATAGCCAATGCTATTTGCATATTCCGTGAGAGTGTTGTAAATATTCTACGCAATGTGTTGTCCATGATGACGGTAGTCTTTGAGTATAGAGTCCAGAGGTTGGCAGGGAATATTTCGAAGACAGTAGGGAAGCGTAGTTAGCAGTGGCTATCCCGATAAAGTAGCAGAGCGTAGTTCTTCCTTCTGTTCTTTCGCCTGACAGGTTGGCACGGGATACTCGGAGAGAGTAAACAAAATGGCCGCTTTTATACACGACGGATTGAATATTTCACGTCTCCTGATTGGTTAACCTTCAACTGGGGAACTATAAAGTGAGTCAAGTCATTTGGGTTTGCTCACTAGTACACAATGAACTTGGCATGACGAAGGTTTTTGCTCGACGGGTGCCAGGTCTTCTGAAACCTGATCAAAATCGCACAAGGGTGATCACATCACGGTGAAGTCATAATTTGTTTGAGACTAATCTAGCTGGTTTCCTTAAATGTTTCCTAATGAGCGCTGGGTTCATCACTTTGAACCAGAGACAAAGAGACAATTCATGCAGTGGAAAAACCCCTTCTCCTCACTTGTTCCCAAGAAGATCATGGTCGTTTCATGTGAAGGGAAGGCGATGGCTTCAGTTTTTGAGATACAAAAGGTATCGTGTTTACTGAATATCTTTAAACAAGTCACATTATCAACAAAGTAAACCAGCTGAGGCAGTTACGAAAAGCTATAAAAACCAAACGCCCATGAAAACTGACGCAAGGGTGCTTGTTTCATCAGGACAATGCTCCAGTACACGAGTTCTTTTTTTTCTGTATGTGACTGTGGCTTTGAACTGTTTGATCACCGTTATGGTGAAACATACCTATCTACTCTATCCTCTATTACTATAGGGACCGCTATTCTACACTCTATTCACTATACTATTTCTCTATTCAGTGTTATCGAGCAAGTACTATTAGTGCGAGTGCTATCCCAAGGCGTCTGCCACCATTATTATTCAACAGCTTTACTATAGTTTTATTTGCGTTTACAACGAGCATTACGAAAGTGACAACGAGTTTTCGTTGACGTCACAAAAAACGTAAATGCAATGTCAGTCGCTATCTACTGTCTTTCTGGTTGCTCTTCTTTTGTTCTTGCTCCTTAGTAATATTTCTGTTTTCTAATCATTCTACACCCAGTAACCCCTTGTGTCTGTGTTATGGTAAAACACTCCTAGTCTATAGATAATAGACTCGCCCACCTAATATAAGTAGGAGTCAGTGAGGGTCGACTGTGAGTCGAATACGAAAGTAGTTAGCTACCACAACTAGGTTACTCTGCGTAAATATTTATTATAACAAGTTCCTAACGTTTTTGTACGTTGAACCTATTTAGGACCGAATTTAGTCCAAATACAGTTTCCACTGAGGAAATAACTCTACAACAATCACCCTCTCTATTCTTCTGATTTTTGCCCCTTCTGACTATCATCTGTTCCCCAACATGAAAAAAACAAAAAACACAAAAAAACAAAAAAAACAAAAAAAAAACAAAAACGCTTGGCTGGTTTCGCAGTGATAATGACGTCATATCTGCTGTTGGTGATATTTTTGACCAACAGGATGACAGCTTCTTTACCAACGGGATTCACGCACTGCACGACTGATGGAAGTAGTGAATGAACCGCAAGGGGGGAGGGGACTATGTTGAAAAATAAACCTCATTTGGTCATATTCCATGAAAGTATCTTGGTCAGCCTATGAACTTTTCAGCCGATCCTCGTAATAAAACAAATTGCATTACTTTTTTACGCACTCTCGTAATTAATCATTCCTGTTGTATTAAAACATTTATTTGATACTCTTTATAATTACTTCATATTATATTTGAGATTTGGGCGGAAATCAATATCTGTCTTGAAAGAAACAACTGCCGCCCCATCCGCTTGTTTAACCAAGCATAGCGAGTTGAATGCACGCATCAATGCAAATTTCTGCTCAAAAGTTAGAGCAATTTTTATAGAGTAATCAATCCATTCATCTGTCAAGATACTCAGGGTTTTCCGTGTCCCGCATGGTATTTTATATAAATTCCGAAATCGCACTACGAGAATTTTTTTTTTTTTTACATTTTTTGTGTCTCTTCTACATATATGTTTGTGTGTATGTGTCTGTGTGTATGTGTGTGTGTGTATATTTGGGTAGCAATACTTCTCTAATACATGTTTAATTAATAATTACTTACAAGGTATTTCTGTTTTCTTGTATGCGATCAGGGGGTTTCTTTTTTTGTCCAAATGACTGCTCATACCGAATGATGAAGAGTCCCAGCTGTAAAAGTCTGAATTGGTGGAAGTAAAGGGTGAACGTTTGCCATGGAAATAGCGATAGGCTTGTTTTGTGCTGTCAACAAAAATCGTTGTCATTTTCATAATGCTCGTTGAGACTTTGTAATCGCAGATTACAACTGGGGTAACGCTGTTGAACAATACTGGCATCAGACGCCTTCGAATAGCACTAATAGTACTTGCTCGATAATACACGCTCGAAATTAACCACCGAATAGTAAGCCGTATAGTGAAATAGTATAGTGTATAGCGGTCCGTATAGTAATAAAGGATAAATGGCGATCAATTAGACGCCACGATACTGTTTATTTATGGGTTTTCTTTATGATCACGTGGTCTACTTAATTCAATAATGGGATCGCCTGTGTTCAAACTGTAAGTGTCAGCAGCTTTATTCCTATATAACAGCTTGTGACTTTGCATCTGTGAGGAAAGAGGCTGTAGAGTGGAAAATATCATCCTCTGCTAGATTGCATAAACGATTTAGTTTTTAGCCCTCAAGAGTAAATCATCATTGCTTAACCAAGCCCGTCATGCACCACTACTTGGTGAACCTCAATCAATGTTTTCCTCGTCATCTTCAAGACTCTCTCTTCCATGGTAATTGTTCGCACGAGCTTTTCGCTGTGGTACCCGGAGGAGGCACGGTGGAGTAATGCATAGCGGTTCGGATTGAGGAATCCAGTCGAATCCATTACATTCACTTACGTACTAATACTCTAGGGAAAGGTATGAATCCTCTTCTCTTCTCGCCCAGCTATGGGTAAATAGCAGAACTGACCTGGTTCTATAGCCTTGGATGGCAACTAGTCTACCGCAGAAAGAAATGCCAACCTAATGCAGGAAAAAATCTGCCTTGACAGTCATGTATCGAAAGATACATGATCGCCTAAGCGTGTATCACGCATGGCACAGAACCGACCTGAATTTAAGCGCAGTACTAGATTGGCAATAAGGTCTCATCAATTTACAGTTGTATTGCTTAGATGTAACCGTAAGTTCTATGTTAACCGTTATCGTACTTCTTGCTTGTGGAACTCTCTTCCGGTTTCATGCTTTCCAGCCAACTTTGACCTTCAAAAATTTAAATACAATGTCAATCGTTATCTACACTTTTCTTGATTCCTCATCTGTTGTTCTCGCCCCTTAGTAATGCTTCCTAATTCTTTCATACCCAGTAACCACTTGGGTCTTAGTGGTTTCACTGCCTAGCTTAGGGTGAATTCGATTAAAAAAAAGAGAGCAGGTAATGGAGAAAGATAGAAACAGAGCAAACGTGAACGGAGACACGAAAGGAAAGCTTAGAGAAATAATGTGTTTTTTAAGAGTGAGTGATTGTGTGTGTGAGAGAGAGTGAGAGAGAGAGAAAGAGGGAGAGAGAAATAGAGAGAGACGATGGAACAATCAAAGAGAGGGGAAAAATAATAAAAAAAAAAGAATATGGATATTCCCCCCCCCCCGGCACTGCTGTATGGAAATTGGTTAGCTGCACCAGCAAATGGTCAGTTTTGCTTCCGACGCTTGCCTAATTGTAGATGACGTTTACACGCCTCCCCGCCTCCATGACAAAACAAGAATAAAACAGGTTGCATTTCCACTGCCGACAAACGAAGAACCAGACATCCACAACAACCGGTTCGACTCGCATCGGTATACATCGGGAATTTCTATTGGCGGGAACTGTAACCAGATAATTGAAATGTTGGCTAAGGGAGATAATCAATGCTCAGGTTTTTACCTGATGGGTACTCACGATGACAGTAGGAAAAAAAACGTGATAAAGAAAGTAGGGCAAAAAGAAAGAAAATTAATTGATGAATAATATGAGGAGGAAGAGGAGGAGGAAGAGGAGGAGGAGGAATAACAATGGTTAAACGAATGACAGAGGCGTGGTTAATATCATTATGGCTACTACTATATTATCAATAATATTAACATCATTATATAATGTAAAGAGGAAAGGAACATACCACGATATTAAATTGAATATAACAATGAGAATTATAAACAATCCTACGCGTACTAAAAAAATAGTTCAACGCCTCATTAAAGTAGATAGAAACCCTACTTAAAATCTATACAAAACTTATTCCCCGAGGACATTTTCACGGATTGCTTACTAACTATGGTTAGAGAGTCCAGATATTTAACTCTTAGCTGAAGGGAGAAAAGATACATTCGTAATTTTTCCATGGAGATTCGTGAAGGTGAATGTTTCAAATGTCAATAGAATTCGAAATCGGTTCGTTAATTTCTCATTTTGAGCCGTTAACCATTACATTAGCTGCACTTTTTTTTTCGAAATTGCTCAGTAGAAAATGTCATGATACCATTTCTGAGCTTAGGTCTCTGGTCGGGACCCGGAAAGAAATGAGTATACACAATAATAATAATAATAATAATAATAATAATAAAGTATGGAAATTGAAAACAAGAATAGTACCAGTTATAGCAGGTGCGCTTGGAATGATAAAAAAGGAACACAACACATAGAAAAACTGCCTGGAAATCCCAGCTTAAGAGAAATACAAAAAAATTGTCTTGATAAGTACAGCCCACACACTAAGAAAAACTTTGTCCATGTAACGCTAGTGATGTTATAGGAGTTAGGAAAACAAATCATGAAATGTACCTATAAAAAAGCACCACGATATGCCTTAGGTCTTCCAGCAGACTTAGTAGGTAGTGTGACCATAGCAGAAATCGAAATATAATAATAATAATAATAATAATAATAATAATAATAATAATAATAATAACAATAACAACAGCAATAATAATAATTGGATCCTTAAGACTTTGGAAATGTACAAAGTCTCCCCTGTGGTATTAAATTTCCTTAAGCACAGCATGGGAATGTGGAACACCAGACTATACGTTAGTCACACCAGAGGCACTGCCATATCCAACCGACTAAATATCCGACGTGGAATCTTTCAAGGAGACTCCCTGTCATCCCTTCTGTTTTGTTTGTCCTTAATCCCCCTTACGCATGAATTGAACAGTAGCTATGGTTACAAAATAAATAAAAAAATATTCAATCACCTACTCTACATGGATGATCTCAAACTCTTTGCCAAAGACGACAATGAAAAATACTTCAGTGACGACATAGGTATGAACTTCGGATTAGATAAATGTGCAAAAGTTATATCCAAGAAAGGTAGAATTACAGAAGCACCCTTAATAGATTTAGATTTTGTCACAAAGATTAGGGAACTGGAGCATGATGAAGCTTATAAGTACCTAGGAATTAGCGAAGGAGATGACATAAAACACCCCCAAATGAAGGAGAAGGTAAGAAAGGAGTACTACAGGCGTGTACGTCTGGTACTAAATACTGAGCTAAACTCAAAAAACACCTTGGCTGTCCCTGTGGTGCAATAAAGCTTTAACGTCCTTAACTGGACCATAGCTGAAATTAAGCGAATGGACGCCAAAACGAGAAAGCTCCTTACTTTGCTACCGCATGCATTATCCAAAAGCTGATGTTGATCGCCTGTATGTGCCCAGATCCGAAGGAGGCAGAGGATTAGTTCAACTAGAACTGTCCTACAAAACTACAACAATTGGCCTCCAAAGAAACACGGAAACTACAGAAGACTGGATGATGGTAAGTGTCAAGGAACATGAAAGTAGTAAGCGTCTTTACTCCCTAATAAAGGAAGCCAACAAATTCAAAATGGAGTTTCAAATGGGCGCAGAAATACAAGTACAACACGGTAAACCGGCTGAAGCTGCAAAATACTTAAAAAAGAAAGCAAAGACAGATGCAACCGATAAGAAACAGAAACAATGGCAAGATAAACCGCTCCACGGCCAATACTCTGCCCGTACCAAACAAGCTGACGTAGACAAAAACCGTACCCATCAGTGGCTACGTAGTGCAGGGTTGAAAGCTGAAATTGAAGGTTTTATCCTTGCTGCACAGGACCAATGCTTGTTAACTAGGAATTATTAAGCACATATACTAAAAAACACTCTGTTAGCCCAAAATGCAGATTCTCTGATAAATATCCAGAAACCGTTGATCATCTTGTATCAGGTTGCACGATATTGGCACCCACTGAATATAAAAACCGGCATGACAGAGTGGGCATTGTTATTAAAGACCACAAAAAATGCCTCCTTATTGATATGGCAGTCCCTGCAGACTGCAATGTATCTTTGAAGATATTCGAAAAGCTGTCAAAATACAAGGACCTTGAAATAGAAATCTCAAAAATGTGGCACATGGGAACATCAAAAATCCCTGTTGTAGTTGGAGCCTTAGGATTGGTTGGAAAAGATTCCAGTAGACTAATTGAAGGGATCCCTGGAAGTCCATGCCTCAAAGAGATACAAAAAAATATTCTGACAAGTACAGCCCACACTTTACGAAGTGCTTTATCTATGTAATATATTTTTTTTGCAGTGGAAAGTGTCATGATACCATTTCTAACCTTAGATCCCTGGGCGGGACCCGGAAAGAAATGTGTAAACGGCAGATATCAAAGGAAATAAAAATAAAAATAATAATAATAATAATAATAATAAATGTGACACATGCGGACATCAGTAATTCCAGTTGTTGTCGGAGCCCTCCTATTGATTGGAAATGGTTACGATAGACACACCAAATGGATTCCTTGTAGCCCATGGCTCAAAGAAATACAACAATTTGGACTCACAAGTACATCTCACACATTACGACGGGCTTTATCTATGTAAAATGTGTTATCTTAGTTTTTTCTTTTCTTTTTTAAATGATCAGTGTCATTAAGCCATTTCTGACGTTAGATCACTAGATGCGACCCGGAAGGTAATGTGTATACAACAGAAATCCAAGGAAATAATAATAATAATAATAATAATAATAATAATAATAATAATAATAATAATTTCTGAGATTTGCTGCCGTCTGATTTTCATTGAGATCGAGAAGATTCTACTGCTAGGAATATTACAGTACAACATACTACTACTAATTCTTGCGATAGAAAAGTGAGGGCGAAAGAAAGAAAGAAAGGAAAGCGAGAGAAAAAGAAGAGCGAGAGAGAAGGGAGAGCGAGAGAAAATGGAAAGCGAGGAAGAAGTGGGGGTGGGTGGGTGTTGGAGAGAGAAGCGGGTGAATCTGGGAATTGTGCAGACGATTTGGGTTCGGCCATGAAGCACAGGCGAGAAGCTGCCATAGGAAAATGGAACTGGTGAGATAACTCTAGGGAGTTGAGATGAAGACCTTACGACCCCATTGAAATAAGAAGTCTTGATCTAGTAGTTGCGAACAAAGAAAAAGAAAATATTCAACATGGTAGGTGAATTCAGTGAATACGAAAGATTATTGAAAAAAAATATAATTAGACGAATATTGTAGCTACGCATGTGCAGTTTAGAGGCCATAAAACAGGAACATTAAGTTTCATTACGCCTTCCTTCGTTTCCCTTTTTCTTTCTTTTTGCTTCCCTTATTTCTACTCTTAATCTCCCTTACGCCAATCTTGCTTTTTTTATCCTTCTTTACACCAATCTTCTTTTCGCTTTATTTCTTTACGCCAGTCTTTTTCTTACTTTCTTTACGCCTACCTTCTTTCTTTTTATCTTTCTTTCTTTCTTTCTTTCTTTCTTTCTTTCTTTCTTTCTTTCTTTCTTTCTTTACGCTTACCTTTTCTTTCCTTTTTCTTTCGTTCCGCCTACCGTTTTCTTTCTTTTTTTCTTTCTTTTTTCTCTTTCTCTCTCTTTCTTTCTTTCTTTCTTTCTTTCTTCACGCCTACCTTCTTTTTCTTTCTTTACGCCAATCTTGCTTTTTTTTATCTTTCTTTACACTAATCTTCTTTTCACTTTATTTCTTTACGCCAGTCTTTTTCTTACTTTCTTTACGCCTACCTTCTTTCTTTCTTTCTTTCTTTCTGCTTACCTTTTCTTTCCTTTTTCTTTCGTTCCGCCTACCGTTTTCTTTCTTTCTTTCTTTCTTTCTTTTTTCTCTTTCTCTCTCTCTCTCTTTCTTTTTTACGCTTACCTTTTCTTTCCTTTTTCTTTCGTTCCGCCTACCGTTTTCTTTCTTTCTTTCTTTCGTTACGCCTCTTTCTCTTCTATCTCTCATTATACCTTCCTTTTCATCTTTTTCCCGCCTTTCTACTCTTCATCTCCCTTTCAGTTCTACTTGCCTTTCTCATTCTATCTCTCTCTCTCTTACGCCATCTCTGTCAAAATGGCATAAATAGCAGTTCTGTCCAAAGGATATTTGTGTGAAAGGTTCTGGCACAAAACAGAACTTGCATCTCAAGCACGCAGAAAACGACGATGATGTACGGGGAATGCCAGGGAAAAAAACCCGGAAAATATGTATGTTTCCGATGGGAGGAGTCGTGCGTTTATCATTAAAGCACACACCCAAATATTTTTAGTTTTTCTTCCCTTGTCGAATTTTCTATTTCAACAAATAAACAATCGAAGATTAGGAAAAGAATATGGAGAAAGAACAAAAAAACGTTTAATGTTGCAGAAATCCCAAAGAATTTTTCAAGAACAGCTGTAAAAAAATGAGGGTGAGATAGAAAATAAACAATAAATAAAAATAAAAATAAATAAAAAAATTGGTATAAATGAATTTTAGAACCACCCACTGTTTTTTTTATTGTTCTATTCTTTTGATTTTTTTATTACGCCAATGTGTAACATCACGCGTAGCAAAAATATGCTACTCCGCCGGTAAATAAGATACTCACGCTAACTTAACATTTATCTCGGGTGGCAAAGAGTCGGGTAATATCAGTGCACTAGTCTAGTTGACCATTCCATTGAGATCGTTTCTCACCGGATGCCCAATAATTTTGGCCTTGTGCCAAAATTGAGCTTCACTTAGTATAATAAATTTCGTTATATCATTAGTGTTTATTATAATTATTCCATTAAAATTTGAAAATTTCTCTGTCTCATTCGCACGAACACACACACATACTGATATATATATATATATATATATATATATATATATATATATATATATATATATATATATATATATATATATATTACAAAGAGTCAATCATACCTTGAATTAATCAGCAATGTGTATGCGATTATTGGCGAAATCACTTCGCTGGTAGACATAAACATTCCATTACACACTGCTGATTAATTCAAGGTATGATTGACTCTTTGTAATATATATATATATATATATATATATATATATATATATATATATATATATATATGTATGTATGTATGTATGTATGTATATATATATATATATATATATATATATATATATATATATATATATATATATATATATATGAACAGTATTACTCGCTTGAAAAACCTCGGATGACTCAACTTGTAGACACCTGGTGGCAAATTCGTACCCGAGGTTAAAATTGGAAAGTAAAAACAAGAAAGAACTAAAAACACCAGAACAAGGCGAAATTAATAGTCAAGTGTCATAAGTCCTTAGTCCAAAGTAAAAAAAAAACCTAAGCGAGTATAAAGACAACGAAAACGTAGAAGGCTCAATACGGTAAGTAGAGCGGTAAATTAGAATAAATCCTAACGAGCCAGGCAAACCTACCCAGGTTTCACCTAGTTAGGTTTGCCTGGCTCATTAGGATTTATTCTTGCATATATATATATATATATATATATATATATATATATATATATATATATATATATATATATATATACACACACACATATATTATATATATATATTTAAACATATATTATATTATTAATATCTGTCTATATTTCTGAGATCATGTATCATGTACACTATTTGCATTATTCGGACTATTGTCTTCATCTTTGTTGCCATATTTATCACAGCGTTTCGGCCGGTATCCTCAAGGTCACATGGCACAGTGGATAAAAGGCCTTAGTTAGATCCAGTTAGATCCAGTGACAGGACCCAAAGAGTGCGAGTTCAATACTTGCTTAAGGCGGTGGAGAACTTGGAGAGGGGAATTAACAGGAGATAACTGATAACTGACATCCATTAGACATGGCACCTGGAACTAGAACAGTCTACCCCAGTGAGCGAAATAAAGGGTTCAGTCCGACATTCCAACCACCTGAAGAAGGCCGGAGCGTACAACGGCTGAATCGTTGTGATAAATATGGCAACAAAGATGAGGACAATAGTCCGAATAATGTAAATAGTATATATTATTAAATATAACAGCCAATGGATGTCTATTATGTCTGATCAGGAGCCTTTCTAACGTTCGAGTGTTTCCTTTAATTTTTCGTTAAAATAAAGACAACATTTGTCCAACATTTGGATATAATTGTTCTAGCTAGACAAGCGTGCTAACCATTACATCGCCTTGAGGTGCCCCCAAAAAGACGATGAAAAATTAAATTAAAAAATCACTATATATATATATATATATATATATATATATATATATATATATATATATATATATATATATATATATGAAGAAATATAGTCTTAAAGTGTGCTATATTTATGTGATAAAGTGCTCAATACCAGAGATAGAGCGTGTGTAAATATAATAATCTCAATATCAGAGATAGAGCGTGTGTAAATATGCCTGACGATTGCACTAGCATTAAACAGACTGTCGCCTCTAAGTGTGACTTCTATGTTCACTTATATATATATATATATATATATATATATATATATATATATATTTTGAACAATAAAAAATAGTAAAAAGATTAAAATCTTCAAAATTCTTTCATTTTTAGTATTTCAGTTAGTCCTTATATATATATATATATATATATATATATATATATATATATATATATATCTGTGTGTGTGTGGATGTGTGTGTGTGTGTGTGTGATATAGCGATGTATAATTTTGTATAATTTTATATATCAACAAACAGTATTTAAAAAATTATGACAAACTGGAAAGATTTCAAAATTTTTGAAATAATAATTTTGAGAGAATATTGAATATTTTTGAGGATATTTTTTTCTCAATCTAGCCGATTTAATTTTTTAATATACAGATGATTTCGGCTAGATTGAGAAAAAAATTTCTCAAAAATATTCTTTCCAAAATTTTGAATCTACTTGCGTCTTTCGTTTCGTGCGCATGTGTAGACGTAGCAACCTTAACATCGCCCAGTCCGATGTAATCCTAACAGATGAAACGCGTCGCAAAAAAACCTTTCCAGTTCGTCATATATATATATATATATATATATATATATATATATATATATATATATATATATATATTATATTATATATATATTATATATATTATATATATATATATATATATATATATATGCCTAATTATAAAGAATAGACATTTTATATTTGTTAAATACAAGGTATTGCAAAAGTAAACCCCTTTTTCATTTATTAATTTTTATTGAACAAAAATAAATTACCGTAGTTCAAGAAAATTTCTAAGTATTGTCACATCAAAACAACATGATTTGTTATGGTTAACAAACTATTTAACATATTCCAAATGTTTCTATTCATTTTTTATACAATGCTGAAACTCATCAGCAACACTTCTACAAACCAATTGCCGCATTTCTACACTAATTTCAGAAAATATATCACTAATTGTTTGTTTCAGGAATTGTTTTTTGTTTGAATCTGTAAACAAGAAATTTCAGTACACCCGACACAAAATCTGGTGGAGTTAGGTCTGGTGATCGTAATAGCCATTCAATTGCTCCACATCGTCCTATACATAGCTCCCCAAAAAGGCCCTACTTTTGCCGTATCCCGTATATTGATTGTCTTCTCTAGTATGTGAATGGCATCCGGAACACGGATGTTGATGAACAGCCAAAATTTGTATTATGTGCAGTATTTCGATTTATACGCGTCATCATCAGGGGTTGGAGTAAGTGGTCGAGGAAAGGAGACGAAAAGAAAACGCAGTGTATTTCAAGTAGTGCATTGTTTTAAAATTTGAAAAGATTGCCTATCTTTGCCATATCATTTTTTTTTCTTATAGGCATTTTTGCCTATAAGAGAAAAAAAATGACATGTCATTAAATTTTATTATATACCACCACTAGAGGGAACCAACCATAATGACGAATGTCCCATCTTAACTAATCTTTCCTTAAAGATATTATAGGTGATGAAAGACGGGTTATTACCGACCCTAAAAGCTGAGGACTCCGAAAGATCGTTATGTCGTGCCTCTGGTGGGTTCGTCGGGGGGTATTATTCATTTCGAGATCGTAAAATACAATGAAACACTAACACATTTATCCGTCCAAGAGCTGAGACATGTCTATACGAACTGGTGGGTAAGCCGTTAAACCAAGCTCGTCAAGAGTTTAAAAAAAAATTGTTATCCTCCATGGCAGCACACCAAAAATAACAGGATTTTTAAAAAACTCTGTCCTGACCTTGCGCCAACCTATTATTCGATATGGTGGGGAGATTTTTTTCAAATGAAAACCAGATTCAAAATTTTGTCAAAAATATTTTCACACCAAAACCTGGGGAAAAATGTATCGAAAAGCTGTCTGGCACACAGCAACACGTCACTACAAATAATGGTGAATATATATATATATATATATATATATATATATATATATATATATATATATATATATATATATATATATATATATATCTAATAAAAAGACTTAAACACTAATATTCCATGGTCATAATTTATTCCATTGGAATCGTAAAAACGATCCAATTCATCAGACCTACAAATTCAAAAAGAAAACAGAAAAAACATCTCCGGGAATAAAAAATAAAATTTAGTGAGAGTGTATGTATGAGAGTGTGGGGCGAATGCTAGAGTGAATGAAAGCCAAAGGGAGGGGTAACAGACGAGAGAAGAACAGGAAGGTCTAAAGATGAAGGGGGGATTAAAATTTAACAGAGAGAAGTTTTAAAAAGGGGAGGCAAAGACGGTTTAAGTGAGAAAAATATGCATATTTTCAAATGTCTGATACACCGGAAGAGTGTATACATTTCTTGGTGACATACACACACAATAGACGATAAAATCTTAAAGCTCGGAAGATGAGACGGAGAGGAAAAGAAAAAGAGGGTAGGAGGAGGTGGGTTAGGGGAACTAAAACCGAAGAGCCTTTATTTTACAGTGATATTACAGAAATCCCTCGATTAATGCGCATTTGATTACTGCGTTTTCGATTATTGCGCTAAAATGTTTATATACCACAGTTCGATTACTGCATACATAATACTTTATTAGTGCGGTAAAACATTGTTCAGTTTAACCATATAATTGAAAATTGATATTTTATAGTTACCAATGTACACATTACCTGCACTAATCCAGGGGTTCCTGTTACAGTGATTTTCATGCTATCCTAGGCCACTCGAGGAATACAGAGGTACAGTTTATGGGGATATATGGGAAGATAGCGGTTGATCTTAGACTTGACCGTCTTGGGTAAGACGATAAGCTATGTCCAACAGCAAGGCTTCTTATCAGGAGATTTTGAGGAGCGTAAAATCACCTCTTAATTGCTGGTGTTCCCAGGTCCACCCTGACCCGTGGTGGTAGCACCTGTTAGGGTCCCAGTTATGGGTAAATAGTTAACCCCCAAACTGGGGTCAAAATTCTATGAAAGTGTAAAAATAGGTCTTAATACCAAAAATACTTTGAAAAAAAATATTACCAGCAATACATTATTATCAACAATACATTTTAGGCAAAAAAAAAAAAAAAAAATACCAGCAGTCCCTTTTTTGAAAAAGATATCAGAAATAGATTTTTTGAAGGAAAAATATTACGAGCAATAAACATTTTGATGGCATTAAATAACCCATTGAGGTTGATATGCCGTAAACCAAACCAAACCAAACCTAGACTTGAACAGGTTAAGATTGTAGTGATCAGGGAAGCATCCTCTTGGGAGTCGTTTCCCCAAAGGAGCGGTTCGTGGGGGAAATTACACCACACAAATAGAATAGGAAGCGAATGAAGGTTGTTCGCTTTCAACATGTTTTTTTTTTTTTATTGATTTGTGTTTTACAGTTTACAGGTTATTTAAAGCCAGAAAATTGTAAGAATTTTTGGGAGACAATGATTTATTGATACAACTCCTGCGAATTAAGCCATAGGTGTGGGGGGAGGGAGAAGATGTGGATTCATACCTTTCCCAAGGGTATTTGCGCGCAAGTGAATTTAACGAAGCCCATCCCTTTCGAGGTTGGTTTAGTTTTCATAATTTTCCATTTTTTTTAGACTGGCTTACGCCCATATCATGTTGAAAACTCTGGTTTAAGCAACGTCGAGCCTGGTCAGTATCTAGATGGAAGAACGCTTCGGAATAACAGGTGCTGAAGTCTTTTCTGTGCGGGTGGTGATACGTATCTTTCCCTGGGGTATTTGTGAATATAAAGATCCCGACTGGAATTGGAACTCGGCTCTCTGATTTACAATCACGAACCGTTATCCATTGCACCGGCAGCATTTCCCAGCTTACAGTACTAGTATTCCAAGGTGGTCACCCACTCATGTACTGACCAGGCTCGACTTTGTTTAACTCTGGTGTTCCAACCTGATATGGCCGTAAGCCTTCGACATGATGGAATGGTTAGCAGGCTTGTCTTTACGATTGAGTAGTGAGTTCGATCTTGGGTGTCCATTGTACTACATCTCAGATACGCTGAGTAAATCCCTATATGATCAGGAGTTACGTCTTGCAGCTTGTAGCATCTAGCCCAGTAAAGCATGTCTCTTCGAAAAGGTACTCTTCGGCGTACCTTCAAATAATATCCACTGTTCCGGAAAAGTTAATGAAGGACTGATGGTTTATTAGTTCATAGGATTATTTCGTTTCTGAATGGTGCGAGATATAGCAATTCGTTTTTTGAAAGTATTTCTATTAAGAATCTTTATTGAAAATAGGAAGGCTTCTTTTCTTCCAAGACAACTGTAGTTGTGTATTTAAAATAAAAAAAAAAGAAGGAAAATATACTCTGATGGATGGAACAGTGAACACATGTGAGCAGTACGTCATTTTTGTAAAGATATTCCATTGATTTTTGTAACCTTTTTACGCGTCCATGTCACGAAAAAAATGACTACATATAAACAAGGCCTTTTTCGATCTCGGTTGCGGTGGTAGTGGTGTTTTTTTTTTAGACTAAAATCATTAATAACACAGAAAGTAGAGATGTTTGGTGAGAGAAATGATTGTTTTATAGTTGTTGATATTTTAGACACCCCTCCCCCAAAAAACAAACAAAAAACAACCAAGGACTTTACCGTTAGGAAAGGAAAAGATACCATTTTAGGATTGAATGAAAACTTCAACGTTGCAATTTTTTGCCAGAATTATGGAAATGTGGAATTATTACTATCTGTCTGTATTTCTGAGATGATCCATTGTAATTATTTTCACTAGCTACATTGTTCGGACTATTGTCCTCATCATTATTATCATATTCACGACGTTGTACGTTTCAACATTCTTCATTGAAATTTCGAACTGAACCCTTTATTTAGACCAGTGGGACATTTTGTTCTAGTTCCACGTGCTATGCCTTTTCTGGATATTTTAGTTTCAGTTATCCCCTATTATTGATAATATCTGCGTCAAAAATATTTGCTGCGTAAAATACCCAGAATATATAATTTAATATACAATAAGACATTTGTTACAATGGCGACTTCCTAGCGTTATGTTGGGAGGAATTTCTGCTGCACCCAATATATATATATATATATATATATATATATATATATATATATATATATATTTAAAGATATTTTTGAAGGTACAAATTTTTATCATTGCAATAAACGTATGAAGCTTGATATTACTAGACATATTAAAAACGGGCCCCGCAAGCCTTCCTTGTGTAAACAACGTGAGTGTTTGTTGGGGCTCGCTGTCATTTGCCTCTAGCTCCTTTTGCTCATTTTTCCCCCCGTCCTCCACATTTCCTTTTTATTGTACATTTTCTGTGTTTTTTAATTTAAATTAAATCTCCCGTTGTAAGCCTGATTAGCGGGAGCGAAACCGGTTGCTTCGCCCGTTTTTAATATGTCTAGTAATATCAAGCTTCATACGTTTATTGCTGTGATATATATATATATATATATATATATATATATATATATATATATATATATATATATATATATATATGAGGAACAGTGGAGTAGTGTATAGCGGCTCGGGGAGCCGAGTTCGAATTCCAGTGTTAATACCCCTCTTCTTTTACAGTCCTCTGATTAGGTGGCTCACCTTGGTTGCGAACACGTGACCTTTGTAGTTCCTCTGAGGAACCTTTCCGGTGACCAGCGTCGAGTTCCTTCGCCCAGTGTTGGCGTGTTAACACCGCTCCTTCACGATTTTACATATTTATCATTAAAAAACAAAAAAAAAAAGCAGATATATGAAGAAAAAGGTGTAGGTATACGCAACAGACGGGCGTACACATCTCTGGTGGCATATTCACATATATCCCCAAACCTAAATCATTCGTGCACACATGATCACATACACATATAATATATATATATATATATATATATATATATATATATATATATATATATATATATATATAGTGCATAATAAAACGTTTGCAATATAAAAGAAGCAGACGATGCATACATTGACGGAACCAATGGAACAAGACTAGCGAAATCTAATTTCCTGCCTTCCTGTCGAGTTTTAATCAAAATCAAATCAAAACCAATAGTCACCGACCACCAGTTCCCCAGTTTCACATCCGCGACACTCTACCCGGCCAAGGCCGTCCTCAACCTTCCAACCCGCAGCACTAATCATTCTTTTTCCTGCTCATCCTCTATTCACACTTCATCATTGGCTCCTTTCTCCCCCACCAATCGACATACAATCCTGCAAATTGCGTTTTTTCTCTTTCGCCCTGGAAGCACAAAACAATATTGTATTGGAGGCAAACTGATAGTACGCACGACTCTAAGCTAAGGGATAAGCGTCTTTGCTTATAACAAAGTTTGTTTGCAAGACAGATAAGTCTTTTAAAACTAGAGACAAAGAAAGGATTCTTGAACGGGGAGGATTGTTTGTACAACATCTGGAATACTTACATCAACGAAATTCTCTTCTATCCATCTCATTCTCTTCACTATCTATCTATCTATCTCATTCTCTTCACTATCTATCTATCTCATTCTCTTCACTATCTATCTATCTATCTATCTCATTCTCTTCACTATCTATCTATCTCATTCTCTTCACTATCTATCTATCTATCTATCTATCTATCTATCTCATTCTCTTCACTATCTATCTATCTCATTCTCTTCACTATCTATCTATCTCATTCTCTTCACTATCTATCTATCTATCTATCTAATTCTCTTCACTATCTATCTATCTATCTATCTCATTCTCTTCACTATCTATCTATCTCATTCTCTTCACTATCTATCTATCTATCTATCTCATTCTCTTCACTATCTATCTATCTCATTCTCTTCACTATCTATCTATCTATCTATCTATCTCATTCTCTTCACTATCTATCTATCTATCTCATTCTCTTCACTATCTATCTCATTCTCTTCACTATCTATCTATCTATCTCATTCTCTTCACTATCTATCTATCTCATTCTCTTCACTATCTATCTATCTCATTCTCTTCACTATCTATCTATCTATCTATCTATCTCATTCTCTTCACTATCTATCTATCTCATTCTCTTCACTATCTATCTATCTATCTATCTATCTCATTCTCTTCACTATCTATCTATCTCATTCTCTTCACTATCTATCTATCTATCTATCTATCTCATTCTCTTCACTATCTATCTAATTCTCTTCACTATCTATCTATCTATCTATCTATCTATCTATCTCATTCTCTTCACTATCTATCTCATTCTCTTCACTATCTATCTATCTCATTCTCTTCACTATCTATCTATCTATCTATCTATCTATCTATCTATCTATCTATCTCATTCTCTTCACTATCTATCTATCTCATTCTCTTCACTATCTATCTATCTATCTATCTATCTAATTCTCTTCACTATCTATCTATCTATCTATCTATCTATGTATCTCATTCTCTTCACTATCTATCTATCTCATTCTCTTCACTATCTATCTATCTATCTATCTATCTATCTATCTATCTATCTATCTCATTCTCTTCACTATCTATCTATCTAATTCTCTTCACTATCTATCTACCTCATTCTCTTCACTATCTATCTATCTATCTATCTCATTCTCTTCACTATCTATCTATCTATATATCTATCTATCTCATTCTCTTCACTATCTATCTATCTCATTCTCTTCACTATCTATCTCATTCTCTTCACTATCTATCTATCTCATTCTCTTCACTATCTATCTATCTATATATCTATCTATCTCATTCTCTTCACTATCTATCTATCTATATATCTATCTCATTCTCCTCACTATCTATTTCATTCTCTTCACTATCTATCTATCTCATTCTCTTCACTATCTATCTATCTCATTCTCTTCACTATCTATCTATCTATCTATCTATCTATCTATCTATCTATCTATCTCATTCTCTTCACTATCTATCTATCTATCTATCTATCTCATTCTCTTCACTATCTATCTATCTATCTATCTATCTCATTCTCTTCACTATCTATCTATCTATCTATCTATCTATCTATCTCATTCTCTTCACTATCTATCTATCTATCTATCTATCTATCTCATTCTCTTCACTATCTATCTATCTCATTCTCTTCACTATCTATCTATCTCATTCTCTTCACTATCTATCTATCTATCTATCTATCTCATTCTCTTCACTATCTATCTATCTATCTATCTATCTCATTCTCTTCACTATCTATCTATCTCATTCTCTTCACTATCTATCTATCTATCTATCTCATTCTCTTCACTATCTATCTATCTATCTATCTATCTATCTATCTATCTATCTCATTCTCTTCACTATCTATCTATCTATCTCATTCTCTTCACTATCTATCTATCTATCTCATTCTCTTCACTATCTATCTATCTATCTATCTATCAATCTATCTCATTCTCTTCACTATCTATCTATCTATCTATCTATCTATCTCATTCTCTTCACTATCTATCTATCTATCTATCTATCTATCTATCTATCTCATTCTCTTCACTATCTATCTATCTATCTATCTCAGATTCGCTGTTTAATTTCGTTGCCGTTCCAAAAGTAACATGTTCCAATTTCAGTCGGGTTCGTTATAATCACTTACGCGCAAATATCATTAGGAAATTTATAAATCCATCTGTTCTCACCTAGTTATGGTTTAATTAGTAAAACTTGTATCCCTAAGTCATTATTATCTAAAAAATACTTATAATTTAAAACTATTTTTTTGACTTTAAATAACCTGCGAAAGGTTGATGAGCCGTAAAAAACGAATCAATAAGTTATCTCGGCTAATCTCTGATCACGAATGATTCCGAAGTTTCTAGAGTTTATTTTGTCCTAGAGGCATTAAGAATAAATCACGTGTCCCCATTTAGACATTGAGGCTCGCTTTACTTTTGACGTTATACTTGCGCAGTGAAACTTTAGATTAAAGAATAGGAGGAGAAGAAAAAAAAAACACCGGTGAAAGAAAGAATCAGATAAAACCTTGAATCGAAGCCAAACCCGTTGCAATAATCGATAAACAATTTTTAATATCCTTTCAGAGAGATAATAAAACCTTACAAAATATAATGTGGATATACGTGGAAAGTTATGAACCTTAGTCGCTTCTTCCAAGGTTATTAATAAAAACCAACAATGAAACGTCTGTCTCTAATGCCCTCTTTTCATCATCTTGGAAATAAATCCTGTTTCGCCATTTTATATATGCAGATATAAAGGTATGAAAAGAAAAAAAAAAAAAAAGAAACGGGTTTCAAGTGAAACCATCATTGATCCCGGATGTGACACTTCAACTTTGGTGTAATGGTTAGCAAGCTTGTCTCGCTAGATCATTTACGACTGTGTAGTGAGTTCAAACCTTACTGGGAGCAATCATACTTTCGGCCTTGTGTCGCATCTAATCTACGCTTAGCAAACCGTCGTTAATGATCATAGATATCTTAAAAATTTCTGCTAAGGATAGAATGGAAATTTATTGCTTCCTTTCTTAAAATACATTTATAAAATGTAACGGTAGAGGTCATCAGTGATGTTACCCTGGCTTGATTTCGGGTAGTTAAAAAAATGTTACGTCTTTGATACTCTTCTAAGCAGAATGTGTATTAGAGACACCCACTAAGTGTTTCCAATGAGAATTGCCAACGCACACACACATTTCTACATAGATGTGCGCGCACACACACACATTTCTAATTACATGCGCGCACACACATTTTTATACACAGATGTGTGCACACATCTATGTAAAAATCTGTGTGTGCGCACATACGCACATACAAATTTCTACATAGACGGACACACACATTTTTACATAGATGTATGCACACACACACACACTTCTGCATAGGTATGTGCACAGACACATTTCTACATAGATGTTTGCACACACACACACACACATTTCTACATAGATGTGCGCGCACACACACATGCATTTCTACATAGATGTGTGCACACACACTCACACATTTCTACATAGATGTGTGCACACACACTCACACATTTCTACATAGATGTGCACGCATACACAAACACACGTACACACACATTTTTCTGTGTGTTGTCTTTTCAAGACGTAGGCGATCATATTTCCTGTTTGTTTTTCATTTTTATCGACACATCAACGTCTAAATAATAAACTAGAATTCGTGGACATACAGACACATCAGGAAAAAAAAGTTCAGAAAGAGAAAAACACGACCACTACGCTACAAAAGCAATGATAAAAGCAGAAAAACACAAGTCTGCGGATAAAAAAGATGAAAATAAAGAAAAGAAAAAATGAAAGTTGAAGAATCAATAAAATGAAAAAAAAAAAACGCTATAACTTAAAAAAAAATGTCTCAAAATTATAACAACAAATATGAATTCAAATACACGAAAAAGTAAAAAAAAAAAAAAAAAAAAAGAGAGAAAGAAAATAATGAAAAAAAAAAATGAAATTTAAATTCTGAAACCTTATTCAGGACGTTACGACGCTACATCCGGTTCTCTAGACGCGATTCCAAGATGTCGGAGATCGCGGCAAGACGTCAATATTATTCAAGATGCTAGCGATTCTCATTCAGGTTTATCACTATGGCTACAACTAATACTGCTGTCTGCTGACTTTAATTCTCTAATTTCATATTTTAGTCATCTTTTCCTTCATTCCTTTGTTTCCCTTCTTGCTTTCATTTTCTTTAGAGCTCTCGCTATTCGCCACTTCCTTCACTAATATGCTTCTCGCTCTCTACTTTCTTTCAACCGTTTCAGTTTTTCTTTAAAAGCGAGGTAAAAAAAAGTTGTATTCTTTCCTTGATTTACACACAAATTTTAAAGTTTTTTAATTTTTTTATTTTACTCTTCTTCCCACAAACTTTGTAAAACACAGACGTCGATATCTTCGGACGAGATACAGAAAACATATCTCCTGTATTTTGTTGCACATTCTGAAGAAAACAGAAATTTTTCCTTTACAAAAATATACGCATACTCACATATCTGATTCTCCGTTCTTTGTATTAAATACTTAGCAGTCTCTTAGTCAATGGCAAAGCATGGCTTTCAAGCACCCGTGTAAAGACAAGTATGACGTCCCCTAATCATTTAAAGTTTTGTTCCACAAGTCTAGTATTGACCCTCCAGCATATTTTAACACTTTCACTGCTACTCATTTGCCCAGTGCAATTAGATACGAAACTACCATGACGTAGAGAAAAATCGAGGCTGACTAATAATTTGCATGATAGAACAGTTAGAATTTTCCGTATTTTACGATAGATGGGGCAACGGGACACTCATACCAGCGGTATGCAAAAAAAACGTAGGTTTCCGTACTTAGCCAGCTGGAGCAAGATAAGAAAAACGTAGTTAGCAGCGAAAGTGTTAAGAAAGTACTATAGCCTGTAAGCTCAAAATTTATCGTATATACACGCGTATAGTGAAAGTTTTCATGATCAGTTTTTACGCACAAAATAACGGGTTGCGCACTATACGAAGGTAATTTTCTGAAGAAGTTAAAAATGCATTTTCGATGACCGATTGCACTATATACAAGTGATTTTTTTTTCCTGGAGGGGTTAAAATTAATGCAAAAAATAGTTCAGGGGTCACACTATACATTAAACCGCCCGGCTTTCTACTATTTTTATTTGCCCAGTCCCTTCAGAACCTTGGCGATTATGGCTCTCCATAACTTCCTATCGTTTTAAGCTCTTAATGTTGCTTATCATTGTCAATTCCACTCCCTGGTCTGCCATCCATTTACACAAGCTCTTTAGGTACGTTATTTGGTGTTTACCTCTGTTCTTCTTGCTTTAATGTCCTGTGAGTGTTGAATTCTCAAAGCCTTCATTTTTCAACCGCTGTCCCTCTTGCATTAATATGTATTGTGAGTGTCAAATTCTCCAAGCCTGCATTCCTATGTGTCTTAGAAATTTCAACTTTTTTGTTTCCAGTTTTTTAAAAAACTTCTTTGTTGCTCACATAGTATTCCCAACATCTCTCTGTAGAACCATATTTCTTTTGTCTCAAGTCTCTTCTTGCTGGTCTACATTAACTATGCTAAACCTAGCTAATCCTATTCACGACCAATTCATTTATTAACAATTTGCTCATTCACAAGAACACGTCCATTACCATTCAATCAGACATGTACCACAATGCCACATATTCACAGGGAACCTACAAAAACACTCTTGATATCAAAATTTTATAATGTAAAAATCTATTTGGATTTTTTTCACATTTTTTTAATAAAAAAAAATTGAGATTCTTGAGTTTGAATTGATATTGTTAAGAATTAGCAGACATTTTTTTTTTAAGCTTATCACCCCAAGCAAGGCTGGAGGCCACTAGCATGCAAGGGGTTACAGAAGGTTTGGAGGAAGAGCAGATAGGAGTGGTAAAGAAGAGGATGTGGAGAAAGATAGTGGATCGATCAAGGCAAGGCGGTTACAGAAGATTTGGAGCGAGAGCAGATAGGAATGAAAGGTGAAAGGATGTGGAGAAGGGAAGTGGATAGATCAAAGCAACTGGAGATGTCGATTGACGTTACACGTAAATAGTTGGAGATTATATTTGTCAGGGAAACAGGAATAAGGAAGGGAGTTCCATAGGCGAGATGTGCGAGACATGAAGCTATTGGAGTAGAAGAGACATCTACATCTAACAGTTTCAACGGTGAAAGGGTGGGAACGGGATGCCAGCCTCGTAGGACGTTTAAATTCATGAGGCCTAGGAACCAGCGAAAGCAGCTCCTCGGAGCAATTACCGTGAAAGTATTTGTAAAATAGACAGAGCGAGGCAACGTCGCGTCTGTGAGAGAGCGACTGCAGACGAGATGACAGATCAGGGCCAATTACATTGGTCTCTGGATCTTATCAAAAACCCTGAGGCAAATAGCAGGGGCTCCAGAATGTCTGTAATTTATTCATTCAGAAATTATTAATATATATATATATATATATATATATATATATATATATATATATATATATATATATATATATAGGGTGTCTCAAAAAAATGTAGTCACACTTTGAATGACGAGAAAACCTGTATTTATGAACATAGAGTGAAATGGAATAGCTTCGAATACAGAAGAAAAATGTAATTGAAGAATCATGTTCGAAAATGTTCAAATTGATGACCATTATTGTCCAGACAACGCTGATAACGCGCACCAAGGGAAAGTGTGAGTACATTTTTTGAGACACCCTATATATATATATATATATATATATATATATTATTATTATTATGTGTGTGTGTGTAACTAATTTTGCTCTTTCAGTAGTAGCTGCTCTCATGTCTCTCAAATTTAAATCGAAAATAAAATAACTTCCGTGAAAAGTCCTGCAGGTTTTCATATTTCAAAAACTTTAACCTTGAAATAATAA
The DNA here is from genome assembly GCA_964036315.1 of Acanthosepion esculentum. NCBI lineage: Eukaryota > Metazoa > Mollusca > Cephalopoda > Sepiida > Sepiidae > Acanthosepion > Acanthosepion esculentum. The sequence continues at coordinate 68,165,726 of OZ038479.1, forward strand.
AAAATTAGGAAATAAATGTTTTATTATAATAAGTACCGGCTCGGTGACACTACTTACTGTATATTCGCTTCTGGTTTAGAACTGAGGAATAATCGAGTTTTCGTTTAAAATGTTTATTAAATCCCCGTTACACACAAGTTCCGGCAACTTTTAATTAGCTATCGTGGATTTTAGAAGTGTAGACAATGTTAGTTTTTTTTTTTTTATAGAACAAAACAGTTTTATTTATGTGCTATTTCTTTTCTCGTCGACTCAACACAGTTTCCCCGCGTATATCAGAAAACTGATATCATTCAGTCCAGTGACATTATAATGTGTAAATCGATATAAAGAAAACCGAATAAGCTAGCACCAATTATTTCCTAGTTAGAATTATCCACTAATGGACGATGACAACTGATATTAATTAAGTAAAATATATTTGTTGGGAGTACAATGGGAACAGAAATTGTCCCGAGTGTCAGTAGGGACCGATGGCATTATGAAACCACCATTAACTCTTCCATCATTCCTATTCACAAGGGAGATAACTCTATCCCTACTTTGCTGTTTGTACAAAACCTTGCTAAGAACAAAATAGCTTTCGTAATTTATTTGCAGTTGTTTTATTATTTTTTTTAACCCTAAAACAAGTAATGTTGTGTATTTCCTTTGGTGTTAGAAGAAGAAGAAGAAAGCTTAGATGTGGCACAAGGCCTAAATTAGAGAGCACCCAGTGAGAATCGAACTCACTATTCAGTCGTAATTGTTCTAGCGAGACAAGCTTGCTAACCATTACGCCACCTTGTTGTGTCTACTGGAGTTGGAACTCGGCTCTGGCGACTTACAATTCCGAGCTCTTATCTATTACACCACCCACGCACTTAAGGTTTAGCATCTGATATCCAACATACAGTGTATTCCACTGTATTTATAAGGATTGGGACATACCCATTATAGTCCATAGGTACGGTATAACACTAAGAGAATATAAAATAGCAATACTGGGAGTACGTGTTTCAATTTCGTCCAGATATAAAACATACAGGTAAGCATACAGGTAAGCATCGTTAATATCGCTGATTGTTATCCAATTAACTTGTATCCGAAAGTGAATCCTGATGGATAGATTTTTAACTGGATGAATTCAGACGGGCTTCGATCGCCATAAAAGAGGATATTGCAAAAGAGTTTGAATAACTTTGTTCTAATACTAAGAATCTTTTTAGCGATCACTGCTAGTTGTGTAATATTTATTTTTATCCTAATGTTCACCCAACACAAGGCCCAATGGCAACTCTAGGTACAGAATTACTGTATAAGCATTCCTGTGAGTGTATAAAAATGCAAGGAGGCAAGTTAATGGAAATATAGCCTTTAACACTAGACTTGAAGAGGTTAAGATTTTAGCGGTCGTGAAAACATACTGCCGGGAGTCTGTTCCAAAAAGCAGCACTTCTTGGGGAAAAGTTGTCCGAGTGGAACTTACTTCTCCCCAATAGAATACGAAGGTAATCGGGATGATTCATCCCTGTGTACGTAGCTGGGTGGGTCCCAGTTTTAAAGGCCGGGGGAGGAGTGGCTGTTACAGCGAAAAACAAATGTAGCTCGTCAGAGCACATGCCATGGAAATAGCAACAGAGCAGCGAGATTTCCGCGACATTTCGTCTATGGGAAAACGGTTGTAGGATGGAAAATAAGTCATCACCCACAAGTCCGCGTAGACGCTTTTATGAACTCTGTTAAGGCAGAGAATTGAGGATCGGGTAGCTCCGGGTCAGACTGGGCAGCAATACTCTATTTTTGGTCTGATCTGGCTCTTGTAAAGAGAATTTAACAGAGTGAGTCAGCTGGAGCGGTACAATGTAGCGACCATTTTTTCAGCATCTTTGCTACCGATAGATTGGATATATGAGGACTGGAGAAATAGGAGTCCTAACAGATTTCAGGAGCCTAGCCGTTAAGAAGGGCTTGATAATGACGAGAGGCCTTCCAGAGATTCCATAGGTGGAGAGTTTATGCATTAACCTCTGATGCCACAGCTTGTCAAAGGATTTTCATATCTCTAGGTCAATGGCCCTCCTATTTATTTAGTTTAGTACGGCTCTACAGCAATATTTCTCAACCGATGCGCCCAGAAGCAATAATGCGCCTTGAAAGGTAGCCAGGGGAACCCCCAAGTTAACAAAAGAGTAATTTATTGATGTAATGGAATAACCTGTCACCCCCATGAGTGACTACACTATAGGTAGTATCTACCTATAAAAATCTGTAAATCAACGGACTACAGAGTCTAGCTGGGATCTGTTCCAGCTAACGAGTCAAACTCTCTGCCTTCGGGCAGAGGGGAACTCGGACGAGGCTCCGCCGAAGGGCAGAGTCCCGTTCGGGGAGGTAGACTAACCTTGGACCCGTTTTTTACGGGTTCAAATAGGGAATATTTTTTGGCCGAGCCTACGGTCTCGGAAAACCAACGTTAAACCCGGCCTTGTGCCATATACAACCCTTGTGGTGGGTAGCTAGATATTCTAGCTGGGATTTGTTACTCAGCTCTTAGCTGTTGTCGAAATCTCTGTCTTCGGGCAGAGAGGAACCTGGACGAGGCTATGCCGAAGGGCAATTTCTCGTCTGGGGAGTTAGACAGACCCAAACCCGTTTATGCGGGGTCTATGGGGATTTTTTGGCCGAGCCTATGGGCTCGGATTGCCCCAGATTAAATTTGTCCTTGTGCCACATCCTAACTCGTGGGAGGCTGTTAAATATTTGCAGCTGGGATCTGTTGAGTACGACTCAGACTTACGCGAGAACTACCGACCTTCCAATAGAAGCACTCACTACTGGATTGACTTGCGAAGACCTTGTGCATAACTGTTACCTATATTCTTAATGTACTGGTTTTTACAATAAACCTTTACTTATTTTATCCACCGTGTTGTTCAAGTATATATCCCTATTAGCACGGAATATAACATTTATTAATTAATTTTATATCTAAAAGTCTTTATTTTTTAAAAGCTTGCAACATCAAGCACATGTTTAAGTCAAGTCTTTGTCATTTGATATTTTAATCTGGATGCTAAATTCCTTAATCTTTCAGGAGTGGATAATCTTTTCCCTTTGGCCTTCTTCGATGGATTTAAATCGGTCATCTTCAGTCTTTCCCCAAAAAAAGAAAAGAAAAAAGTAATAGATTCTTTATAAATCTATTGATATGAAAATTCTAAAATATACGATGTAATGTCTTAAAAATAAGTGCTTATTTCAGGAGACTTATTTATGATTTTCAAATTTCATGACTTATTTAAAAAAAATTAAAATTACAATTTAAAGTTCGTCTCAGAGTTTTAGTTATTCTACGAATGCGCCCTGAAGTGGTTGAGAAACACTGCTCTACAGTGGGGATCGATGAATTGGTCTGTAAAAGTAGCTGGCTACAGTAAGTGACCTAATCTCCACGCTTTGGAGTTGGAGAAGCTTCGTTACATTATATTGGTGAAAAGACACAAAACAAAACAAAACAAAACCTTCATTCTCCCTTGAGCAACAGTTAATTCCTAATGTACAATTATTCATCTTTATTTATTTGTATTCTCCTTTTGTCGAACGTTTTGATTCTTAAGTGTAATTTCCTTTTCCATTGTTTTACTAGAGTGGCGTCAGAAACTGGTCTCTGTGTCACCTGAGCCTCATTGTTCCAGGTTTATTCTAATTTTCTCTCTCAGATTGCGTACCGAACATCAACCAAACAAAGCCAGCGAAACAAGGGTTTATAAAGAATCGTAGTTGTGGAAGCACGGTGGATAACGGCTTGGATTGAGGAATCGGAGAGCCGAGTTCGAATTCCAGTCGATTCCATTACATTCACTTACGTGCTAATACCCTTGGGAAAGGTGTGAATCCTCTTCTTCTCCCCCCCAACTATGGGTAAATAGCAGGACAGACTGGGTTCTATAGCCTTGGATGGCAACTGGTCTAGGAGAGGGACAACTCTGAATTCAAAACCTGCGGATGGTCGTTTGGGGACCTTGTGGCATCCGTTGCACCAGGTCCCTGTATTCGTCCCTCCAAAAAGTGTGGATGGCCCTGCACAAAGCCTTCACCACTATAATCAAATCCTGTGTGGCTGTCGGGCTTTCAGTTTCTGGGAACTGATCTGTCTGACCCTCATACGTCGAGTTCGACGAGAGAGCGATAATAGTT
>OZ038479.1:68174904-68244904 GCA_964036315.1 Acanthosepion esculentum
GTATTTATTGTATTTGTACAGCATTTACTTATATATAAGCCCAATGAAAATGATTACAATGAAACAATGTCAAGTAATCTTACTGTATGAGTACAAACTGTGAAAACATTTTTTTTATATTGAATCATTACATAAGATGAGAAATGGATACTCTTTCACAACAGTAAGAGAGTACGCCAGTTTTTAGATGCAAGTGAATAGCCAAAATAATACCCTGTTTCGTGGTCTTTCAAAGGGGAGAGAAGAAGAGGTTTCATACCTTTCCCAAGGGTATTAGCACGTAAGTGAATGTAATAGATTCAACTGGAATTCGAACTCGGCTCTATATATTGTCAGTAATGCTGGTTTTAATCCCATGCCATTAACAATTTCGTTCCTTTAGATTTCCAAGGCATTTTTCTTAAGTAAAGTCATTTGCAATGCATTTCTGTAGTATAATCATTTATATACTAAAATTACTAAAATAATCACCAATGTATTTGCTATAAGGTAAATTTATTATTAATGATTTTAGTGACTCTATTTTGTCTGTAATTCCTAACCAGTTCGTAATTTTTAATGTACAGAATAGACTATGGGAGCATATACTTAAAGTAAAAATAAACTGCAAAAATAATTCAGCCTCACAGAAGAATAAATGTTTACTTAGCTAAGTATACCATAAAACCACTACGGATGAGCTCCTAACGAGATTCGAGCTCATTTCACAAACGAATAATCGCCGAGAAAACCTTTCGAATTATCTTTCGATGGCATCAAGAAGAAAATAGGTAGGTAGGTAAGCGTAGGCAGGTATAAGATATTCAGCCGAAATTCCGTAAACATAAACATCTACAGGTATTTACGTTGAATTCCTTGCATAGATCACTTTATTATATCACGTAATTAGTTTTATTCGGTAAATATGAAATCGGTTGCCAAAACATCGTCTACTGCTCTTCCGGTTAACATCGCGGAATTTGCGCTAAGCGTCAGTTTATACTCCGAAAAAAAAAATGGAGGTCGTCATAGAAAAACAAATAACCAGTCAGAGTTCATATCCACTGGCCAGTTTTTGGTTTGGAATTTAGCGAATGGCATTTGGCTCTTTTCACGAAGAGATTCTAGACAATTTTCCAACATATTTGTACATAGTTTCCCCCCCTCTCTCTCTCGCTATATATATATATATATATATATATATATATATATATATATATATATAATATTATAAATTAACTGATTTAAAAATATCATTCCTTCGTTACACAGGAATTACCATGTTTCAAAAACTGAAGCAAAAAACTTCAAATTTAATTATATAATTAAAATTAAAGCATTAGTTCTGTTTCATCTTCAAGCGAATTTTTCAAATTTTGAAACATGGTAAATTTTTTTTTTTGTACGAAGGAACTATATTTTTAAATCAGTTAATTTATAATATTTATGCTCTGTAAATTTACATTGAGCACTGTTTTGTAAAAAAATATCAATAAGAACACTGGTTTATATATCTTACTGTTCTTTCTTTTTTAGTATAATATATATATATATATATATATATATATATATATATATATATATATATATATATATATATTGTCATCCACAGACAGACTGTTTCGCAGCTCATCAGTGTGGCTAGACGTCCGGTTGCCTCTAGCTAGGATCGAAACCCGACTGAATTGGCGTCAGTCGGAACTTCTACCACTAAGGGATGAAGGTGAATTTTAGCGTGTTTATTTTTAGATTTAGATAAACATACAGTGACTGACAGTGACTCAATTCTGCCGAAGAGTCATGCGATATTAGCTTTAATAGTCACTGTTTACAAACGCACACCTCATACCCACAGAGCTCAACCGAAATTAATTTTTCAGGAGCCATATATATATATATATATATATATGTGTGTGTGTGTGTGTGTGTGTGTGTGTGTGTGTGTGTGTGTGAGTGAGTATGTACATGTGTACATATATATATATGTCTGTGTATATGTGTACATATGTGTATACTAATTCCTTACAGTAAGACAGTATGTATGGAGAGGGAATATACGTATACATACGCATGCCGACAAAAACAAAAAATGGAAATAGATCTAAGAACACACAGGGGTCATTAAAAGATAAGAATACAGATATCTTTCTCACCCTTTCACGGACCATTCTTAGCTGTTTTATTACTCTTCACGCAGAACATTTTCACTACCAGTTCAAAGAAGACATTTGGGTCATTAACACACGGAAAAGAGAATATCTAATATCGAGAATATATAACATCGAAATACATAAGAAAAATTAATTCCTTTTAATAATATGTGGAAATATCCACGCTTTGCCTGATGAAGGGCGTGAGACCGGAAATACGTGTAGTAAAATTATGGAAACTGAAGTATAATATATTTTTAAAAAAATCCACATTACAACCAAAAATGTTTGCGGTTTCTCTCTTCTTTTATACATACTTTTCTCTCGTTGGAACTACTATAACCTCTTCCCCCTCCTCTCTCTCTCTCTCTCTCTATCTCTCTCTCTCTCTATATATATATATATATATATATGGAAAGAGAGTGAGAGAGATAGTCAAACGAAATATGAACAGCCCACGTGCACGGAATGTACTAGAATCTTTTGGCATTAGCCTTTATCAATAATATCCTTCATTATATCATTGTGGGAACTTCAAATTGTTAAATAATAATTTAGCACACTATTATTTTAGGGGGAAGTGTATCTCTGCTCTAACTTCCTCAGGTTGACCTTAGATACAAGACAAAATAAGGAAGTCGATTTTGATTGTGCGTGGGAATGATAGAGATATAGAAAGGTTTTTCAATCAGTTGTTTCGAAACCGTCAAACAATGTAGACGTTTTTCTTTTCGTGTTTGAAACGGCTTCCCAGCTTGATATCTAGAAGATGTAAAGGTCGACGTTAATAAACTAGCCAAGTTAAAATTCCCGGTGTTGAAATTCTTTCCATCTTGAAACAACTTAGCGATCACCGGCTAAACTATCGAGAGAAGAATGCAACTTTATTATGGAACTGAAGCCGTCGCCCAAGATCACCCCCACCAAGGGGATATACAACATTGTATTAATTGGCGCAGCGACCAAGGGCGCCTGGCATGAGGGTGGGGGGTTGCAACAAAGGACATGGTAAAAAAGTTGGTAACATTAAAGGATACGGTAAAAAATGATGTTAACATCAAAATAGGGTAAGTTGTTCATGTTAGTAACATACGGTTGTGTAAATTATAAACAATCAAATATAAGAAAAGTTCCTCAATTTTAATCTCAAATCTGATGTACTTATTCAAAGAGAAAATGACTTAGGCGAAAAGTTCTTGAAAGTGCAATTATCGATTATTGCCAAAATGTTAAAGTAGGCCCTAGGTTTCTTTTTTTTTTTTTTTTTTAAATAACCGAAAGATAATTAAACCAGCAATAATAATAATAATAATAATAATAATAATAATAATAATAATAATAAAAAAACCTTTTTGCATGAAGCCGATCTTAAAAGATCTGAAAGATTTCTCGATGCAATTTATTTGAGAATTTATTTGCGATTGTACATGAAAAAAATTTTTTTTTTCATCGCGCGGTGCGTTTCTGTAAAACGCTGTATATTCAGTAGATTGGCATGGCATTCTGAATATTGAAATGTGTCTTGTCGAATAAAGATTCCTAGGCTCGAACCAATAACAGCTGCATAAAGAAGCCAATATCTTACAAGATGGCTCCGACACTTGTCACTACTCCTGCAACTTTCAAAAACTTACTGAGACCAAAAGTAATAATAATAATAATAATAATAGTAGCAATAATAATGATGAAATGATAACCGAAAGATAATTAAACCAGCAATAATAATAATAATAATAATAATAATAATAATAATAATAATAAAAATAAAACCTTTTTGCATGAAGCCGATCTTAAAAGATCTGAAAGATTTCTCGATGCATTTTACTTGAGAATTTATTTGCCGTTGTTCCGATTTGCGATTGTACACGAAAAGAAATAAAGCGTTTGGAGGAAGAATTGTAACTCTTGAGGAATGTAAAGAAATAAAGTGAAAAAAAAAAAAAATTAAAACAAGGGGAAAATAAAAGCCTCCCCCCCCAAAAAAAATAACTCATCAAATTAAAATCTTGAATTGAATAAAATAAAAACGAATGGATAGAAATGCAATATTATTTAAGAAAGTAATTTGCGGCGAATCCTTCAACGAGAGTAGTCGAAAAAGATTCTTTTCTTATCAAAATTAAGTTTCAAAAACTTCCAATAGAAAAAAGAAAAACGGAAACAAAACAAAACAAATGTAAATCAGAATTAACCGAACCACTCGAGTTGAAATTGTGTAACGATACATATGCGAAAATACAAAGGAAAAATGGCGCTGATTGAAAAATGATTTTGATAATAATTAAACAATAATCGGCATTCAAAAATAGAAATTTATTTAAAAAATTAAAAAAAAAGGAAAAAAAAAGATGAAAAAATATGAATAAAAAAACAACAACTGGTTCTTTTATTGCCTTAACATATTTTTGCATAATAATAATAATGATAATAATAATAATAATAATAATAATAATAATAATAATAATAATAATAATAATAATAGTTTTTATGAAAGGAAAAGGTACTTCATATCTCGGTAATGTTTTCTTTCATTTTTGCTTTCATATTCATTTTCATAATTTAAAAAAAAAAAAAAATAAAGTTACTGAAATATAGATTGAAAAGAGGATTCGATTAAAATCAGAAGGATTCCCTTTCCGCTCCCCAAAATAAAGATAAAAGCGATAATTTGAAAATCGATACGATGATAAAAGAGAAAGAAATTATAAGCAACAATAATCTTAAACCGATTAATGAAAGTTACCATCAAATTTTGACTCCTTCCCACACCCTAACAACAACAATAACAAAAATGCTTGGTTTATTTTCGCTAAAAGCAGGATAAGGAGTAGGAAGACTGTGTAGCACCAGATAATAAAAAAATATTTAGAATAGAGCAACAGTGATATTCATAACATACCACTTCGCTCTGGAGAACTGGTAAGATTCTTCTTTTATATTCCGTGTTCCTTCAAGACGTAGGTGATCATGGCTCTCCACATCTTCCTATGTTTTGTAGCTTTAAGTAATGTTTGTCTTCCTACTAACCCACCCTCTCCCTGTTCTGCTATCCATTTACACAATCTGGTTAGATAGTTTACTCGCTGTTTTCATCTGTTCCGCATGTATGACTTTTGAGTGTCGAATTCTTCAAGCCTTTCTTCCTCGTTATACATTCCCTAGATTTCGACGGTCTCAGATTTTTCGCCTCATGTTTTCACGGAATACGCTTGACGAAGGCTGAAGAATGGATCGGTCGAAAGTTTGTGTTACAGACTAGTTACCAGACAAGGCTAGAGAAACCGAAATCCTCGGCTGGAATTTGAGTCCCAGACGCCAGTCTCACATTTCACGGTGACAACCGCTAAGCTTTTTTCCTGCGGGAAACCAACTAACGAGTTACATTCCACCAGTTTCAGACATTTACAGCTATGGGCCGTCATGCCACGTCCACAGGGATCGAATCACCCTCATTCCCTCTGTATTCGACTGATAAGAAGGAAGTTCCACTTGGACAGCTTCTTTCCAAGAACTGCTACATTGCGGAACAGACTCCCTGGAGGATGCTTCCCTGATCACTACAATCTTAACCTCTTCAAGTCTATGATCAACGATTATTTACATACAACAACCTTATTCAGTAACCCTCTACCTTAAGTGGCTCTCGGGACTTTTACAACAAAAAATCCAATGATAATAATAATATTAATAATAATAATACCCCGTAGCCGTCCAGATATTATTGTGCTAGATCAAGAATGATAACGTTAATAACAAGGAAGTGCTGAAAAATTCTTGGCCCGACTTACTTTGCAAAATGATTATTTTAATAACTAAATATCAGAATGAGAGGTTGGTCGGTCCTAGAACTTTTCAGCATGTTAATAGCGTGAAACAAGAGAAAATAATATTAATAGCTACAGAAGAGAATACTGTGGATCATTTTAAAAACAAAAGTAGCAATAATTATTATATTTATAAAGGAAGAAAAGGGAGGAAAAAATTGTTAGATGAAAGGAAAGTGATCCCTAGGGAGTTGGACACGAGAAACGTGCATCAGGAAAACAAAAAAACAAAGAGTAAATATAAGTTATAATAATAATAATAATAATAATAATAATAATAATAATAATAATAATAATAATAATAATAATAATTTGCGTCTCGTCTCTTTGTTGAAACGTAATGTTTTGAGGGAGATAGATAAAAGAAAATATGTAGAGAAACTGGTTGGTCAAAGAAAATGTTAGGCAAGTAAAATCGAAATGAAAACGAGGCTGGAAATAAATGCGACAAGAACAAATAAATGGAGAAGGAGAAGAGGCAGATAGAAAACGTGATGGAGGAAGAAAAGAAAATTGAAAAGGACAAACATTGAAGAAAAAGAGAGGAGAATCGATAGAATGTGAAGAGAAGGAAATAACAATAGAAAATAATGTTGATAGTTTGGAGACATTAAGAGAGAAAAATCACTTGTTTACGCTTTCGGTACGGATATAGACAAATAGTGTAATGTTGGAGTTATGCTCGTTATCGGAACATTTATACACCAATTACTTCATGACTTTTTTTTTATTTGGCTTCCCTTTTATTGGATTTTTTTTTACTTGGTTTGGTTTCATTTCATGTCATTTTTGGATTTGTTTACGTTTTCCACTACAAAATATGAATCTGTTGGAGATTTCTTTTTGTTATAACAGTGGACAATCAACATTAATATTGAAGAAGCCCAGACAGATAGACAGATAGATGTTGAATAGGTCCTGATAGACAAACAGACAGAAAGATACTGAAGAGGTTCAGATATTGAAGAGGCCCAGATAGACAGATGGACAGATAGATATGGAATAGTCCCTGATAGATAAACTGATAGATAGATATTGAAGAGGCCCACATAGAGAGACAGATAGATGAATACTGAAGAGGCACAAGTAGGCAGACAGATAGATATAGAAGAGACACAGATAGATTGATAGATAGATACATAGATATTGAAAAGGCTTAGATAGATAGATAGATATTGAAAAGGCCCAGATAGATAGATGGATAGACCTCGAAAAGGCCCAGATAGATAGATAGATAGATAGATATTGAAAAGGCTCAGAAAAATAGATATTGAAAAGGCTCATATATATATATATATATATATATATATATATATAATTATTTATTTGAATATTACAACATAAATATGTTATAAAATCACGACAAAAGTAGCCATTTTGTTTCAACACTTCTTGTGTCTTGTCAAGTGATAATATAGAGTATAGAATAAATGGTTTCAAAAGTTTCAAATTAATCAACGATCCTTAGCTAAGAGTAAACGCTGTTACGTAAGCCAGAGTGGCCAATCAAAAAACAAGTATAGGATGATTCGGAAAATTTGACAACTAAGCAAGGCTATCTTAGATATTAAAAGATTTATAAAATTTGAAATTAAAATTAAAAGTAAAAAATTAAAATTACCTATTTAGAAATCTAAATCAGATCTCTATTAAGTTTTAAATTGTAGAATTACTAAGGAGAAAAAATAAAAAATAAAAATAAAAAATAAATAAATAAATTTATCCATCTATATCCAAAAATCTGTTCACTTGTGCCCTAGATTTCGCTCGGGAATACTCCAACATTTCTGAAAGAGAAGTGAATACCATCATGGAGTGCCGAAATTCGGTTCTAATCTACAAAGATGAACAGTGGACCAAAAAGTCCTGTAACGAAAAATTTGACATTTCAATGGGTTCTCTGGATTCTGCTGAAGCTTCTGATCTTGTTGGATTATTTCTTTTGTATAATTTAAGTGCATTTGATTGCCTAGATTCTGATAGTGTAGGATTATATAGGGACGACGGGTTATTAGTAGTTAGGAATTCCACTAAAATTAAAGTAGATCGTATTAGAAAAATGATACATAAGGTATTTAAGGATCTAGGTCTCAGAGTAATAGTTTCCACTAATGTTAAACGAGTAGACTTCCTAGACGTCACCCTAGACCTCACTAGCAACACATACCAACCATATGTAAAAGTTAATTCCAATCAAATATACGTTCATCCAAATTCTAACCACCCCCCTGCAATCATCAAACACATACCCTATTCTATTGAATGTAGGATCAGTAACAACTCTTCAAACAGTGATATTTTTAATAAGCATAGTAACCTTTACAATTCCGCACTTAAAAATAGTGGATATAAAAATATTAATATTAAATATAAAAGCCCTATAAATAGCAACAATAATGGTAGAAAGAGATCTAGAAAAATCATATGGTATACTCCCCCTTTTAACATTATGGTTAAAACCAAATTGGGGCACCTGTTTCTAAACCTCATTAAAAAACATTTCCCCAAATCTGGAACCAACTCACTCAGTAAAATATTTAACTCTAATACTCTTAAGTTAAGCTATAGTTGTGCTGATAACCTAGAAAAAATAATTAAAAAACATAACAATAGTATATTCAGCAAGTATATAAATTCGGAGAGCCTGACAACCCACAAGGTTGCACATAGCAACATTAAGCAAAATGACACAAATAATAAATCATGTAACTGCAGGAATCCCAATAATTGTCCACTAAATAATAACTGTTTAACTAGCTCTGTAGTTTATCTCAGTACTATATCAACACTAGAAAATCCAAATATAAAGAAATTCTACATAGGTTGCACCATGAGACCATTCAAGGAACGCTGGCGGGGTCACCTGCAATCTTTTAATAATAGTAACTATAAATATATGACTTCATTATCCAAATACTTTTGGAGTCTAAAAGAGAAAAATAAAACACCTAAGGTTAAATGGAAATTAATTAGAAAGGCCCGGACATGTAACTCACTATATGCCCCCTGTTACTTATGCCTTAACGAGAAACTTGAAATAATTAGATTTAAAAATAAGACTGATCTTTTAAATCAAAGATATGAACTAACAGTTAACTGTAAGCACCGTCTTAAATTTAACTTAGTATAGAAATCATATACTTTCTATGATAATGATAAATGAAACTTAATAGACTATTACCTTTTTAGCATGATAGTCGCCTTATCGATATGAATGTGTACTGGGTACTTACAAAGTATCATACGTGTCTGTATTTAGATGTATATATGTGTATGTTATGTAGAGTTATTTCTACTGTAGGATATGTATATGTGTATATAGGGATATATATATGATTTTTTTTTTTTTTTTTTTTTTTTTTTTTATGAAGGTATATCGTTGCGTATATTGGCTTCTATCATAGGTTAACCTGTTTATGTCTGTGAGTAAGGGAGTAAATTCTGGTAAGTGTCTACCACTAAATGTGTGAGTATATGTATGGGTATATGGGGATATTTATGTGTACTTGTGTGAGTGTAGATATATGTATGCCTATTGCATATGTATGTATATGTATGTGTGAGTGTGCATATATGTATGTATATGTAGTATGTATGTTTCTATGTGTATGTATAGGTTTATATATGCATATATATGTATATATATGTATGTTTAAATATATATATGTTTATGTATATGTGTTTGTATATGGGTGTATATTTATATGTATGTGTGGGTGATTATATGGTTGAGCTCGACTGTCTCTGTATTGTTTATCTGGATGTGTCGATATGGGTATTTATATAGGATTAGATATTTATATATATATGTTGGTGTGTCATTGTATGTGTATTGGTATGTAGGCTTTAGTGTCTTGGAGTGTATCATAGATACAAACTAAAATCTACTTTTGTTGATAAAGTACCTTTAATTGCTTACAGACCGCTGTTCTTTTCTTAAATTATGATTAACTTTTAATATATTTTATCATAATGTTGTTGGAATATTATTAGAATATAAGTTGGTCTATGTATGCTTATTTCTTTTTCCTTTTTTATGCATGTGTCTATATGTTTATGTATATATGTATATATGTTTGTATATGTATGTGTGTGCGTATATGTGTACGTGTGTGTATGTATATGGGTATGTGTGTTTATATATGTATGTATATATATATATATATATATATATATATATATGTATTTGTATATTTGCGTATATCTATATTTGTGAATATGTATGTATGTATGTATATGTATGTCTGTAGATATATATGTATGTATATCTATGTGTAGTTGCGTATGTATGTGTGTATATATATGTACTAGCGGATGTGTATATGCATTTTTATACTCATGTCGTTTTAATTTACGTTTGTTTAATTTTTCATGTATACACTTGTATTTGTAAATGTCTATATATATATTTAGTGTATATACATATATGCATGCGTGCTTATGTATGTACATCTAGATGTGTATGTATGTATGTGTGTGCTTGTATATGGTTGCATCTTTATATGTATTTCTTCACTTGCCTTATTTACTTTTCTGCGTCGACGTATGGGTCAATATATTTATATGTGCTTATCTATGTGTATGTTTATGTACGTAGGTCTGTGTATGCGTACCTATTATCCTTATATGTGTCTATGCGGGTGCATGTATTAATTTATATGCGGATGTGCGAGTGTTCAATTATATGTGGAGGTGGTTATTTACTTTTGTCTGTAAATGTGTCGAAAACTATATGTTTTCAAAAATGTATATATGTATATGTGTGTGTATGTGTGTGTATGTGTATCTGTATATATATGTATATATATATATATATATATATATGTATATATATGTATGTATATATGTATATATATATATATATATTTATATATGGTTATTTGTTTAAATTTTTCAAGTTTAAATTCGTTTAATAACATATTAAGCCACGAATGGCTTCGACATTTGACCGTCTGGATCATATTGAATGTAGATGTGTGTGCCTGTGTGTATCGATGTATGTGTGTAGGTGTAGTGCATTTGCCTATGTGTGGTTTGCTTTTTTGTATGTGTGTGTATATATCTAGATGCGTCCGAGCGGTTGGCATGCCGTTGTTCGAGTGATTTCACGTGAGAGGCGACTAACATGCTGAAATGTAACGAAAAATGTATACATCTATGTCTGGGACTCTAAATACAACTTTCAACTTAATTTCAATGAAAATATAAATTAAATAGCATATATATTTTTTATTTTTATTTTTAGATTTATTTATTTATTTTTTATTTTTATTTTTTATTTTTTCTCCTTAGTAATTCTACAATTTAAAACTTAATAGAGATCTGATTTAGATTTCTAAATAGGTAATTTTAATTTTTTACTTTTAATTTTAATTTCAAATTTTATAAATCTTTTAATATCTAAGATAGCCTTGCTTAGTTGTCAAATTTTCCGAATCATCCTATACTTGTTTTTTGATTGGCCACTCTGGCTTACGTAACAGCGTTTACTCTTAGCTAAGGATCGTTGATTAATTTGAAACTTTTGAAACCATTTATTCTATACTCTATATTATCACTTGACAAGACACAAGAAGTGTTGAAACAAAATGGCTACTTTTGTCGTGATTTTATAACATATTTATGTTGTAATATTCAAATAAATAATTATATCTGCTCTACTCTGTATTGAGCACTCTTTAAAGAATATTGATTGTTGGTTATTGGATTTCATTCCGTATATACCAATCCTAAACTTGGATATTAGCTCCTATTACTGTCGAGCACTATCTATTATATTCTTAATATGGATAAAATCGATTTCGAATTATCACTGAAGAACATTCCCACCACAAACAAAAGGGATTATTTCGTCCATTTGACTCAGCAAACTGAAAACTTCATAAGGAGAATGAGATGGAAGGCTTTCTTCTTCCTTCAGAATAAGGAACAACTATATGAACAAGAGAACTATGGTTTTAAAAGTCTCAAAACTGCACCTATAATAAAGGATCTATTGAGTTTCGAGAATGATCTATTAGATATCATCAAGGGATTAACCTTCTACAAATTCAAGAACTGTTTCCAAAAAAATCTGGATATCATTGTCAAAGACATCAATAAATCAGAAGACCTATATGTTAAATCTGATAAGACTGCCAACTTTTATAAATTATCCCCTAGGAATTATGACAAATTAGTAACCAATAGTCTAACCAGTAGTTACCAAAAAATTAATACGGACAATTTTAACCAAATTGATAAAATTAACTCTATCAGCAAATCAATTACTGATAAACTAAAGATAAGTGATCGAGTTAGTAAATTACAACCTAAAGAAGCCTATATTTTATTAAAAGATCACAAACCCGATTTCAGATCTAAGCCATCAACTAGGATTATAAACCCAACTAGACCGGAAATCGGCAGGATTAGTAAGAACATCTTAGAAAGAACCAACCACTCCATAAAGAAAACCCTCGGACTATTACAATGGATTAACACTGCGGATGTCATCAACTGGTTTACCAACATCGGATTTAAGGATAAATGTACCTTCATACAGTTTGACATTACAGACTATTATCCATCTATATCCAAAAATCTGTTCACTTGTGCCCTGGATTTCGCTCGGGAATACTCCAACATTTCTGAAAGAGAAGTGAATACCATCATGGAGTGCCGAAATTCGGTTCTAATCTACAAAGATGAACAGTGGACCAAAAAGTCCTGTAACGAAAAATTTGACATTTCAATGGGTTCTCTGGATTCTGCTGAAGCTTCTGATCTTGTTGGATTATTTCTTTTGTATAATTTAAGTGCATTTGATTGCCTAGATTCTGATAGTGTAGGATTATATAGGGACGACGGGTTATTAGTAGTTAGGAATTCCACTAAAATTAAAGTAGATCGTATTAGAAAAATGATACATAAGGTATTTAAGGATCTAGGTCTCAGAGTAATAGTTTCCACTAATGTTAAACGAGTAGACTTCCTAGACGTCAACCTAGACCTCACTAGCAACACATACCAACCATATGTAAAAGTTAATTCCAATCAAATATACGTTCATCCAAATTCTAACCACCCCCCTGCAATCATCAAACACATACCCTATTCTATTGAATGTAGGATCAGTAACAACTCTTCAAACAGTGATATTTTTAATAAGCATAGTAACCTTTACAATTCCGCACTTAAAAATAGTGGATATAAAAATATTAATATTAAATATAAAAGCCCTATAAATAGCAACAATAATGGTAGAAAGAGATCTAGAAAAATCATATGGTATACTCCCCCTTTTAACATTATGGTTAAAACCAAATTGGGGCACCTGTTTCTAAACCTCATTAAAAAACATTTCCCCAAATCTGGAACCAACTCACTCAGTAAAATATTTAACTCTAATACTCTTAAGTTAAGCTATAGTTGTGCTGATAACCTAGAAAAAATAATTAAAAAACATAACAATAGTATATTCAGCAAGTATATAAATTCGGAGAGCCTGACAACCCACAAGGTTGCACATAGCAACATTAAGCAAAATGACACAAATAATAAATCATGTAACTGCAGGAATCCCAATAATTGTCCACTAAATAATAACTGTTTAACTAGCTCTGTAGTTTATCTCAGTACTATATCAACACTAGAAAATCCAAATATAAAGAAATTCTACATAGGTTGCACCATGAGACCATTCAAGGAACGCTGGCGGGGTCACCTGCAATCTTTTAATAATAGTAACTATAAATATATGACTTCATTATCCAAATACTTTTGGAGTCTAAAAGAGAAAAATAAAACACCTAAGGTTAAATGGAAATTAATTAGAAAGGCCCGGACATGTAACTCACTATATGCCCCCTGTTACTTATGCCTTAACGAGAAACTTGAAATAATTAGATTTAAAAATAAGACTGATCTTTTAAATCAAAGATATGAACTAACAGTTAACTGTAAGCACCGTCTTAAATTTAACTTAGTATAGAAATCATATACTTTCTATGATAATGATAAATGAAACTTAATAGACTATTACCTTTTTAGCATGATAGTCGCCTTATCGATATGAATGTGTACTGGGTACTTACAAAGTATCATACGTGTCTGTATTTAGATGTATATATGTGTATGTTATGTAGAGTTATTTCTACTGTAGGATATGTATATGTGTATATAGGGATATATATATGATTTTTTTTTTTTTTTTTTTTTTTTTTTTATGAAGGTATATCGTTGCGTATATTGGCTTCTATCATAGGTTAACCTGTTTATGTCTGTGAGTAAGGGAGTAAATTCTGGTAAGTGTCTACCACTAAATGTGTGAGTATATGTATGGGTATATGGGGATATTTATGTGTACTTGTGTGAGTGTAGATATATGTATGCCTATTGCATATGTATGTATATGTATGTGTGAGTGTGCATATATGTATGTATATGTAGTATGTATGTTTCTATGTGTATGTATAGGTTTATATATGCATATATATGTATATATATGTATGTTTAAATATATATATGTTTATGTATATGTGTTTGTATATGGGTGTATATTTATATGTATGTGTGGGTGATTATATGGTTGAGCTCGACTGTCTCTGTATTGTTTATCTGGATGTGTCGATATGGGTATTTATATAGGATTAGATATTTATATATATATGTTGGTGTGTCATTGTATGTGTATTGGTATGTAGGCTTTAGTGTCTTGGAGTGTATCATAGATACAAACTAAAATCTACTTTTGTTGATAAAGTACCTTTAATTGCTTACAGACCGCTGTTCTTTTCTTAAATTATGATTAACTTTTAATATATTTTATCATAATGTTGTTGGAATATTATTAGAATATAAGTTGGTCTATGTATGCTTATTTCTTTTTCCTTTTTTATGCATGTGTCTATATGTTTATGTATATATGTATATGTGTTTGTATATGTATGTGTGTGCGTATATGTGTACGTGTGTGTATGTATATGGGTATGTGTGTTTATATATGTATGTATATATATATATATATATATATATATATATATGTATTTGTATATTTGCGTATATCTATATTTGTGAATATGTATGTATGTATGTATATGTATGTCTGTAGATATATATGTATGTATATCTATGTGTAGTTGCGTATGTATGTGTGTATATATATGTACTAGCGGATGTGTATATGCATTTTTATACTCATGTCGTTTTAATTTACGTTTGTTTAATTTTTCATGTATACACTTGTATTTGTAAATGTCTATATATATATTTAGTGTATATACATATATGCATGCGTGCTTATGTATGTACATCTAGATGTGTATGTATGTATGTGTGTGCTTGTATATGGTTGCATCTTTATATGTATTTCTTCACTTGCCTTATTTACTTTTCTGCGTCGACGTATGGGTCAATATATTTATATGTGCTTATCTATGTGTATGTTTATGTACGTAGGTCTGTGTATGCGTACCTATTATCCTTATATGTGTCTATGCGGGTGCATGTATTAATTTATATGCGGATGTGCGAGTGTTCAATTATATGTGGAGGTGGTTATTTACTTTTGTCTGTAAATGTGTCGAAAACTATATGTTTTCAAAAATGTATATATGTATATGTGTGTGTATGTGTGTGTATGTGTATCTGTATATATATGTATATATATATATATATATATATATGTATATATATGTATGTATATATGTATATATATATATATATATTTATATATGGTTATTTGTTTAAATTTTTCAAGTTTAAATTCGTTTAATAACATATTAAGCCACGAATGGCTTCGACATTTGACCGTCTGGATCATATTGAATGTAGATGTGTGTGCCTGTGTGTATCGATGTATGTGTGTAGGTGTAGTGCATTTGCCTATGTGTGGTTTGCTTTTTTGTATGTGTGTGTATATATCTAGATGCGTCCGAGCGGTTGGCATGCCGTTGTTCGAGTGATTTCACGTGAGAGGCGACTAACATGCTGAAATGTAACGAAAAATGTATACATCTATGTCTGGGACTCTAAATACAACTTTCAACTTAATTTCAATGAAAATATAAATTAAATAGCATATATATTTTTTATTTTTATTTTTAGATTTATTTATTTATTTTTTATTTTTTATTTTTATTTTTTATTTTTTCTCCTTAGTAATTCTACAATTTAAAACTTAATAGAGATCTGATTTAGATTTCTAAATAGGTAATTTTAATTTTTTACTTTTAATTTTAATTTCAAATTTTATAAATCTTTTAATATCTAAGATAGCCTTGCTTAGTTGTCAAATTTTCCGAATCATCCTATACTTGTTTTTTGATTGGCCACTCTGGCTTACGTAACAGCGTTTACTCTTAGCTAAGGATCGTTGATTAATTTGAAACTTTTGAAACCATTTATTCTATACTCTATATTATCACTTGACAAGACACAAGAAGTGTTGAAACAAAATGGCTACTTTTGTCGTGATTTTATAACATATTTATGTTGTAATATTCAAATAAATAATTATATCTGCTCTACTCTGTATTGAGCACTCTTTAAAGAATATTGATTGTTGGTTATTGGATTTCATTCCGTATATACCAATCCTAAACTTGTATATATATATATATATATAGATAGATAGATATTGAAAAAGCTCAGATAGATAGATATTGAAAAGGCCTAAAAAGATAGATATTGAAAAGGCTGATAGATAGATAGATATTGAAAAGGCCTAGAGAGATAGAGAGATATTGAAAAGATAGATAGATAGATAGATATTGAAAAGACCCAGATAGATAGAAAAATATTGAAAAGGCCCAGATAGACAAACAGACAGATAAATAATGAAGAGGCCTAGATAGACAGATAAGTATTGAAGCTCAGATAGATACAGAGCCATTTAAATAACTTACATACCGTCATACATTGAGCTTTAGTTACTGAAATGCAAGGAGATACGAGAAAGAAACAGAAAAATACAATTGTTAAGAGTTATCAGTGGTGAGTTAGGCCAGGAGATACTTAAAAACAGGAAATAGGGTAAAAGACAGATGTTAGGAGAGTGTTGCCGATATGGAGAGAGAGGAGAATAGAGAGAGAGAGAGAGAAAGAGAGAGAGAGAAAGAAAGGAAGAGAGAGGGGGAGAAGAGGGAGAGGTGCAGAAAGATAATACAGGGAGACATTGAGAATAGAGCGATAGAATGAGGGATTAAGAGAGAAGGAGAAATCTTTCGACGAGAAGAAAGAATAGTGTATTCTATCATAAATATTAAATAGTGTATTAAATAGTATATTCCTTCACAAAAGAACTATTAAAATTTTGTTCATTATGATTTTTCATTTTTCTTTTGAACTCCATATTTTAAACTTTCCTTTCTCTATATTTTTTTTAAAGAATTACTCCCCGACTCTATTTTACGTATTTTTTTCTTTTGGAATAAAAGGAGATGAAAATTAAATAATGAGGTAAAAAAAAAATAAAATAACCATAGCGACATGTCAGCTTGTTAGACGTAAGAGAATGGGAAACAAAGATAAAAACTGTAGAGACGCTAGCTAGAGTGAAAACGAGGCTATAGAAGACGCGGAGTGACGATATCGAGAGAGATGTTAAACGTAAAAACAAGGCTTTAGATGACGCGTATTGACGGTATTGAAAGAGATGATTGAGTGAAGATGTGGAGTGACGGTATTGAAAGAGATGCAAGAATGAGAACGAGGCTTTAGAAGACGCGGAGTGACGGACGGTATTGAGAAGGATGATTGAATGAAAACGAGGCTTTAGAAGACGAGGAGTGACGCTATTGAAAGAAAGAAACTGCGAATTGGAAGGAGACGAGAGAAACAAACGGACGGAACAAAGAGAATCCAAGGGAAAAATAAAAATCCCTTTTGAAAGAAAAAAAGCAACGACAAAAAGAATAAAATATAAAACGAGAATTTTGTTAAAAAATACTTGAAAAAAAATGAGAAAAATAATGTTTCGTTCCACTTATTTCTTGTTTACTTTTATATCTTTTTACTCAAATCTAAAAAAAAAAGTGTTGTTGATAGTTTTAAATGCTGCAAAGCTTTTTATGCATATTGTTCTTAATCCATTAAAAATATTTTTCCTTGACAGATAATTTTATATTTAACTCTGATGTTATTTCTTAATTTTGTTAAAATCCATGTTTAACCACCTCCTCTAAAATAAACGATTTTAAAAACACATTGTTCATCGCTCACCAAATAATGTTATCTAATAGGCGAACATGAAGGCAGAATTATTACTTTGTCATTCTATTTTCTTTTTTAATCTTAAACTTTGTCTACATGTCACACATTCTTTCGTGCTGTCATTTCAGATTAAGTTATGGGTTTTGCCAGTTTATTTGCGCTGATGTTCTGTGTTTCTTGAAAATAGCTATTGAATTCCTAATTGAAAGATAGCAAATTTCAAATCTTGGCTGAGTGTACGGTTCGAAACTCAAGAGTATTAAGAATTAATATCGTTCTTACGAAAATATGATTCTTTTTTATTTCTTCAAAATGATCAAGTTCTAATAATCAAATCAAAATTCTGCGCATTAACTACAGGTTGGGTAGGATTTTATTAAAATGCAAATGTTTCTCGTATTTTTGGCAAAATCTTTTATCTCTGTAAATTCATAGCATCATTACCCAGTCATTAAAGTGTTTTCACTGGATTTCTATGACTATAAATTAGCTAAATAGTGTATTAAATAGTGTATTTTATCATAAATATTAAATACTGTATTTTATCATAAATATTAAATAGTGTATTAAATAGTGTATTCTATCATAAATATTAAATACTGTATTTTATCATAAATATTAAATAGTGTATTAAGTAGTGTATTCTATCATAAATATTAAATAGTGTATTAAATAGTGTATTCTATCATAAATATTAAATAGTGTATTAAATAGTGTATTCTATCATAAATAGTGTATTAAATCGTGTATTTAAATAGTGTATTCTATCATAAATATTAAATAGTGTATTAAATAGTGTATTAAATAGTGTATTAAATTAAATTCTATCATAAATATTAAATAGTGTATTAAATAGTGTATTCTATCATAAATATCAAATATTGTATTAAATAGTGTATTTTATCATAAATATTAAATAGTGTATTAAATAGTGTATTTTATCATAAATAGTGTATTAAATCGTGTATTTAAATAGTGTATTAAATAGTGTATTAAATAGTGTATTCTATCATAAATATTAAATAGTGTATTAATATTTATTTTTTATTCCCTCTCCACCGAAGATTTGTACATATGGGGACTAGTTAGGAATTCATAGAGAATTGAGGTATTATGGTGACTGTAGTAAGAATGGTAAGTAAGAATGTGTTGTTTTGGTGTAAAGAATACTGTGGTACGTTTGGGTCAGCAATTGTGGCTAGCCAAGTTTAAAATAAGACAGAATGAAAACCAGTCCCCCCCCCTATACGCCCCTTTTGGTCTTGTGCCACATTTTTGTATTACTCAAAATAAATATTACTTTCCTTCATGGTACCTAGACTTTATGAATTTAAGTGCAGTACTAGATTAGCGGCAATGTCTCATAATTTTACAGTTGATTAGTTAGTTCTAACAATAAGTTCCATGTTAATAGTTTCTTCTCTCACTCTTCTGGTTTCTTGATTTTTTTCTCATATTCTCAGTAATCCCTTGTGCCTTAATTCCTTTATTGCCTAACTTGGAGGGAAATTATCAAAAAAGAATTCCTCGTTAATCGCACCGAACAGAGACAAGAACAGTCTCTTTCTTTGGTCTACTCAAAAAACAATACCCTGTCCGATGGCAAAAGCTGCTGGTGGCGCCAAAGATGGCAGTGCTGCCGTAGTCACCGAAACTGTGTTACCTTTCCTGGTTGGAGGCTGACGGGGACAGGGTACCACACTTTGTTCACACGTTGTACGTAGAAAATATTCTATTTAGGTTGAGATTTTTTTTTCTGACAGTGCGATATTTGTAAGAAACCAGTTTTTCATTGTAAACGGATTGCCTTATTCAAAAGTAACTTTTTTTTATGCGCTGAACAAGAAAACCAAATGTTAAAACGTTTAGCAACGCTCTTCTCCATCAATTCCTGTGGAATCCACTTTCCAGTCTTCTTAATTTCCCCAAGGCTAGTAAATTACACACTGCAGTCGACCGATTGCAAGAGTAATAAAGAGCTGAGTAATAAAGATCTGAGTAATAAAGAGCTGAGTAAAGTGGAAGAACTATTTCCTTATTTACTTAACATTTTGGAAATGCTTATCCTGTGAAATTTCCAATCAACTTAATATGATGTAGAGAAACATCAATAAGGTGACTTGTCAGTGAACAGAAAATAAGAATCCTTGACAACTTATACCAGGTTCAAATGTCACAGTGGATAAAGGCGTTAGTTAGATCCAGTGACAGGACCCAAAAAGTTGTGAGTTCAATACCTGGTTAAGTCAGTGGAAAACTTGGAGAGGTGAATTAACAGGAGATAACTTATAACTGATATCCATTAGACATGGCACGTGGAACTAGAACAGTCTACCCCAGCGAGCGAAATAAAGGATTCAGTTTGACATTCCAACCACCTGAGGAAGGTCGGAGCGTACAATGGCCGAAACGTTGTGTTAAATATGGCAACAAAGATGAAGACGATAGCCAGAACAATGTAAATAGTGTACATAATACCTCATCTCAGAAATATAGACAGATACGCAAATGTAATCGGTATTAAAATCCCACCATAATACTTTGTTTTCCTCATGCTACCAGAATGTTATCTATGGAATTCTGTTCAATATCAAATTTTATTCCTATCTAAGTTTAATAAATTCTGCACGCTATATCACAGGATGCAATCTGGGTGAAAGCGTTTAAAATGATGGTGATTTTCTAAGCGCAGCTTAAATATGTCACAAGGCCGAAAGCATGGGGTATCCAGTGAGGATCAAACTCAATATACAGTCGCAACTGTTCTAGCAAGACAATCTTGCTAGACATTATACAACGTCGAGGTGAATATACCGTCATTATTTTAAAAATTATTTGGTTTAGTGTTTTTGGGTTTATTAGTTTAACGTCTCTTTCTCGGTTGTTCTTTAGTGTTTTCTGTTCACTGTCTAATATATATATATATATATATATATATATATATATATATATATATATATATATATATATATATGTATATATATAAAGAGAGAGAGAGACATATATATATATATATATATATATGAAGAAAAAGAGTCTTAAAATGTGCTATATTTATGTGTTAAAGTGCTCAATATCAGAGATAGAGCGTGTGTAAATATAAAAGTGAATATAGAAGTTAACACTTAGAGGCGACAGTCTGTTTCATGCTAGGTGCAATCGTCAGCATGAAACAGACTCTCGCCTCTAAGTGTTGACTTCTATGTTCACTTTTATATTTATATGTATATATATATGTATATTGTCAACCACAGACAGACTATTTCGTTGTATCAAAGCTCATCAGTCTGGCTAGACATCCGATTGCCTCAAACCGGGAACGAAACCCGACTGATTTGGCATCAGTCGGAGAATTTACCCCTGAGTTATCAGCGCCCGGTAGAGAGGAAGGCGGATTTTTACGTACTTATTCTTCGAATAAATACGCCAATGATCGAGAGGGCTCAATTCATGGAAGAGCTTTTCAGTATTAGCAGTAGTAGTCATTGTTTACAAATTCGCGCTTTCTCTCCAGAGTGCTCAACCGGAATTAAATTTTCCGGGGGCGGATATCTATACAGGGTGATTTAAAATACTTATAATTTATTTATTAACTATAATTTTTAAAAACAAATGGGTATGAAAGTAAAGCGTTTAGCATTAGGCTTCATTTAAAATTCGATATGCACACCCCGTTTCGCTACCAGCTTCCTAACCCGACCAGTAATTGCGTCAACTGATTTCACCAAGAACTCTTGTGGTATGGAAGACAACGCTTTGTATTTTTTAGTCTTCTTATTTTTATAATGAATCCTTTACAGTTGTCAAATCAATTTCTTGGTGTTAAGATCAAATTCATCATGAAGGCGTCGTAGGTTGTTTTTTGTTTTTTAACTCAAGTACTTTCCACCTTTTATAAGTTCTTCTTTAGGGGTAAATTTTTGTTTTAATCGGTATCACACCAAGCAAGACAGTAAAGCCACTAAAATGCAAGGGGTTACAGAGTGTGGAAGAATTAGGAACGGAAACGTTAATGATGAGCGGAAAGAGAAAGAGTAATCAGGAGGACAGTAGATAGCGATTGTCATTGCATTTAAGTTTTTGCAGATTAAAGTTGGCTGGAAAGCATGGAGCCGGAAGGGAGTACCATTAGCGAGAAGTACGAGAAAAGAAACTAGGTACCATAGCGAAGGGCGATATTTATTTATGCTATGTACAGAATATATGGCACAAGGTCAAAATGGGGATTGGGGGAAAAGGATGGTCTTCTTCTGTCTTAACTTTAAACTTAGCTAGCCACAAACACTGACCCAAACATACAAACAATATTCCTTACATCAAAACAACGCATTCTTCCTTACCTTTCTTACTACATTCACCATAATACCTCATTGTCTCTATGAAAGTCCTAACTAAACCCCATATGTACAATTCATTGTCTGTAGTGGGGGGGGGGATAAAATAACAATTTAAAAACTAGCCTCAATGTGTATTTACAATATGAGTACCATAGTGAAGAGCTCAATCCTAACAATTACCATGAAAGTATTTATAGAAAAGGCACAGAGAGGCCACCTTACGGTGGTGGGAAAGTGACTGAAGCCGAGTCGCCAGATCAGGACGAATAATATTGCTGATTTATTTTTGGATTTTATCAAGGAGATCAATGTAAATAGCAGGGAGACCGGACAATATTCTAAGCGTGGACGAATGGTAGACTTTTAGATATGCAAGATAGTCTCCGGAGAAAAAAATACGAAGACAACATATTGTAACTGAGATAATAATCTGCATTCCATTTCGATGGTGATTTTATAAACACGCGCGAACGCGGCCCTGTTATAGTTATTATCTTTTTTAAATTTATCTGTTGTAGTTATAGAATATTTTGGCAAAACAAGCATTTCAATATAAGGGACCGGAAATTGATTGAAATATAAAATGCCATTAAATGTGTTATATGCACTTTAATATGTTGTTGCTATATTCGTAATAAATTTTGATTTAGAGGTGGCTGATTTTGATTTAGAGGGCCTCGTGAATTTGAATTTTTTGTTTATTATTTTCATAGTGTAGTATATTTGTGTTGTCAACAAGTATTTTCCTTTATTGTGAAGGGGGACAGGATAGTGTCTTTAAATATTGTGCAATGGAACTTGTATTTGATAAATGAAGTGTGAGACGTCTTGATAATGTTGTCGTCAAGCCATCATATATATTTACATTTTGTCAGAGATAAAAATTTCCCAAAGGACATTTAATCTGATATACAATGTTGTTTTTTTCAAAAACACTAGTTGACGGAGAAGACTTATTGGTGCATATATTGGTGCACACACACACACACACACATATATATATATATATATATATATATATATATATATATATATATATATATATATATATATATACAGTTGTATATTTCTGTAGCAATCCTTCGTTTATGCATGTTTTATTAAAAAAAGACAGACAAGGTACTACGGTTAAGCTTTTTATTTAATTTTTCTTGTGTTCGAACAAGAGCTTTCTTTTCTGGACAAAAAGTGTGTAGAAACTGTCCAAATGTTATATATATATATATATATATATATATATATATATATATATATATATAGCATAATGCGAAGCCACGTATACTTGATTTTTTATATAATATATGGATAAAATAACTGAAAAAAATTGTGTGTTTTTGCGAAAGTATTTATTTATATGTTTTTATATATATTTAATATTTCAGACCACCTCGGTCCTTCCTCAGAAATTAATTGAATTACTGTATTACTGTATTTGGGAGTTTGTTTACACTTTACAGCGTCCGTCGTTAGACGCGGACGTCACGTGATGTGGAATGCAACTATGTTTGATTTTTTTACGTAAATCTAACGATAGTATTTTAGATGTTGTTTAAAAAGGTTTTTTTTACTATATCTAAAGAAATCTTTTAACTATTGAAATATTTATACAGATTTAAAATACCCAAGTCTTTGTTTAACCCTAGTTTATATGTGTCTAATTTTAAAATCCAGTATTTCTCTTTTTTTCTTCGTGTCTATGTTGTACTAAAACCTGAGTCTATCAAAATACATTTACAGTTGTATAATGAGTGTCCTGATTGATTAACGTGTTCAGCTATGGGGGAATACGGATGAAATCGGATGCCCCGGCTTGGGGTAATGGTTAACGAGGCTTGTCTGTTTGACTATGGTTGCTGAATAGTAATTTCGATCCTCAATGCGTGCCCCATACACGTTTCCGCATTAAATAACCTAATAAGGTTTGACATGATACGAAACCAACCAGCCAACCTCCATATAAAATCATTTGATTGAATGGCGTTTTGAAGTAGTCGTTTCACAAATCGTAGCTGTGATATCATGAATAGCTTGGTCTTTGAATGACGATTGTCAACGTGCTTAAATGGCGAAAAAAGATTTCTAGAGCTGACAAGCATGGAAATTAAGTAAACATCTGGCGTGGAGACTCAGCTCTAAAATTAAATGGCCGCAAAAGGTTCAATTTCAAAGTTAATAATGACATTAAAAAAACCCAACGAAGTCGAGGAAAAACAAAAATGAAAGTAGCCAGGGCTTTTGATATTTGTTTGAACAATTTCAACTATGAAGTGATTTTATTGCAGGTAATCGATTGCAGGACTAGCAAATCCCAGTCAGCGATTTTTCACTGGTGATCCTAACAACCCCCACGCCCAGTGTGCGATGGCAAGCATAAAATCTTTATTGCTTTGCATAGATTATTGCAATGAGCTTTTAACATCCGAAGTAGTGAGTTCAAACCAAAGACACACACACACACACACACACACACACACACACACACACACATATATATATATATATATATATATATATATATATATATATATATATATATATATAACCAATAAAACTGTCAAAATGACCAAGGGATTTCAGAGCAGCATGAATCCATCCAGCTCTTATCTGAAATAACAACTCAAAAGAGACTATTTGACCAACACATCACATGCCAATGCATCTAAAAAAAACAACAAAAAACCCCAAAACAACAACAAAAAAAAAACAAACGAATTAAATTTAAAGTTAAAAATCCCTGTATCTACAGCGTTTTTCAATTTGTCTAACTGGAAAGAACGTTCGTGCGTTTTGTAAATAAAGTTAATTTACACTTCTAACAAGCGTTTGTTTTTTCTTACATATATAAGATTCCGTCGGTAAAAACAGGATTCAATCTGAAGAAGTCAATTCGAAGAACGAAACGCAGGATTTTTTCCATTATATATATATATATATATATATATATATATATATATATATATATAAGAAAAAAGAAGAGAGAAACCCTTCACGGAGAACATTTCACTGCCAATCCAGGAAGACATTTGAGCTACTAACACACAAAAAAGAGAATGTCTCATAACGTGAATATTTAACATCGAAAAACATAATAAAAAAATTAATTATTTTTAATAATATGTGGAAATCTCCACGCTTTGCCTGATGAAGGTCGTGAGACAGGAAACACTTATAGCAATATTATGGAAAATAAAGCATAATATTTAAAAA
This sequence comes from Acanthosepion esculentum, assembly GCA_964036315.1. NCBI lineage: Eukaryota > Metazoa > Mollusca > Cephalopoda > Sepiida > Sepiidae > Acanthosepion > Acanthosepion esculentum. The sequence continues at coordinate 68,200,594 of OZ038479.1, forward strand.
AAAAATCCACATTACAACCAAAAACGTTTGCGGTTTCTCTCTTGTTAATATACACACTTTTCTCTCGTTGGAACTACTACAACATCTTCCTGTTTATATATATATATATATATATATATATATATATATATATATATATATATATATATATATATATAATGTATTAAATCCGACAAATATTTAATATATTTTCTGTTTATACGGTAATTTTATGGATACAGATTATTTCAGTAAACGCTCTTTTAATTAAACAGTATTATTTACATTTAACAGTTTGAATGTTCGAGAAATGTCGTTGAAAATAGGCGTTCTCCGACAGGAACCGAACTTGTAACTCATAAGGAAACCGTCTATTGGCTTGACGTGCTGTTAACCATTCCACCACAGAAGACTTTCCGGTTAGCAAAGTCCAAATTACTGCTTATAAACACATATCTGTCGGAGAACGCATCTTTTCTACGAAAATTCTAGAACATTCAGGCCGGTAAATGTAATCAAAACTGGTTTAATTAAAAAAAACAGAGCATTTACTCAAATAAGTTGTATCCATAAAAACAACGTATAAACAGTATATATATATATATATATATATATATATATATATATATATATATATATATATATATATATATATATATAATGGATGGCCACTCGTAAACGAAGGCGGCTAGCCAATCCCTGTGCAGACACCCGCTCAGGCGCAAACACCCACAGAGACTATCTGATTTATACTGAAATTACGCTGGGCGTACCTTAGTTATAGTTTCTGGGGGATATCGTATTATCTCCAGTCTGAAGAAAGCCAGGACGCTCAAACTGAAAATGAAACAGTACCAGGGATTTTAATTTAATTCTATAATCAAATTTTAAGTTTTTTAGTTTCTGTTTTTGAAACATGGTAATTCCGGTGTAGCGATGGAACATATTTTTAAATTAGTAAATATATATATATATATATATATATATATATATATATATATATATATTACAATTTTAAAAAATAGGGATATATATATATATATATATATATATATGTATATATATATAATAAAAAGGATTATTTTTTATACATATATATATGTATGTGTATATATATATGATTGCATATGTATATGTATATTTACCACTAATATTTTATATATATATATATATATATATATATATATATATATATATATATATATTCAAAATTATAACATATGCATATTATAACATCACTACAAAAATTGCAATTTTGTTTCAACACTTTTGGTGATGATTGCAGAATAAAGGAAACCTTTTATTTTGCAATCAACACCAATTTTTGTAGCGATGTTAGGACATGCATATGATATAATTTTGAATAAATATTATTTGTCCTACTCGGTAATGAGCACACTTTTAAGAATAGTGTTTTTGGTTATCGGAATTTTATTCCATCTGTACCAACCCTGTACTAGTGTATATATATATATATATATATATATATATATATATATATATATATATATATATATATATATATATATATATATATAACGCTGGCTTATGAGGAATTAATTCAGATCGGTTTATATATATATATATATACGTATACATATGGAAAATAATCGTGTAGTTTTCAATAGAACGAAATGGAAATGTGTATGTGAGAGAGAGAGGGGGTCATAATTTCCATTTCGTTCTATTGAAGACTACACGATTATTTTCCATGGAACGAGACGAATGTTAATGCAAACACATTATTTACTTATTGAAATTAATCCTTTGATGGTTTTGAAATTCTTCTTGGAAGTTTTTCGCGTGTTTCGCTCATAGAATGAGTAAAAACTACAAAGGCGGTGAAGTTTGGGGCACAAATTTATATATATATTATTTGTTCTTTCTTTTCATATATATATATATATATATATATATATATATATATATATATATATATATATATATAATCATTCCATTCTTTGAAAGCGAACAGTCTCTTACGTCCCTTCTTTCAACATTTTCCTCTCTTCATCTTTTCCATTTAATTCATGTTTACTTCATCTTTCATATCCGCAATTGGACTTTAAACAGACGATTACATTTCTTCATTCTGAAGTAAGGAATAACATGGCGTTGTTCCAAATATTTTTCTCTTCATTATATCTTTGTTTCTCTTAATATTAAATTTATTCAACGTTCTTGTTTTCATTAGAAACCAAGAATTCCATGTTTATACGTCGTTCTGTAATATAAGAAATTAAACAGGCATTTTAATCCGACATTAATTCTTGTTAATATAAACGTTATTTTTAGTGGGCACCCGTTTTTCAGTAGACATTCCCGTTTTTGTTAAACAGTGAGATTAACATCTACCGGTCTAGATTATCGAAAGTTGAACAATATGTATGTATTTTCCCTGATAAAATGATCCAAAGGACGAAACGCGTTGGCTCAGATAAGTTTTCGATATTCACATATAGTCATTAATCGAACCTACATTCCATTTTATCTTGGAAGACTTGTTTTAGCTGTTTCGGTTATGGAAGTCCTTACAGCAAGGTTTTTTTTTGTGATTGACTTGTTTTTTTACAGTTTATCAACCCTTTGCAGGTTATTTAAAGCCAGAAATTATTTTTACGTGGTAAGATTTTTTTTTTTAAAGATAATAATGATTGTAAGAATTTTGTGGAGATAATAATGATTTACTGAGACAAGTCCATAGTTAGGTGAGAAGAAGTGGGTTCATGCCTTTCCCAAAGATATTCGCGCGTAAGTGAATATAACAAACCCAACTGAATTCGAACTCGGTTCTCCAATTTATCTCCATTATCCAGTACACCACCCGCACATCCAAGTCTACAGCAATGCAAGTTTCAGTTATTCCTCAGAAATGCACAAAAATAGCGAATATAGTAATAAGGAATAATGCGGAATTAGAAAAATGAATTGTTTAAATAGATTTGTTTACGACCGGGTACGAAAATATAAGGTTATATATAACGTTACTATTAGTGGATACTCATATTTGAAATAGACGCCCCATTTTTTATTTTTTACTTTAGACAATGTGTATTACGTCTATCGGCCTGCGTGTTCGAGAAATCTTAATAAAAAAAAATGTGCTCTTCGGTAGGAATCTAACTTGCACCCCCCTTTTTAGGAGGAACCACCGTATGATCCAGTGCAATTTACAGTTTGGCTACGGAGAGCCTCACAGTAGAGTAAGGCTCTATTTTACCTTTTTAAGAAAAGCACAATTCCCCACTAAGATATTTTTCTCGAAAGCCCATATCTGATCCGTTTACTGAGTGTAACGTAAACAAACGATTTTGTGAAGGATTAATGTATTTATATTTAATCCGATATTAATGTATTTATATTTAATCCGATATTTTTATTACTTTAAACATTATTTTAGTGTACACTCAGTATTTGAAATAGACACCCCATTTTCTATATAATAATATGAGGTTAGTCAAAAAGTCCTGACTCACGGAAGCGGAAAAAAAAAAAAAACAATAATTCGGGTGAAATTTCCAAGGAGAACTGCATTTCGAGCTTGTTCCACATGGTAGCGCCATCAATTCTAAATTGTATTGCCAGCAGCTAGATCGCGCATATGACAACCTAAAGAATAGTTATCCTGCTTTGGTCAATCAAGATCGGGCTTTGTGTTTAGCAAGACAATGCGAGGCCAGACACTGCCAGGTTGACTAAAGGAGAAGTTCAAACAGATGGACGGTGTTGAGATTCTTCCACATCCACCATTCAGTCCCGATGCTTCTCCAAGTGACTATGGCCTATTCAGCTCAATGGCACACTTCCTCTGCGATCAGTGATTCAACACTTTTGATGAAGTGAAACAAGCTTGTTTATAGTTTTTTGATTAAAAGCCAGCGGACTGGTTTCTGGGGCAGATTTGGATGCTGGCTAATCGCTGGCAGAAGACCATCGAGAATGATGGACATTATTTTGAAGAATAAATGTTGGTGTTGCTCCATAAAATGTTGTTTTCTTTCCGCTTCCTGAGTGAGTTATAACTTTCTGGCCAATCTAATATATAGGTGTTCAGATTCTTCCACATCCACCATTCAGTCCCGATGCTGCTCCAAGTGACTATGGCCTATTCCGCTCAATGGCACACTTCCCCTGCGATCAAGCGATTCAACACTTTTGATCAAGTAAAGGATGTCGACAGGATGGAAAATAGACTAAACTGATCCAGAAACATGTCAAGATAGGAACGATTTCAAGACCTGCTTACTAAGAATGAAAAAAATCTCAAGAGCACAAATAAGTTGGGGAGGGGGGTTGGTTGAAGAAGAATATTCATGCCTTTCCCAAGGGTATTAGCACGTAAGTGAATGTAACGGATTCGACTGGAATTCGAACTCGGCTCTCCGATTCCTCAATTCGACGCGTGTACGATAAACTAAAGAAATATCCTGCTTTGGTCAAACTAGGTCGAGCTTTGTTTCAGCAAGACAATGCGAGACTAGACACTGACAGGATTTTTTGTTACGTTCATTCATTTCTGGTATCTCTTGCCTTGGTCATCAATCAGTCTGAGACAGTGTTTCTTTACATTTTTATTTACTTAAGGGGTCACTTGTAGAATGACTAAAAGTTGGATTGCACTTTATATTTTAATAAGGAAAAATTAGTCATGAAATTTGAAATAATAAAGAATTTTCCTGAAATAGGGATTTAAGACATCACATTACTAGTTTGGCCGGTAAGTCCTGACTCACTTAAGAAGCGGAAAGAAAACAACAAATTTTGATTTCTACCTGGTGGAATTTCCAAAGAGCACTGCATTTCGAGCTTGTTCCACACGGTCACGATATCAACACTAACGTCTATTGCCAGCAGTTAGAACGCGTGTACGATAAACTAAAGAAGGAGGGTCCTGCTTTGGTCAATCGAAATCGGGCTTTGTTTTTAGCAACACATGGCGAGACCACACACTGCCAGGTTGACTAAAGGAGAAGTTCAAACAGATGGACGGTGTTAAGATTCTTCCACATCCACCAGTCAGTCCCGATGCTGCTTCGAGTGACTATGGCTTATTCCGCTCATGGCAAACATCCTCCGCCACCAGCGATTCAACACTTGAAGTGAAGGAAGCTTGTTTACAGTTTTTTGTTCAAAGCCAGCGACCTGGCATCTGGGACAGATTCGGATGCTGGCTGATCGTTGGTTGGAGATCTTCGAGAATGAGGAGCTTTATTTTGAAGAATAAATATTGGTGTTGCTCCATAAAATGTTGTTTTCTTTCCGCTTTCTTTAAGTCAGTCAGGACTTTCTAGCCAACCTAATATATTGTTCGTGTATCCTTGCTGGATATTGTAATATTCACATGAATAGCAGGAGTATATTTCCCTTGATAAAGTCATCCATGTTTTTGTTGTGTTTCACGCTTTAAATCTAGGATAACACCTCAGCTTATCTCAGACAGAAAACATCTTCATCTTGTATCTCTGTCCGCCTACAATAATCCAGGAAAACGAATTTTTATATACTATGCAAAAGAAATTACAGATTTTTAGCAAAATTTGGTGGTACACGAGAATATATATATATTTAAAGACATTTTTATGTTTAACATTCTTTTTTATAGATACAAGTATTTAAGCAAATGCTCTGTTTATAATAAACAGTATTAAATAACATTTACCGGCCTGAATGTCCGAGAAATTTTCATAGAAAATATTCGTTCTTCGAAAATTTCTCGTACATTCAGGCCGGTAAATGTTATTTAATACTGTTTATTATAAACAGAGCATTTACTTAAATACTAGTATCTATAAAAAAAAACGTTAAACATAAAAATGTCTTTAAATAATTGTCGGACTTTGTCCATTCATTTCATAATATATATATATATATATATATATATATATATATATATATATATATATATATATATATATATATATATATATATATATATATACAGAGTCAGCCCCAAAATATATATACACACTTCAGGAAAGGAAAAACTTGTATAACCTTTAGTTTACGGTCAAGGACCATCTCCCGCTCGCTAGAGAGTTGTCTCCTGAATCTCCAGACCATTCGTACATGTGTCTCCAGCTATCTCTTCTCAATGCTGTAAGCTACCTCTTCTTCCTTTATCGCTCACTATCCTCCTAAGACTGTGGTATAATTGAATGCATTTCTGACAGCATTGACAAGGCTCTCTCTCTCCATCCGTTTGCTCACATATTCGTGTTTGGTGATTTTAACGCCCATTATACCAAGTGGCACAAAAACGCTACTACTGACCATGTAGGAATTCAAACCCTTAATTTTTCAATTCCCCACGAAGATAGTCAATTTCCCAACACGTTTTCCCTACAACCGGGACGGTAAGGCTTCTCTTCTCGATCTATGCTTTACCTCCATCCCCGAGTCCTGTAGCGCCACGCAGCTCTGCCATCTTGGCAATTCTGATCATGCTGTAGTGTCTATCAACATCTCCTTCAACTCCACCCCCTGCAAAGAACCTCCTACCACTAGAACCTCGTTCTGCTATCAACGAGCAGACTGGGACACGTTCCGGGATTTCCTTCGCGATGTCCCTGGGATGTTGTCTTTATGCTCTCCGTTCAAGAATGTGCTTCCGAGGTCTCCACCTTGGTTAAAGCTGGAATCGAGGCTTTCATCCCCTCAAGAAAATATATGGTCAAATCGCGTTCCTACTCTTGGTTTTCCGCTGCTTGCTCAGCTGCTATTGCCCATAGGAACCACTTCTTCCACCTATATCGAAGCGACATGTCTGACTGCAATAGACGTCTCTTTGTTTCTGCCCGTAACGAGTGTAAGCGTGTCCTCAATGAAGCAAAGTCACTATTTGCTGCTCGAATGAAATTGCATCTCCCAAATTCGGCAATTAGCAAGGATTATTAGCGTCTCTGCAAGTGCGTATTTAACAATAGCAAACCCTCTATACCTCTTTATTTCAAACAGTTCGAGGTTCTGACCTCTTCTGCCGACAAGGCTGAATGCTCTGCTCGGAAATTCTCATTCAGTTCAACGCTCGACACTTCCGGTGTACCCACACCCGATTTCCCCCTTCGAACAGAGGCTCAATTGAGCGAGCTGCACATTACCCCGTCATCGGTATTGGGCAATATCTCTAATTTAGACCCCCACAAGGTTAGTGGTGGAGATGGAATACCAGCCATTGTCTTGAAGAAATGTGCGCCTGAACTGGCCCCTGCCCTCTCCAAATTATATAACTACTGCTTCAATGAATCTTGTTTCCAGACTGTTGGAAGTCCTCATCCATTGTTCCTGTCTTTAAGAACTCTGGAGACCTTTCTGGCCCTTCTAATTACCGTCCTATCAGTCTCCTATTCCTCTTCGACAAAGTCTTCGAAGCTTTAATCAACGCCAAAGTAGTTAAGCACCATACATCCCATGATCTGCTCTCCGACAAGTAATATGGTTTCCGCTTTGCCCGTTCTACAGCTGATGTGCTTACGGCCATAACTGAAATTGTTTGCCAAGCTCTTCATAATAACAGAGAAGATCGTGCCGTGGCTCTAGATATTTCCAAAGCGTTTGATAGGGTTTGGCATGCCGGCCTTCTTCGCAAGCTTCAGGGTTATTGAACTTCAGGTCGATTGTTTGATTAATACAATCATTCCTGTCAAACCGTGTATTGAAGGTCGTTCTCAACGGATTCTCCTCCAGCTCCTATCCCACGAACGCAGGTGTTCCCCAAGGCTCCGTCCTAGGCCCTACTCTGTTCCTTATCTTCATTAACGATCTTCCTGGCGTCATAGACTCCCAAATAGGCATCTACGCGGACGACACTACAGTTTACTCCTGCCTCAAAAACAAATCTAGTGTCGTTGACAAAACTAACCAGGCCGTTCGTCTCGAATATGTAATCCAATCGGTTGTGGACTGGGGCAGGAATTGGCTGGTTAACTTTAACGCCTCAAAAACAAAACTGTTCTCTATTACTCATCACAGACAACCATCCCTGCCCCGCATTAGAATGTCTGACGATCAGCTTCTCGAGAGTTCCTCTTTGCGACTACTCGGCCTCAAATTGACTGCTGACCTGAGATGGAACAAATACATTGAGTCAATAGCTTCGTCCACCGCGACCAAAATTTGCGCCCTGTGCCGCGCCAGGAAATTTTTCTCGTCGGAGAAGATCATTCAAATCTACAAATCAACCATTCGCCCTTGCATGGAGTATTGCTGCCATATATGATCCGGTGCCCCTTCTGCTTGTCTCAAGGTTCTTGATAAGATCCAGATACTGATATGCAATGTAATTGGCCCTGATCTGGCATCTCGTCTGCAGTTGCTCTCTCACAGACGTGCTGTAACCTCCGTCTGTCTTTTTACAAATACTTTCATGGTAACTGCTCCGATGAGTTGCTTTTGCTGGTTCCCAGACTTCATGAATTCAAGCGTTCTACTAGGCTGGCATCTCGCTCACACCCTTTCACTGTCGAAACTGTTAAATGTAGCCGTCTCGTCTACTCCAATATTTTCATGTTTTGCACCTCTCGCCTGTGGAACTCCCTCTCCTCTTCCCTGATAGCTTTAATTTCCAACTATTCAAATGTAATGTCAATCGACGTCTCCAGATGCCTTGATCTATCCCCTATCCTTCTCTTCATCCTTCAAAAACTATTTTAATACTAAATTTATTCAGACATCTCAAGATTAATACAAGTTATCTTTCGACTCTACAATCACAAAAGATGCTCAAAATGGTCGCCTTTAGCTTCCAGATATTTATTCATACGACGGACTTCTGCTTGGGCAACGTTGGCCAAAGTATCCAGTGGGATTGTTAATGCATTTTCAATTTCTTGTCTAAGGGCTGCCAATGTAGCCGGTTTTCTGCGATCAATACACAACACCGTTTAAGACTTGTTGATGCTACTGCCATGATGGTAATGCCATCTATCGAGAAAATATCGTACTACAGCAAGCCGTGTTATCACAATTTGATAAAACTACGAAAGACAAGTTTTTCCTTTCCTGAAGTGTGCATACATATTTGGCGGGCTATGTACATATATGTATGTTTATTCGTTTGTATAGTTTTGTATGTATGTATGTATGTATGTATGTATGTATGTATGTATGTATGACCTGTACGATCATGCATTCTTTGGGTGCATTCTTATCAGCAAAAGTAAGCACGAGGAAGCCATTCAGTTTGTAGGCAATGTTTCCTGAAGACGTATAATGATATATTATTTCAAGTGGACTTATTGATTTTTTGGTTGTCAGATGTTGAAACCAGAATTGAAACATACCCTATATTGATCGAAAAAACAAAAAACAACAACCCCCCCAAACACACACACACACACACACACACACACACACACACACACACACACACACCCGCCCCCAGAAATCCCCAAACATACCCCCCCCAAAGAACCCCTCCAAAACCTTGCCCCTCCCAAAACCGGAAAAATAAAAAAAAATCGAAAAAGTCAATCCCCGAAGCATAAAAACCCCAAAGAAACCCCCACACAGACAAAACCTCAAACCTACCCCCAACCATCCAAAAAATCGTGATTGTTGTTTAACCCTGTTTATGGTGGTTAATAGAATGGAAATTGTGCCGCAATATCTTTTCCTCTCATTGTATTGTACGTATCTCATTGTATTGTATTGTACGCATCTCATTGTATTGTACGTATCGCATTGTATTGTACGCATCTCATTGTATTGTATTGTACGCATCTCATTGTATTGTACGCATCTCATTGTATTTTATTGTATACATCTCATTGTATTGTACACATTTCATTGTATTGTACGCATCTCATTGTATTGTACGCATCTCATTGTATTGTACACATTTTATTGTATTGTACACATCTCATTGTATTGTACGCATCTCATTGTATTGTACACATTTCATTGTATTGTACGCATCTCATTGTGTTGTACGCATCTTTCATTAATAATTACCTCCATTATCCATTTTCAGAATTCATTAATGCGAAAGGGGCTGAACTTCAGAGAGTTCCATTATAAACGTGCTTTGTTGTTGACAAAATTAGACAACAATAATCATAGATAAAGAAGAGTGGATTTTACCTGTGAAACTTAACACTACCGTCGACAATTTGTGAAAACCTCAAGAATGGATGAAGCCCTTACCTAAAAAAGAAAAGAGAAAGAGAGAAACATTGATTTATGTAAACAGACTCATTTTAAAAGAAGATATTTATTTTAAAATATGTATTTGCAAATTACTGCTTCTATGTAAAAATAACTAATAAAATATTACGTATGCTATTTGGTCAGCAACAAACAAAATGAGTTGGAAATGTTTCTCCTTTCGCCTGAACATAGACGGAAACAAAATGATGTCTTGACAAGGCATTCAGTCGCATAACAGTTTTTAGGTAAATTTTGACATGAGTTCTTCAAGCAATTTTTGAAAAAAAATATGTCATTATGTCAGAACAACTGACCAGAAAAGGAATAAAAAAAATTTCATCATCTCAAGATGACAGGTCAGGAGAATCCGACTTTTGTGAAAGAACTTTCCATTTTTCCATCTCCGTCGTAATTTGCGGCGTCACATTGAACAGGAGGTACTGAAAAGTCCCACGTCACAACGTCTCACCATAAGCATCAGTTTATTTTTGTTTTTCTTTTTTGGTTGAAAGAAACTTTTCTACCAATAAAAAAATACCACGTTGCTGAAATACTCTGAAATTGTTCCGTATAGTATTTATAGATTTAAGTTTAAAGATAGTAAAATCGACCTTGCTAACCAGACGCTTCTCTGTGGCCGAAAGGTTAAGGCACATCACGCGAAATGATGGTTCCGTACAGGATACAGGTTCGATTCCTATCGGAGAACGAACATTTTTTATGAAAATTTCTCGGACATTCAGGCCGGTAAATGTTATTTAATACTGTTTATTATAAAACAGAGCATTTGCTTAAATAATTGTATCTATAAGAAGAACGTTAAACATATCATAAATGTCTTTAAATAATCTTTGAGTAGTGTTCCGTCTACCCATTTTCACTCACAAGGATTTGGTCAAACTGTGGTATGGTTTTCTGGCACTTTCCAAATGTGCCGCACGCTGGGATCGCCCCCTCCAATAATAACCTCCTATAACCTCAGGAAGTCGCCTTCTTGACAAATATATCTTGCGTTTTCTTGAGTACAGCATCCGGTAGATTGAATTTGGCGAAATTCTTCTTGTCTGCCACGTTCTCTGTAGCTCTTAGTAAATTTTGTTTGCCATTCTTTTTACACAAGCTCATTAGGTACGTCATGCGCTGTTTTCCCCTGTCCTTCTTGTCTTCAGTATGTCCCGTGAGTGTTACATTTACCAAGCCTTCTTTCGTCATTATGCCCCCCTAAAAATTACAACTGTCGCTTTCTGATGTTAAGTATAAATGTCCTTTTTGTTAGTATTTTCTATAAAAGTTCGTCAGTGCTAACATGTTCAGTTCATAGTATTTCTTAGTCTCCTTCTATAGAAGAACATTTCTGTTACCTAAAATGCACATTGAACTGAATCCTTTATTTAATCTACGAGGGTAAACTGTTCTCGTTCCAATAGTTTTACCCGTCTAGGTTTATGTGGCGGGGGACCTGAGCAATAGCTCAATGATGTTTATGGTAATAATTCAATAAGGTGATGCACAGTTGCTGAATTTGAAAGAGAAGTAGATTGTGAGTTCGCGGGCAAAAAAGTACGCTAAAGAAATCTAACGAAATGGAAGATAGTTTTACGAGGCAAACAACACCTGAACTGGAAAAGAATATTAAAGACAAATTTTCTCTGAATTTCTATGGTGAGGAGTTATGATTATTTACAATAATCTATTTATGTTCGGACTATTGTCCTCATCTTTGTTGTTTTTATCACAACGTTTCGACTGTTCTGCCCTCCGGCCTTCCTCATCTATATATCGATCTGGGTAACCTAGAGGGAATTCCAGACTGAATCCTTTATTTAATCTACGAGGGTAAACTGTTCTCGTTTTACTGCTCATGTCCTGCTCAGTTATTGCTCGCCCGTTTCAAGTGAGTGCAAGTGCACATTGCCCGACACGGGGATTGAACTCACACCCACTATGTCACCAAATTCACAAACCAGTGCGACGGGCGATCAATAACTGAATAACTGAACAGTGTTAAATAAAATAAAAATTAAACGATATCTCTACAACTACAACAGACTACCCCCGTAGATTAAATAAACGGTTCAGTTTGGAATTCCCTGTAGGTTAAACTGAGGAAGGCCGGTGAGCACAACGACTGAAACGTTGTGATTATAAACAACAAAGATATGTATACATTTTTGGGCGAATTCTCTCTCTCTTTCTCTGTGCGCACGCGCGTGTTTGTTTGGGTGTCAAGAAAAACTAGGTTTGATTTTGTGTATGACAGTGCTGGAAAATCATTTATTGCGAAGCAGTCTTTACCAATATTATGTACTAGTAAGGTTTTTTTTTTCGTACGCCAATTAGATTGAAGTTAAAGAAAACTTTCCCAAACTTTAATTTCTGATTTTCTTTCGTTATTATTTGTGCAAGCTTTATTTCAAATTGTTATAGAAAACTTTCCTAATTATCTAAAATTTGTGAACACCTGTTAATATACAGTAACACAAACGGATCCTTATTTTGTGTTCGGAGCTTTTTATATTTCCATTGAGCCCTGCGAGTTTGTATCTGATTCTAAATACGTATGCCTTCAAATCACTAAGTATATTCCGTTTGAATAAATTATATATATATATATATATATATATATATACACGTTCGTGTATGTCGGCATAATCGCTCTTCATCAATATGTACGCCAGCGCGTACATATTGATATGTATACAATATGTCTTACTTTCCTTTGATTTTCCTTGGAACTTCAATTTTTTTCTCGTTTTGTTTTCGCTCTGCTCTTGTTCTTATCTTCAGCATCAGGGCAAAATCGATATAGGATGAATAAAAACAAATAAAACTAAAAACAAAAAAAAAAAAAAAAAAAAAAAAAGCTTTTTACTCGAACCGCATTCTGTTTGATGAAATTTATGGCCCCGAGCGGACTCCATAGTTGGTCTTTGGGCGGGAAAGATTGACTTTGAAAGTAAAATGCTCACCAACTTTGTTTTTTTTTTTTGATATTTATTTGATTCTTTGTTTTTGCTGTTGTTTTTCATTTAAATATAATTTCAACGTTTTTGATTTTTTTCTTTCTCTCTCTCTCTTCCTTTCTCTCTCTCTCACTCTCTCTCTCTCTATATATATATATATTTACTATGTCATCTTTTGCTTCGTTTTATTTTCGCCTCCTATATTTCCTTACTGCATTTACTGAGCAGTGTAGAGATAAAGGTCGTGTTATAGGAAAGAGAAGGGAGATAGAAAAAAATAAAAGCCCGGGAACAACTGCAAGTTATTATCAATGAGAAAATAACCGCCAAAGTGTCACAATGGACTAAAATGTATCCGAAATCTATGTCAGCCTAAGTGATAAAGTTCTTGGTAATCGTATCAGTACAAGCCATATATATATATATATATATATATATATATATATATATATATATATATATATATATATGTATATATATATATATATATATATATATATATATATATATATATATATATATATGTAATATGTACACATATATAGAATATATATATATATATATATATATATATATATATATATATATATATATATATATATATATATATAAATATAAAAGGGAACATAGAAGTCAACACTTAGAGGCGACAGTCTGTTTCATGCTAGTGCAATCGTCAGGTAACTCATATATATATATATATATATATATATATATATATATATAATTGTTTATTTAAAAATTATAACATAAATATGTTATAAGATCACTACAAAAATAGCCATTTTGTTTCAACACCTCCGGTGTCTTATCAAGTGATGATGTTGAATGGAGAATAAAGGGTTTTTCTTGTTTTTTTAATTATTTTCTCTAGGTTATCTGCACAACTCTAGCTTAATTTAAGGGTATTAGGATTAAATATTATACTAAGTGGGTTAGTTTCAGGGTTGGGGAAAAACCCTTTATTCTACATTCAACATCATCACTTGATAAGACACCGGAGGTGTTGAAACAAAATGGCTATTTTCGTAGTGATCTTATAACATATTTATGTTATAATTTTTAAATAAACAATTATATTTGCTCTACTCTGTATTGAGCACTCTTTTAAGAATAGTAATTGTTGGTTATTGGAATTTATTCCGTATACACCAATCCTAGACTTATATATATATATATATATATATATATATATATATATATATATATATATATATATATATATATATATATTTGATATGTTTGACGTTGTTTTATAGATACAAGTATTTAAGCAAATGCTCTGTTCTATAAAAAGAACGTTAAACATATGAAAAATGTCTTTAATAAATTGTCGGACTATGTCCAATTCAAAAATGTGTTATATATATATATATATATATATATATATATATATATATATATATATATATATATATATTTAAAACAGATAGGTTGGTTAAAAAAACATGGGAAAACGAAAGGGTACCAATGTGATCAGTGCGAAAGGAATTTATTATATATTAATTATTACCCACAAGACACAAATGAAGCATGAAGACTAATGTTATTAGTCCGGAATTTTCGGGCACGACTGTGTTCTTCATCAGCGGTACGAGAAATAAACAGAGAAACGGGGAAGACTCACCAACGGTGTTTTGTTTTTGCCTGGTGTGAACTCGTTGTAGATGGTATTGTTAATACAAATCCGATTCCTGTTTGATTCGTCGCCTGCGAAACTTTTTTTGAACATGATCGGGGTGAACGCATTCGTCTGGTTTGTCTGTATACACTGACAAAAATGACTTTACACCGACAAAGACAAAAATCTCTAAATACATAGCAGAAGCACCAGACAGTAATATTCAATGCACAAATGAATGATAGATAGACTGATAAATAGACAGATTCAAGATAGGCAGTGAACCTACCTACCTAGTAGAAGTTGGAGACATTCAGTAAATATAATCATTCCTTAAATGAAAATGTCTTAGATTTTGTTGTATCAGTGAGTTATGTGCCATGCGTGATACACGCTTAGGCGATCATGTATCTTTCGATACATGACTGACCAGGCAGATTTTTTTCCAGCAGTTGGTTGCCATTTCTTTCTGTGGTAGACCAGTTGCCATCCAAGGCTATAGAACCCGGTCTATCCTGATATTTACCCATAGCTGGGGGGAGAAGAAGAGGATTCATACCTTTCTCAAGGGTATTAGAAGGTAAGTGAATGTAATGGATTCGACTGGAATTCGAACTCGGCTCTCTGCTTCCTCATTCCGTGACATGCGTGATACACGCATAGGCGATCATGTATATTTCTATACATGACTGACGAGGTATATTTTCCCCGCAGTAGGTTGCTATTTCTTTCTACGGTAGACCAGTTGCCATTCAAGGCTATAGAACCCGGTCTGCCCTGCTATTTACCCATAGCTGGGGGGAGAAGAAGAGGATTCTAATCTTTCCCAAGTGTATTAGCAAGTAAGTGATTGTAATGGATTCGACTGGAATTCGAACTCCGCTCTCCGATTCCTCAATCCGAATCATTATTCATTACTCCCCCACACCGTGCCTTCGTATATACATATATATTTTGTCGTATAGACCTTCTAAAAAGAAAAAAAAATTGTTTCTAATGCCGCCCTACAACTCCCTTTTTCTAATCACCTCTCTCCGGCGCCTCCCTTATTTCTCCTTTATCTTTCTACCACCCTCTTGGGAGCGGTACCATCCACTTTAGGAACCCCAGCTTTAAATCGTCACCAATTTATGGATACCTGCTCAAAGACAACTATTCTCGGGAGGTTTGCCGATTTAAAGCCTTAAAGCCAGCAACTATGTTCCAAAACTGAGCACCATTCAACATCGCAAGACCTTTTATCCTTTTCTACATCAACGAAATCAATAATATTAATTTTAGAAAAAATATCGATAATACTAATTTTAGGTGAATTGTTTTTGCTAAAATACGGATAAAAATGTAGTTCTAACTGCTACTGAATACAGAAGGGCAAACAAAGAATTAACTTTTCGGTACTTTTTTATACGAATGATTGAAAACCTCGAGTATAAGCAGTTCGTGACCTTGTACCAGACTAAGCAAAGCTTATTAAATAAAAATTTTAAAAAAAATTCCGACTAGGGAACTTGAGTGTACTAATCCTGTTTTATATTTCAGTGTTCAACCATTGTTATCAATCAGCTCTGGCCACATCCGATTGAAGAAACAATTTCCAATCCAGTTACTTCTTACTTAACGACCAGGTTCCGCGCTAACGAGTTGGTCGCTAAGTGAAAAGTGGATTTACTCTTGTTAGGAACGGAGTGTCACTTTGAGTAGAAATACATAGAATTTTTGGTATACTATCAAATGTTACTATAATGGCAATTTTCTAAGCCTAGCTTAGATATGGCACAAAACCGAAAGTATGGGGGACCCAGTGAGAATCGAACTCACTATTCAGTCGTGATTGATCTTGTACCATACTTTCGGCTTTGCAGTGATCAATTTTGTAGTTTATTGTTGCCTGTCGCCTCTACTACTCCCTACCTATTGTGATGAAGGCCAAGTCAAAGCCCGCCACAGGAGCTAGCTTAAATTTTTAAGCTCGTGTTACTATAAAGGGATGGTGTTATTACTTGAAGGTGTGTTTAGAACACTGTCTCTTCGCCTTGCACCCAAATGCAGCACTTAATGAATCTAACGGAAGTGACTGGTAAATTTGGGGAGGAATTAACAGCTATCAAATGTTCAGAAATGTCTTTCGCTTCTTTAAAACTAAGTTGTGTTACGTAAAGGATTCCGGTAAGACATTAAATAAGATGTTGGTAATACGTTCATTTGGTGCTGGATGCACTGGCTGCATATTTAACTTGCAGAACTGCGGAGTCTTCCCTATAATCTCACTCTTTCGGACACCTTGAAACATCCTAGTGTATCACAGTTGCATTGTGGTTTTCGGAGCAAGCAGGTTTTACGCAGGACAGACTGTGTTCTATAGCCTTAGGTGGCAATCAATCTAAGAGAAGTAAAAATAAAACTCTGAATTCAAAAGCTCCAACTATTGGTAGATAGTAGGGCTGTAGCCATCTAGTAGAAGGACAACTCGAAATTCAAATATGGAAATAGAGTTCCTAAGATAATCCGATGTCATGTTAAATTTCCTTTTGGCAACTACTGCGACGACACCGGCGCCAAGTTGTATTGGCCTCTACCTTTTCCTTGGTGGCGTGGAGAAGGGAGACGGGAGACGTACTGAACAGGCAACTGCCGATCTCTCATAAAAACCTGCTCTGGAGAGGACATAATTCTTCGAGCGCATATCCATGATCCCTTGAGACTGACGGACGCTATACCAGGTTTTATGGCGGCGAGGTGCCAGCTTCACGTACAATTGGTTTTGAATTCAAAGTAATCAATCTTCTAGATTAGTTGCCAACCGGGATTAGAGATTCCAGTCTACCTTGCTATTTAACGATATAGGTTGTGGGGGAATGAGATGGATTCTTACTTTTCCCAAGAATATTAGTGCGAAACTGAACTCAACAAACTAGAAATTGGACTCGGCGCGCCGATATCTGCTGCCTTATGCACACACACTCTAAAATCTATGTAATCTATTGTAAGCTATATACGAGAGGGTGCTGAAAAGTTCTCGACCTGACTTACTTATCTAAATGGTCAAAGATTAGCATATTTTTCGTAGAGCTTCTTGGTCGTATCGAGCAATTTTCAATACCACCTTTTGTTCTGTCTGGATTTCTGGGAACATAACGTTTCGACTGTTGTGCCGTTCCTCCTTCGTCAAGTGTAATAGATCCCGGTAGCCTACACGGAATTCTAAACTGAGCCCTTTATTTATTCTACGGGGTTAAACTGTTCTCGTGCCATGTTCCATGTCTAGTGATATCTAATCTAGTTCCTACTTTTTAGTACTGCTCAGTAACTATTTGCCCCGTTTCCACTGAGTTCAAGTACACACTGCCTGGCCCAGGGATTGAACTCACAATGACTATGTTAACAAATTTACGAACCAACGCTTTAATCAACTAGATTATGGTCTAGGAGGACAATAATTTTCTGTAGGTTCAAATTCCTGCCCGTTCTTTTGAACAGGAGTAGAGTGTTTATTCCTCGTTTCCGGTTTAGGATTGGGTTTCCGGTTTAGGATTGGGTTTCCGGTTGCTTTATTCTTCTTATTCTCTTTCACTACCAGTAGCTTCTGGCGTCTTAGCGGCATTATCTCCTTGCTTGGGGTTAATTGCATAAAAAAAGAATGGTTACCCGGATCAATATACACCTGATGAAAGCCGAATGGTACAACGGTTGAAACGTTTTGATAAACAACAACAAAGATGAAGACAATATTCGGAATGTGAACAGTGTAAATAGCCACCTTATTCATGGAACATAAACGTAAAACAAATATCAATTAAGAGAAAGAAGAATGTCTAGCTGCAAGAGGGTGTTTATGGATGTAATATTCAGTTCTGTGTTAAGAAAAAATACATTCTTGTAAAAGTTTCACTTCTCAGAGGAGAGCAAATATAAATGCCACAAAATTAATTTAGACGTGTAAAATTATATTTGCGACAAATGAAACCTTTTTTTCCGTTTTCTATATGTACAAAATAACCGAGATGGCGTAGCAGTAATTCCATTTATCCGAATCTTTTAAGACGGCATCAGCTGCAGCCGGGGCGGCGATAGGTGTAGAGGCTTTGGTGGTGGCGTTGATAAAACGAAAACGCGGGCTTTTGTCTGGCTCAAGAAATTGTTCTTCGCTGACCGTGTGGCGTTCGTGTCTCGAAGGAAGGAAGTTGAGATTAGAAATATCAATATTCAGCCATTGCTGATCTAAATCGGTCGGCTGAGTCTGGTTGGTTGACTGGCTGGCTGGTTGGTTTGGTTTGGTTAAAAGAGAAGGGAAGGTGAAGGGAATACGAGAAGAAGGGGGGATCGATTGTGTCGGGCGAATAGTGACCGGTTCTGACCTAACTACTGGATGCATAAAAGTGACGTGGTCAGGGCATATAAATCTTGGCAAATGAAATAGTGTACAAAAGTGGAAAGACAACCAAATAGATATATAGATAGACAGACCGACAGGTAAACGATAATAGATGATGTATTTTTTGTTGTGGAGGATACGGGGAGAAAGAATTGTAGATAGATCTGAGTTTGCTATACTAGCTAGATATATACATATCTACGGACGCATGTGCGCGCGACACACACACACACACACACACACATATATATATATATATATATATATATATATATATATAAATGTATAATTCGGGAGCAACCTTTTCTTTTTTAAAACATTTTTCGTTGAATATCATACCCAAGTAATATTTAGTTAATTTTTTAATTAGTTTTTCTAGCATTCTTACATTTTCCGTTTGATCTGGAAAGAAGGTAAGAGTTTCAGGAAATTCTCAGACAACGCGAATATTCCATTTCTTACCATTATTTCTTTCATTGCAAGGTATAAAAAAACTCAAAACTGCTGAAGACCAAAGAAGAACTGGTGCTCCATTGAAGATTTCTGTAAGGTCTTCGCGGAAATTAATGCGTCAAACTAAACAAAATCTAATGATTACTCGTCCAGAGTTGCAGGATTGTTTGCTTTCATCAGGAATCTGTCACTAAACGGACAATATGCATCGAAATTCATAAGAACAATATAAAATCCCGCCCCCCTGGGAAAAAAAACTCCACTGCTTTTGGAAAGACACAGAGATGCCAAGTTGAAATTCATTTGTGAACGTATTGGGAAAGAGTATTATGGGCAGACGAAACCAAAACTGAGTTGTTTGGATGTAATTCTAGAAATCATGTATGGAGGAGAGAAAGTAATGTCTTTAAACAAAAGAACACAGTTCCAACAGTGGGGGCAGCAGCTTGGTATTTTTTTTTCTGCAAAAGGTAATGGCAACATATCAGTAATAGATTGTAGAATGAATGCTGCAGCATATCAAAATATTTTGGAAGCAAATTTAATGATTTCAGTTGAAAAACTTGAACTTTCTACTGACTGGATCTCCCAACAAGATAATGATCCTAGGCATATTGCAGAATCTACGAAGAAATGGTTTGCTAAAAATAATGTGAATATCCAGAAATAGCCAAGTCAGTCTCCAGATTTAAAACCAATCGAAAATCTATGGCGTTATTTGAAAATTAAAATCCAATCGAGAGCTCCAACAAACATTCCGAATCTGAAGACCATATGCGAAGAAGAATGGAACAAAATACCGACTAAAATTTATAAATCATTAATTTAGAACTACAAGAAGAGGTTGGTTGCTGTAGAAGTGAATAATGGCGATTCTACAAAGTGTTAAATGGAGATTATGTATTCATTTTTGTATTGTACGAATACTTTTTTCAGTGCTTCTATGCATATTTAGTTATTATGCGTCTGTATAGAGTTAATTATATAAATGTATGTTTATTCATTAGAATTATTCATTATCCCATATCTATCTATCTATCTATCTATCTCATTCTGTTCGGTATCTGTTGCATAACGTTATCTATCTATCTATCTATCTATCTATCTATCTATCTATCTATCTATCTATCTATCTCATTCTGTTCGGTATCTGTTGCATAACGTTATCTATCTATCTATCTATCTATCTATCTATCTATCTATCTATCTATCTATCTCATTCTGTTCGGTATCTGTTGCATAACGTTATCTATCTATCTATCTATCTATCTATCTATCTATCTATCTCATTCTGTTCGGTATCTGTTACATAACGTTATCTATCTATCTATCTATCTATCTATCTCATTCTGTTCGGTATCTGTTGCATAACGTTATCTATCTATCTATCTATCTATCTATCTATCTATCTATCTATCTATCTATCTATCTCATTCTGTTCGGTATCTGTTACATAACGTTATCTATCTATCTGTCTATCTATCTATCTATCTATCTCATTCTGTTCGGTATCTGTTACATAACGTTATCTATCTATCTATCTATCTATCTATCTATCTATCTATCTATCTATCTATCTCATTCTGTTCGGTATCTGTTGCATAACGTTATCTATCTATCTATCTATCTATCTATCTATCTCATTCTGTTCGGTATCTGTTGCATAACGTTATCTATCTATCTATCTATCTATCTATCTATCTATCTATCTATCTATCTATCTATCTATCTATCTATCTATCTCATTCTGTTCGGTATCTGTTACATAACGTTATCTATCTATCTGTCTATCTATCTATCTATCTATCTATCTCATTCTGTTCGGTATCTATTACATAACGTTATCTATCTATCTATCTATCTATCTATCTATCTATCTATCTATCTATCTATCTCATTCTGTTCGGTATCTGTTACATAACGTTATCTATCTATCTATCTATCTATCTATCTATCTATCTATCTATCTCATTCTGTTCGGTATCTGTTGCATAACGTTATCTATCTATCTATCTATCTATCTATCTATCTATCTATCTATCTATCTATCTCATTCTGTTCGGTATCTGTTACATAACGTTATCTATCTATCTATCTATCTCATTCTGTTCGGTATCTGTTACATAACGTTATCTATCTATCTATCTATCTATCTATCTATCTATCTATCTCATTCTGTTCGGTATCTGTTACATAACGTTATCTATCTATCTATCTATCTATCTATCTATCTCATTCTGTTCGGTATCTGTTACATAACGTTATCTATCTATCTATCTATCTATCTATCTATCTATCTATCTATCTATCTCATTCTGTTCGGTATCTGTTACATAACGTTATCTATCTATCTAACTATCTATCTATCTATCTCATTCTGTTCGGTATCTGTTACATAACGTTATCTATCTATCTATCTATCTATCTATCTATCTATCTATCTCATTCTGTTCGGTATCTGTTACATAACGTTATCTATCTATCTATCTATCTATCTATCTATCTATCTATCTCATTCTGTTCGGTATCTGTTACATAACATTATCTATCTATCTATCTATCTATCTATCTATCTATCTCATTCTGTTCGGTATCTGTTGCATAACGTTATCTATCTATCTATCTATCTATCTATCTATCTATCTATCTATCTATCTATCTATCTATCTCATTCTGTTCGGTATCTGTTACATAACGTTATCTATCTATCTATCTCATTCTGCTCGGTATCTGTTACATAACGTTATCTATCTATCTATCTATCTATCTCATTCTGTTCGGTATCTGTTACATAACATTATCTATCTATCTATCTATCTATCTATCTATCTATCTATCTATCTCATTCTGTTCGGTATCTGTTACATAACGTTATCTATCTATCTATCTATCTATCTCATTCTGTTCGGTATCTGTTACATAACGTTATCTATCTATCTATCTATATATCTATCTCATTCTGTTCGGTATCTGTTGCATAACGTTATCTATCTATCTATCTATCTATCTATCTATCTATCTATCTATCTATCTATCTCATTCTGTTCGGTATCTGTTGCATAACGTTATCTATCTATCTATCTATCTATCTATCTATCTATCTATCTATCTATCTATCTATCTATCTATCTATCTATCTATCTAGTGAAAACATTACTTCAATGCGCTCACTTAACTTCAAAGTCGTTATGACTGAAATAACGCTCTATCCTTACCTTTTGGTACCGAGCACTTTATGACAAAAACCTGAGTAAACTACAGAAAAAGAACTAGCAATTTTAGCACCTAAAACTCTTACAATAACACTATATATATATATATATATATATATATATATATATATATATATATATATATATATATATATATATATATATATATATATATATATATATGTATGTATGGGGGGGTGTCTTTATTATTTGGTTTCAGTGTTAACTTAAAATTATTCAGCTGACATTTGATGCCTACAGATGTTTGGTGATGGATGCTCTCCTGAAAATAGTTTTCATTTAGCCAATGTACTTACATCGATGCAAAGGTATTGAAGTCAACCGTATTGGAATGAAAGCAATATTTCACGCCCGTGTTCATAACATTCAACCTCCGTGCATGCAAATCAATAAGTGTTCAAGAATTTCACGCAGGGGTTTATCAGCCACTTTGATTTTTGTTGCATTTTACACGAAGCTGATGCGATTCAATTAATTTCCAGATTCACTGTAAAAAAAAAAGATAAATTTAGCCATCGAACTTTTAGTCATGAACTGAAAATTTTGAGTCCGCTGGCAATCTTGACAATATTTCTATGTCTTTCTTTCCTTTTTTTTTTTTTATTGATTTATTAATTCTTGGGTAACAAGCATGAAGCACGCAATGAATATTGAAATCGTAATGTTCTGCAAACCAAATATTACCACTGTGCGTGCTCTTGGCCTTGACATTTATTTTACACATACATTATATACATATATGTATATATACACTACAGTTCAAGGGTTTGAAGCTACTCCATGAATTAGTATGGGGTCAACTTGACAGAAGAGTGAAACCTTTCCATCAGAAACACGAAAAAAATAAAAAAAATAAAACACTTATCAAAGGTATACTTTGAGAAACTTTTGCAACGAATGCAAAAATTTGTGCTGCAGTAATCAAAGCTAAAGGAGGATATTTTGACGAGAGCAAAATTTAATCATAAAATGCACCTTTTCTTTTTGTCATAATAAAATTTTTCATAAAAAAATCATGTCTCACTTTTTGTATAATAATTTTCATTTATTTAAAGTACAAAACAACTAGATTTTGGGACAATTTAAAAAAAATACCAGATAGGTGTGGCATCAAATTTCTTCTTCTTCTTCTTCTTATTATTATTAGTAGTATATATATATATATATATATATATATATATATATATATATATATATATATATATATATATTACTTCATTACACGTGACCCGTATCTAACCAATAAGAAATAGCCAAACACAACATTCCATTAATCTGCGTTTCTTTGCTTTTTATCATTTTTATTATTAATCTCTGACGAAGCTTTAATAATATGAAACATGTTAGATTATGATCGGTTTCCTACTTGTTCTTTATCCTATCATTTTGTCGGATTCATATCCATACTCCCTCTGTCTCTATCTCTCTGCCTCTCTCTCTCTCTCTCTCTCTCTCTCTCTCTCTATATATATATATATATATGTTTATAACAAATATAATTAACTTTATTTCAAACAACCATCTCGTGGTAAAGTTCACGGCTGACATGAAGTGGAAAAACGATAGTGAATCCTGTGAAGGCCGTCTACTAAGAAAGTCGGTTCACTGTGTCGTGCGAGACAATCTTTCTCTCCAGAATCTATCTTACATATCTATAAATCCATGCTTAGAATATTGCCACATATGGTCTAGTGCACCTGCCATACATCTAGAGATTCTTGATAAAATCCAAAGAAGAATTGGCATTATTATCGGTCCTGATCGTCAGTCACGTTCCCACCGCCGTAAGGATGCCTCTCTGTGTCTTTTCTATAAATACTTTCATGGTAATTGTTCGAATGAACTCTTCGCTATGGTAAATTGTAAATATGGGGACTAGTTAGTATTTTTCATAGAGACAGTGAGGTATTATGGTGGTTGTAGTAAGAAAGGTACGTGTGAATGTGGTGTTTTGGTGGAAGGAATATTGTTCGTACGATTGGGTCAACGTTTGCGGCTAGCTAAGTTATAGTTAAGACAGAAGAAGACCGTCCTTTCCCCTATCCCCCCTTCGGCCTTGTGACACATTTCTGTAATTTATACAGAAAAAATCCCTCTTCGCTATGGTAAATGTTGTTTTATTCCCTCCCCGCACAGACAATGAATTGTACATATGGGGACTAGTTACGATTTTCATAGAGACAATGAGGTATTATGGTGAATGTAGTAAGAAAGGTAAGGAAGAATGTGATGTTTCGGTGTTAGAAATATTGTGGCATGTTTGGGTCAGTGTTTGTGGCTAGCTAACTGAAACGTTAAGACAGAAGAAGACCGTCTTTTTCCACATTACCCATTTTGGCCTTGTGCCACATTTCTGTATATACTCAGATTAAATATCGCTATTCGCTATGGTACCTAGACTTTATGAATTTAAGCGCAGTTTACTAGACGTAACCGTAAGTTCTGTGCCAAGAGTTTCTTTTTTCGTACTTCTCGCTTGTGGAGCTCTGCTCTATGCTTTCCCGTCAAGTTTGATATTCCAAAATTTAAATGCAATGACTATCTACTAATTATTCTTTTCTTCTCGGTCCTTAGTAACGTATCTGTTTCTAATTCTTCCACACCCAGTAACCCCCTTCTGTCTTAGTGGCTTTACTGTCTTGCTTGGGGTGAATTCGATTAGAAAAAACAAAACAAAACAAAGCATGCCGAAGTTTTATGTCACTAATTGACCGCCATTGTTTACCTTCCCTTAACGTCGTGAGATTTTCGAATATTTTAGTGTTCTCAATACCGATATCAAGTCCTTGATAATGAGCTGGACGGTCGAAAATACTCGTACAAAAACAGAACTAAAACAGGGTATTTGTTCAGCTTCTCTATCAATTTGATTCGAATTTGTAACAACTTCTTCGAAAATTCTAAAAATACAACGAAAATTAAACAGACATTTTCAGTTTAATTTATACATATCAAAATTAGGATGCTTGTTTCCGTTGGTAGTTGCATAATTAACAGAAAAAAACTTGGAAATATTTCGACTAGCAGTTGCCAGTCTTGGTCACTCCTTAATTTGAGTAAAAACAGTGCAAAGAAACTAGACACGCTTAAGAATTCAAATCAAGGGGGAAAAAGAGTTGATGATGTTTACAACGTAATAGCAAGTTGAGGCGTAAAAAAAGGGAATTTTGTTTTTATTCTACAAATTGCAATTTTTTTCATATCATATTTTTCTTTTCCATGAAATAAATCATTCGTTGGAACTACACGTTTTTTCTTTTAATTTAGATATAGTTTCATGCACGACGCAATCTTCAGGTGTTGAGTATGAACAGGCCATTGTATAATAATGGACTCTCCCGTCGGTTTGGACGTATGAGGATCTGACAGCTTAATTGATTCAGTTATGAAATTTTGTGCGATAATCTTGAGTGGCACTTAAGACCCGCTAGTGATTTACAAAGGAGGCCACATATGGAGCAAGAGTGAGGATTGTGAGATGAGATCACGGTTAGATTGTCTGACCTTTTAGATCTTGCTCGCGCTTCTTGACGATGATTCAGACAAGCAGAGTGAAAACTGCTGAGTCCACTAAAACACGCTGATCTCCATTCTTCCCCCTCGAGGGCTAAGCGCTCAAGAGTGTTATGTGTTAAATTGATAGCTGACAAGTTGCTTTTCATTATATATATATATATATATATATATATATATATATATATATATATATAATACATAAAAGGTTAATGGTCAGAGGAAAGAGTACTATAAAAAAGTGTTTAATACATGTGTGAAATTAAAATAAAATAAAGGTAAAAATAACCTTGTAGAGCTTCTAACTTTAAAAATTAGGAGGTTAGTAGAATACGCGACCTTGGTTTCGACCTCCCGGTCTCATCAGGCGATTTCTATTAACTCGAAACTAAAGTCGCGTATTCAACTAACCTCCTAAGTTATATATATATATATATATATATATATATATATATATATATATATATATATATATATATATATATATATGTATATATATATATATATGTATATATATATATATGTATATATATATGTATACATATATATATATATATATATATATATATATATATATATATATATATATATATATATGTATATGGACGAGGGATTGCTGATATGTTTTCGATTCAATCCCTTTACCAGCTGGGCTGGGAACTGCTCCCTCATCCCCCTTACAGCCCACCAAATATTCACACACAAGAATCTTTGTAGGATTCTCTTTTTAATCGGGGTTGAGACCTCTGCATTCACTTTTATGTATACTCGATTACAAAAAGAATTTCCTAATATTTATTCGTGTGAACACATTCGCATATATATATATATATATATATATATATATATATATATATATATATATATATACACATCCAGTGACTGTGATAGCTGTTTGCTTTCAAATCACTTTCGAATAACTCGTGCCATTCAGGCCGAATGGGATACTAAAGTGGACAGTTTTTGCTTCTTACTTTATTGAACAATGGACGTTAAAATTTGCTTTCTTTTTCTATCTGGAATAATATTCGTCGAGATCTTTCCATTAAACTTTCGACCTATGACTCGTTCAAGTCTCCACTCGCCGCATTCCTCGCGACAGTGGGAGAGTTTCTTAAATTGTGTTAAGGTTATTGTTACTAGAAAGGTAGATATGGTAAAATTGGATCCTCACAAGAGTTGATAACCAAAGATTGTTTATGTAGAAGGAGATATATAGGGGGAAAAATGTTAAGAATTAACCCATAGCTGGGGGAAAAGAGTTACATTCATCCTTTTCCCCGAGGGTATTTGCCTGTTAGTGAACATAACGAACCCAACTGGAATTTGAACTTGGCTCTCCGATTAACAATCCAGTACCATTATCCATTGCGTCATTATCCAGGCTTACAGCATCTGGTATTCGCAAGCGGTCACCCATCTAGGTACTGACCAGGCTCGACGTTGCTTAACTTCCCTGATCGTACGGGAACCGTTGTTTCAACGTGATATGGCCATAATCCACGCTTTGGAGAGATATGGCATAAAAAAAAAACTGTGAAAAAAAGAATAAAAGAAAAAATGGAGTCGTTTTGTACATTGAATGAGGCCAAAGAACAGATAGGTCGTAACGTTATGTAATAAAAAAAAGAAGTAAAAAATGAACTTTATAGTCTGAAAAATGCATTTAGAATAACAACGAATATAAAATATGAATAAAATTAATAAAGACGGATGAGAATCCGTCGGAATATAGATTTTATAATACAAAAGAAAGATTCGATAATACCGGTTCCTCAGCGAAATATCTCATAACATTTTCCCTTCTAAATTGATATATACGAGGGTCATTCAATAAATAAGGTGGATTTTTCGGTATAAGGACTTCTAATACAGATAGAAGCTTACTTTTTTATTTTTTTTTTGTTTTACTTCTTTTTCACATGGATTTAATTTCCTTTGCAGATTAAAAAAAAGACTTTGAGAGTTTGGGCGATTAACAAAGATGGCCGACCAAGAAGCATTCTCCAGGATTGAACAGCGGTCAGTTATCAAGGTTTTGGTTGCTGAAGGGTGCAAACCAGTTGAAATTCATAGGAAAATGTCAACTGTGTATGGTGCCACATGTTTCAGCCAAAGAATGTCTACAAGTGGGCTAAGTTGTTTAAAGAAGGACGGAGCAGTGTTGAGGATGAAGACAGGCCTGGGAGGCCTACAGAAGTGAGGTCTCCTGAGGTGATCTAATCAGTCAATGACCTTATTCAGTCTGACAGAAGGGTGACAGTGGATGACATTGCAAGGACTTTGAAAGACATAAAGAACAAACGCAGTCAGAAGTAGTCATCTTGCATCATGACAACGCAAGGCCTCACACAGCAGCCCAAATGGTGCAGACCATCAACGAGCTGGGCTGGGAACTGCTCCCTCATCCCCCTTACAGCACAGACCTTGCCCCTTCAGACGTTCACCTGTTGGGTCCCTTGAAAGCGTTCACGAGAGGCACGAAGTTTAAAAGTGACGATGAAGTCAAAAGTGTTGTGAGCGACTGGCTGAGACATCAGTCCAAAGATTTTTACGCTGAGGGAATATGGAAGCTTGTGCACAGAGATGGGAAAATCGTGTGACAGTGCAGGGAGACTACGTTGAAAAATAAAAAAAAGTAAGCTTCTATCTGTATTAGAAGTCCTTATACCGAAAAATTCACTTTATTTATTGAATGACCCTCGTATTTCTCCACAACAGAAAATACAGCACATGACAAAGATATGTCTTTTTTTTTTACTTAGAAATAGTCAAGAAATTGTTTTTGAGAAGGTGTGAATAATAACAAGTACATTTTTTTTCACTACAGACAAGGAAGAAACTGATTGTCGTATTTGTTTCACGATCTCGTTATAAAACGTATCTATCAACAGATAAATAGGTGCAGAGTGCGAATAATTGAATTGAAGACAACAGTCAGGGGAGAAAGAAGTGATCTGAATGAGGAAAGAGGCGATGACAGAAAATTATTATTAAACAGATGACCCAGACTGTAGCCTACTAAATACCACCACAGGCAGACAGGAGATTAAACCGTCAGGTCGCGTGGAATTATTTGTAAACATAATATTCAAAGAAATAACCGTACAAGTCTTGAACGAAACAGGAAAGAGCACACCAAAAGATGCTATTGTTAAATAATAGTTTCAGACTATTATTTTTTTTTTTAGTGGTAGCGTATTTTGGCTCAGACATTCTGGGGCTGACCTTTAAGCTCAGATGCTAGACAAAATATGGAAGTCGATTTTGATTGGCTGAGCTGAACGTGGGAATGAGTCATAGATTAAGATTTTTCGGTGAGTTGCTGTTTGAACGTCAAGCTAACTAGACGTGTTAGATTTCGTTTATGCAAACCCCCTGTCCCCAGTGGGGAAGGGTTTTTCGAGAGTTGGTTGTTACATGTCAAAGTAAATGGACGCGTGAGATTATGGTGTTTGAAAGCGACTCCCAAATGGGGGGATGTAGTAACCCCCGCCTGATAGAAGATGTAACCGTCGACGTGCTTAATAAATTAGTAAGATTTAAAATTCCTTTTGTTGAAGTTTTCTTTAATCTCCGAACGAAACAACTGGTGATCAACAGCCGAGAAAGAAGGCAACGTTATGAGTGAATGAAAACCATTGCCCAAAGACTAACCCTAGAAGAAGGGGCTATACAACACTATAATAGCTTTTTCGATCGTGACTCTCCACAACATCCTGATTTTTAGTAAGGACTGTATTTTTCTCTCTAAGTCCCTGTGCTATCAAGTATTTACAAGCTCGTTATGCAGGTTACTCGCAGCTTTCCTCAATATGTCCGGTGAGTGTCAAATTCTCCAGGTCATCTTTCCCCGTAATGTGTCCTAATAATTTCAATTTTCAACTGTCTTTCTGATGCTAAGTATAAGTATCATTTTATTCGTTTTCTGTTTCCTTAAAACATTATTGTTATTCCTAGGTTCTGTTCACGGGATTCTCAGCATCCTTCTGTAGAACCAAAAATCTGTGAAATTGCCCAGAATTCGCTACTATAGAGAATGACTGAAGACACACTATCTATCTATCTATCTATCTATCTATCTATCTATCTATCTATCTATCTATCTATCTATCTATCTATATGTGTTCATACATGGATATCTATCTATCTATCTATCAGCTTTATGTTCATTGTTCATAGTTATTTATAAGTAATGTACAGAGTAATCGTTCGTTCTCAAAGAATTACTGAAGTTACACTATCTATCTATCTATCTATCTATCTATCTATCTATCTAATTCTCTTCACTATCTATCTATCTATCTATCTATCTAATTCTCTTCACTATCTATCTATCTATCTATCTATCTAATTCTCTTCACTATTTATCTATCTATCTCATTCTCTTCACTATCTATCTATCTATCTATCTATCTATCTATTCTCTTCACTATCTATCTATCTATCTCATTCTCTTCACTATCTATCTATCTATCTATCTATCTCATTCTCTTCACTATCTATCTATCTATCTATCTATCTATCTATCTATCTATCTATCTATCAGCTTCATGTTCATTGTTCAAAATTATTTATAAGTATAATAATGTACAGAGCAATCGTTCGTCTACACATTTTCTATTAAACAGAACGGACAGGGAAGGTCTGTTATTGCTTTTTGAGGTTTTATGTTGGTGTCGAATAAGTCGTTTGATGTCGGGTAGAAAACGGAAGAGGAACGTGAGGAAATTATGTTCTGACTACTTTCGCCAATATTTGATCGTTTTAAGGAAAGCAATGAGGAAGTCGGGAAATAGTATCTCTCTATCTCTATCTCTCTCTATCTCTCGCTCTCTCCATCCAGCTACTGATATACCTATATCTACATGCATCTATCTATCTATCTATCTATCTATCTATCTATCTATCTATCTATCTATCTATCTATCTATCTGAAGGGTGTTCCAGAAGTCGCATTACTGTTAATAACCTTGTAAATCTTTTTATTTATTTACTAAATGGAATCTTGTTTCTGTATGTGACAATTTATCATTAAGAAATTTTATTGGTCAAATTATGGAGGATGATGTCATACAAATTTTCCCTGGTTGCTATTTTACACGTGTATGTTTTCTGCCAATTGTCGCGCGACTTTTGGAACACCCTGTATATCTATCTATCTATCTATCTATCTATCTATCTATCTATCTATCTATCTATCTATCTATCTATCTATTTAGCTAGCTAGCTAGCTAGCAAGATCTATTAGGTTGGTGCAAAAATAATGTCGTTTTCTCACATATGTTACTTATGTAAATAACGACATTATTTTTGCACCAACCTAATATATTATTTAAAACTAGATTACTGTGGAAATAACAGAACTAAAATACGCGCATGCGCACATTCACTTTCCTGGATGTATATGCGAACGCCTATATACACTCGATATCAACAGTTTCATCATCCAATAATATAAAGCATAACTTGTGGTCAAGGTAGTTGTATATTTTTCAGTAGTGTCTGTGATCGGAGTTCGTATTAAGGTTCATTAAGAACCAGTTTTTAGAATGCTGACATTTTTAGACAGGTGGTGGGAAATTAGCTCCACTCAACCTTTCTAAACTCCAATTATTCCGCTCTGGTCTTGTTCCGTAGTAAGCCAAGCTCAGTAAATATCGATATATATCGAAAAGAGGAATAAGAACATAGATAATTGAAAAGTGAATAACAAACAAAAAAAAAATAAGTACATAAAACAGAGAGAGAAGAGAAGAAGAAATAGTAAGAGAGAAAGAGAAAGAGAGAGACAAGAGAATAAAAGAGAAAGTATTTTTAGAAGCGGTTTTAATTGTAAATTCATCTACATTTAAAAAAAATAAAAACAACAGGATATAACAAGGAGTTATGGCAATTATAACGAGCGCGTTGCCGAGTGGTTTGAATGTTCAAGCGCTGAGACCATGGTTCGAATCTCACCATGCCATATTTGTCATGGTTGCGAGATGATTCCAGCATGAGATACTCGGGAAGTTCATGAAAAACCCTGCTACGGGTTGATTCAAGATTTGTATGTAGACGGAACTGCTCGCAAGACGTCGATAGTTAATCCTAGCTTGCAGTCACTATGAGCGTTTCAGAGCTTGGTTGTCGACTAGTCTCTAGACAGAGAGAGAGAACAAATCTGAATCTGAAACTGTGTAGAGAGCAGCAGGTAATTTATTTACTAAAAACAATGCACCATTTACAGATACGAAAAAGAAGATCAAGAGAGCCATGACCGTCTCAATCCTGAAAGGACATGGAGCGGATGATTGCGTGTTTCTATCGGTGAAAAATTAAAATAAATGGCGCAGCCACTCGAATCCTAGGATTCCAGTCTACTCGGGCGGCTAGCTAATCCCCATTGCAGGCGCCTGCTCAGGCACATTTGTGTTTGTTCAACACCCACAGTGCCCACTATGCTGAGGGGGGCATAGTTATAGTTTTTTTGGGGAGATCGCGTTGTCAGCAGTCTGAACAAGGTTAACATACTCAAACCCTCGGTTACGATGACATAAGACTTCGTGCTATCAAAACCGCCGACGGCACCCAAGGGTTCCGTCTATCCAATTTCACTCACAAGGCTTGGATCAACCCGTGGTATAGTTTTCAGACACTTCCCAATAGTTCCGTGTGCTGGGATCACCTCCTCAAGAAGTCATCTTCCTGACAAATAGACCATGGTGAAATTCGAACCCGGGTCTCATGGTCAGAAAGCGAACGTTCTAACCTCTCGGCCATATAGTAATAATATAGTGACATATAGGTTTTTAGTTTGAACACCACAGCTAACATTTGTGTTTTTGTTCTGTTTTAAGCTACTAACTGTCTATCCTTTCCTTTTGTTTCAAATAAATGTAAAGAAAATCGTATCAATTAAATAACCTGTACTAAATTTCATGTTTTTTTTTATGGGGCGTCCTATAGTACAGGCTGCTGTGGATAAATTGTCGTCTAAATTTCACAAAAATGAAAATAACACTCACATCTCATTTTAACGGATATA
The DNA here is from genome assembly GCA_964036315.1 of Acanthosepion esculentum. Taxonomy (NCBI): domain Eukaryota; kingdom Metazoa; phylum Mollusca; class Cephalopoda; order Sepiida; family Sepiidae; genus Acanthosepion; species Acanthosepion esculentum. The sequence continues at coordinate 68,233,901 of OZ038479.1, forward strand.
TTGACTAAAATTACACAAAAATGTCTTGAAATACTAAAGAGTAAATTTATTCAATAAAATCGCCATTGACTTGTGCCACGACCTACAGACGATTTTAGAATCTGCTGCATCTCTTCCGGACGGTCTCCTTGGTGAATTCTGCCATAATCCTTGCCTTCAGTTCATCTTTGGTGTTACAAGGAGTTTTGTTGGACTCCCGATCAACTGCGCCCCACACATAATAATCAAGGGGGGTTGCAGTCTGGGGAGTGAGGTGACCAAATGTAAGGGGTGATGTGGTCGCAGAAATTTCCTGACAGCCATGACTGGGTGTGATAATGCAGATTCCTGTTACCAGCCATCGGGTCACTCAGTAGCCACCCTCTTGACCCAGGGCAGCACTACCTCCTCAAGGCACTTGATGTAGGCCTCTGTATTGAGTCTGAGGCCCTGTGGGAAGATGAATGGGGGCATAACGTCACCATCACTAGTGCTCGCTCCAAACACTTTCGCAATCAGCATTAGACTCATCCAACTCTGCTCTGTCTTCATATTGACACCCAAACACTTTGTAATATTCGTATTATAGCTTCCGGTACGAATTTCTGGCGGAGAGAATTGCGTTATAGTGCTCTTTTTCCTCACAGACGGTGCCCAACTATACTGTGCAGTCGACAAAATCAAAAACAAACAACGCGCATGCGCGAAATTAAAATATAAAATGGCGACAATTTACGCGTCGCACCCTGTATTAAATTCTAAGTAGAAAAGAAAGACAAACAAAAACAAAAGACAAACAACTAAGAACAAAAATAGGATTTTGAAAGCTGATTTCCAAGGAAGACTGTCGTACCTAGTTCAAGCCAATCTTTTTTTTTAATCTTTACCCCAAATATTAATCAATAACTATGACATCTTCAGCATTTCTGTGATTCATAGTTTTATGGTTGGAATCTTATTGATGCAACGTTTTCTGTCTTTGAATGTTCTTACTCAAGCGAATATCCTTTTTAGGAAATTAACTGCAGTTTATCAAAGGCGAGGAAACGCACATATATACATTTTCTATATTGTTGATTATCTATTATCAGCGCTTATATCGCCCGCTGGAGGCATTTTTACATTTACATATTTTCAGTGTTTGTGCATTTTCTTCCAACCTTGACTATTTATCTCACTATGAACATTTGTGTGTGTATGTGTGCGTGTGTGTGTGTGTGTGTGTGTGTGCGTGTGTGTGTGTACGCGCGCGTGTGTGTTTGTGCAAGGGGGAGCACATTCATACAATGGTAATTGTATGCTGAGCATGCGTTTTATGCACATCTACACAGAGTGACTTGCCGAAGGACACACATATAAGTAATTTAATCATGCAATTCACACCGAATTCATTCATGTTCCGGGGCCCTTACTAACTAAGTGTTCGCATAAGCTGAATATTTTTTCTCTTCTTTTTGCTTTTATTTTCTCCTCTTCTTTCTTTCTTTCTTTCTTTCTTTCTTTCTTTTCGCACTATTTGTAAAAACTGGTGACCCCAAAGCGCGTTGAGTAGTCTATTCTGATAGATTTTTTTTTTAAAAAATTACTTTTTTTTTATTTAATAATTTCTTGGTTATTAACAATATTCGTTTGCTATAGTATTAGTCCTATGTTTATATTATTTAACTGCTTTTTTTCTTTAAGAAGTAAGTGACAGAAAATTATGAAGAAAAAAACAGACAGAAATGGGAAAAAAGCTATGAAAAATATTAAATAAAGACGAATATATTATAATATAGCCAGAAACGTGCTTTGGCGGAGATAAAACTCGTTTAACTGACACGTCAGTGAAACACTTGATTGGAGGAAGGTTAAGCAGATATATGAAGTGCAGGGGATTTTGTACCTGGCTGCTGCTTCCTGGCGTTGCCCTACTATTGCAGTTGTCTTCAAACGTTAAATAAAAATATATTTAAATTTCACAGTTGTGTTGTTACGTCCTGCTATAGCAACAGCAAAAAACAATCTTGACTTAAATCGAGATCAAGACACCATATACAGAGGAACCTCATTTTTCGAACGCCTCACATGTCGAACAAATCGGTTTTCGAACAGAAAATTCAAGATGAAAATGCCTCGACTTTCGAACAAAATTTCGGTTCTCGAACAACATTGCCGAACCGAGCCGAGTCGAGCCGAGTCGAGCCGAGTCGAACCGAGCCGAGCCGAACCAAGTTAACCCGAACGGAATCATTTCTGAGTCGACCGCCATGTTGTATATATATTCGTGTGTTGTGTTGTGTTTTTCTTTTCCAATTTTATTTTACTGTAACTTTTTTTTTTCTATGTTGATTCCTACTGGAAAAATAGTTTCGGTTTACGAACATTTCGGGTTACGAACGGCCTTCAGGAACGAATTAAATTCGTGAACCGAATTTCCACTTTATAGTGAAAGTAGAAGTGATACTTACGAATAGTGTGGTGTGCTAAAGGTTAATTAAAAAAATTCTTATAATCTAAAATTATTTTCTGCCTTTAAATAACCCGCACACTATTGATAAAGCGTAAAAACGTATCAATCAATAAACAATCGATATCTAATCTCTTCGCTGTTTGTTTCTCAACCTTTTCTAACTTGTGGCCCATTTCTTGCGACAAAAAATTTCAGGCTCACATAAACACAAATAGAAATTGCATGTAACCGGAAATACATTTTATTTACACCGGTGTTTAATGATACTGCTATAATGTAGTAATGTTTTCAAAAACTAAAATAACGTTCTTGTTAAGTATTTCTGTCGTAACCAACATTAAATGTTAGTCTCAAATAAATGTAAAATAAATTAAATGAACACGAAGTCTTTGTAACACTACACAATAAAACAAAAATGTTTCAAATCAATTCGAAAATATAATTTATTATAAGAAAAAAAAAAAACATTGACAATTTTATTTACATCATTTCCGAACTTTTTGCCTTTAAAAATAAAGTAAAGCAGTTTCTGTTTGCATAATTTTAAGCCAGTGAAAAAAAAAAATAGAATTTCAAAGCCCACCTATTTTCCTTGGGTCAGCTCTAGGGCTATTTAAAAGATTTCTGCGGCCCACTTGTGAAGACGAAGTCTTTTTAACACCGCACAATAAAACAAAAACAAAAGTATTTCAAATCAATTCGAAAATATAATTTTAAGCCAGTGAAAAAAAAAATAGAATTTCAAAGCTCACCTATTTTCCTTGGGCCAGCTTCAGGGCCATTTTAAAAATTTCTGAGGCCCACTTGTGAACACGAAGTCTTTATATCACTCACACAATAAAACAAAAATGTTTCAGATCAATTCGAAAATATAATTCAAAATTCGAAAATATAATTTATTATAAGAAAAAGAAAACATCGACAACTTTATTGAAATCATTTCTGAATTTTCTGCCTTTAAAAATAAAGTAAAGCAGTTTCTGTTTGCATAATTTGAAGCCAGTGGAAGAAAACAGAATTTCAAAGTACACCTATTTTCGTTGGGCCAACTCTGGGTCCATTTTAAAAATTTCTCAGGCCCACTTGTGCGCTTAAGGCCCGCATTGAGAAATATTGGCTAATAGATTTACTAAAGTTTTGTCTGGGGCAGAATGCCTAGTTTCCTCTTTGTGGCACTTATCGCAACTGCATTGGATGTTGTCAAAGATAATATTAAATATACTAAAAAATTATTTCAAAATCGCAGATAAAAAAAGGAACTCTTCGGAACAAGAGTAAACAAGTTTTTTTTTTATCGTCAGAACGCGAGAAAACCGTGTCTGTTTGGTTATCTGTTATAACAGTATCAAAATGCAAGAAGTGGATGCTAAGTTTGGTCCCTAGAGAATCCATTTTTGGATAAAAGAAAATATTTCAGTGGACAGCTGTGTATCAGTCAACAGTAAAAAAAAAAAATAATGCTATGAGCACCAAGATGGATTTGAAAATTCTTATTCATAACAAACATACACGCGCACACACAGATATCCGTACTCAGAAGTTGGACAAAAAAAAAAGAAAAGAAAGAAAAGCGCATTATTCATATGTAGGTTTAACTCAATTGTTAGAGTACAGGATAATTACCTGAAGGGTGTGAGCTTCTCTTCATAGATTCAGATCGGTAACAATTATAGTTCTGTAGTCGAGATGCCGTGTCAGGTTCGATTGCATTTCAGATCCTTCTTTGAAATTTGCTCAAGAATCTCCAGATATATAGCAAGAGCACCAGACCATATACGGAAACAGTGTTTAATGCACGGACGAATGGTAGATTTTTAAATGTGCAAGGTGGATTCTGGTGATAATTTTTTTCTGACACGACACAGTGTCCCAACTCTTGCAGTAGATGCTGCTATTGATTCCATGTAGTTGCCCCACTACATGACAGCGGATAACGTGAGGCCCAAAAGGCGTAGTGTGTTGTTCTCCTGGAGTCTAGCGTCAGTCAATGCTGACGGCAAGAAGAAAAGGCTCTCTATGCACGGACGAATTGTCGGGCACGACACAGTGAACCAAGTTACATAGCAGCAGACATAGCAATTGATTCAATATAGTCACCCCCCTCCATGTCAATGGAAAACGTAACAGTACTTTATTTAGCAGTACTTTTGTTTGCAGTAAGGTTCACCCTGTAAAATGCCCGGGGGCCACTTGAGGTGGAGGGTTACGATGAGGAGTAGTTTATATGAATAGGAGGGGAAGATAACGGTTGAATAGGTTAAGATTGTAGTGATCGGGGTAACATACTATTGGGAGTCTGTTCCACAGTCAGTGGTTAGCGGGAAGAAACTGAGTGGAACTTCTCGCCGATGGAATACGGATGGAATGAGGGTTTTTTAGTAAGTGGCATGGCGGGTCTGAGCCGTGAAGGTCAAACATGGTAGAATCAGGAGATGCAGTTCGTCCGAGCACGTTCCATGGTAGTAGCGATAGAACAGAGAGAGGCTCGCCACATCTCGCCTGTGAGAGAGAGTTTGATGGTGGAACATAATTCTTCTCCAACAAGGACTCGGGGACGCTTTTGAACTCTATCGAGACTGGAAAGTGAGGTCTGGGCAGCCCCCGCCCAAATATGGCAACAGTACTCCATTTTCCACCTAATTTAACTCGTGACTCTAATGGAGTAATTTGCACGCATTTCAATAAATTAACGAACGGTGTGTACTTCAACTAGTGCTTATATACGAAATCGAAAATATTAAAAACATAGAACACCGAAAAAAAAAGCATTGATTTCTTTACGTCGTTTTTGTTCTAGTTCTAAGGAGTTTTACGACGATTGTCTTATGTAAAATATATGAATAACTCCGGAGCAAGTTACTCACGATTGTTTACTTGTTGAAGGCTTCTTTCTAATTGACTGCTTGGTTGACGTCCACGCTGTTGTTTTAGTTTTAAATTCCATTTGTATCCTGTCAATAAGTTCTCAGTAAGTGAGTTGGTTGCGTGCGAGATTTGAATGATAGTTTGTTTTGGCAGGGACTACATTCGCACAGATACAGTCTTTGAATATGCATAAAGATGTTGGCGTCCTTTTCGCCTTTGTAATCACCAACAGGCAATCGAGTTTTGTGTTTGTGTGTCCATTTGTATAGAAACAATATCTACGATGAACTGAAACTGGACGTACGTGTCAGCGTATATGACGTTTTTATTTTTACTTTTCTTCTCCGTCTATGCGTGTGTGTTTACAAAGCTTTTGTTCAAATATGAGCCAGCCTGCAAGTGATTATCATATTTTATTAAATAATAATAATAATCTGTCTATATTTCTGAGATGAGGTATTATGTACACTATTTACATTATTCGGACTATTGTCCTCATCTTTGTCGCCATATTTATTACACCGTGTCGGCCGTTGTACGCTCCGGCCTTCTTCAGGTGTTTGGAATGTCGAACTGAACCCTCTATTTCACTCACTGGGGTAGACTGTTCTAGTTCCACGTGCCATGTTTAAAGGATGTCAGTTATCAGTTATCTCCTGTTAATTCTCCACTGCCTTAACCGGGTATTGAACTCACACTCTTATGAGCACTGGTAAAAAATGATTGCTGAAGACATTAGGTTTATAATACCCAGAAATTCATACACATATGTCCTCAAGGGCACATAAGGTGTTGGTTAGATCCAGTGACAGGACCCAAAAGAGTGTGAGTTCAATACCCGGTTAAAGCAGGGTTCAGTTCGACATTCTAACCATCTGAAGAAGGCCGGAGCGTACAACGACCGAAACGTTGTAATAAATATGGCGACAAAGATGAGGATAATAGTCCGAATAATGTAAATAGTGTTAATAATAATAATAATAATAATATTTTGTTTTTCACAAAAATGACCAATGGAAAATGTCATGAAGCAATTTATAATCTTAGGTCTTTGGTTGGGACCCGGAAGGAAATGTGTACATAACAGAAATCCAAGGGAATAATAATATTATTATTATTATTATTATTATTATTATTAATAATAATAATAATAATAATAATAATAATAATAATAATGTGGCGCATGAGAACATCAACAATCCCTGTTGTAATTGGAGCCTTCGGATTGGTTGGAAAAAATTCCAGTAGACTAATTGAAGGGATTCCTGGAAGCTCATGCCTTGAAGAAATACGAAATTTTTTTCTCACGAGTACAGCCCACACCTGAAGAAGGTCTTTATCTACGTAAAATATGTGTGTGTGTGTGTTTTTAATTGGTCAGTGGAAAATGCCATGGTGCCATTCCTGATCATAGGTCTCTGAACGGAACCCGGGAGGAAATGTGTACACACCAGAAATCAAAGGAGATAAAATAATAATAATAAGCTTGAAGCAAATAGGCTGGACACAATTGTCAAAAATCGAAAAGAAAAAAAGAACTTGCCTACTAATTGATATGGCTTACACAGAGGACTGCAACAAAAAACCCCCAAAAAACTATCAAGTATAAAGACCTGGAAATCGAAACAGAAATAATGTGGAAATTGAAAACAAGAATAGTATCAGTCATAGTAGGTGCACTTGGAATGATACGAAAGGAACACACATTGGAAAAAAATCCTGGAAATCCTTGTTTAAGAGAAATACAAAAACTATCTTGATAAGTACAGTCCACACTAAGAAGGACTTTGTCCATGTAACGCTAGCTAAGGAGTTAGAAAAAACTAATCATGAAATTTAGCCATAGCAACACATCACTATCTGACTTAGGTCTTCTCGCAGACTTACTAGGTCGGGCGAACATAACAGAAATCGAAATATAATAATAATAATAATAATAATAATAATAATGTTAAGGTGTCATCCCTCTAAAGAGTCTATGTTGGACTCTTCCGCCTACTATAAGATTAGTAGGAGAGAAGGCCTTGGGGGAACAGTCGACCAGATTGTTCAACTGTCAAACTCTCTGTCTCGACAGAGAGGAACTCGGAGGAGGCTTTGCCGTAGGGCAAAGTTTCGTCCGAGGAGGTAGACAGTCCCTGAACCCGTTTATACTGGTTCTAAAGGGCATATTTTTGGCCGAGCCACCAAACCGGCCTTGTGCTACATACACCCTGGGGGGGGGGGGGCTGTTAAATATTAACAGTCGGCCAGACTGTTTATTGCTGTCAAACTCTCTGCATCGGCGGAGAGGAACCCGAACGAGGCTTTGCCGCAGGGCAAAGTTTCGTCCGGGGAGGTAGCCAGGCACTGAACCCGTTTAGGCGGGTTAAAAGGGAATATTTTTGGCCGACCCTCCGGGCTCGGAGTACCCACAATAAACCGGCCTTGTGCCACATACACCCTCCTGGGGGGCTGTTAAATATTAACAGTCGAACAGACTGTTCGTGACTGTCGAACTCTCTGCCTCGGCAGAGAGGAAACCGGACGAGGCTTTGAGGAAGGGCAAAGTTTCGTCCGGGGAGGTAGCCAGGCACTGAACCCGTTTATACGGGTTCAAAGGGAACATTTTTGGCCGAGCCTACGGACTCGGAGAACCCACGGTAAACTCGGCCTTGTGCCACATACATCCCTCGTGGGGAGGGGCTGTTAAATATTAACAGTCGAATAGATTGTTCGTTACTGTCGAACTCTCTGCCTTGAGCAGAGAGGAACCCGGACGAGGCTTTGCTGAAGGGTTAAGTTTCGTCCGGGGAGGTAAACAAACCTTGAACCCGTTTATACTGATTCTAAGGGAATATTTTTCACCGAGCCTACGGGCTCGGGTAACCCACGTTAAAATCGGCCTTGTGCCACATACATCCCTCGTAGGGGGTGGGGCAGTTAAATATTAACAGTCGAATAGATTGAACGCTGGATCACCCGACACACACTCGCTAGGCGTGTAATACTCTTCTGTTGTACTTACTGTTTCTGTAACACGTGTTTACTTGGGTCACAACAAATAATAATAATAATAATAATAATAATAATAAAGATAATATCAACCGTTTTATTATGTGGAAGTATTCAGTCTTCATTGACCGAGCACTGCTATTTCCAGTTGAAATCTATAAAATCTTTCTATTAAAATAATTTCTGAGGAATCTAGGTGCCTCAAGTCTACTTACTTTTATCGCTCTTAAGCTTACAATATTCTCAAGCAAATACAGCCAACCTTTCAACTTATGATTTTCACGTTTAGTCATTGTTGGAATTTAATTTGAGAACAATATTTTACAAGTTCACATTCTCGCTATTTTCTTCTATCCTCACCCCAACCTCTTTTTACTTTCAAAACCGGCTCCCAAAGCCTTGATTCTTATCAAAGATAAGAATATATTTTCTGGCTAACGAGAGAGCTGGAAAATATAAAAAGGAATTCCACCGCCATTATTCTTTCCATGGTGCCATAAAATCTGAGTGAAACCTTACAGCTTGTTCCTCCAACATGTTTTCATTACTTTCAAAACCGGCTCCCAGAGCCCTGATTCTTAACAGAGATAAGAATATATTTTCTGACCAATGAAGAGGCCAGCAAATTTGTTTAACAATTTTGGAGGGAAAAGTCCCCGATTCTTCTGAGCATACTAAATCTCCATAAATTTGGAGAATCTTAGCCTATTTGGCAGTGAGATTTCGACCACCGTCTGTGAGGTTGACGATAGGAAGCTCCAGTCAACTTTGAAACCACTTTCAACCAAAGAAGAACTACCTACTAAAGGGCTGTCAAGAACGAACGTCGGCCCACAATTCAAGACCAATTCAAAGCTGCATCCCTTTACCACTCCTGTCGTGCCCACTGGACTTCTGTCGTCGACCTACGAACTCACTCAACTGCAAGATTCCTATATCTACCAACAATTTCCCCGCAATCTAGGTACTTTTATCGCTCTTTCCAGTACTGAGTGGAGTTTCCTTCCTAACCTTTTAAAAACAGAAAGAGAGGCCAATTCGAATTCCAGCCACGCTCAACTCACGAAGCTAGGAATAAAAGGTACTATTCGTATACAAACAGCACAGAAATACATCTTAAACAGTCACACATGAAAAGAAATTAGTAACACCTAAAAAGAAAGCCCTTTGAAAATGGCTGAAGAAGCGGGCAAAAGCGCTTGTGACAATGGCTAAAACGAACAAATTTTTACACACCCTTACCGCCACCAAAGGGGAAAAATTTAATAATGGCGGAAACACTAAAGAAAAAATTCATCAAATTTTACTTTTCTGTCATATTCAACGAAACATGTTTAAAAGAAAGATTGTTGCCTATATATATATATATATATATATATATATTCTAAAATTATAACAGAAATATGTTATAAAATCACTGCAAAAATAGCCATTTTGTTTCAACACTTCTGATGTCTTATCAAGTCAACAACATCACTTGATAAGACACTAGAAGTGTTGAAACAAAATAGATATTATTGCAGTGATTTTACAAGTTCACATTATTTTACTTTCAAAACCGGCTCCCAAACCCTTGATTCTTATCAGATGATAAGAATATATTTTTTGACTAACGAGAGAGCTGGAAAATATAAAAAGGAATTCCACCGCCATTATTTTTTCCATGGTGTCATAAAGTCTGAGAGAAACCTTACAGCTTGTTCACTCCTACCTGTTTTCATTACTTTCAAAACCGGCTCCCAGAGCCCTGATTCTTATCAGAGATAAGAATATATTTTCTGGCCAATGAAGAGGCCAGGAAATTTGTTTAATAGTTTTGGAGGGAAAAGTCCCCGATTCTTCTGAGCATACTAAATCTCCATAAATTTGGAGAGTCTTTATATATATTTAATACTTAATAGTGAGGAAGAGGGGTAAGTATCATATATATATATTTCTGATATGTTATAGTTTTCGAATAAATTATATTTGCTCTACTCTGTATTGAGCACTCTTTTAAGAATAGTATTTTTTGGTTACCAATACACACATATATATATATTTATAAACAGAATATATATATATATATATATATATATATATATATATATATATATATATATATATATATATATATATATATCTGTGTGTGTGTGTGTGTGTGTGTGTGTGTGCATATTGTCATCCATATATATAAACTAATAAAAACGTAGAAGATAGAAATGAAAACAAGATCTCTAAAAATATGATAGCAGCAAATGTTATATAAAACGAAGTAAATAATTTCTAAAGCCCTGAAATAAAATGAAAGATAAAAAGAAAAAAGAAAAAAAATGCGAAAAGTAATTATTTTTCTTTGGTGTGAAATCGTAATGGAGTCGTATATTTTCATGTTGGAGACTTTTGCTAGTCGTGGGTCTGGCTAAAAAAAATCAAGGTAGACGCTCTTTGACTGTTTATTTTTTCATACAGGAATTTAATCCATACCCGGGTTGTTTTATTTTTTTTTTTAACTTTATTTCATTTAACAGAGGCGTCTCTATTTAAAATTGCAAATAATAAGATTTCATTTGATCTGCATTATTGGAATGTATGAATTATTTATTGTAAAAATTGTATTGGTCCTATTCGTAATTTACAATTGGGTGTAACACCATTACTAATACGTGGGCGTAATTAGGTGCGTGCATGTACAAGTGTTCGTGTGTTGTGTTATTTTTAAAAGTACATGTCCC
>OZ038479.1:68249904-68279904 GCA_964036315.1 Acanthosepion esculentum
TGAGCTATTTGCTATTATTCATGGACTTTTTGAATTTAAGTGCAGTACTAGACTGGCGTCGAGATCTCATCAATTTACAGTTGAGCTGGCTAGATGTAGCCGTAAGTCCTACGCTTACAGTTTCTTTTCTCGAAAGAAAAGGCACGGGGAAGCTATGTTATGAAGGTAGGAAAGTGACTGAAAGCGAGATGCCAGGTCAGGACCAATATAATTGCAGATTCTTATTTAAACTTTATCAAGTATATCTAAAAGCATAGCTTGAGCATCAGATTAAATATGGCAGCAATGCTCAAAGCATAGACGAATGGTAGACTTATAAATATGCAAACTTATAATATGTATGTTTCTTTTCTTGTGGAACTACCTCCCGGCTCAAAGTTTTACAGCCAACTTTAATCTGAAAATAATTTAAATGCAATGTAAATCGCTATCTACTGTCCTCCTGATTACTATTTTCTCTTCCCGCTAATTAATAATGTTTCTGTTCCAAACTCTTCCATACCCTGTAACACTTTGTGTCTTAGTGGCTTTATTGCCTTTCATGGGTGATACTGTTAAAAGGCGTGTTATTAATATGAATATTGTAGATTTAAATGCTTACAAGGTCGTTCCTTTTAATTATAATGAAGTTCATTTAGCAGGACATTCCACTTAATGAAAAGAACCATGAAGAAGAGACAGGCGAAAATGTCGAATCAACTAATAGAAGCAACGAACGAAAATATGTCGGAAAAGTTGGAGGACGGAGACGCGTAGGAAAGCATAAGAACGATGATAAGAAGAAAAGAAAAGTAAAACCACACTTTTACTTTACCCTTCTCCTTCGCTTCATCTTTTCCTACCATCTTCCTAATTCGGTATCTCTTCACGAAAAATGTCTTCGTTCGTTTTCTTCGTCTTCATTAGAGCATGTACTCGTCGCTGGAGGGCGGGCTAAGTACCGACTCCAAAAATTTCGCATTGCATTTCGGGAAATTGAATTACAAGACAATTTGCCAAAAAGGTCGCTTAATAGGCGAATGTGAGAGAATGGATGCACGTTCATCATTGGCTGTCCTACGCATGCATGTGCGTGTGGGGTATGGGTAAAGATGCCACAAATATTTCCGCAGAAAATGACTTCTGATGTGATCATTAACCTTTATTGTTTGATTACATATTATCGAAAACCTTGTTAACATATATATATATATATATATATATATATATATATATATATATGTATATATATATATATGTATATATATATATATATATATATATATACAATGTTAACATGTATATGTTAATATATATATATATATATATATATACACAAACAAACGCACACAAACCTATATATATATATATATATATATATATATATATATATAGAAACACGCTCATATATATATATATATATATATATATATATATATATATATGAGCGTGTTTCTCTCTCTCTCTCTCTCTCTCTCTCTATATATATATATATATATATATATATTAATCATTTTGCCCCAAGCAAGGCCTCAATGCCACTAGAGTACAGGGGGTTGGAGGGATTAAAAGTGAATAAGAACGAGAAGATTGAAAACAAAAGAACAACAGGCTTCAAGAAGACGGAAGATGGCGATTGACGCTGCATTTAAATCTTTGAAGGTCGTAGTTATCAGGGAAGCAAGAAATCAGAAGGGCATTCCAAAGGTGGGAATATATATATATATATATATATATATATATATATATATATATATATATATATATATATATATATATATTCCCACCTTTGGAATATATATATTATAATGATTCTTTTAAATATGATTCCATCGCGACACAGTAAATTTTCATGCTTCAAAATGAAACTATTTATAAATTTAGTTTCAATTTTCTGTGTCGCGAGGGAATCATATTTAAAAAAATAATTATAATATATATATATATATATATATATATATATATTATATATATATATATAATAACACTTTAAATGTTATATTAATAAATACTTATATTTGAGTGGATGCTCTGTTTTTAAACAGTAGCCTGAATATTCGAGAAATCTTGAGAAAAATGCTGCCCTCGGTTTGGTAGACGAAATAAAATACTGCTTATAATATGCCGTGCTCCTGCTCAAATATATATATATATATATATATATATATATATATATATATATATATATATATACCACAATCTCTACAGCTTGTTCTGTATGTGAGTCTGTCTGTCTGTCTCTCTCTGTCTCTCTCTCTTTCTGTCTCTCTCTGTCTCTCTTTATATATATATATATATATATATACTCTTTACTTCTTCTTCTCTATATATATACATATATATACATTCTGGCGACTAACGTATTTTTTCTTCTTGAATTCTATAAATTAGTGTTTCTATCGATTCACGAACGCAGCAATTCCAATAAAAGTAAATTTGCATAATCTTGCAAAATGTGAAAGTTCGCTGAGGCGTCGAAGAATGTGTCCACTTGCCAAGAATCTTCTTTCAACTTGAATACTGGTTGTAAACGAAAGAATTCGCATGAAGTTAGGCATTGGAAGGAACGATGTTTATCGGGCAATCGAAGTTGCAATTATTTATGCTAGTAATTTTTTTTATGAATGTCGGTTTTACTTTCTCTCTCTTTCCGCGTTTATTTGAGTGAAGAATTATGCCGCAATGTGTAATATTTTCTCTGAATACATTTCATGCCAACACATTTCCACGCCTTTTGCAAAAAGACAATTTAAAAAGATAAATAATAAAATAAACTCCAAAAAACATGTCTGTAGGTTACGAATTTTTGATAAGAAATATGATTTTCGTTAGAATCAAAAGTTTGGTTTGGTTTAGTTTGTTTTACGGCATATCAACCTCAATGGATTATTTAATGTCGACAAAATTTTTATTGTTGGCAATATTTTTTTTCAAAAATGTATAACTGGTAATATTTTTTTCCAAAAATATATAACTGCTAATATTTTTTTTTCAAAAAATGTATAGCTTTTTGTATTGCTGGTATTTTTTTTTTTTTAAGTATTGCTGATAATAATTTTTTTGAAGGAAAAATTATAGCTGGTAATAATTTTTTTTACAAAATATTTCTGGTATTAAAATCTATTTTTACACTTGCATAGTATTTTGACCCCAGTTTGGGTGTTAACTATTTACCCATAGTTGGGACCCTAACAGGCGCTACCACCCCGGGCCAGGGTGTACCTGGGAACACCAGCAATTAACAGGTGGTTCCACACTCCTCAAAACCTCCTGATCAGATGCCTTGCTGTCGGAAGTATTTTATCGTTCTACCCAGGACGGACAATCAAAAGATTCTGAATATGAGAGTATAAAAATCAAATACGGTGTGTCCCAAAATAATGTATACACTCTTTGAATCGTTATAACCTATTCAATTTATGTATCTTGACTTGTAAATAAGATTAATACAAGAGAAAGAATACACATTTAAAGAATTTCAGAGTAAAGCATACAAAAAAACATAGAAAATTAACTTTAATAAGATAAAAGCTACTTGGGGCAATGGCAGAATGTTCATATAATGATGAGTTCACATCAAGTGCTCAAACTGGTTGCCGATCTGTTCAATACACTTTTCATATATTGAAGAACTACAAACGTCCAGTATCATTTCCTCTGGTATTTGAGCACATTTTCTTCAATTGCTACTCTCATTTCAGCAATTGTTTCAGGGTTCCTGCTGTAAACTTTGTCTTTTAGAAACCCCCACAAAAAGAAATCCAAAGGTGTCAAATCTGGTGATCTAGGTGGGTATTCAACTGTTCCTCTTCTTCCAATCCATCTGTTTTGCATATTTTCATCCATATAAGTTCTCACATCACGGTAATGTATTATTAACTATTAATATTTAAAGAGAAGATCTCAAGTATTTTTGCTTAATAACCAGAAGGTGACCCCTTTTGATGTGTAGTTTTCTAACGGACGTCCACTTTGACCACAAGGGAACGAGAAGTAATTGGATGATTTTTGTTTCTTCAACTGCCAACAGAACCATAAATAGGCTATATCCGTGTGCTATCCTATATTAACAGTCGTGCTTCGGGATCAGAGAGAGTTTTGGCCCGGCTTTGGCGGGAGTCGAACTTGCCCGTGATGTGTTTCCTGGGTCGGCTATTCGTCTTGCCACTCACTACGTCGGGATGCGTAGATGGACGAGGAGTTTGTAGGGGGAAGTGCTAAGCTGTTAGATCAACATAGTGTGTAAACCGCCCTTGAGTGGTTGCAACGCCCTATTTATCATCTCTCAGTTGCGTCTCTGTCTTTGGGAAGAGTTCGCTCAGGGGGATTGAGAGGTGCCCAGCTCTGGGGAACAGCTGCCCGAGGCCGCGCCTTCTCATTGTACCAGAGAGAGAGAGAGAGAGAGAGAGAGAGAGAGAGAGAGAGAGAGAGAGAGAGAGATCGGTGCTTGCATTTTATACTATGGAAAACAGGGGTCGCGCTTATATTCCTTGACGTGTCGTATGTCTTTCATCTTGTTAAATTGAGAACGTGCTGCGGGTCCTTTCCCAGATTTTGGTGCATACCGACTATATCTAGAATCGGAATACAACGTTGGGTAATCATTGATCAGTCGATGGAAAGATTGTGCGAGAGTTACGCTGTATGTTTACAATAGTCAATATTTGAAGCATATAGATTTTATATAACACTGTGATTCTTTTTCACACACATACGTTCTCTGACAGGAATCGGACCTATAACACTTAGGAGAACCGTCATCGTGCTGTTAACCATTCAGCCACAGACAAGCATCTGGTTAGGATAGTACGAATTACTGTTTATAAAGTCAATCTTCGACGATTTTACTGCTCATGAAACGTAACTTAACGTAAACAATGACAACATATCATGAAATGGATTCAGTCCGACAATTATTTAATATATTTTCTTTTTATACGTTATGTTTATAGATACAGTTTATTTAAGTAAATGCTCTGTCTCTTAATTAAACAGAATTACTTACGTTTACCGGACTGAATGTTCGAAAAAAACAAAACAACATAAGCATAATATATATGATGGACTCTCCCGTCGAACTCGACGTATGAGGGTCAGACAGATCAGGTCCCAGAAACTGAAAGCCGGACACCCGCACAGGATTTGATTTTTGGAAGGACGAATACAGGGACCTGGTGCAACGGATGCCACAAGGTCCCCAAACGACCCTCCGCAGGTTTTGAATTCAGAGTTGTCCTTCTCCTAGACCAGTTGCCATCCAAGGCTATAGAACCAAGTATGTCCTGCTATTTACAAGTCTGTCCTGCTAGTTGGAGGGAGAAGAAGAGGATTCACACCTTTCCCAAGGGTATTAGCACGTAAGTGAATGTAATGGATTCGACTGTAATTCGAACTCGGCTCTCCGATTCCTCAATCCAAGCCGTTATCCATTACTCCACCGTGCCTCCTCATATATATATGAAAGGAAATAAATACAATAAATTGAAACTGAGCCAACTCAAGTTTTGGCCTCAAAGCATCGTCAGACAAGGTTCAAATTTTTGTGGGTGAAACTTGAGTTGCCAAATTTTTGTGATATGAAACTTGAGTTGCCACTATTTTATTTTTTATTCTTCACTTTAAATATTAGAATGCACACGCACACACTTAATATATATATATATATACATACATACATACACACACACACACACACACATATATATATATATATATATAATTCTTCTGCCGCCACTTCATTTAAAAGCCAATAAATGAAATAAATCCTAAAGATCCAGGAACATCCTTCCGGGGTTTCACCTAAGTGGATCTTCAGGTTAAGCCAGCTCATCCTGAAGATCCGTTTAGGTGAAACCTAGGTAGGTTGTTCCTGTCTCTTTAGGATTTATTTCATTTATTGGCTTTTAAATGAAGTGGCGGCAGAAGAATTATTGTTGAACTTTTAAAAGGTAAGCTTAAATATTAATGCAATGCTTAAATGCGGCAATCAATTTTGCGTTCTTGTTGTTGTCTATCTCATACGGTAGCAGAATGCCTTGCGAAAAGAAGTCTCCGGCAAGAGAGGACCAGATTGCAATCAAAAGAACCAAGGCTGCAGCGAGGAAAAGAAAGTCCTGTGCAAATGAAAATTCAGATCAAACGGCAGCCAGGAGAGCCTCCAATGCTGAGAATATGCTAAAGATTAGATACTCTCAAACTCCCGAACAAGCCGAAGGCCTAATCAAGAGCCCTCGCAGAAGTTAGCTTAAATACTGCCGAATAAGGCGGCTTTAAACTAGTTATTCTACAAATCCCTTAATTTGAGCACCGGGAAAAATTAAAATTTCCATAGACATGGAATCAAAATCAAAATTAAATTTGCATAAAGACATAGAAGCAAAATCGGCTTTTAATTTTCTTGGATGTTATACTTTATTTATTCATTTCAAATTAAATTATAACAACATCAGTCTGCTCGTTTTGCAAAGATTACTCGTCTGCTGAAATGGTTAATCCCTGTTGCAGACGTCAGCTCAGTCATATTTGTATTGCTTCAACACCTGCAGAGCCATGCTTACTGGATCTCAATTAAAGTTTTGTGAGAACGAGCGCATAATCTGACGAGATCAGTAGTTGAGCAAAGTCAGCACGCTCAAAATCCTCGATCACGATGACTTGTGCCATTGCGCTAGCACAACTTCCGATGGCTTCCAAACAGTTTCATCTGCCCAATTTTCACAGGGCTTAACTCAATCCGTAGTATGAGATAAAGAGCAGTTGGGTTGTCTCCACAGACCGATATAATCAAGGAAATAACTCCCTTAACAAATCATCCATGATTAGATTTGAATTTGAGTTTCACGGTCAGAACGGTAATATATCCAATTCAGCCACACACTCATAATAAAATAGTCCATCAGATATTGTACGAGCGATTTCTTGTGATAATAGGAGTTACTTGGCTATTTCCTCATGAGATAGACTATGTTACATATCCAGAGCAATCGGTAGAAGAGAGACGTCATCTGCTAGATGAGATGATTTCGTTTCTTTTCTAAAACTACCTGAGCTGGAACGTGAACTCTGTTTGTCTATCTCTGTTAAGCCAGTTCTGCTTCTGTTACTTAATTAAGAATTAATAAATAACTCATGGAGATTTAGAAACGCTAAAGTTGTATAACTGTCGTCTGCCTATTTGAATTGGTTTTCATTTGGCGCGATTGACCAATAAAATACATTTTTAAACATGGCTGCAGAGACGTCTATTTCCTCTTTTAACACTTCGAACGCGGTAACCTAAAGATAGAAATTTTTATCTAATCGCTTCTTTTAATTGAATGAATAAGTGTCAGAAAGAGAAAGAATGGGAGAGAAAGAAAAAAATAGATACGAATAAAACGAGGAAGAAAGAACATAGTTAAAAATAAAGGTAGAGAGAAAAAGGAAGGAAATTGTGAAACAGTGATGTGAGAGAGGAGGAAATACAGAGAGAATGAAACAGAAAGTATACGGAGAAAGATGAAGAGGATGAGTAAGAGAAAGCGACAGAAAGAACGACAGACGGAAAGAGAGAAAATATAGAGAAGCAAACATGCATGAAAGAAAGAGGGAAAGAAAACGAGATGCAAAAATAAAGAGAGAGAATAAGAAAGAAAACGAAAAAAAGATATAAAGAAAGATGAAAATTAGAGAAAGTATGACAGAAAAAGATAAAGGACTATATATATATATATATATATATATATATATATATATATATATACACACACAGACACAGGGTGCGATGGGTAAATTGTCGCCATTTCATGTGTGTGTGTGCACCTTCACAATACAGGAAAAGACTTGCTGACAACGGCAATATACTACAGAACGAAAAAATAAACAATAACTGCAAATTCTCGAGACTCTCAATATTAAAATCAACCAACAAAATTGATTACGAATAAAACAACAACATATTAAAGTGAATATAATATTTAATGCCATTTTATATTTCTACCAATCCGCAGTCCTTATATTGAAACGCAGTCGACAAGTCACAATTGTTTGGAGTTGTACTACCCGCGGAGAATATATATATATATATATATATATATATATATATATATATATATATATATATATATATATATATATATATATATATATATATACTTGCCCTGTTTCTCGAATTGCGTCATAGTTCTTGATATGGTAGCTCTTGAAAAACCAAACAGTTCAGCAACCTTAGTGATCGAGGTTCCTTCCATTCGAGTTCCAATAATTTGGCATTTTTCGAACTCAGAGAGGTCACGCTTTAGCTTAAATTTTATTAAATTCTAAAAGTAAATAAGGCAAATACAGTAAATTAGATAAATAAACATATTTACAATAGATATAACCTGCAATTACGAAGTTTTAGTTAAAGTTCTTAATATAATAGGTCTTTGAAATATAGGAGTGGAATTTACACCTGTTCCAATTATTTTGTCCAACCCCTGTATATATATATATATATATATATATATATATATATATATATATATATATATGTATGTATATTTGTGTGTGTTTGTGTGTGTGTGTGTGTATATATATATATATGTGTGTGTGAAAAGTGTGTGTATATAAATATATATATATATGTGCAATATATTATATATATTATTATTTATATATTATATGCGCGGTACTTATTAGAGAGCGCTCAGTATAAGAGATAGAGCTAACATATTTAGTTGGATTGATGTGAGTTTGTGACCCTGGGTTTCACGCTTTTGCGATCATCAGGCAAACTCAGTTTGCCTGACGATCGCAAAAGTGTGAATCCATCTATCTATCTATCTCTCTCTCTCTCTCACTCTCTCTCTCTCTCTCTCTCTCTCTCTCTCTCTATATATATATATATATATATATATATATATATATAGGGTGCGATGGGTAGATTGTCGCCATTTCAGATATTTTTTAATTTCATGCATGTGCGTTTTTTGCTTTTGATTTTGTCGGCTTCAGATTATAGTAGGGTCAATTGGGCACCGTCTGTGAGAAAAGATGCACCATGACGCAATTCACTCCGCCCGAAATTTGGAGACGGCATGCTGTATTTCTTGGCATTCGCGCCGGAAGCTCCAATACGAACATTTTAGAGTGTTTGGTTGTCAATCTGGGTGCACAAGATTTGGAAAATGTCGGATGAGTCCAATGGTGATTAAGAAGGTGTTTGGAGTGATCACTAATGATGTCGACGTTTTGCCTTCATTCATCTTCCTGCAGGACCTTAGACTCCTCGGAGGTGATGCTGCTATGGCTCAATAAAACGGAAGCTGGAAGGTCCTGTGTCTTTGCACCATGCCACACAAGCGGGAGAACCCAGTCATGGCTGTCAGACAATTTCTGCGACCATATCACCCCTTACATATGGCCACTTAACTCCTCATTTTCAACCCCTTTGATTATTATGTGTGGGGCACATTTGAGAAAGAGACAAAAAAAAAACTCGTTGTTACACTAAAGATGAACTTAAGGCAAGGATTATGGCAGCATTCACCAACTTAAACAAAGAGACCGCCTAGAAGATTCCAGGAGATTCCGAAGTCGTCCGTAGACCGTGGTTGAAGCCAATGTCGATTTTATTGAATAATTTTACTCATTAGTATTTCCAGATATTTTTGTGTAATTTTGGTAAATCTCTTTTAAAATGAACTGTCAGTGTTATTTTCATTTTTGCGTAATTTAGACGACAATTCATCGATCGATCGCACCCTGTGTATATATATATATATATATATATATAATCACAAGTGGATCACATGAAAACTCAACTGCCATCTCTGCTTGTGAGTGGCTTAAAGCATAAAACATGACCTCAAATTAGGACATGGCACACTGACGATTAGGTATTGTGCAATTGCAGACCCGGATGTATTAGCACATGGTAATTCCAGGTAATTATATCTTTTCTCCTGTTACCACCATTTAATATTGTCTAAATTATAGAAACTTTAGTATGTAGAAATCTTTAATATGAAAAAAATGTTATTTAGATTTTTTTCTATTGAATTTTCGACAGGAGAAACTAAATTTGGGATATTTGCATTTGGTGTAGTTTAGACGCTAT
This sequence comes from Acanthosepion esculentum, assembly GCA_964036315.1. Lineage (NCBI taxonomy): Eukaryota > Metazoa > Mollusca > Cephalopoda > Sepiida > Sepiidae > Acanthosepion > Acanthosepion esculentum. Next base: position 68,259,962 of record OZ038479.1, read on the forward strand.
TGTTAAAGCTTTTTTTTTAGAGGATTCATATAACACCTCTTAACAACTTTCGGTTTAATTACATTAAAGGAACGCAACGACTATATGAAATAACAGTATTTTAAAATTGAGGAAAAAATCCTGTTTCAAATGTTTACTATATTTGGAACAGTGAACGCGTAGAGGTATCCTTTGAAAACTGCGTCTGATCCAATTTCCAAAATTATTTTTCAAACGCGTATACAAGACAAAGGGAAATAAATTTAATTTTTCGTGTCTTTTCGTTTTAAAAATATGGCAACTGCTTTTGGAACGCGATGTATTATCCTAATGAACAGGAAGGTCGTACTTCTTGTCTTGCAATACATCAAAGTCATTTTCTTTTTCATGCAGAGTAAATTTAAACCGATTCAGCGAAGGGCGTTCTGTAAAGATGCATTGATCTGCGTCCTTTGTAAATAGTAAAATATACGAAAGACACATTGAAAAGTTCTGCATAACCAGCGTTCTTCCCCTAGAGAGTGAGAGAGGTAGAGAGCGAGGTAGGGGCAGAGAGAGAGAGAGAGAGGAAGGATGGAATGAAGGAAGGAAGAAACAGACGGTTGAAGGAAGGGAAGGGAGGGTGAGGAAAGAAGAGAAGAGGAAATAGGGAGAGAGAGGAAAAAGAGAGAGAGAGACGGATGGAAAGAGTGGTAGAGATAGAAGAAGAGAGAGGGTTGGGGAGAGAGAGAGAGATAGAGAGTGGACGATAGAAGAAGAGAGGTGGAAGAGAGAGAATGAGGAACATAGAGAGAGAATGAGGGAGGAGAGGGGAAGAGAGAGAGAGAGCGCGGAGACGGAGACGAGAAAAAGAAGAGATAGAGAGAGGGTTGGAAAGAATGGTAGAGCTAGAAGAAGAGAGAGGGGTGGGGAGAGAGAGGGAGATAGAGAGTGGGCGATAGAAGAAGAGAGGGGGAAGAGAGAGAATGAGGAACATAGAGAGAGAATGAGGGAGAGAGGGGAAGAGAGAGAGAGAAGACGGGAGAGAAAGGAAGAGATACAGAGAGGGATGGAAATAGTGGTAGCGATAGAAGAAGAGAGAGGGGTGGGGAGAGAGAGGGAGATAGAGAGTGGGCGATAGAAGAAGAGAGGAGAAGAGAGAGAATGAGGAACATAGAGAGAGAATGAGGGAGAGAGGGGAAGAGAGAGAGAGAGAAGACGGGAGAGAAAGGAAGAGATACAGAGAGGGATGGAAAGAGTGGTAGAGATAGAAGAAGAGAGAGGGGTGGGGAGAGAGAGGGAGATAGAGAGTGGGCGATAGAAGAAGAGAGGGGGAAGAGAGAGAATGAGGAACATAGAGAGAGAATGAGGGAGAGAGTTGAGAGATAAAGAGAGAGGGTGGAATAGAAAGACAGAGGAATTGAAAGAGAAAGAGAGAGAGTGGGAGAGACAGAGAAAGAATGAGAGAGAGGATGGAGAGAGAGAGGGCCGGAAAGAGAGGGTGGGAAAGAGAGGGTGAGAGGAAGTAGGCGAAATAGAAGAAAAGAGAGACGATGAGAGGATATATATACACACACACACATACATATATATACACGCCATCTCTTTCCATTATTAAGTTTCGGTTATAATATTAGGGATGTCGAGTTGTACCTGAAATTCTTTAAGGGGAAAATATTAAAGCCAGAATTTAATCAGAGGGGGTTATATCAATTGAGGGGCTGTTACTTTTTGGTAGTGAGTGATTGCAAGATCTATATTCTTATATAAGCTTGTACCTGCTTCTGTGGCTACATTTCAATACTAATTCTCTCCTTTAGTTTAACCCATTAACTGCCAATTTTTTTTAATGCGCATTTTTGGCCCAGACAGATGTCTTAGGAGTTTATTTATTCCTTATGTTTAATTTCAATAGTTACCATTGTCGTTTTTATAGAAACTAGAACATCAAATATATATGTGTATAAAACACCAAAAAATAATATTGATTAGAAATAATAAAAAAATACTTTAAAATATAGTCATTATTTTTCTACTCGTGAAATGTAAAATTACGGCTGAAAGTGTCTTCTTACGGATAATGATAAAAACTTTAAAGGCTAAGTGTTGTAAAATATACCTCTGCAAATGCAATGTATGTAAGCAATGTGAATACAAGGAATAACATGTAGTAAGTTTCATTTATAAGAGATCCCCAAATGGGGCGCATGGCAGGTAATGGGTTAATAGTTCGCATTGATCATTTTATTTAATTATTCTTTTTCCTCTAAACACAGCCTGCGTCTAGCTCTAAAGCTATTAGGGATATGTGCGAAACCTCTAATTTCCCAATCTATCTGCGGGTCGACACTCTTTTCTTTCAATTCTCAAAATTTCTTTGAAAGGGCTGTTTGGAACTTTGGTTTAGGGTTGGTAAACGAATGCCTACGGGTATAAATTCTCTGTTTTAATTCTCCTGCGGAAATTACAATGTAAACATTATAATTTGTCATATTTTCTTTGGGGGCAATGTTTGCCTGGTGCATCACCCTAGTGGATTTGCATGTATTCAATTGTGAAAGCAGAATATCGTATATCATAATTTTATTACTTCAAAGCTCCCAAGAAAATTAAATTTCAGTATTAAATGACCCATAAGGAGTCAGAGGGGGTTATATCAATTGAGGGGCTGTTACTTTTTGGTAGTAAGTGACTGCAAGATCTATATTCTTATATAAGCTTGTACCTGCTTTTGGGGTTACATTTTAATACTAGTTCTTATGCCGTTAAACAAACAAATCAGATCAACCAATAATGACTAACAATGTTATTGATATAAATGCTCCGGAACTGTTTCAGATGAATTGCTTAAGGTAAATGCGACTCATGAATGTAGGACTTGTGGCAAACAATGTCAGTCGTTGGCTGGGAAATAAAACTAGGTATGTCCAATATTTCGCTAAAAAGTGGTATACCTTGACGACAAAAGGTCCCCAAATTGATAAAACAATTTTTAACGTTTAAATATTTATGTTCTTATTAAAGAGGAAAGACCAAAGTATTTCCTGAATATTTTTTCAGATTTTTTAATCCTTCCTATAAATGTTAAAAATTTTATTAAAAATCTTGTTTTTTTTTCGAGTCAAAAAATTTCGTAAAATCGAACTTATCGACATTTCTGTCGGAAAGATCATAGTTTGTTAGTTAAAAAATCATGAAAAATCAATTACACCTTTTTCTTTTGTTATCTTAGGAAATTTAGAATGATTAAAGTATACTTAATGTAATTTGAAAGAAACATTACTTACATTTTTAGCAGAAATGTTTTTAAGAGAGATATTTCCAACCGTAGTTGTTCCTTTTTTAAGGAATTGACAGGCGTTAATTGATGTACGTCAATATATTCACAACTTACTGCACGGAAATTTATTGGATGGTAGCGCCAAAGTGATATAATTCGTTCTAATTTTAAGTGAATCTGGTTAGTAGATTTTTTTTTTTAAAATTCACTTTCAAATTTTTTTTTTTTTTTTACCTTACGTTTGAGGAAGAATTCTGCACTGAAAATAACATTTAAATTATGAAAGAAAATCAAATTTTACAAGTAAAAATAAAACAGTAAAAATAATACATTTTTTTAAATTGAGGTTTATTATTTCAGTCATGAAATATTTTTCTGAGAATATAAAAATTACATGAAACACCATTAATTGAAACGGGTTAACTTAATGAAATGAGATTTTATTTCTTTTTTATTAAGGCAGATTTTTTTCTATTTATTAATAATTATATGGCAGTAATATGAGTTTTATTTTATTTATTAATAAAATTAACATGCTATGTTGGTTTTGTTTTGACTCAACAAGTATTTTTTAGTTTGAGTAGTAGCGAGCTAACTCCAGAAAATTTAAACTCCAAAAATCGTTTTAATTGATAATTTGTCGTGTGGATAATAATTCCAAAGTAATGTACAATGAATTTATGCATTCGATTTCAAACTTGAAAATTTGGGTGGACTTCCAAGGGCGTTTTTTTTTTTTTGTAATTGTAAATAGTCGATATTTTCTTTTATCCCACTATTCGATTATATTTGAATAGAAAAAGAAAAAAATTGAAAATAATACGACGATATTCAGAAAACTTGACAAGCGTTGTTTTCTTGTTACTGAACGAATCAAAGCCATTTCTGAAGTAAAAAAAAAACCTGCTTCTATCAAAGGAAACTACTCATGTGACATTATTTCAACAATGTGCATCCGTACTTTCGTTGTAGACGATTTTAAATACAATTTTGGAATATTAAAAATTATTTTTAAAATAATTATGGTTGTCAGATTTTAATAAGCTTTCAAATTTATGATCTTTAAAAAGTAGAGAACATAATATATCATTTCCATAAGGTTGCAGAAAGAACTTAATGTATAAATATATAACAACCTTTTGTCATATTGTGTATTTAAAATTGAAAAAAAAAAGAAAATTAATGTAAAAATTCATTGTTCATCAAAAAAAATTTTTTCTTTCAGATAATAATTACCTTCGTATATATTATTCAGAAAAGCCATTAAAAACTTTCTTAATTAAATATTGTCTTAGTTTTATTGGGTTTTGTATTTTTACAATTGAGGTAAAAGTTTGGACAATTTCGGACATTTTTTTAACAAAAAACTCGATGATTTACATTTTTCAGAGTTTTGTGCATTTAATTAAAAAAAAAAAATTGAGGTTGCAAATAAATTTTTTTTTGTGTTTTCATAAAATTAAGTTCGAGGGGGGTAACAGATATAAAAAAAAAATATTTATACCATGACTTTCAAAGAGACAAACATTTCTAAAATAAGTTCATTCATTTCTGAATAAGTTCTGAAGTTTTCATTAAAATCCAACAAGTAGTAAATTTTTACAAGAATTTCGAAATTAATGTGTCTTTCAACTGACAAAAAAACAACTAAAAAAAAACGCTAAAAAGGTCAAAATTGGACATACCTAAATAAAACTATATTCGACCGCCACAACATTAAAAGGGCCTCGATTACGAGGAGAAAGTCAATAATAATGTATGTAGGTATGTATATATTATTTACTTTTATTTGCATCCGTTAAATTCTTAATTTAAAACACTTCCTTTTTTGGATACTTGACATGTCTCCATACGAAGAGTGCCGAATAGTTTTCAGTCCAAGAACCTCTGTCCCGATTGCGTACATATTAGCTTAACTAAATGTTACTGCTATTACTACTACTAGTAGTACTACTACTACTACTACTACTACTACTACTACTACTACTACTACTACTACTACTATCATAGGAGAGAAATCGTATTCTTCTTCTTAAGTAACATATGTTAATCTCTTTCTATTTTGTCTCTTACTCATCAGTGAGTCAAGTGCCACACGTGATACACGTGATCATGCAACTTCCGTTTTTTTCCCGCAGGAGGTTGCCATTTCTTTCTGCGGTAGACCAGTTGCCATCCAAGGCTATAGAACCCGGTCTGTCCTACTATTTACCCATAACTGGGGAGGGGGGAGAAGAGGATTCATACATTTCCTAAGTGTATTAGCACGTAAGTGAATGTAATGGATTCGACTGGAATTCGCACTCGGCTCTCCGATTCCTCAATCCGAGCCGCTATCCTTTATTCCACCGTAACGTACCCGACTGTAATTGGAACTGATTCTCTGATTTTGCGAGCCGATAAGCATTACACCACCCTCACACACTCCGCACGCACATTTTAAAATAGATACCTTAATAAAGTTTTCTGACTTGTTTATGCTAATATATATATATATATATATATATATATATATATATATATATATATATAGGAACATTCGCAATCTGACTATGAGACCATGGTCGATTTGTCAGGAAGAAGACTTCCTGATGTTTATCGGACTAGAGGGATCGATCCCAGAAAGTGCCTGAAAACAATACCACGGGTTGACCCAAGCCTTGTGAGTGAAATTGGGTAGACGGAACCCTTGAGGTGAGGGGTCGTCGATAGCTGTGCTAGCACGAAGTCACAAGTCATCGTGGTCGAGCGTTTAAGCGTGCTGGCCTAATTCAAATTGTTGATCACGCTAGATAACACGCCCTGATCAACATAGTTGCATTATAAACCACAGGTAGGCTCTGTGGGTGTTGAACAAACACAAATGCGCCTGGGTATTCCCAAAAACGAGTGGCCACCTATCCATAAATGAAGTTATATATATATATATATATATATATATATATATATATATATATATATATATATATAATGAAAAGATTTGAACACTAATATTCCATGGTCATAATTTATTCCATCGGAATCGTAAGAACGATCGAATTCATCAGACCTACAGATTAAAAAAGAAAACAGAAAAAACAACTCCGGGAAAAAATTAGTTATAGTATATGTGTGAGAGTGTGGGAGGACATGAGATCTATATAGAGGGGTAACAGACGAGAGAGGCAGGGAGGTCCAAAGGTGGAGGGGCCATTAAAATTTAACAGAGAGAAGATTTAAAAAAGGTTTCAGTGAGAAAAATATGCGTATTTTCAAATGTCCGAAGATATACCGGAAGAGTGTATACATTTCTTGGCGACATACTCCCGCCCAGACACCTACAACACATACATACACACACCTATATATATATATATATATACATATACATACACACGCCTAGAAAAACCGATTTCAAACCCATGCTAAATTCGCTATAATTGAGGGAATGGAAAAGTTTAGAGAAGATAACATTAGAAAGATTTTAGGATTCCATGAAACTAAGTGGAGACGACGCTATGTGTGTGTGTGTGTGTATATTTGTGTGTGTGTGTTTATATGTGTATGCGGGATGTATATCTGTGTATATGTGTAAGTAGGTATGTATATCTGCATAAATGTGTGTTAATTCGATATAAGCTCTAATCAGACGCCATATTTAAAATGCAGTTTCAGGCCGTTGTATTCCTCAGCTTCACACGAAAACCAACGTCCACTAATTAATTGTCCACGCGCTCGACAGCTGCTCCTTTTTCTCACTGTTTATTTTGGATAATTCGTTCTGTCATTATTTTGTTTGTTTCCCTGAATTATTGCTGTCGCCATGTTACGACTTGCAGCGCCACCTACCCTGGCCTCCGTCATTTGTTGCCGTTTCATTAATACGTGGAAAGGTGAAGAGTCTGCAGCGTAAGGAAACGTATACTTTTGATGTGGTATTACGCCACGCTGAGCCGGTGTATAGATTTTGGCTTACGCAACCCTGTTTCCCTGGCATCGAGTGGGAAAGAAAGAAAAACGACAGGTAAAGATGGAGAGAAGTCAAGAAAGAGGTTGTGTGAGAAAAGGAGTTTGAGAAAAAGTAAAACGAAAGTGGAGGAGGGAGAAACACAGATTGTATCTCTCTCTATCTCTCTTACAAATATCTGTTGAAGGAGTGAGTGAGTGAGTGAGTGAGTGAGTGAGTGAGTGTGAGAGAGAGAAATTAATGAGAACATATGAGGAAGAATGATACAGAATGAATGACAAGTATTAGTGGGAGTAGGAGCAGTAGTAAGAATAGTAGGAGAAAGAATAGTAGGAAGGGTTAACAGGAGGAATAAGAGTAGCAGGAAGAATAAGAGTAGCAGGAGGAGTAGGATTGATAAAATGAGTAGGAGTGGCAGGATGATTAGGGTTAGTAGGAGCAGGAGGAAAACGGGCTGGAACAGTAGCATGAGTAGTAGGAGTAGAAAGAGTAGCAGGAATAGTAAGAGTAAGAATAGTAGGAGGAGAAACTGGTAGAGTAAGAGTAGCAGGAGGAGTAGGAGGAGTAGGGGTAGTAGTAAGATTAGTAGTAGCATGAGGAGTATGAGCAGTAGGAGAAATGGCAGGTGGAGAAAAAGGAGCAGGAGGAGGAAAAGAAGGAAGAACATGTGAGGTGGATAACGAACAAGAGAAAAGTCAAATAAAAAGTGAATGTTTCTTCTTTTATGTGCCATGTCCTTTTCGGACGTAGGTTATCAAGGCTCTCCACAGCTTCTTGTCTTTTGTTGTTCTAAGTAACTTTTGATCCTTTACACTTTCCCTTTGTCTTTCCATTCGCCCAAATTCGTAAATTACTCGCTGCTTTTCCCTAATCTTGCCTTCAGTATACCATGAAAGTATTAAATTCTCTAAGCCCTTTTCCCTCATTATGGCAATACGAATTTCAACTGCCTCGTTTTGATTTTAAGTATAAATTTCATGGAGTTCCTATTTTCCTGTTAGTTGGAATGCAAAAATAGGAAAATGAACTGAATAGTTAAAATAGAAAGGGGCATAAGACAAGGATGCGTCTTCTCTCCAAATTTATTCAACATCGACAGCGAAGCTGTCCTAAGGGAGCTGGAGACCCTATCAGGATTTATTATCGGTGGGCGTAATCTTAATAATATAAGACACGCAGATGATACTAAAACTACGGAAAGAAAACTACGCGACCTCCTGGACTGGGTAGTGAAATAAAAAATAGAGAGTGAAAAATGGATTAACCATTAACAGTAAGAAGACAGAAATTATGGTCATCAACAAGAGAAGGCGAAAATTTGAGTTAGAAATTGGAGATATGGAAAACAAGCAAGTACAGAAATTTAAATATCTGGGAAGTGTTTTTACAAAAGATGGAAATTGCGACACTAAAATCAGAACATTGTATTGGACAAGTGAAATTTGCATCCCAAAAACTAAGCAACGTAGGATACACAAATTATAACTGTAATTGTTTATCATGAAAGGAAAAAGAAAGTTCTTCTCTTTGACCGTAAGGAAACGAACCGGAATAGTCTTTCAGTGAGGAAGAGAGAAAGCGAAGTTGGGATAGATCCTGAGCTGGCATCTCGACTCCAGTCACTTTCTCACAGACGTCTTGTGGATTTCCTCTGTCTTTTCTACAAATATTTTCATGGCAACGGCACTGGGGGGCTACTTTCACTGGTGCCCCGATTGCATGAATTTAAGCGTGCTACTAGATTGGCATTTCGGTCCCACCCTTTTACTGTCGAAACAGTTAAATGTAACCGCCTCTTCTACTCCAAAAGCTTCTTTCGCACTCCCTGACAGTGGAACTCCCTTCATCTTACTTGCTTCCTTGATAACTATCATTTAAAAAAATTAAATGTAATGTCAATCGGCATCTTCTGATGTAATGTCAATCGGCATCTTCTGATACCTTGATCATGATTCCTGTCTTTCTCTTTATCCTTTCCTCAAACACCCCTCTTTTCTCTTACTTTCACTCTGTAACTCCTTGCTTGTTAGTGGCATTCCCGCATTGCTTGGGGTGAAATGCTTAATATATATATATATATATATATATATATATATATATATATAAAGAAACAATCACGCATAGAATCAATATATTTCTTTGTATATAAAATACATGCTGCCTAATGTATTATATATATATATATATATATATATATATATATATATATATATATATATATATATATATATATATATATATAAATATATATATATTATGAAATGGACAAAGTCCGACAATTATTTTAAAGACATTTTTATGTTTATACGTTCTTTTTATGGATACAAATATTTAAGTAGAAGCTCTGTTTTTAATAAACAATATTAACGCAATTTCCGTCCGAGAATTTTTCATAGAAAATATGCGTCCTCAAACAGGAATCGAACCTGTATCCTACGCGGAACCGTCATATAGCCTGACTTGCTTTACCGATTTAGCCACAGAGGAGCGTTTCGGTCAGTACGGTCGATTTTACTGTTTTTAAACTACAATTCGCCATGATTTTCTCTCGTACATCCATATCTGCTCGATGCGTATCCAAATGTAAACAAATGGCGTCACACATTATGAAATGGACAAAGTCCGACAATTATTTTAACATATTATAAACAGAGCATTTACTTAAATATTTGTATCTATAAAAAAGAACGTATATGCATAAAAATGTTATATATATATATATATATATATATATATATATATATATATATATATATATATATATATATAGCATAAAAATGTAATTAAAATATTAAAAACATTTCTTTTATTTATATTCTAAAAATCATGTACATCGGCTAATTTGGAATGGTATCTACATAGTAAAATATAACATATATATATATAACATAGAGAAAATATAATTAAAATAATGTCCTATTAATAATATTCTAGCAATAAACAGCACATACATCGGATAAAAATGCTAAATATAAGTCAGGAGTGTTGATCTCATACCAGAGCTAATTCGCGACACGTTGATCGTAATCTAAAGTGTAGATCGCATACCAAAATAGATTCATGACACGTAGATAACATGCCAAAGTAGCACCCATGATTGTTTTGGCGATAGCGGACAAGAGAGAAATGCTTGATGAAGATCAGACGAAAGTCATTGTGTATCAATTATTGGACTGAACAGTTGGCATGATAACACTGATTGCTAATCGGTTGTACGCAAAATGACAGACGTTGTTAAGAGTTATATGTGTTATGAAATTAAGGTCTATTATTACAGTCACCGCCAGATAAGTAATGAATTTCACCGTTTTGTCAGTAAAATGGAGGATGTCGCCGTCCAGGACCTGCAATTTTTAAACTTTTTTTTTTTTTTACTGCGACCCACAGCAAGGTCCATATTTTGCATTGCAACCCATTATACCTACGTGTAATAAATCAAAGGCAAACTCTGTTCGTAGGTCCATTTTTTTTTAAGCTATTCACCCCAAGCAAGGCTGGAAGCCACTAGCACGCAAGGGGTTACAGCAGGTTTGGAGGAAGAGCAGATAGGAGTGGTAAAGGAGAGGATGTGGAGAAAGATAGTGGATCGATCAAGGCAAGGGGTTACAGAAGATTTGGAGCGAGAGCAGATAGGAATGAAAGGTGAAAGGATGTGGAGAAGGGAAGTGGATAGATCAAGGCAACTGGAGATGTCGATTGACGTTACACTTAAATAGTTGGAGATTATATTTGTCAGGGAAACAGGAATAAGGAAGGGCGTTCCACAGGCGAGATGTGCGAGACATGAAGCGATTGGAGTAGAAGAGACGTCTACATCTAACAGTTTCAACGGTGAAGGGGTGGGTACGAGATGCCAGCCTCGTAGGACGTTTAAATTCATGAGGCCTGGGAACCAGCGAAAGCAGCTCATCGGAGCAATTACCGTGAAAGTATTTGTAAAATAGACAGAGCGAGGCAACGTCGCGTCTGTGAGAGAGCGACTGCAGACGAGATGACAGATCGGGGCCAATTACATTGCATATCCGTCTCTGGATCTTATCAAGAACCCTGAGGCAAACAGCAGGGGCTCCAGACCATTTATTTAGCATCGAAAATTTCTTTGCATATTTCTTATAATCTGCACATATTGGAATTGCATGTATCTATTTGCATTATCTATTTGTATGAATAAAAAAATATTAATTTTAAAACAGTAAATTTAAAGGAAATTCGGATACAAAGACAAATCTGTAGCGAGTTTGACGAACAAGATACTCAATAAGAACAGACTATATATATATATATATATATATATATATATATATGATGGACTCTCCCATCGGCTTCGACGCATGAGGTTCCGACAACTGTGTTTATTTAACCCTGTGTGCAAGTCGCAAGTGACATTTCAGTCCCGCTAGTGATTTGCAAAGAAGTCCACAGATTGTGCAAGAGTGTGGATTGTTGGAGTGTATGGCCGGGACAGCAGCAGATATTTTAATCCTTTCCCTAGTTTGACGAAGCTTGGTGATGTTTGATGCTGCGTTGTTTTTGATGCCATTGTAGCAAGTAGTCCTCCATTCATTGCTATCAATTGCTGTGTTCTCAAAGATATATATATATATATATATATATATATATATATATATATATATATATGAAAAGAGTGTGTATATAAATATAAATATATATGTATATATATATGTGTAATATATTATATATATTATTATTTATATATTATATGCGCGGTACTTAGAGTTTGTCTGACGATCGCAGAGATAGAGCGTATGTAAATATGAATATAAAAGTGAACATTGAAGTCAACGCTCATATCACGGTTCAAAATATTGACAAGTTCAAGAAATGCCCTGTGTTCTAGAGTGAAGTTGCGAGAATGTCATACGCTCAGGCCGCTATTGTCCTAGTTGTTATTGTGGCCTTGGGACCTATACCAGTGGACCTAAAGTCCTATATTTCTGAAAACTGAATAAAGCCTAATATCCCGTCGCTTCAGAAGTCTTCGTTGCCTTGCACCGAAAATATTCTGCGAATAGGTATCTGTGCCTCAGGACGTACGACTTGATGGAGAACATGCATAATTCAATATCTCCGATTGAAAACAAAAACATTGCATATAATAATAATAATAATAATAATAAATGAAAAATGTTATGAAGTCTTTTTTGATCTTAGGTCTCTGATTGGGACCTGGAAGGAAATGTCTATATAACAGTAATCTAAAGAAATAATAATAATAATAATAATAATAATAATAATAATAATAATAATAATAATAAATACAAGGACCTTGAAATCGAAATTTCAAAAATGTGGCACATGGGAACATCAACAATCCCTGTTGTAGTTGGAGCCATTGGACTGGTTGGAAAAGATTCCAGTAGACTAATTGAAGGAATTTCTGGACATCCACGCCTTAAAGAAATACAAATAACTGTTTTCACGGGTACAGCCCACACCTTACGAAGGGCTTTATCTATGTAAAATATGTTTTTTTTTTTTTTTTTTAATTGGTCAGTGGAAAATGTCATGATGCCATTTCTAACCTTAGGTCGCTGGTCAGGACCCGGAAAGAAATGTATACAAACCAGAAATCAGAGAAATAATAATAATAATAATAATAATAATAATAATAATAATGCGAAGAACGTGAGGAAAAATTGCAGAATATGTATATCAAATGGGCGGGGGTGAATACAAAGAAAAAAATAGATTGATTCATTTTATACGGGTTATCAACCATTTGCAGGTTATTAAAAGCCATAAAATATTTTTAGATCGTAAGAATCAATTTTAAGATAATAATGATTTACTGGTACAAGTCTTACTAATTAACCCATAGCTGATGGGGAGAAGTGGATTCCTACTGTCCTCAAGGCTTTTTGGAGGTAAGTAAATATAATGAATCCAACTGAAATTGGAACTCGACTCTCTGATTAACCATTATCCAACACACCACCCGCACATCCGAGCTTACAGCACAGCACCTGGTATTCCCAAGCGGTCACCGACCTAGGTACTGACCAGGCTCGACGATGAATCGTACGGGAACCAATGCTTCAACGCTTTATGGCCGTAAACCCGAAGAATAAGAAAGGGTGGAAGGATAAGGCGAAGAGGAAAAAGTAGGAATAGAGGGAGAAGGCGGCGGAAGGAGAGAAAAAGAAATAAAGAAAGGAGAGGAAGTGAAGAAGAAAGTGGGAGGTAAATAACATGATGGAGAAAAAAATCAAGAATAATAATAAAAAAGAAGAAGACAGCGACAAAGGTAAAAGGTGTCGGCTCTGAAAGACGGAGAGAAATAACTGGAGGATATAATTCAATGTAAAAGCTTGCTGAAGAAATACGGTTCGGCTTGCTTACATAGCTACGGAATCAGGAAGAGATGGTAAGATATTTTGGGCCAAACCGCTGGTCGGATCCTCCATAACAAACAATATTGTTCTAATTGATCTGCCAAAATTCTATTGATATCTACTAAGTTTAGTCTACTTCGACGCACGACTATAATTATTTACTAAGTATAGCTCGGTCAGGTACAAGAATGGGGCACAAAGACCTGTATATTTACGTTCCATTTAATCGTTTAGATTTTAGCTTCATCAATCTTTGCTACCGTTTTATCCTGTTCTTTAATTCTTTTATATATTTACTTCTTGTACTTTGTATTCCATTATTCTTCATTATTTTTTATTCTATTCCTTATTCTTTGTATTCCGCTATTTTCATTATTTTGCATTTTTTCCTTATTTTTTCTTATTATTTGTATTCCGTTATTCTTTATCTTTTTTGTATTTTTCCTTATTTTTTCCCTTATTTTTTACATTCCGTTATTTTTCAATAATTTGTGTTTTATTCCTTAGTGTATTGCATTCCATTATTCTTCATCATTTCATATTTTATACTTTATTCTTTGTATTCCGTTATTTTTCATTATTTTATATTTTATTCCTTATTCTTTACATTCCGTTATTCTTCATTATTTTATCTTTTATTTTTTATTCCTTCGTTTCGGTGCATTTAATTGCACTTTGGCTGTCGTAGTGCAATTAAATGCACCGAAACGAAGTTGCATGTTTGCTGTGAGTAAATTGTTTTTGTCTGTATGAATAATTATAATAAATAATTATATATATATATATATATATATATATATATATATCATTATGTCATATATAACAGTTTTGCTCATTATTTAATCAATATTTATTAATGATTATTTTATTATTTGTTGTTGGTTGTTATTACGTTTCCTGATTGTTGTGGGTTCGTGGTTTATGAAATGACAAAACTACGTAGCTGTAGTCTTTAAGAAAGTTTTATTTAACTGAGACTACAACGTACGCTTGTAGTGACCTTTTATAGTCCCAGTAAACAGAAATAGCCATCTCAAAGAGGAGAGTAACAACAACGACCACTTTTGATTATTCATAAGTTTGTTAATTTGTTAATTTTTACTTTATTTATTTGGATTAATTCATTTTAATTATTTTAATCCAATAAATTAATCGAAATCAATAAATGAGTAAATAAATTAAATATATAATCTAGCCAATTCCGTTTAGATTCTTAAATGGAATTAGCTAGATTATATACCCAAAACACATTTAAAATTCCCAGCGTCTCTCGTTCGTGCGCATGTGTAGTCGCATCAACGTAAACAAACCTAGTCTGATGAAGTCCTCAGGAACGAAACGCGTCATACAAAAACTTCTATTTACAAGAAACTAAACAAAATGATGTTAGTAATAACCTCCCCACAATCCTTAAAGCGAAGAGCGATATATATTTGTAATATTTACAAAATGTGGCACAAGGCCAACATAGGGAATGGGGAAAAGTACGGTGTTCATCTGTCTTAAATTTAGCTCGCCACAAACACTGACCTAAACATACCACAATATTCCTAATACCAAAACAACACATTCTTACTTACCTTTCTTACTACATTCACCATAATACCTCATTGTCTCTATGAAAATACTAACTAGTTCCCATATGTACAATTCATTGTCTGTGGGGTGGTGGGAAATAAAACAACAACTTTAACATTAGCCCCAATGAGTATTTATAATATGAAACAAATCTATTTACAAGAAACTAAACAAAATAATGTTAGTAATACCCCCACACCACAATCCTTAAAGCGACGAGCACATCCGAACAATTACCATGAAAGTATTTATAGAAAAGGCACAGCGAGGCAACCTTACGGCAAATGACTGAAGCCGAGCCACCAGATCAGGACCAATAATATTGCTGATTTTTCTTTGATTTTTATCAAGGATCTCCATGGAAAGAACAGGGTTACCGGACATGTGGCAGCAATATTCTACGACAGCCAAAGTGCAATTAAATGCACCGAAACGAAGGAATAAAGAATAAAATATAAAATAATGAAAAATAACGGAATACAAAGAATAAAATATGAAATAATGAAGAATAACGGAATACAAAGAATAAAGAATAAAATATGAAATAATGAATAACGGAATATAAAGAATAAGGAATAAAATATGAAATGATGAAGAATAACGGAATAAAATATAAAATAATGAAAAATAACGGAATACAAAGAATAAAGAATAAAATATGAAATGATGAAGAATAACGGAATATAAAGAATAAAGTATAAAATATGAAATGATAAAGAATAATGGAATACAATATACTAAGGAATAAAATACAAATTATTGAAAAATAACGGAATATAAAGAATAAGGGGAAAAATAAGGAAAAATACAAAATGATAAAGAATAACGGAATACAAATAATAAGGAAAAATAAGGAAAAAATGCAAAATAATGAAAATAGCGGAATACAAAGAATAAGGAATAGAATAAAAAATAATGAAGAATAATGGAGTACAAAGCATTGACGACCGGTAGACTCATAGATATATAAGATAGATTATGTAGACAAAAACTGTCTCGCACGACCCAGTGAACCGACTTTCTTAGCAGCTGACCTAGCAATGGATTCAGTATAGTGTTTCGACTCCATTTCAGCAGAGAAGACGCAACATCACATTCGCGAAGGTTAGAATCAGCGATATGCCGAGGGGTTTCTCAAATGATTAACGGAGAGAGGTTTAGCTTTAGCTTCTTATAATCATTACGCTCGGAGTAAAACCTTTGCTCTCGCCACCCATCTGACAAAGAGTAGATGTCTGGGAACTTTAGTTAATACCTGTGCATTGTACATTTATGAATTCGGGCGGCAAGAGCCGGGTGATGCAGCTAACATCCGACAGGTGATAATCCTGCATCCTATCTTGTATTAAAACTGCAAGTGCCAAATCTACGAAGTATGCGGAACAGAGTAAGCCTTCAGCAAGATCAATTATAGCTAAACAGTCGCAATTATTCTTTTTCGCCTTCCTTCACCTGAGGTCTGCGGCGGGGGTAAGCGATGGATGTGCGCGTTGCTCTCAGCGTATTTGTAAGGATGGAGATAATGAATATAATTACAACGAATTATTCGGTGTGGATAGTGGAAATATTTGGAAAGCTCCCAAGAGTGAGTGAAAGAGAAGAGAAGAGAGAGAGAGAGGGGGGAGGGAGGGGGAGAGGCAGGCACTTGTAATGAGGGGTCAACGTGATGGAATGACGGCGGGTTAATGAGGAATCAAAAACTGCTTATAAGGAGGATAATAGTGTTCGCACTAGGTGGCATGCGCCCTTCTAAATCAGAAGTGAAATTAACGATTGCCTTAGACAAAGGCTAATGGAAATTGTTAATATCTATCTCATTCCCGTCATTATCTATCTATTTACCCATCTATCTATCTTTTTCATTCCCGTGATCTATCTATCTATCTATCTATCTATCTATCTATCTATCTATCTATCTATCTATCTTTTTCATTCCCGTTATCTATCTATCTATCTATCTATCTATCTATCTATCTATCTATCTCATTCCCGTTATCTATCTATCTATCTATCTATCTATCTATCTATCTATCTATCTATCTATCTATCTATCTATTTCATTCCCGTTATCTATCTATCTATCTATCTATCTATCTATCTATCTATCTATCTATCTATCTATCTATCTATCTCATTCCCGTCATTATCTATCTATTTACCCATCTATCTATCTTTTTCATTCCCGTGATCTATCTATCTATCTATCTATCTATCTATCTATCTATCTATCTATCTATCTATCTTTTTCATTCCCGTTATCTATCTATCTATCTATCTATCTATCTATCTATCTATCTATCTATCTCATTCCCGTTATCTATCTATCTATCTATCTATCTATCTATCTATCTATCTATCTATCTATTTCATTCCCGTTATCTATCTATCTATCTATCTATCTATCTATCTATCTATCTATCTATCTATCTATCTATCTCATTCCCGTCATTATCTATCTATTTACCCATCTATCTATCTTTTTCATTCCCGTTATCTATCTATCTAGCTATCTATCTATCTATCTATCTATCTATCTATCTATCTATCTATCTATCTATTTCATTCCCGTTATCTATCTATCTATCTATCTATCTATCTATCTATCTATTTCATTCCCGTTATCTATCTATCTATCTATCTATCTATCTATCTATCTATCTATCTATCTATCTATCTATCTATCTATTTCATTCCCGTTATCTATCTATCTATCTATCTATCTATCTATCTATCTATCTATCTATCTATCTATCTTTTTCATTCCCGTTATCTATCTATCTATCTTCTATCTATCTATCTATCTATCTATCTATCTATCTATCTTTTTCATTCCCGTTATCTATCTATCTATCTATCTATCTATCTATCTATCTATCTATCTATCTATCTATCTATCTTTTTCATTCCCGTTATCTATCTATCTATCTATCTATCTATCTATCTATCTATCTATCTATCTATCTATCTATCTATCTATCTATTTCATTCCCGTTATCTATCTATCTATCTAACTATCTATCTATCTATCTATCTATCTATTTCATTCCCGTTATCTATCTATCTATCTATCTATCTATCTATCTATCTATCTATCTATCTATCTATCTATCTATCTTTTTCATTCCCGTTATCTATCTATCTATCTATCTATCTATCTATCTATCTATCTATCTATCTATCTATCTATCTATCTATCTATCTTTTTCATTCCCGTTATCTATCTATCTATCTATCTATCTATCTATCTATCTATCTATCTATCTATCTATCTATCTATCTCATTCCTGTCACTATCTATCTATTTATCTATCTGTATCATTGTCGTCACAATCTAATCATCTGCATAATTCTCATTAGTATCTATCCATCAATGTACCTCATTCGCATCACTATCTATCCGTCGATCTATCTTATTCCCGTTATTGTCTATCCACCCATCTACATCATTCGCATCAGTATCCATCTCTCTATCTCATTCCCGTCACTCTCTATTCATTCATCTATATAGTTCCCGTCAGGCTCTATCCATTTATCTTCATCATTTCCATCACTCTCTCTTCATCCATCTACATGACTCCCCTCACTATCTATCCATTGTTATCATTCTTAGTTCTGTATTTTTATTTTCTACCTACCTACCTACCTACCTACCTACCTACCTACCTACCTACCTAGAAAGATGATGATGATCACACCCAAAATAAGCAGTAATTTTATAATCTTGTAGGCGTATCGATATCAGGTCCATCCGTGATATTAGTCACTGTTCGGTTCTGGTTAAATGTCAGGATTTTAAATGGTCGTTTTAAAGTTGAATTTCACTCTACCAGGAATAATTACAAGGCTAGTTTTTTATATATATATATATATATTTTATAATCTTTGTGCTCGCACTCCTATTTTTTTCTTATTTCTCATTATCGACATCATCATCTGCTTCTTTTTTTTTTCTTTTTATAAAGCGCAAGGTATTTGTGGCATCACTTAGAGTATGAATATAATGATCGGCTCATCTTCAGGACGCCTGTAAGTACGTTTCGTACGTACATGATTTTACAATAACTTCCCAGACACTTCTACAACTCCACATACGTAAGAATGTGCGTGTTTAGAGACTTATGCATGTACATGAGGACAGTTTTCATCTTGTCTTGTGCTTTTAGCGGTTCAATTTGCATATCCATGGAGAAGTAAAACGAAATGGAAAGGCCTATTGACATGACATCGAATTTAGAAATGCGTTTTTTTTTTTAAAGAAAACCAATGCAGGATGGGAAGGAAGCAATGAAACTTGAAGTAATCAAAATGCGAGTAGAAGCTATACACGCATGCGCACACGCAAGCCGATATGTATCTCTAAGCAGACGATCACGCGGAAGACACCTACACATGTATAGGAGGATTTCCTTTTAAAAAGACAAGAGAGGCATGCGTTTAAATATGAAAAAGAAAACACTTTTACATTTGCATAATTTCAGTTGATACATTAGCAGATTTACGCTTATCTACACAAATCTATATAACAGCCTATAAATGCATATTTCAACGTAAACAGTAAAAGGTTCTGATGTCATATAAATATAGATTTCCATGGAGGTTAGTATGTAATTACGAGTAAATGCCAGACAATCGAAATAAATAAAGATTTTTATGTAACTTTCTCTTTTCCTATAACTACCTAAATTTACGTCCCTGTTCATACAAAATATCACCTTTCTTAACAAAACTTCAACTATTCAAATGTGGGATATTTAAAAACAGCAGTTATTAAAAGAAAAACAAGAACGACAGGAAACTTAATGAGATCGGCTAGATTGTGCATCTAGAC